>JAQNBH010000018.1:13867393-14550945 GCA_028752905.1 Cladorhizidae sp. MBARI D1340-BT2
TCACAGTGCCAAGTACCTGCTCTTCTCCAGGAACGGCTCTGTCATTGTCATGTTGCCAAGCAACATGGAAGTCCATTATCACCCCGGGCATACTTTTACTTCATCCACTACCACACAAAAAATTCCATTGCAGTTCATTAGATGCAGTGGGCGTGCACAGGAATGCCTCGACACTAGCCTAGTACAGGAGTGCATTCATGGGACTCACCCCTTGCTTTTGTGACATTTATTAAAAATAACTGTCTCTAGCATCAACTTCGTATTTTTACAACTTTGGTTGATGCTCTCATCTCTTCCTTAAGGGGAAGATTCCCCTGCTCTTTATTTTATCCAGAAGGAGCTGAAGCCTTAGCCCCCCAAGTGTTGGATATGATGTTGATTATCGAGAACGTTTTATTAAAGTTCTACATATGTTTGCCGAGTGAGTGTCTGTTGCTAGTTTCAGCATAGGTACTGTTCCAGTTCAGAGGTGAACTCAGCGGCAGGTTATTGCTTAGTCAGCATGAGCTTAAGCCACATACATATGAAGTAGGCGGAGTTACGATGACCTATAATTAGAACGACCTCCTAATTTAGACCCAGCCTTCTTGACCGAGTTGGCTAACTCACTTCTCAAGTGCTGGCTGATGAATTCCATTAAGACTTCCCAGATGTCTGTTGCTGTGAGATAGAGGCACTAATAGAGGTAAATGGTGAACATAGGTATGCCCACTGATGACTGGATTGTTTTACACTGCGTCGGATGTGTGGGTAAAAGGGGGGGGGGGCAATGAAAAATAGATGAAAACATGAGGTGGGGGAAGAGACGGTGTAAAGAAGAAGCTGCTCTGATTTTGGTGGCCCAGCACAGCTCTGTGTGTCTATACCACCACCCTGTAGCAGATACACAGCCTGGGCTAGGAGGGCAATATATGGAGCATGAATCACTCACTGCCATGCATGGTATGCAGGTGGATGCATGTGAGTGTGCATGCTGACTGCATGTGAGTGTATGTGCTGACTGCATGTGAGTGTGTATGTGCTGACTGCATGTGAGTGTGCATGTGCTGACTGCATGTGAGTGTGTATGTGCTGACTGCATGTGTGTGTGTGTGCTGACTGCATGTGAGTATGTGTGTGCTGACTGCATGTGAGTGTGTATGTGCTGACTGCATGTGAGTGTGTATGTGCTGACTGCATGTGAGTGTGTATGTGCTGACTGCATGTGAGTGTTTATGTGCTGACTGCATGTGAGTGTGTGTGTGCTGACTGCATGCGAGTGTGTGTGTGCTGACTGCATGTGAGTGTGTGTGTGCTGACTGCATGTGAGTGTGTGTGCTGACTGCATGTAAGTGTGTATGTGCTGACTGCATGTGAGTGTGTGTGCTGACTGCATGTATGTGTGTGTGTGTGTGTATTTGTCGTGGCCTTGTTTCTCTGCAGGCGATGGCGGCGAGTGTTTGAGGGTGAACTGCATTACTACAAACCAGATGACTTGGAGGTAATTAATGATGATTAGTATCTATGTAGTCACTAAGGATAGGAATAAGAAGAGCATTGAGCACTGTGTCTAAGGAGAGCACTGTGTCTAAGGAGAGCATTGTGTCTAAGGAGAGCACTGTGTCTAAGGGGAGCACTGTGTCTAAGGGGAGCACTGTGTCACTGTGTCTAAGGAGAGCACTGTGTCTAAGGGGAGCACTGTGTCTAAGGAGAGCACTGTGTCTAAGGAGAGCACTGTGTCTAAGGAGAGCACTGTCTAAGGGGAGCACTGTGTCTAAGGGGAGCACTGTGTCTAAAGGGAGCACTGTGTCTAAGGGGAGCATTGTGTCTAAGGAGAGCACTGTGTCTAAGGGGAGCACTGTGTCTAAGGAGAGCACTGTGTCTAAGGAGAGCACTGGTCTATGGGGAGCACTGTGTCTAAGGGGCAGGGGTGGATCCAGGGGGGGGTTTCTGGGGTTGCAACCCTCCCATAACTTTCTAAACACTAGCTCCACCTCCAGTTTCTTTGTTAGTATAGACACTTGTTAGATATAGACACTTTGTTAGTATAGACACTTTGTTAGATATAGACACTTGTTAGATATAGACACTTTGGTTAAACTACAAACGGTTAAATATGAATGAAATTCTAGTAAACCCACACTCCTGGAATGTGGCTGTGCATATATTATAGCATTTTGCATCTGCCATCAATATTGAAGTAGAAAGAGGCCATCACCCAGGGATTGCACCCAGCTGACAACTTTTTTTTAAAGGTAAGATACAATATACAGCTAGTATATGAACAATAAGGGTTAAGAGTTGAATGCTCAATTTATAATAGCCTTCTAATTAATGTAGAATCGAGTCTGGGTCCCATATCCCTGTGTCAATGACTGCTGATTATGGTAACTCTGGCATCAACTGATATAGATTTATTTGTTCATCACCATCAATGACAGTCACAACCACTACATCGAGCTCTTCCTTGTCAATGCCAACTACTGTTTCTCAGTTATGCTCAGCAACAATTGATATGATGACTACATCACTCAGTGTAGTTCTGTCAACTAGTGGACAGGTGGACTTAGGGACAATAGTTGAGGCCGCGTTAAGGTAACTGGGATAAGCTTAGGTCATTAGCAAATAATATCCCAGATGATCGTAAGAAGCAATATCTTTCTCATCATTCCAAACCTTCTTCTTCTGATCATCTTCATTCACATCAGGTTACCAAAGTAGGAAAAACCTGGAGTGTATCCTTCCAGCTTGGATGGTTAGTACAATTTCCTTGGCTTTCATACAGCACTGTTCTTGCAGGTGGTCTTGCAGATATTTTATAGTTTTTCCAGAGCAGCCGGGTAGAGGCAGTGTTTCTAGAGTTGGCAATCGTTCTGGTTTGTTTGTTTTGTTGCCATACCAGAAACCATACTCAAAAGCACTTGGCAAGGATGGTTTACTTGTATGCCATGATCAGACTCAAATGCATTGCCGTGCAGCTGAGAGGGTAGACCTTTTTCTCAGAAATTTTAACCAACCAGATGAAAGGATAGATACAAGGCTATTGAAACAGAGCAACCAACAAGCTGAAGAGAACAGGCATGTTCTCCAGCAGATAGTTTTGGCTGTAGAGTTTTTGGCAAAGCAAGCACTACCATTCAGAGGCCACTCTGACTACAGAGTGGATTTCTCAGATGAAGATCTCAACAGGGGCAATTTTGTAGCCACACTTCAGCTTTTGGCTAAGACAGATATGCTCCTACACAAACACCTTCTCTCAGCTAAAAGGAACGCAAAGTATACCAGCAAGATCATTCAAAATGAGGTTATTCACATATATGCATCTAAAATTAGAGAGCAAATTAGAGAGCATGTAACTGAACAGCTCCAAGAAAAAAAATTCCCTTTCACCATCATTGCTGATGAAGCCACAGATCCTCATTCTAATCAAGAGATTCTTTCTGTGTGCTTCAGGTATGTTGATCTGTCCTCTCCCACTGATCCTCATATCAAGGAGTGCCTGATTAGCTTTGTCTACTTGGACCGAGCCAATGCTTCATCCATTTCAAGAAAGATTCTTGAAACAGTTTCTAGTCCTTTAGTTTCTTTAGATCCCTGTAGAATTAGAGGGCAAGCTTATGATGGAGCATCTGTGATGTCATCCGGCATTGCAGGAGTCCAATCTAAAGTCAAGGAGGTCAGCCCACTAGCTCTGTACACACACTGCTACTCACACTGCCTTAATCTTTCAATTGCCAGAGCATGTCTTGTTCAGAAAGTACGAAACTTGATTTTAGTTATAAATGAAGCACACCTCCTTTTAGCTCACAGCCCTAAGAGACAAAACCTTTTTGAACTTACAGTCAATGAATTCTTGCCTTCTTCAAAAGCAAGAAAGCTTCTAGGAATGTGTAAGACAAGATGGGTGGAGAGACATACATGCTTTGAAATGTTTCTTGAAATGTATGAGCCACTTATCACTTTCTTAGATGCCATTTTGTGTCCTACTGATTACCCAAATTTAGGCTCATCAGATGGGAGCTGGAATTGGGATACTGAGACAAGAGTGAAAGCACAAAGTCTGAAAGCTGCTCTCTCTTCTTTTCAAACTCTTGCTGTTTTTATAATCACCAAGAATGTTCTTCATGAAGTAAAACTACTTGCTTCAAAACTTCAGAAGCAGGATTAAGATATATATGATGCCTATAACAAAGTTACTGAAGCGATTGAATGCTTGAAAACCCTCAGAAAGACTATTGAAACCGTTATTAGCTTGTGGTATTGTGAGGTACTTGAACTGGCTGATTCAATTGGTGTGAGTGAGAGTGTTCCAAGAAAGACAACCATTCAACGGAACACTCCAAGTCAATCAGCAAAAGAGCATTACAAGAGAGTCATTGCTATACCAGTGCTGGATTCATTCATTAACCAGTTGGAGGAAAGATTTCAAGGGTAGGGAAAACAAAGTCATATGCCTTGTGCCTTCAGTGCTCAACTGCAATCCGAGTGTTCAACAATCACAACATATAGATGACCTTCTGTACTGGGAACAAGTTCTTCCATGTTCCTTGTCTCTCAAAAGTGAACTAAGACGATGGCAATCATTGTGGGAGCATAAGCGAGACAAAGATGAGGCTACCATCCCCAACAATTATCTCCTAGCTCTTAGCTCTTGTGACTCTGATACTTTCCCAAACATTCTAGTCATAGCTTGCACTCTGCCTATCACCAGTGCTGAAGCAGAACGATCATTTAGTTTACTCAGGAGGATAAAGACATACACAAGGTCGACTTTGACTGAACAACACTTTTCTGATCTTGCTGTAAACTATGGAGTGAGAATGTCAGTTGATGATATCTGCCATGCTTTTGTGCAGAGAAGGCTCTTTCAAGCTTCACTATTTATTGACTGAAAATAGTTTCCTGTTTATCTTTAGTTGCTGTTCTTTTAAGCTGATAAATATTCTTATTCATTACACAGTACAGTGTGCATGGGCTAGTTCTCCACCCCTGCACGCCCCCCCCCCCCCCCCCCCCTGTACCTTTCTAAAATTCCTGGATCCATCCCAGCATCTTCCTTAGGTTGTTAGTAGGCAGGCAGCCAGGACTATAGCCCAGAATAAGTAAGGAGGTTTCCTGAGCACTTGCACTATTACTCACAATTCTTTTTAAAGGATACCATGTTCAATTTTACATTTCTTGTTATAATAATGTTGGTGATGATATGTCTTGTTATATAATTGCCAAGAGAAATGCAGGACGGTGCTTTTTTGCAAAATGATTAATGATCTGATCATGATTCAGGAAAGAAAGGATTTCCGGGCAACATGGAAACACCCGTGGCTATGGCCGTGAGTAGTTCATCAACCCCCACAATCTAAAATTCCTGGATCCACCCCTGAGGGGAGCACTGTGTCTAAGGAGATCACTGTGTCTAAGGAGAGCACTGTGTCTAAGGGGAGCACTGTGTCTAAGGGGAACAGGCTTGAGTTGTGGCTTGACCAGGTACAATGGATTGCTAAGCCGACCTCATTTTGCCAATATTGGGCACGGAGCCTGCCAATATTATTTTCAGCAAATGTTCTGAAGTCTCTTCCATTAGTTTTCTTGTTAGGTTTGCCATATTTCAGCCGGAATACTTGGGGTGAGTCACCACCTGGGGTTAACTAACGCAACATGTCCACACTCACTGGCAATACATCCACACTCACTGGCAACAAATCCACACTCGCTGACAACACATCCAAACTCGCTGGCAACACATCCACACTCACTGGCAATGCATCCACACTCGCTGGCAACACATCCACACTCGCTGGCAACACATCCACACTCACTGGCAAAACATCCACACTTGCTGGCAACACGTCCACACTCGCAGGCCACACATCCAAACACGCTGGCAATGCATCCACACTCGCTAGCAACACATCTACACTCACTGGCAACACATCCACTCTCTCTGGCAACACATCCACACTCACTGGCAACACATCCATACTCGCTGGCAATGCATCCACACTTGCTGGCAACACATCCACACTCGCTGGCAACACATCCACACTCGCTGGCAATGCATCCACACTCCCTGGCAACACATCCACACTCGCTGACAACATATCTACACTCGCTGGCAACACATCCACACTCGCTGGCAACACATCCACACTCTCTGGCAACACATCAACACTCACTGGCAACACATCCACACTCACTGGCAACACATCCACACTCACTGGCAAAACATCCACACTTGCTGGCAACACGTCCACACTCGCAGGCCACACATCCAAACGCGCGGCAACACATCCACACTCACTGGCAACACATCCACACTCGCTGGCAATGCATCCACACTCGCTGGCAACACATCCACACTCACTGGCAACACATCCACACTCGCTGGCAGCAAGTGTGGATATGTAAACATGTTGCCAGTCAGTGCGATAATATAAACATGTTGCGAGCAAGTGTGGATACATTGCGGTGTTTATCTATTAATTCCCGACCGAAGGCTAATGCATTAGCACTAGAAGCTGATTGAAGGAGAAATGTACAGAACGTTGTCTAATAACTAGCCCACATCCTCAACCCATAAATCTCTTGCTGACCAATGTTGTTATTCATATTGTTGTTTAGAACGAGTATAAGCAAATTTCATTCCCCCTACCCCCACCCCGCCCCCCCCTTCAGAATGCTCTGAACATCATCACCCTGAACCCTGATGTGACTGAAGTCAGTGTGTCAGGAAGTAATAGACTGCTGTTCTCCATGCAAGGAAGTGAGCGGAGGTTCTAGTAAGTGCATCAATTGGAAGTCCTGTTGCATTTACAAACACTTTGCAAGCGAGTTAATCTTGTTCACGTTGTCTTTCAGCGGACTTTTGCAAGCTCATCAATGGGCAACAAGACAGCCGAACAGCTGAGGGATGAGTGGTATAAGGTAGAGCATTGTCATTGCTGTAGTTACGGGAATGATGTAATGACTTCTTGTGGTCGTCCTTCAGGCCATCATGACTGGCATGTTCAAGCGCCCCACCTCCTCTGGTGGTCTGAGTGGAGGCACTTCTACTGGTACGCTTTGTGTTAATAGTACACCCTTGTTGTTGAGCAGGTGTCTGTACTACGCACCTACTTGGTGTTAATAGTACACGCTTGTTGTTGAGCAGGTGTCTATACTACACATCTACTTTGTGTTAATAGTACACGCTTGTTGTTGAGCAGGTGTCTGTATTACGCACCTACTTTGTGCTAATAGTACACGCTTGTTGTTGATCAGGTGTCTATACTACACATCTACTTTGTGTTAATAGTACACGCTTGTTGTTGAGCAGGTGTCTGTACTACACACCTACTTGGTGTTAATAGTACACGCTTGTTGTTGAGCAGGTGTCTATACTACACATCTACTTTGTGTTAATAGTACACACTTGTTGTTGAGCAGGTGTCTGTATAACGCACCTACTTTGTGTTAATAGTACACGCTTGTTGTTGAGCAGGTGTCTGTACTACACACCTACTTGGTGTTAATAGTACACGCTTGTTGTTGAGCAGGTGTCTATACTACACATCTACTTTGTGTTAATAGTACACGCTTGTTGTTGAGCAGGTGTCTGTATTACGCACCTACTTTGTGTTAAGCACCTGCTCCACTGTTGGTTCTAGCCTCTTGTTTTAAGCGTTGGAGGTAGCCATGTCTCCGAGTGCTAGAGAGTCAGTGTTTCTTCTGTTGGTGGTGACACACTACAGATTCGTAGATATGATGTCCACGTATGACACTCACCGGACTCTGTACCATGACTTCCTGCTAGAGAATCAGCGATCTGTACCTGAAAGAGATTGGTTGCATGTTGGTCTACACACGGGCATAGTTTTAAATAGCCACTGGATGCTGGGTGCCATCTCCTTGCCGACCAGTGCTACTCAGCAGCCAGGTCACTCACCCATCATCCCAAACCATTACCCTTGTCCTAGTTGTAGCCATTACATTTCAGAAGTGGTTCACTGTGTGATGGTGTTTTATAATATCTCCAGCCAAAGATTTGGCTTTGAAGAGAAACACCATAAAGAATTCCATGAAGAAACCCACCAGTATCGATAAGCTGGTCGACCCTTTCGAGGCCATGGAACTGGACCTACCACCTGGACCTACCACCAGCAGGCAGTTCCTCTGGCACTGAAAAATCTGGAGATCGTCATTGGACCCTGGCCAAGTCTGGAGAGTGCCAATGGATGATCTCGAGCATCAGAAATAAACTGTCGTCCATTCGGAAATCAAACTCGTTAAATGCCCCCTCGCAGGATTACCTCGAGGAAATGGTGACTCCGAGAAGAGACAAGTCCATCACTGGAACGGTTTTTTATGGGGACGAGAGCATGGCAGTGACCAAGAACTTATCCGAACCAGCCAACTTCGAGCCACTGGATTTGAAGGGGAAGAACATGAATGAGCTACTGATGCTACTAAAGCCTGTAATATTAATACACTGCCCCTCTTAATTAGTATTGATTTGTTAGTGTCTAATTGTAGCATATTAAATTGCACGAAGACTGTTTTCTTCCTAGTCATTATTCTGCAGATTAGTAGATGATATTGCCCCTAGCTGCTCTCTTTATTAGCCTAGCATACATAGGTCAGCTGCAGGTTTTGTTGTTGCCATGGTTGCTGCTGACACTAAGTAGCTATACCCTCATAATGGCCAAGACCCTCCCCTTCCATAGTCTACTGGACATAACAAAATAGTGTAAAAACTCTTTACCAGCTACAGGAGATGTAGTGTTGATTTTGAGAGCTATGGTTTTGGCAGCAAGATTCTAACCCAAATCCAGCCCACTTCTAGGTAGCTGTCAGTAGAGAGAGTCTCTATTGTTGTTGTTTTGTGTGTGAGTGTGTGTGTGTGTGTGTGTGTGTGTGTATGGGAGGGGTGGGGGTGGGTGTGTATAAGGGAGGTTTTACTTCGTAATAGTTAATGAGGTAGGTAGTTTAACTAAACAGAAGTCAGATTTAGAGATGAGCGTGCTCCCTGTTTCTTCTCCATTTACAGGAATTTGAGGATGTCAGCAACATTCTGGGAAATATGACCACTGGTTCCTCTAAACTGGACATGATGGTGTGTGAGTGAGTGCTTGTGTTAGTTGGGCACAGAGTCTTACACAAGGCAAGCTAGCCAATATGCTGGCAGGTCCTGCATTGGTGGCTAACATGGCTCCAATTAGGGTCTTATGTGAGAGGTGTGAAAGTATTTCCAAGGGGGAGGAAGCGGTGGGGTCACAATCTTGCTTCTGGCAACGAGATAACTATGGACTTAAACTAGAATGTCATAAAAACTCTGCTCTTTTTAAGGTATATACTTCGCAGATGCGACTTTGACATTTACAATGTGCCTGTGGCTGACATACAAACTTACAAGTCTCTGGAAAAAACATGCAATTCTTCTGCACTAGCATAACACATGGCAGTCGGCTGTGCACATGGCAGTCGGCTGCGCACATGGCAATCGTCTCCGCACATGGCAGTCGGCTGCGCACATGGCAGTCGGCTCCGCACATGGCAGTCGGCTCCGCACGTGGCAGTCGGCTCCGCACATGGCAGTCGGCTCCGTGTCTTAGAATGCACCGGATCATAGCACTAGTAAACAGGAGGAGGATTCATTTATCATAACTCACTTCTAGTTTAAAAAGGAGTAGTCAGAAGACCACCATGTCTGTACTAGTGATGACAAGCCTAGAGAGGAGCCAAGGTTAAGGAAGACCCAGAGTTTGACCAAGAGAAGCTTGAAAGTGAGAGGGAGAGCAATGCTCTGCAGGGAAGGAGGAGATGACTGAGAAACAATTGGAAGAGCATTGATTGAGGGGGCATTTTTCAGCATGACAACATCGATATCGTATACCCTCTCTGGTGATCCGGCAAGCCAGTCATGTAAGTAGCTCACAGACAGCATCCTATCATTCACAGCAAGCATTAGGAAAAGCTGTGAGGCAAGTGAGTCATTCCCTGCCATCTCCTCCTCACAAACAATGGCGCAACTCACCAGCAACAAGCCACCATGGCTCTACCATTAATGAAGAAACAATGAGCTTGTGAATACTACAACAATTAAGACATCTTATGGCAAGCTCCCGGAACAAACGATTGCATTATTCGAGAAACTAATGAGGAGGTAGCTAAAGTGAAGCGGGCAGAAACGGCAAGGTGTACGATGATATACCTGTGAGAAGCGCACTCTAAGTTCACCGAAGAACATCTGATAACCAAAACTGGTATCAGCAAGTTTGGTGAATTATGACAAGCAAACATGAACCTGTTTGACCACATGCCATACTCAACCTCACAACAGGCGACTGAAGGCTGAAACGTCACAACAAGCAACTGAAGGCTGAAACCTCACAACAAGCCACTGAAGGCTGAAACCTCACAACAAGCCACTGAAGGCTGAAACCTCACAACAAGCAACTGAGGCTGAAACTTCACAATAAGCAACTGAGGCTGAAACTTCACAACAAGCAACTGAGGCTGAGACCTCGCAACAAGCAACTGAGGATGAAACCTCACAACAAGCAACTGAAGGCTGAAACCTCACAACAAGCAACTGAGGCTGAGACCTCACAACAAGCAACTGAGGCTGAGACCTCACAACAAGCAACTGAGGCTGAAACCTCTCAACATGCAACTGAAGGCTGAAACCACACAACAAGCAACTGAGGCTGAGACCTCACAACAAGCAACTGAAGGCTGAAATCTCACAACAAGCAACTGAAGCCAAGACCCCACAACAAGCAACTGAAGGCTGAAACCTCACAACAAGCAACTGAAGATTGAAACCTCACAACAAGCAACTGAAGCAGAAATCTCACAACAAGCAACTGAAGGCTGAAACCTCACAACAAGCAACTGAAGGCTGAAACCTCACAACAAGCAACTTAGGCTGAAAAACAAGCAACTGAAGGCTGAAACCTCACAACAACTAACTGAAGGCTGAAACCTCACAACAAGCAACTGAAGGCTGGAACCTCACAACAAGCAACTGAGGCTGAAAAACAAGCAACTGAAGGCTGAAACCTCACAACAAGCAACTGGAGGCTGAAACCTCACAAGTAGCCATAATCCTCACTGCTCATGCTTGAATTGTCATGAAAAGTATTGTGGTGATTTTTGACAACCTCAGCGTTAACATATCTCCATGCGATTAATTTTTAGGCATCTTAAAAGGTCAAGTTTGCCTCCATAGAAACTACCGACATCTTTACCGATAGAGCCACATCACAGTTCAAGCAGATTCTTCTTCTCACATCTTCATTCCTGGCAAATGGAACATGACCTCCAACTAATATGGAACTTCTTTGTGACTTCACATGGCGAAGGTGTTGTCCATGGGATCAGAGGAATGGTGAGGAGAACAGTATGGAGGCATGTTACAGCAGAGACAAGTCATGTCACCTATGTTCAAGAATACGCTAGCCTGGCGAAGGAGGTGTGTCCCAACATTGTTGTGAAATACATACCAAAGAGTGGAATTGATGAGGAGGCAGCCATTTTGTGTGCAAAGTGGGCAACAGTTCTTTCAGTTCCCAGAGCACAGCAGCTTCATTGCATCAACCCTAATGGCAGTGGCAAGGTCAAGGTTGCTGAGGCCTCAGGTGGGACAGTGGCAAGGTCAAGGTTGCTGAGGCCTCAGGTGAGACAGTGGCAAGGTCAAGGTTGCTGAAGCCTCAGTTGAGACAGAGTTTCAGGTTTTATCAGGTACGAAGTTCATCTTCCGTAACACCATCCAAACTACAAGTGGAGCAACAATCAGCGGGTCCCGCTGAGCCACAATTTGAGATAAAAATTGTCTTGGAGCAATTGATGATATATTGTCCTACGAAAAGCACGAAATTGCCTGCATGATGTGGTAACCTGTATTGACAAGTCTGTCGGAGTCAAAGGTGTGCACAGAAGTGGCATCATTTGGAAGTAGCCAACACGTGAAGACAAGATTTGTTATAAAATGGACGACACTCTTGGCTTCATAAAACCACTAGCTGCTGCTGGACACCCGAGGACAACTTAAGTGTGAAGATTTAGTAGCTTAGTGTCCATAACCATGGATGCAGTGAACTCTGCATGACTTGCCATTTTATCACTGCAAGTTTTAAAAGTGATCTCCTCAACACATGTCTAAACCCTTCAACGAGTCCAACTTCAATGGGTCTGCAGTAGATAACAGGCCAAAGTTCACAGTTTGCTCACAAACAAACATACATTCTAGAGAGCACATCATAAGCACAGGGCTACTCATATGCACCAGTAATAGCACGGGCAAGAGCCAGGCAGGACTAGTAACTTCACGGACTTCTGACAATAAATATTTCTGCATCAATTTCTCCTATTTCTCTGCACATGCCCGTCACAGTCTTTTGATCAGGTCCCCTGACCTCCAGGAAGTTGAAAGTGAAAGGTTTCCCTTTGGCTACACCTTTTAGCTGTTTTGTGTTAGCAAGTTGTTCTATGAAATGGAAGTCCATTACCTAATGAAATTGCCCCAAGCTCTATTACAGGTACAGTATGCATTTTTATGTACTAGCTTTGAACCTTCTGTAGTGTGAGTGTTGAATGCCCCAGGCAAAGATTCCTCAGCAATCTTAGGGCATAGTGTTAGGTGCACAGGCCTCCCTTCCCCTCACCTCCCACTCCCCTCCTAGTTTATTTTCTCTACATCATGTTGTGTGTGTGTGTGTGTGTGTGTGTGTGTCCTTCCCTGTCTCCAGGTGGTAAGGCTGGATAGCATCATCAATGCTTTGGTGAACAGCTACATTGATATGACAGGAGAAGAGTTGAGGTGAGCATTAATTAAAGTGTGGTAGCTATTGCCGGACATGCAACACTTATTGTGTTGCTAATCTTCAACGAACCTCATGCTCTGTCTGCATATTCCAGCCGTGTCTTGAAAAGTGCATGCTAATAATCAAGTCACCTCTGTCTGACCATGATGTGTATTATTTATCACTCGAGTGTTGGAGGAGGCAAGGTTTCCTGCTTGGCTCCTCGCTAGACTAGCAGAGATAAACTTACTTGCAACTGCTGCTTGGTCTCCATCTCTGCACTGGCAGCAGAAGGTCCATCCAATGCCTCACAGCAAGCTCTCCACTCCATGCCTCACAGCAAGCTCTCCACTCCATGCCTCACAGCAAGCTCTCCACACCACACCTCACAGCAAGCTCTCCTCTCCACACCTCACAGCAAGCTCTCCACTCACACCACACAGCAAGCTCTCCACACCACACCTCACAGCAAGCTCTCCACTCACACCTCACAGCAAGCTCTCCACTCACACCTCACAGCAAGCTCTCCACTCACACCTCACAGCAAGCTCTCCACTCCACAGCTCACAGCAAGCTCTCCACTCACACCTCACAGCAAGCTCTCCACTCCACACCTCACAGCAAGCTCTCCACTCCATGCCTCACAGCAAGCTCTCCACTCCACACCTCACAGCAAGCTCTCCACTCCACACCTCACAGCAAGCTCTCCACACCATACCTCACAGCAAGCTCTCCTCTCCACACCTCACAGCAAGCTCTCCACTCACACCTCACAGCAAGCTCTCCACTCCACACCTCACAGCAAGCTCTCCACTCCACATCTCACAGCAAGCTCTCCACTCCCAGCCTCACAGCAAGCTCTCCACTCCACACCTCACAGCAAGCTCTCCACTCCATGCCTCACAGCAAGCTCTCCACTCCACATCTCACAGCATGCTCTCCACACCACACCTCACAGCAAGCTCTCCACACCACACCTCACAGCAAGCTCTCCACTCCACACCTCACAGCAAGCTCTCCACACCACACCTCACAGCAAGCTCTCCACTCCACACCTCACAGCAAACTCCATGGTGGCCTGCAACATCGACCATAAACTTGTCATCAGGTCTGGGCCCAGATGAATAGTAATTAATCTCATACACCGTTCCCTTCCTAGAGACCTGTGCCATAGGTCCTAGTACAAGGCCATATCAAGTGCAAATGTCAGTTGCAAATTCGGAATGGTTCCATGAGTTCCATGCAACTCTCCTTTCTGACAGTTAAGCATCGCCATGTTATTTTGGTTTTTTGACCTGGTTTCTTTGCCTCGGAATAAAACCGCATGCTGTCCAACTTCTTGCCTCTTTTTGTGAGACTTACCAGCATTTCCCGTGCAGCTGCCTGAATGTAGCGATCAGGTAACGTTTTTTGGTGCTTCATCATTTGCAACCGCCTCTGTGAATCTCCTGTATCCATCACTGGACATCTGTGACAGCTAGAGCAAGGTGATCAGGTGATCTTTTGTCTCGGGCACTGTCCACATGGGAATAGCTGGCAAATTATATTCTCCAATTAGTGCTCACCAAAACCGTTTAACCTCATTACTAATGTAAGAAGCTGAGGCTTTTGTGGTCTGCGTGTGTGCACATACCATAACTATTTCTGGTACTAGAGTAAAAGCATGTACCTAATTGGTGAACACCAGATACAGTAGGCTTGTGTCCATGAAGTATTGCATGCAGCTGGTCCCATTAATGACTTCTTTGGTTCGATATCTCCTCCACACATACATGAAACCTTGTGGACCTCACCCATCGAAAATGTCCTTCTCCTCCCAACAGCTGGTCAGTAGCATCTGTCATGGACAGAACAGCTGTAGTAGTTATTCCATTGTCTTTGATGGCAGAAGAAGCTCTTCATGTTCTGTCCCGTCCAGCTGATCGTTTAAAACTTGCATGAAGGAGCTCCTTTGATTTGTTGGACTCAGTAGACAGCGCCAGTTTATGTGGAGGTGCGCTTAGTGAATGACTTGGTTTCTGTGCTCAGCAATTGTGCAATACTCTGAATGTGGGTACTAATTAGGAAGTATATACTTCTCTCGATGTTCCCTATGCTTGTAATTGTGTGTGTACTTTTAAGCAGCTCAGATGCGGTTGAGGTCCTTTAAACAAGATAATGACAAACTAACTGGATGGTGATGAAATGGAGAGACCCACGATCCCTGACATGCAGAATGAAATCCTGGAGACCCACAACCCCTGACATGCAGAATGAAATCCTGAGAGACCCACAACCCCTGACTTACGGAATGAAACCCACAACCCCTGACATGCAGGATGAAATCCTGAGAAAGATGGCTCTGTCGGGTCTCTCGACAAGTGATGGCTTCGATCCGATCAGCACAGTTCTGGACAATTATGGGAGATGAAACTGCAGAGAACTCTAATGAGTAGCAAGTTGTTGTCTGTTTTTGATGGTTAGATAGTGAACTGGAGACTCATGAAGAATTGGCTGGTCTCTGTGAGACTAACTCGACTCCACACAAGTGCTGCACTCTGTGATACATGATGTCCTGAACTCTGTAGTACATGATGTCCTGAACTCTGTGGTACATGATGTCCTGAACTCTGTGATACATGATGTCCTGAACTATGTGATACATGATGTCCTGAACTCTGTGATACATGATGTCCTGAACTCTGTGGTACATGATGTCCTGAACTCCGTGGTACATGATGTCCTGAACTCTGTGATACATGATGTCCTGATCTCTGTGATATATGATGTCCTGAACTCTGTGGTACATGATGTACTGAACTCTGTGATACATGATGTCCTGAACTCTGTGGTACATGATGTCCTGAACTCTGTTGTACATGATGTCCTGAACTCTGTGATACATGATGTCCTGGACTCTGTGGTACATGATGTCCTAAACTCTGTGGTACATGATGTCCTGAACTCTGTGATACATGATGTCCTGAACTCTGTGGTACATGATGTCCTGAACTCTGTGATACATGATGTCCTGAACTCTGTGATACATGATGGCCTTAACTCTGTGGTACGTGATGGCCTTAACTCTGTGGTACGTGATAGCCTAAACTCTGTGATACATGATATCCTGAACTCTGTGGTACATGATGTCCTGAACTCTGTGATACATGATGTCCTGAACTCTGTGGTACATGATGTCCTGAACTATGTGGTACATGATGGCCTGAACTCTGTGGTACATGATGTCCTACACTCTATGGTACATGATGTCCTGAACTCTGTGATACATGATGTCCTGAAATCTGTGGTACATGATGTCCTGAACTCTGTGGTACATGATGTCCTGAACTCTGTGATACATGATGTCCTGAACTATGTGGTACATGATGTCCTAAACTCTGTGATACATGATGTCCAGAACTCTGTGGTACATGATGGCATGAACTCGGTGGTACATGATGTCCTGAACTCTGTGATACATGATGTCCTGAACTCTGTGGCACATGATGTCCTAAACTCTGTGGTACATTATGTCCTGAACTCTGTGGTACACGATGTCCTGAAATCTGTGGTACATGATGTCCTGAACTCTGTAGTACATGATGGCCTGAACTCTGTGGTACATGATGTCCTGAACTCTGTGGTACATGATGTCCTGAACTCTGTGATACATGATGTCCTGAACTCTGTGGTACATGATGTCCTGAACTCTGTGGTACATGTTGGCCTGCTTCGAATGGATCTTTCCACTTCAAAACCCTGGGGGCAGTGTTACGATGCTGCTGAATATATGTTGGGAGATTTGGTAGGGTAGCCAAACTGGTCCTTGATGAAGAACCCAGAGCACTGTACACTCATCGCTATGGTGTTCTCAATTGGCATGCTCAGATACTATATAGGATTGCAGAGTAATGAGGGATATTTTGGACACATTGTACGAGATTGTGAAGCTGATCAAGAAATCTCATCAACATGATGACATGCTCCACAACCTAAGGCAACAGCTACCAGACTCCACTCAACATGATGCCATGCTGAACAACCTAAGGCAACAGCTACCAGACTCCACTCAACATGATGCCATGCTCCACAATCTAAGGCAACAGCTGTCAGACTCCACTCAACATGATGCCATGCTCCACAACCTAAGGCAACAGCTACCAGACTCCACTCAACATGATGCCATGCTGCACAACCTAAGGCAACAGCTGTCAGACTCCACTCAACATGATGCCATGCTCCACAACGTAAGGCAACAGCTACCAGACTCCACTCAACATGATGCCATGCTGCACAACCTAAGGCAACAGCTACGAGACTCCACTCAACATGATGCCATGCTGCACAACCTAAGGCAACAGCTACCAGACTCTACTCAACATGATGCTATGCTCCACAACCTAAGGCAACAGCTACCAGATCCACTCAACATGATGCCATGCTCCACAACCTAAGGCAATAGCTGTCAGACTCCACTCAACATGATGCCATGCTCCACAACCTAAGGCAACAGCTGTCAGACTCCACTCAACATGATGCCATGCTCCACAACCTAAGGCAACAGCTACCAGACTCCACTCAACATGATGCCATGCTCCACAACCTAAGGCAATAGCTGTCAGAGTCCACTCAACATGATGCCATGCTCCACAACCTAAGGCAACAGCTGTCAGACTCCACTCAACATGATGCCATGCTGCACAACCTAAGGCAACAGCTATCAGACTCCACTCAACATGATGCCATGCTCCACAACCTAAGGCCACAGCTACCAGACTCCACTCAACATGATGCCATGCTGAACAACCTAAGGCAACAGCTGTCACACACCACTCAACATGATGCCATGCTCATCAACCTAAGGCAACAGCTATCAGACTCCACTCAACATGATGCCATGCTCCACAATCTAAGGCAACAGCTACCAGACTCCACTCAACATGATGCCATGCTGTACAACCTAAAGCAACAGATATCAGACTACACTCAACATGATGCCATGCTCCACAAGCTAAGGAAAGAGCTACCAGACTCCACTCAACATGATGCCATGCTCCACAACCTAAGGCAACAGCTACCAGACTCCACTCAACATGATGCCATGCTCCACAACCTAAGGCAACAGGTACCAGACTCCACTCAACATGATGCCATGCTCCACAACCTAAGGCAACAGCTACCAGACTCCACTCAACATGAAGCCATGCTCCACAACCTAAGGCAACAGCTACCAGACTCCACTCAACATGATGCCATGCTACACAACCTAAGGCAACAGCTGCCAGACTCCACTCATCATGATGCCATGCTCCACAACCTAAGGCAACAGCTACCAGACTCCACTCAACATGATGCCATGCTCCACAACCTAAGGCAACAGCTCCACTCAACATGATACCATGCTGCACAACCTAAGGCAACAGCTACTAGACTCCACTCAACATGATGCCATGCTCCACAACCTAAGGCAACAGCTGCCAGACTCCACTCAACATGATGCCATGCTCCACAACCTAAGGCAACAGCTAACAGACTCCACTCAACATGATGCCATGCTCCACAACCTAAGGCAACAGCTACCAGACTCCACTCAACATGATGCCATGCTCCACAACCTAAGGCAACAGCTACCAGACTCCACTCAACATGATGCCATGCTCCACAACCTAAGGCAACAGCTACCAGACTCCACTCAACATGATGCGATGCTCCACAACCTAAGGCAACAGCTATCAGACTCTACTCAACATGAAGCCATGCTCCACAACCTAAGGCAACAGCTACCAGACTCCATTCAACATGATGCCATGCTGCACAACCTAAGGCAACAGCTGACAGACTCCACTCAACATGATGCCATGCTCCACAACCTAAGGCAACAGCTACCAGACTCCACTCAACATGATGCCATGCTCCACAACCTAAGGCAACAGCTGCCAGACTCCACTCAACATGATGCCATGCTCCACAACCTAAGGCAACAGCTATCAGACTCCACTCAACATGATGCCATGCTCCACAACCTAAGGCAACAGCTACCAGACTCCACTCAACATGATGCCATGCTCCACAACCTAAGGTAACAGCTACCAGACTCCACTCAACATGATGCCGTGCTCCACAACCTAAGGCAACAGCTACCAGACTCCACTCAACATGATGCCATGCCCCACAACCTAAGGCAACAGCTACCAGACTCCACTCAACATGATGCCATGCTCCACAACCTAAGGCAACAGCTACCAGACTCCACTCAACATGATGCCATGCTCCACAACCTAAGGCAACAGCTACCAGACTCCACTCAACATGATACCATGCTCCACAACCTAAGGCAACAGCTGTCAGACTCCACTCAACATGACGCCATGCTGCACAACCTAAGGCAACAGCTACCAGACTCCACTCAACATGATGCCATGCTCCACAACCTAAGGCAACAGCTATCAGACTCCACTCAACATGATGCCATGCTCCACAACTTAAGGCAACAGATGTCAGACTCCACTCAACATGATGCCATGCTCCACAACCTAAGGCAACAGCTACCAGACTCCACTCAACATGATTCCATGCTCCACAACCTAAGGCAACAGCTACCAGACTGCACTCAACATAATGCCATGCTCCACAACCTAAGGCAACAGCTATCAGACTCCACTCAACATGATGCCATGCTCCACAACCTAATGCAACAGCTACCAGACTCCACTCAACATGATGCCATGCTCCACAACCTAAGGCAACAGCTGTCAGACTCCACTTAACATGATGCCATGCTCCATAACCTAAGGCAACAGCTACCAGACTCCACTCAACATGAAGCCATGCTCCACAACCTAAGGCAACAGCTATCAGACTCCACTCAACATGATGCCATGCTCCACAACCTAAGGCAACAGCTATCAGACTCCACTCAACATGATGCCATGCTCCACAACCTAAGGCAACAGCTATCAGACTCCACTCAACATGATGCCATGCTCCACAACCTAAGGCAACAGCTACCAGACTCCACTAAACATGATGCCATGCTCCACAACCTAAGGCAACAGCTACCAGACTCCACTCAACATGATGCCATGCTCCACAACCTAAGGCAACAGCTGTCAGACTCCACTCAACATGATGCCATGCTCCACAACCTAAGGCAACAGCTGTCAGACTCCACTCAACATGATGCCATGCTCCACAACCTAAGGCAACAGCTACCAGACTCCACTCAACATGATGCCATGCTGCACAACCTAAAGCAACAGCTGTCAGACTCCACTCAACATGATGCCATGCTCCACAACCTAAGGCAACAGCTGCCAGACTCCACTCAACATGATGTCATGCTCCACAACCTAAGGCAACAGCTGACAGACTCCACTCAACATGATGCCATGCTCCACAACCTAAGGCAACAGCCCACTCAACATGATGCCATGCTCCACAACTTAAGGTAACAGCTATCAGACTCCACTCAACATGATGCCATGCTCCACAACCTAAGGCAACAGCTACCAGACACTCTACTCAACATGATGCCATGATCCACAACCTAAGGAAACAGCTGTCAGACTCCACTCAACATGATGCCATGCTCCACAACCTAAGGCAAAAGCTGCCAGACTCCACTCAACATGATGCCATGCTCCACAACCTAAGGAAACAGCTGTCAGAATCCACTCAACATGATTCCATGCTCCACAACCTAAGGAAACAGCTGTCAGACTCTACTCAACATGATGCCATGCTCCACAAACTAAGGAAGCAGCTACCAGACTCCACTCTACATGATGCCATGCTCCACAACCTAAGGCAACAGCTACCAGACCCCACTCAACATGATGCCATGCTACACAACCTAAGGCAACAGCTACCAGACTCCACTCAACATGATGCCATGCTCCACAACCTAAGGCAACAGCTACCAGACTCCACTCAACATGATGCCATGCTCCACAACCTAAGGCAACAGCTACCAGACTCCACTCAACATGATGCCATGCTCCACAACCTAAGGCAACAGCTACCAGACTCCATTCAATATGATGCCATGCTCCACAACCTAAGGCAACAGCTGTCAGACTCCACTCAACATGACGCCATGCTGCACAACCTAAGGCAACAGCTACCAGACTCCACTCAACATGATGACATGCTCCACAACCTAAGGCAACAGCTATCAGACTCCACTCAACATGTTGCCATGCTCCACAACTTAAGGCAACAGCTGTCAGACTCCACTCAACATGATGCCATGCTCCACAACCTAAGGCAACAGCTACCAGACTCCACTCAACATGATGCCATGCTCCACAACCTAAGGCAACAGCT
Source organism: Cladorhizidae sp. MBARI D1340-BT2 (assembly GCA_028752905.1). NCBI lineage: Eukaryota > Metazoa > Porifera > Demospongiae > Poecilosclerida > Cladorhizidae > Cladorhizidae sp. MBARI D1340-BT2. Next base: position 13,888,456 of record JAQNBH010000018.1, read on the forward strand.
ACCAGACTCCACTCAACATGATGCCATGCTCCACAACCTAAGCGAACAGCTATCAGACTCCACTCAACATGATGCCATGCTCCACAACCTAAGGCAACAGCTACCAGAATCCACTCAACATGATGCCATGCTCCACAACCTAAAGCAACAGCTACCAGACTCCACTCAACATGATGCCATGCTCCACAACCTAAGTCAACAGCTGTCAGACTCCACTCAACATGATGCCATGCTCCACAACCTAAGGCAACAGCTATCAGACTCCACTCAGCATGATGCCATTCTCCACAACCTAAGGCAACAGCTGTCAGACTCCACTCAACATGATGCCATGCTCCACAACCTAAGGCAACAGCTACCAGACTCCACTCAACATGATGCCATGCTCCACAACCTAAGGCAACAGCTATCAGACTCCACTCAACATGATGCCATGCTCCACAACCTAAGGCAACAGCTATCAGACTCCACTCAACATGATGCCATGCTCCACAACCTAAAGCAACAGCTATCAGACTCCACTCAACATGATGCCATGCTCCACAACCTAAGGCAACAGCTGTCAGACTCCACCCAACATGATGCCATGCTCCACAACCTAAGGCAACAGCTACCAGACTCCACTCAACATGATGCCATGCTCCACAACCTAAGGCAAGAGCTGTCAGACTCCACTCAACATGATGCCATGCTCCACAACCTAAGGCAACAGCTTCCAGACTCCACTCAACATGATGCCATGCTCCACAACCTAAGGCAACAGCTGTCAGACTCCACTCAACATGATGCCATGCTCCACAACCTAAGGCAACAGCTATCAGACTCCACTCAACATGATGCCATGCTCCACAACCTAAGGCAACAGCTACCAGACTCCACTCAACATGATGCCATGCTACACAACCTAAGGCAACAGCTACCAGACTCCACTCAACATGATGCCATGCTCCACAACCTAAGGCAACAGCTACCAGACTCCACTCAACATGATGCCATGCTCCACAACCTAAGGCAACAGCTACCAGACTCCACTAAACATGATGCCATGCTCCACAACCTAAGGCAACAGCTACCAGACTCCACTCAACATGATGCCATGCTCCACAACCTAAGGCAACAGCTGTCAGACTCCACTCAACATGACGCCATGCTGCACAACCTAAGGTAACAGCTACCAGACTCCACTCAACATGATGACATGCTCCACAACCTAAGGCAACAGCTATCAGACTCCACTCAACATGTTGCCATGCTCCACAACTTAAGGCAACAGCTGTCAGACTCCACTCAACATGATGCCATGCTCCACAACCTAAGGCAACAGCTACCAGACTCCACTCAACATGATGCCATGCTCCACAACCTAAGGCAACAGCTACCAGACTCCACTCAACATGATGCCATGCTCCACAACCTAAGGCAACAGCTATCAGACTCCACTCAACATGATGCCATGCTCCACAACCTAAGGCAACAGCTACCAGACTCCACTCAACATGATGCCATGCTCCACAACCTAAGGCAACAGCTACCAGACTCCACTCAACATGATGCCATGCTCCACAACCTAAGGCAACAGCTGTCAGACTCCACTCAACATGATGCCATGCTCCACAACCTAAGGCAACAGCTATCAGACTCCACTCAGCATGATGCCATGCTCCACAACCTAAGGCAACAGCTACCAGACTCCACTCAACATGATTCCATGCTCCACAACCTAAGGCAACAGCTACCAGACTCCACTCAACATGATGCCATGCTCCACAACCTAAGGCAACAGCTATCAGACTCCACTCAACATGATGCCATGCTCCACAACCTAAGGCAACAGCTATCAGACTCCACTCAACATGATGCCATGCTCCACAACCTAAAGCAACAGCTATCAGACTCCACTCAACATGATGCAATGCTCCACAACCTAAGGCAACAGCTGTCAGACTCCACCCAACATGATGCCATGCTCCACCCCTAAGGCAACAGCTACCAGACTCCACTCAACATGATGCCATGCTCCACAACCTAAGGCAACAGCTGTCAGACTCCACTCAACATGATGCCATGCTCCACAACCTAAGGCAACAGCTGCCAGACTCCACTCAACATGATGCCATGCTCCACAACCTAAGGCAACAGCTGCCAGACTCCACTCAACATGATGCCATGCTCCACAACCTAAGGCAACAGCCCACTCAACATGATGCCATTCACCACAACTTAAGGTAACAGCTATTAGACTCCACTCAACATGATGCCATGCTCCACAACCTAAGGCAACAGCTACCAGACTCTACTCAACATGATGCCATGCTCCACAACCTAAGAAAACAGCTGTCAGACTCCACTCAACATGATGCCATGCTCCACAACTTAAGGCAACAGCTGCCAGACTCCACTCAACATGATGCCATGCTCCACAACCTAAGGAAACAGCTGTCAGAATCCACTCAACATGATGCCATGCTCCACAACCTAAGGAAACAGCTGTCAGACTCTACTCAACATGATGCCATGCTCCACAACTTAAGGCAACAGCTACCAGACTCCTCTCAACATGATGCCATGCTACACAACCTCAGGCAACAGCTACCAGACTCCACTCAACATGATGCCATGCTCCACAACCTAAGGCAACAGCTACCAGACTCCACTCAACATGTTGCCATGCTCCACAACCTAAGGCAACAGCTGTCAGACTCTACTCAACATGATGCCATGCTCCACAACCTAAGGCAACAGCTACCAGACTCCACTCAACATGATGCCATGCTCCACAACCTTAGGCAACAGCTGCCAGACTCTACTCAACATGATGCCATGCTCCACAACTTAAGGCAACAGCTGCCAGACTCCACTCAACATGATGCCATGCTCCTCAACCTAAGGCAACAGCTGCCAGACTCCACTGAACATGATGCCATGCTCCACAACCTAAGGCTACAGCTGTCAGACTCTACTCAACATGATACCATGCTCCACAACCTAAGGCAACAGCTACCAGACTCCAATCAACATGATGCCATGCTCCACAACCTAAGGCAACAGCTACCAGACTCCACTCAACATGATGCCGTGCTCCACAACCTAAGGCAACAGCTGCCAGACTCTACTCAACATGATGCCATGCTCCACATCTTAAGGCAACAGCTGCCAGACTCCACTCAACATGATGTCATGCTCCACAACCTAAGGCAACAGCTGCCAGACTGCACTCAACATGATGCCATGCTCCACAAGCTAAGGCAACAGATACCAGACTCCACTCAACATGATGCCATGCTCCACAACATAAGGCAACAGCAGCCAGAATCCACTCAACATGATGCCATGCTGCACAACCTAAGGCAACAGCTACCAGACTCAACTCAACATGATGCCATGCTACACAACCTAAGGCAACAGCTACCAGACTCCACTCAACATGATGCCATGCTCCACAATCTAAGGCAACAGCTGTCAGACTCCACTCAACATGATGCCATGCTCCACAACTAAGGCAACAGCTGTCAGAATCCACTCAACATGATGCCATGCTGCACAACCTAAGGAAACAGCTACCAGACTCCACTCAACATGATGCCATGCTCCACAACCTAAGGCAACAGCTACCAGACTCCACTCAACATGATGCCATGCTGAACAACCTAAGGCAACAGCTACCAGACTCCACTCAACATGATGCCATGCTCCACAACCTAAGGCAACAGCTACCAGACTCCACTCAACATGATGTCATGCTCCACAACTTAAGGCAACAGCTGCCAGACTCCATTCCAGCATTCCAGTTCTTTGTCCACAAGATGGATTGTTCGTGCACAAGCTCTACACAGCTTCATTGAGAACTTCCAAGTCCTCCAAGAAGTTTGCGATGAATCACTTGATGTAGTCAAGGAGACAGAAATGCAAGCTAAGGTCCTATTTTTGTTATCCTGCATGAGGACTTTCAACTTCTTTTTCGGTTTAGTGCTATGAGAATTAGTCTTGAGACACAGCAACAACCAGCTAGACCCTCCAATCTCTTCAAATGTCTGCAGCTGAAGGGCAGAGGGTGGCAGGTTTGACTCACCACATTTGATCTGAGGCACACTTCAATCAATTCTGGTCCAAAGTCACAAAAATTGCCACTGATCGTGAAGTGGAGGATCCAGTACTACCATGGAGCTCTGCTATAGGAGACTTCCCCAAGGATCTTGTCACATCTACATAAAGACGTGTTTTGATCAACCCTGCTGAGCTACTGATTCTGAAGTAACAACAAGCAACATGTAAGGCAGCTCCATCAAGCTACTAATTATTCAAGCAATAACAACAACAAGCAACAGCAACAAGCAACAACACAACATAACAACAACTTGCTAATATTTCAATTATACCGAGTCAACAAATATACAATCAATTTGTAATTTTACCAGCAGAAGTAGTATGTGTGAAGACATGCACACACTTAGTGCATGTGAGAGTAGGTTAGTTTTCTCAAACTCCTCCTCTCTTCCCACCTCCCAGCACCAACCTACTCTGATGTTCGGTACTCTGTGATACTTTCCTAGACCACACCTACTTACTCCACACACAGCTTAGCAAAGGCGTTCTTCCCCTACACGGCTTGCTCCTCAGTGTGCATTGGTGCCACTGAGGATCTTCTTGTGAAAGGTGCCAACGAAGAAGGTTTTGACGAAGAATTGAAGTCCATCACAGACTTCTACAAGGATAACTTTCACTTTCCGAACTGAAACTGAAGCTGAAAGTAATGTCCAGCAAATTTTCGGAAGTTCCTGGTGATTTGGTATGTGTTGAAGCACCTGAGGAATCTCTCAACTTCACAAAGAGTACTACTGTCCGAAGTGTGTAAGCTTGCTTCATGGGTGCTCGTATGCCTGCAACAAATGCTTATACACACATGGAGCGCACCGACAAGTTAAACTTGATCAATGGAATGCCTTCATTGGGTGTTTTAGTCACAGAGAAACAATCTTCAGCAAATTTCTGCCAAGTGATTTAGAAGTTTGATGTTAGTTTATTGAGTGTTCTATTTCAAGTCAAAGCTTAACTGACCACACCAATTCCAATTAAAATAGGTGTGGTCATATCCGGCCGCTGTACTTCAGAAATGCTTCCTACACCCTGTCCCGAAACACTACTAAGCTTCTTGAACATTAGAATGTGATGCAATGAACTGCAGTTTGCTATAATAATCAGCTATAATAAGCTTCTTGAACATTAGAATGTGATGCAATGAACTGCAGTTTGCTATAATAATCAGCTATAATAAGCTTCTTGAACATTAGAATGTGATGCAATGAACTGCAGTTTGCTATAATAATCAGCTATAATAAGCTTCTTGAACATTAGAATGTGATGCAATGAACTGCAGTTTGCTATAATAATCAGCTATAATAAGCTTCTTGAACATTAGAATGTGATGCAATGAACTGCAGTTTGTTGTAATAATCAGCTATAATAAGCTTCTTGAACATTAGAATGTGATGCAATGAACTGCAGTTTGCTGTAATAATCAGCTATAATAAGCTTCTTGAACATTAGAATGTGTTGCAATGAACTGCAGTTTGCTATAATAATCTGCTATAATAAGCTTCTTGAACATTAGAATGTGATGCAATGAACTGCAGTTTGCTATAATAAAGCTATAATAAACTTCTTGAACATTAGAATGTGATGCAATGAACTGCAGTTTGCTATAATAATCAGCTATAATAAGCTTCTTCTTGAACATTAGAATGTGATGCAATGAACTGCAGTTTGCTATAATAATATAATAATCAGCTATAATAAGCTTCTTGAACATTAGAATGTGATGCAATGAACTGCAGTTTGCTATAATAATCTGCTATAATAAGCTTCTTGAAGATTAGAATGAACTGTAGTTTGCTATAATAATCAGCTATAATAAACTTCTTGAACATTAGAATGTGATGCAATGAACTGCAGTTTGCTGTAATAATCAGCTATAATAAGCTTCTTGAACATTAGAATGTGATGCAATGAACTGCAGTTTGCTATAATAATCAGCTATAATAAGCTTCTTGAACATTAGAATGTGATGCAATGAACTGCAGTTTGCTATAATAATCAGCTATAATAAGCTTCTTGAACATTAGAATGTGATGCAATGAACTGCAGTTTGCTATAATAATCAGCTATAATAAGCTTCTTGAACATTAGAATGTGATGCAATGAACTGCAGTTTGCTATAATAATCAGCTATAATAAGCTTCTTGAACATTAGAATGTGATGCAATGAACTGCAGTTTGCTATAATAATCAGCTATAATAAGCTTCTTGAACATTAGAATGTGATGCAATGAACTGCAGTTTGCTATAATAATCAGCTATAATAAGCTTCTTGAACATTAGAATGTGATGCAATGAACTGCAGTTTGCTATAATAATCAGCTATAATAAGCTTCTTGAACATTAGAATGTGACAATGAACTGCAGTTTGCTGTAATAATCAGCTATAATAAGCTTCTTGAACATTAGAATGTGATGCAATGAACTGCAGTTTGCTGTAATAATCAGCTATAATAAGCTTCTTGAACATTAGAATGTGTTGCAATGAACTGCAGTTTGCTATAATAATCTGCTATAATAAGCTTCTTGAACATTAGAATGTATTGCAATGAACTGCAGTTTGCTATAATAATCAGCTATAATAAACTTCTTGAACATTAGAATGTGATGCAATGAACTGCAGTTTGCTATAATAATCAGCTATAATAAGCTTCTTCTTGAACATTAGAATGTGATGCAATGAACTGCAGTTTGCTATAATAATATAATAATCAGCTATAATAAGCTTCTTGAACATTAGAATGTGATGCAATGAACTGCAGTTTGCTATAATAATCTGCTATAATAAGCTTCTTGAAGATTAGAATGTGATGCAATGAACTGTAGTTTGCTATAATAATCAGCTATAATAAACTTCTTGAACATTAGAATGTGATGCAATGAACTGCAGTTTGCTGTAATAATCAGCTTCTTGAACATTAGAATGTGATGCAATGAACTGCAGTTTGCTATAATAATCAGCTTCTTGAACATTAGAATGTGATGCAATGAACTGCAGTTTGCTATAATAATCAGCTATAATAAGCTTCTTGAACATTAGAATGTGATGCAATGAACTGCAGTTTGCTATAATAATCAGCTATAATAAGCTTCTTGAACATTAGAATGTGATGCAATGAACTGCAGTTTGCTATAATAATCAGCTATAATAAGCTTCTTGAACATTAGAATGTGATGCAATGAACTGCAGTTTGCTATAATAATCAGCTATAATAAGCTTCTTGAACATTAGAATGGATGCAATGAACTGCAGTTTGCTATAATAATCAGCTATAATAAGCTTCTTGAACATTAGAATGTGATGCAATGAACTGCAGTTTGTTGTAATAATCAGCTATAATAAGCTTCTTGAACATTAGAATGTGATGCAATGAACTGCAGTTTGCTGTAATAATCAGCTATAATAAGCTTCTTGAACATTAGAATGTGATGCAATGAACTGTAGTTTGCTGTAATAATCAGCTATAATAAGCTTCTTGAACATTAGAATGTGATGCAATGAACTGCAGTTTGCTATAATAATCAGCTATAATAAGCTTGTTGAACATTAGAATGTGATGCAATGAACTGTAGTTTGCTCTAATAATCAGCTATAATAAGCTTCTTGAACATTAGAATGTGATGCAATGAACTGCTGTTTGCTGTTATAATAAGCTTCTTGAACATTAGAATGTGATGCAATGAACTGCAGTTTGCTATAATAATCAGCTATAATAACATTAGAATGTGATGCAATGAACTGCAGTTTGCTATAATAATCAGCTATAATGAGCTTCTTGAACATTAGAATGTGATGCAATGAACTGCAGTTTGCTATAATAATCTGTTCCATTGAAGTAGCAAACTCACACAAAAGCTACGTAGCTACTCCACCATAAGTCTACAACTAACTTACCGAAGAGAAGTGCATACAGGGACTCCTCCTTGCTCAAGGCGAAGGAATTCAGAATGATTCCTAGTAAGCATTGGTTTGTGCCGGTTTTCACCGAAGAAGAACTTCCGGAAATGGTAGCAAAAGTCAGAAGAGAACGTTGACGAAGGCAGTTGCGGTCGAAGCCATTAGAAATAAATTTTTATTTTGCTTGCTTGCCCCGTCCAACCGGAAGTAAAGTTTTATAACCAGGCCATTGACCAGGCCATTGAGCATGTGCATGCAGAGAGTGGTGCGCAATACCAAATCTTCCACAAAAAATTCCCGACAATGTCCGAGTTTGTGCCATATGTCAGTCATGGCGGTCAACTGAAGGAGCACAGCTCATGGTCCATCCATCTCTTAACTGAAGCAGCACAGGCATGGTTCATGCATCTCTTAACTGAAGCAGCATAGGTCATGGTATAGCTCATGGTCCATGCATCTCTTAACTGAAGCAGCATAGCTCATGGTTCATGTATCTCTTAACTGAAGCAGCATAGCTCATGGTTCATGCATCTCTTAACTGAAGCAGCATAGCTCATGGTTCATGCATCTCTTAAATCTCTTAACTGAAGCAGCATAGCTCATGGTCCATGCATCTCTTAACTGAAGCAGCACTAGCATGGTCCATGCATCTCTTAACTGAAGCAGCATAGCTCATGGTCCATGCATCTCTTAACTGAAGCAGCACTGGCATGGTTCATGCATCTATTAACTGAAGCAGCATAGCTCATGGTTCATGCATCTCTTAACTGAAGCAGCATAGCTCATGGTTCATGCATCTCTTAACTGAAGCAGCATAGCTCATGGTTCATGCATCTCTTAACTGAAGCAGCATAGCTCATGGTTCATGCATCTCTTAACTGAAGCAGCATAGCTCATGGTTCATGCATCTCTTAACTGAAGCAGCATAGCTCATGGTTCATGCATCTCTTAACTGAAGCACAGGCATGGTCCATGCATCTCTTAACTGAAGCAGTACAGCCCATGGTTCATGCATCTCTTAACTGAAGCAGCACAGCTCATGGTCCATGCATCTCTTAACTGAAGCAGCATAGCTCATGGTCCATGCATCTCTTAACTGAAGCAGCACAGGCATGGTCCATGCATCTCTTAACTGAGCAGCACAGCCCATGGTTCATGCATCTCTTAACTGAAGCAGCACAGCTCATGGTCCATGCATCTCTTAACTGAAGCAGCACAGCTCATGGTCCATGCATCTCTTAACTGAAGCAGCACAGGCATGGTCCATGCATCTCTTAACTGAAGCAGCATAGCTCATGGTCCATGCATCTCTTAACTGAAGCAGCACAGCTCATGGTTCATGCATCTCTTAACTGAAGCAACACAGGCATGGTTCATGCATCTCGTAACTGAAGCAGCACAGACCATGGTTCATGCATCTCTTAACTGAAGCAACATAGCTCATGGTCCATACATCTCTTAACTGAAGCAGCCTAGCTCATGGTCCATGCATCTCTTAACTGAAGCAGCATAGCTCATGGTTCATGCATCTCTTAACTGAAGCAGCCTAGCTCATGGTCCATGCATCTCTTAACTGAAGCAGCATAGCTCATGGTCCATGCATCTCTTAACTGAATCAGCACAGGTATGGTCCATGCATCTCTTAACTGCATCAGCACAGGCATGGTTTGTCTATCTACTTTGCCTGAGAATATAATTATTATGAACAATATTTTCTTATCTTTGGTAAGTATGATTTTGCTGACTTCAACTCAAGAAGCTATCTTGGAAATGCAATCCAGCATGCTAATTTCAATACTCAATAATTCAAAATGCATAAGAAGTAACAATACCTAAGTTGAATCTAGAGGAAGATCATTGGTCTGGATGGAATGGTTATTTTTGGTTATTTTTTTGAGAGATTGATAATCTATAGCTGCCAAATTCTGCAGCCATTGTGCAGTAGTGTCCATCTTAAGATGCTGCTCTCTCCTTTCTTGTACAGTGAGAGGCTGAGTGATGTGGAGCTGTCCAAGTATCTATCTTCTGTCAGAGACCCTGTCGGGTCAAGTCAAAGCTGTCTCTCTGTCAGCCGTGGTGGCAGCCAAGGAGGGAGTGGCATTAGCAGTTGCCTGGGCAGTGGAACTGGCAGTCCTGTCTCTAGTCCCGCCAAGCACTCCAACGGAACAACAAGAGCTGAAGAGTTGGAAGGGGATGCAATGGACGAAGATGGTCTTATTGAGGCAGTGAAGGACACCCCCGTTCTTCATCTGTCCCCCAGTCACACAGACGGTTCTCATTCAAGTGTACGTGTGTGCATGCATGTTTGTACGTGTGTGCATGCAGTGTGTGTACGTGTGTGCATGCATGTGTGTGCATGCATGTGTGTACGTGTGTGCATGCATGTGTGTACGTGTGTGCATGCATGTGTGTACGTGTGTACATGCATGTGTGTGCATGCATGTGTGTACGTGTGTGCATGTGGGTGTGTACGTGTGTGCATGCATGTGTGTACGTGTGTGCATGCATGTGTGTACGTGTGTGCATGCATGTGTGTACGTGTATGCATGCATGTGTGTACGTGTGTGCATGCATGTGTGTACGTGTGTGTGTGTACGTGTGTGCATGTGTGTGTGTACGTGTGTGCATGCATGTGTTTATGTGTGTGTGTGTACGTATGTGCATGCATGTGTGTAAGTGTGTGCATGTGGGTGTGTACGTGTGTGCATGCATGTGTGTACGGTGTGCATGCATGTGTGTACGTGTGTGCATGCATGTGTTTACGTGTGTGCATGTGTGTGTGTGTGTGTACGTGTGTGCATGCATGTGTTTACGTGTGTGCATGTGTGTGTGTGTACGTGTGTGCATGCATGTGTGTACGTGTGTGCATGCATGTGTGTATGTGTGTGCATGTGTGTGTGCATGCATGTGTGTACATGTGTGCATGCATGTGTGTACGTGTGTGCACACATGCATGCACACAAGTACACACATGCATGCACGTACGTGTGTGCATGCATGTGTGTACATATGTGCATGCATGTGTGTATGTGTGTGCATGCATGTGTGTACGTGTGTGCATACATGTGTGTACGTGCATGTGTGAACGTGTGTGCATGCATGTGTGTACGTGTGTGCATGCATGTGTGTACGAGGGTATATGTATGTGTTGTGTGTATGAGCATGTGTGTAAGTGCATGTGTCTGTGTGAGTGTGTGTATGAGAATGCACGCCATTATTGCCAGTTCCTGCATGGCTCTATCATTGCTAGGTCTCACAGAAGCTCTCGAGGTCAGTCTCTCCATTGTCAATGTCAGAGTCCACTGAAGGAGGCAAGGATTCTGGCCTGCAGTCACTGCTACTCAGTGCGGAGCCTCTTGTCTCTTACACTCCTCCACATGTTCCTAGCCAGGCCAGTCCCCAATCACAGTCACCACCACCTCCACCAAGTGGAGATGCTCCTCCTCCTCCACCACCTCCTCCTCCTCCTCCACCCTGTCCTGGGGCACTGTTACCCCTGGGGGTACCCCTTCCCCCGTTACCTCCTGGGGTTCCATTATCTCCTGGGGTTCCATTACCTCCTGGGGTTCCATTACCTCCTGGTGTCCCCCTTCCTCCAGACCTGCGTGGGGGACTAGTCTCCTCAATATGTTAGTTGCTACTGCTACTGTGAATGTATGCTGGGATTTCTTGCGGGTTGTGGCTTGCCCCTCAGGTCCTGACCTTCAGATTCATTCGTCTTTATCCAAACTAGGCCGATCTTGCCATATTTGGAGTATAAGCTGATGCAGAGGAGAATTAACTGGTCCACTCAAAACTGGTTTGGGATGACAAGTTGATGCATAGTTCATCTTATCTCTTTTCAGCTTCAACTGCCTCTAAACTGCCTCATGCACTTGGCAGCTTCCACTGCCTCTAAACTACGTCATGCACTTGGCAGCCTCCACTGCCTCTAAACTACCTCATGCACTTGGCAGCTTCCACTGCCTCTAAACTGCCTCATGCACTTGGCAGCCTCCACTGCCTCTAAACTACCTCATGCACTTGGTAGCTTCCACTGCCTCTAAACTGCCTCATGCACTTGGCAGCCTCCACTGCCTCTAAACTACCTCATGCACTTGGTAGCTTCCACTGCCTCTAAACTGCCTCATGCACTTGGTAGCCTCCACTGCCTCTAAACTGCCTCATGCACTTGGTAGCTTCCACTGCCTCTAAACGGCCTCATGCACTTGGCAGCTTCCACTGCCTCTAAACTGCCTCATGCACTTGGCAGCTTCCACTGCCTCTAAACTGCCTCATGCACTTGGTAGCTTCCACTGCCTCTAAACTTCCTCATGTACTTGGCAGCTTCCACTGCTTCTAAACTGCCTCATGCACTTGGCAGCTTCCACTGCCTCTAAACTGCCTCATGCACTTGGCAGCCTCCACTGCCTCTAAACTGCCTCATGCACTTGGCAGCTTCCACTGCCTCTAAACTGCCTCATGCTCTTGGAAGCTTCCACTGCTTCTAAACTGCCTCATGCACTTGGTAGCTTCCACTGCCTCTAAACTTCCTCATGTACTTGGCAGCTTCCACTGCCTCTAAACTGCCTCATGCACTTGGTAGCTTCCACTGCCTCTAAACTGCCTCATGCACTTGGTAGCCTCCACTGCCTCTAAACTGCCTCATGCACTTGGTAGCTTCCACTGCCTCTAAACTGCCTCATGCACTTGGTAGCCTCCACTGCCTCTAAACTGCCTCATGCACTTGGCAGCCTCCACTGCCTCTAAACTGCCTCATGCACTTGGCAGCCTCCACTGCCTCTAAACTGCCTCATGCACATTTTCAGCCTTCAGTTGCTTGTTGTGAGGTTACAGTCAGTGATTAGGTCTCTACCTCCTTCATAGTCGGTGCTTTCCCCCCCAACAAGAGGATGGAATGCCACACTTATTATCTAGTAAGGCTCATGACCATGTGAGTAGTAGAATACAATGGCATGCTCACTAAGAAAAAGGTTCCATTTCAGCATTAGTAATGCATCGTCAGGCCAATCAGCATGTGATCAACTGCACCATCAGTAGTTTAGCTAGGAGGTGGTACTCAATGATTTTGAGTTAATTGAATTAGTTAGAAACTTCTTTGCTTGTGGCAGGCCTCTTCAAAAATGTATAGCAAAGTAACATGCTTGGAAGCTGGTTGCATGTCAGGTAACAATGCTCTAGCCATAACTACCAGTTGGCTAGAGCTAGTTGCTGGCTATAGACCTCCTGCATCTCTCTTGCTTCACCTCGTACTAGCCAAAAGCATTATCAGGTCTTCGCTGCTGTCACTGTCCATTCTTGTAAGCTAGTAGTAAGGTCAAAGGGCAAAGGGCAATTGCACTGACCGCAATGCAACACAACATTGTAGCGTTAGATTGTGAGCCAGCGTTGCAGGCAGCGCAAGTTAACCGAACGCAACAGTTAGTTGGACCCATCATATTGTAAACCCTTTAAGAGATGAGCTGACCTAGAGATGAGAGGGGTGAATATAATAGTCTCATACCTTACCACCATTAAGAGATGAGCTAACCTAGAGATGAGAGGGGTGAATATAATAGTCTCATACCTTACCACCATTAAGAGATGAGCTAACCTAGAGATGAGAGGGGTGAATATAATAGTCTCATACCTTACCACCATTAAGAGATGAGCTAACCTAGAGATGAGAGGGTTGAATATAATAGTCTCATACCTTACCACCATTAAGAGATGAGCTGACCTAGAGATGAGAGGGGTGAATATAATAGTCTCATACCTTACCAACATTAAGAGATGAGCTGACCTCGAGATGAAAGGGGTGAATATAATAGTCTCGTACCTTACCACCATTAAGAGATGAGCTGACCTAGAGATGAGAGGGGTGAATATAATAGTCTCATACCTTACCACCATTAAGAGATGAGCTAACCTAGAGATGAGAGAGGTGAATATAATAGTCTCATACCTTACCACCATTAAGAGATGAGCTGACCTACAGATGAGAGGGGTGAATATAATAGTCTCATACCTTACCACCATTAAGAGATGAGCTAACCTAGAGATGAGAGGGGTGAATATAATAGTCTCATATCTTACCACCATTAAGAGATGAGCTGACCTAGAGATGAGAGGGGTGAATATAATAGTCTCATACCTTACCACCATTAAGAGATGAGCTGACCTAGAGATGAGAGGGGTGAATATAATAGTCTCATACCTTACCACCCTTAAGAGATGAGCTGACCTAGAAATGAGAGGGGTGAATATAATACTCTCATACCTTACCAACATTAAGAGATGAGCTGACCTAGAGATGAGAGGGGTGAATATAATTGTCTCATACCTTACCACCATTAAGGGATGAGCTAACCTAGAGATGAGAGGGGTGAATATAATAGTCTCATACCTTCTTGGAGATCCCTAAAATATCACGGACAATTAGACATAGCATATGTATTTATACCTGTTTTTGTTGCATAATCTGTCTATCTGTAGTACCTCAGAGAAGCTCTGTGAAGCCTACAATTAAAATGAAGAGGTTCTACTGGGAATCCCTTCCTCCCCAGCAGGTGTGCTCTATACATGTATGTAGGTTTTTATGCTGTTTTATAGAAGTACTCATTCATTGGATCCGTAATGAGAGAAATTTACTTGAGCATAAATCCACACACTCCATGCTTCGATCTGTAGCTGTAGCAGCGCCATCTCTAGTAGCTCAGTTCAGTGGACACACAACTGGTGCAGGTAGAGTCAACTTCTCCTTACAAGCACCACCTCTGGTAGCACTGTGCAGTAGACACACAGCAGGTAGACTCTGTGTATCCCACTGTCTCTAGAGTGTGTTTATCCCACTGTCTCTCGAGTGCACTGTCTCTAGAGTGTGTTTATCCCACTGTCTCTAGAGTGAGTTTATTCCACTGTCTCTAGAGTGTTTATCCCACTGTCTCTAGAGTGTGTTTATTCCACTGTCTCTAGAGTGTGTTTATTCCACTGTCTCTAGAGTGAGTTTATTCCACTGTCTCTAGTGTGTTTATTCCACTGTCTCTAGAGTGTGTTTATTCCACTGTCTCTAGAGTGTGTTTATTCCACTGTCTCTAGAGTGTGTTTATTCCACTGTCTCTAGAGTGTGTTTATTCCACTGTCTCTAGAGTGTGTTTATTCCACTGTCTCTAGAGTGCACTGTCTCTAGAGTGAGTTTATTCCACTGTCTCTAGAGTGAGTTTATTCCACTGTCTCTAGAGTGTGTTTATTCCACTGTCTCTAGAGTGAGTTTATTCCACTGTCTCTAGAGTGAGTTTATTTCACTGTCTCTAGAGTGAGTTTATTCCACTGTCTCTAGAGTGTGTTTATTCCACTGTCTCTAGAATGAGTTTATTCCACTGTCTCTAGAGTGTATTTATTCCACTGTCTCTAGAGTATGTTTATTCCACTGTCTTTAGAGTGTGTTTATTCCACTGTCTCTAGAGTGTGTTTATTCCACAAGCTGCTCAGCGTAAGTGGGACAGTTTCTAGCCCCAGGCAAGCTTTTGTGCTTCAGGATCCCATACTGTACACTGTTCACTTATGGTCTCAAGTGTAGCTCAAAGTTGCAGGGAAAAGGGGCAAGTTCCCCCCATACCCACTTAAATGAAGTCCTGTGTGAAAGCTACATACTACAACTAGATCATGTGTGCATTGTGTTAGACCTGTGGGAAAGCAATGCAAAGTCAGCTCCTCTCAGCTACCTGAGTCAGCTCCTCTCAGCTACCTGAGTCAGCTCCTCTCAGCTACCTGAGTCAGCTCCTCTCAGCTACCTGAGTCAGCTCCTCTCAGCTACCTGAGTCAGCTCCTCTCAGCTACCTGAGTCAGCTCCTCTCAGCTAACTGAGTCAACTCCTCTCGGCTACCTGAGTCAGCTCCTCTCAGCTACCTGAGTCAGCTCCTCTCGGCTACCTGAGTCAGCTCCTCTCAGCCAGCTCCTCTCAGCTACCTGAGTCAGCTCCTCTCAGCTACCTGAGTCAGCTCCTCTCAGCTACCTGAGTCAGCTCCTCTCGGCTACCTGAGTCAGCCTCTCAGCTACCTGAGTCAACTCCTCTCAGCTACCTGAGTCAGCTCCTCTCGGCTACCTGAGTCAGCCTCTCAGCTACCTGAGTCAGCTCCTCTCAGCTACCTGAGTCAGCTCCTCTCGGCTACCTGAGTCAGCCTCTCAGCTACCTGAGTCAACTCCTCTCAGCTACCTGAGTCAGCTCCTCTCGGCTACCTGAGTCAGCCTCTCAGCTACCTGAGTCAGCTCCTCTCAGCTACCTGAGTCAGCTCCTCTCGGCTACCTGAGTCAGCTCCTCTCGGCTACCTGAGTCAGCTCCTCTCGGCCACCTGAGTCAGCTCCTCTCGGCTACCTGAGTCAGCTCCTCTCGGTTACCTGAGTCAGCTCCTCTCGGCTACCTGAGTCAGCTCCTCTCGGCTACCTGAGTCAGCTCCTCTCGGCTATCTGAGTCAGCTCCTCTCGGCTACCTGAGTCAGCTCCTCTCGGCTACATGAGTCATCCTCTCGGCTACCTGAGTCAGCTCCTCTCGGCTACCTGAGTCAGCTCCTCTCGGCTACCTGAGTCAGCTCCTCTCGGCTACCTGAGTCAGCTCCTCTCAGCTACCTGAGTCAGCTCCTCTCAGCTACCTGAGTCAGCTCCTCTCGGCTACCTGAGTCAGCTCCTCTCAGCTACCTGAGCCAGCTCCTCTCGGCTACCTGAGTCAGCTCCTCTCGGCTACCTGAGTCAGCTCCTCTCGGCTACCTGAGTCAGCTCCTCTCAGCAGAGCAGCTAGCTGAGTCAGTAGCAAGATTGCCTGAAGTCATGCATTCTTCAAGAGTGAGGAATGGAGTATGGTGCAGCTGCCGGTCTCAGCATCGGTGAAGCATGTGAGCACACAGCTGGAGACTTGTATTTGGTGCATAGGCTAAGTCCCATTGGTCGACCACTTTGTAGTGCATGCTACATAAACATAATAGTTTGGTATGCCCTTGATTGCTGTTGTTGTTGTTGTTGTATCACACCCTGTGTTTCTTCACCACACTGTATGTGCCTTTAAGGTCATGCACCTTGAACCATGGTCATTATCCACACTAATTATAGGGGCTCCCCATTCATTTCTTGGTGTCTGTGAGCATGTGCTGCTGCAGTCTATTGACAATTATGTGACTCCATGTGTGAACTTTTTATTATTTGATGTGTGACACTGTTCAGGTGATGAAGTGTGGCTGGATGGACTGGTGTGGGAGTGACTACACGGATGCCCTGGACCTCAGTGCGCTGGAGGACATGTTTGGAGTGGGCATTGCCAAGACCAAGCAAGATATGCCAGGTTGGTGTGCCAGTCATGTGCGTGCATTCATGCCCATGTAGTCGCCCGGACATCTCACTACAACAAGGACATGATCATAGAACTTCCCCCCTCCCCTCCCTGAGACTAACTTATGCAGAGCATATAACATTTCTGCCATTCTTTGTGTGTCTTCCCATCTCTTGTGCAGTCAAGAAGAAACAGAACACTAAGACTTTGCTGGACAACAATCGGTGCAGGAACATTGAGATATTCCTCCCTTGGTTCCCCCTCTCCTTGGATACTTTGGAGACCACTCTTTCAGAACAGCTCAACAGTGTGGCCAACTCCCTCGGCTTGGCCACAGATCACATAGTAGCCCTAAAGAGGTAAGGGGACACCATTAATTAACAGGCATATGTGCATACACACATGCACAAGTGGTATCTATAGTTAAGACAACTTGTGTACTGATTTTCTATGATAAATGAGGCGTCTGCATATGGTAAAGGGTTTCCAACATTTCTGTGTAAATATGTCATGAGAAATCCGAAGTCGGTACAGACTGAATAACAATCGAATTTCCAAGTCGGAAGGAGGGTTACATATGCGATGGGTCGTCGGTCCAGGGGACTGCAGGAAAGGGACTGTGCAGATGCTCAGAAAGTATGCACGTTTTTGAAAACATAAGAACTGCCCAAGGTTATACTTCACATCCTTTAAATATGCAAACATAAGCTTGTGCAATATGACTACTAGTCTTGTGTGGTGACTGCTGCTTCTCTGTCCTGACAGCAGTGATCCCTGGCTACTCCACCACTTAGGAAGAAATGGTGGAGATTGTGAGGCTAAACTAGGTAGCATGTTTTAGTCCCCTGTTCCTTATGGTCCTGTACATAAGTGCACACAAATTTAAGCTTCTGTTGCAGTTGGTTCTGGTGTCACTTACAAATATCTGGTCTTCTGTCACGGCTCCCAGCCTTCTTCAGCTCGACTACTACTGCTGCACTAAGCCACCAGAAGTTGTGCTTGAGAAGGTGCTCCACCACTAGCCAGCATCTACCATCAGATTTATGGAGTCAAAAATGATGTGCTCACTGCCATGCCTCCAACATGCTCACTGCCACACCTCCAACATGCTCACTGCCATGTCTCCAACATGCTCACTGCCATGCCTCCAACATGCTCACTGCCACACCTCCAACATGCTCACTGCCACGCCTCCAAAATGCTCACTGCCACACCTCCAACATGCTCACTGCCATGCCTCCAACATGCTCACTGCCATGCCTCCAACATGCTCACTGCCATGCCTCAGACATGCTCACTGCCATGCCTCTGACATGCTCACTGCCATGCCTCCAAAATGCTCAATGCCACACCTCCAACATGTTCACTGCCACACCTCCAACATGCTCACTGCCACACCTCCAACATGCTCACTGCCATGCCTCCAACATGCTCACTGCCATGCCTCCAACATGCTCACTTCCATGCCTCCAACATGCTCACTGCCATGCCTCCAACATGCTCACTGCCATGCCTCTGACATGCTCACTGCCATGCCTCCGATATGCTCACTGCCATGCCTCTGACATGCTCACTGCCATGCCCCCAAAATGATCAATGCCACACCTCCAACATGCTCACTGCCATGCCTCGGACATGCTCACTGCCATGCCTCCAAAATGCTCACTGCCACACCTCCAACATGCTCACTGCCATGCCTCCAACATGCTCACTGCCATGTCTCCAACATGCTCACTGCCACACCTCCAACATGCTCACTGCCACACCTCTAACATGCTCACTGCCACACCTCCAACATGCTCACTGCCATGCCTCCAACATGCTCACTGCCATGTCTCCAACATGCTCACTGCCACACCTCCAACATGCTCACTGCCACACCTCCAACATGCTCACTGACACACCTCCAACATGCTCACTGCCATGCCTCCAACATGCTCACTGCCACACCTCCAACATGCTTACTGCCACACCTCCAACATGCTCACTGCCATGCCTCCAACATGCTCACTGCCATGCCTCCAACATGCTCACTGCCATGCCTCCAACATGCTCACTGCCACACCTCCAACATGCTCACTGCCACACCTCCAACATGCTCACTGTCACACCTCCAACATGCTCACTGCCATGCCTCCAACATGCTCACTGCCACGCTTCATCAGCCATGCACACAAATAGTTTACTTACATGGGGAATAAGAGTTTCTGGCTAGTTCGAGGAGGCTTTCTGATGCAAAGCTAGAGAAATATGAATCATTAGAAGAAATCCAAATGTTTAGCAGATCTACATGTATGCCAGCATTTATAGACATGTCATTTCAGATTTCATTGGCACTCAAGTTTAAAATAATGTTTGCTCAATCTTGACAAAAATAATTGTGATCTTTGACCTGTATTTGTTGTAATTTCGGACTATAAATAAAGGTTAGTTTTGGGTGAGTGAGATGGCATTGATTTGACTGTCGCCAATGGTTTCTTTTCTCTCAACCAACTCTCAGTTGACGTAGGAGATCGACCTTCTCGACAATTTACTTAAATATACTCTCTTGACGTTTTGGCTAGGTCCCGATAAAGGCCTCCATTATTCCTGATGAAGGCAAGAGCATCTAGCCTGCATTATTCCTGATGAAGGCCAGAGCATCTAGCTTCCATTATTCTTGATGAAAGCCAGAGCATCTAGCCTCCATTATTCCTGATGAACTAGAGCATCTAGCCTCCATTATTCCTGATGAAGGCTAGAACATCTAGCCTCCATTATTCCTGATGAAGGCTGGAACATCTAGCCTCCATTATTCCTGATGAAGGCTGGAACATCTAGCCTCTATTATTCCTGATGAAGGCTAGAACATCTAGCCTCCATTATTCCTGATGAAGGCTAGAACATCTAGCCTCCATTATTCCTGATGAAGGCTAGAACATCTAGCCTCTATCATTCCTGATGAAGGCTAGAAGATCTAGCCTCCATTATTCCTGATGAAGGCTAGAACATCTAGCCTCCATTATTCCTGATGAAGGCTAGAACATCTAGCCTCTATTATTCGTGATGTAGGCTAGAACATCTAGCCTCCATTATTCCTGATGAAGGCAAGAACATCTAGCCTCTATTATTCGTGATGAAGGCTAGAACATCTAGCCTCCATTATTCCTGATGAAGGCTAGCCTCTATTATTCGTGATGAAGGCTAGCCTCTATTATTCGTGATGAAGGCTAGAACATCTAGCCTCTAGATGAAGGCTAGAACATCTAGCCTCCATTATTCCTGATGAAGGCTAGAACATCTAGCCTCTATTATTCGTGATGAAGGCTAGAACATCTAGCCTCCATTATTCCTGATGAAGGCTAGAACATCTAGCCTCTATTATTCGTGATGAAGGCTAGAACATCTATTCCTGATGAAGGCTAGAACATCTAGCCTCCATTATTCCTGATGAAGGCTGGAACATCTAGCATTCGTGATGAAAGCTAGAACATCTAGCCCCTCCATTATTCCTGATGAAGGCTAGAACATCTAGCCTCCATTATTCCTGATGAAGGCTATATAGAACATCTAGCCTCTATTATTCCTGATGAAGGCTAGAACATCTAGCCTCTATTATTCTTGATGAAGGCTAGAACATCTAGTCTCCATTATTCCTGATGAAGGCTAGATGCTCTAGCCTCCATTATTCCTGATGAAGGCTAGATGCTCTAGCTGAAACATCGAGTGAGTAAATTTAAGTTGATTGTAGAGAAAGTCCTTGTATGATCTTCTCTTGTTTTGATTGTGAAGATACCAGCCCACTCAGGAAGAGCGGGAGATGTACATGAACTATAAGGAGAGCAAAAGTTTGCTACAGCAAGCCGATCTCTTCTTGATGAAGGTGAGCAGTTCAAACATCTTTAGGCTAAGATTAGGTTAGAGGGTCTTCAATGTGTCCAAACTCTCTTCCCTTGGACATCGTTCTTGCGTTTTTAATTGACCACGAAAGAAGCTTTTGGGACATCTTAGGCATACACTTATACTAATGATGTGTGCAGTTTTAAAATTTATTTTTATTATTGAATTATTATTGAAGTATGAAGTGAAAGTATGAAGGAAAGAACATTTTTCCTTTGACATTATTACTCAGTGAACTTCAAAATGGAGTCTGTAGCCACAAAGCTGCACAGAATGTTTGGCCAGCCCATAAGAAGTCAACTATTCAGAAGTGGTGTCCTCAGAGTTTGTAAAATTGGGGGCCCTGCCTGCAACTTTGCTATGGTGATTCCTCTATCTATTATTTTACTCCATTAGAAAGAGCTGTACCTGTTAGCTGTGAACCATTTGGGGGGCATGAGCCCTTAAGTAGGGAAGGACACACCCCTTTCTCTGTGGTTGTTATTTTGCTGTAGAGTCCACACTATGTCTATTGTTTGTTGGTATAGATAATTGATCTGCAGTTGGTATAGTTAATTGCACTGCAGTTGGTATAGTTAATAGCTCTGCAGTTGGTATAGTTAATTGCACTGCAGATGGTATAGTTAATTGCTCTGCAGATGGTATAGTTAATTGCTCTGCAGTTGGTATAGTTAATTGCACTGCAATTGGTATAGTTAATAGCTCTGCAGTTGGTATAGTTAATTGCACTGCAGTTGGTATAGTTAATTGCTCTTGCAGTTGGTATAGTTAATTGCTCTGCAGTTGGTATAGTTAATTGCTCTGCAGTTGGTATAGTTAATTGCACTGCAGTTGGTATAGTTAATTGCACTGAAGTTGGTATAGTTAATTGCACTGAAGTTGGTATAGTTAATTGCTCTGCAGTTGGTAAAGTTAATTGCTCTGCAGTTGGTATATTTAATTGCACTGCAGTTGGTATAGTTAATTCCTCTGCAGTAGGTCTAACTGCAGTTGGTATAGTTAATTGCTCTGCAGTTGATTGCACTGCAGTTGGTATAGTTAATTGCACTGCAGTTGGTATAGTTAATTGCACTGTGGTTAATTTAAGATGCTGTGACACACTCCATGTGGTGCTCATGCATTAATCATGAGGGGGTGAGACTGTCCACCTCTGCTATGCATTATCTGTCCATGCCTGTCAAAAGTAATTGTCTTCCTTATACTAACGTACTTCCCCCTGAACATCTTGGGTCATACTGATGCCCAGATAGAATTACTGCCCTAGCTGTAACCCTGGTGCGGCTCTAACCCTGGTCCTAGACACAGACTTAACCCTAGGCCTGACCACAGTCCTGGGCCTGGCTCTGCCTTGAACCTTAGCCTTTGTCATGGTTCCTACCCTAGGTCTAGTCTTAGCTAGTATGAGGTGGGAAACAGGTGGGAGCTTTGCACCTCCATGGATGACGCAGGGACAGTCAGTAGTATGGGCCTAATGGAAGGAGCAAGGGTCGTGGTCCTCTTCTAGTTAGCTGTGGCAGTAGCTAGTAATACAGCTGTACTCTTGGTTGATTGATCACAATGTTCTGTATCTGTTTTTTGTTGTATTGTACCTCTGCAGCTCTGTGAAATACCTGCACTCTCTACAAGGTTGGACTTGTTGCTGACAATTACAGAATTTCCTGCAAACTTGGAAGGGTTTTTGCCCGTGAGTGAGATACAGCTGCCATGAGTGAGATACAGCTGCCATGAGTGAGCTACAGCTGCCACGAGTGAGATACACCTGCCATGAGTGAGATACAGATGCCATGAGTGAGATACAGCTGCCATTGAGATACACCTGCCATGAGTGAGATACAGCTGCCATGAGTGAGATACAGCAGCCATAAGTGAGATACAGCTGCCATGAGTGAGATACAGCTGCCATGAGTGAGATACAGCTGCCATGAGTGAGATACAGCTGCCATGAGTGAGATACAGCTGCCATGAGTGAGATACAGCTGCCATGAGTGAGATACAGCTGCCATGAGTGAGATACAGCTGCCATGAGTGAGATACAGCTGCCATGAGTGAGATACAGCTGCCATGAGTGAGATACAGCTACCATGAGTGAGATACAGCTGCCATTGAGATACACCTGCCTTGAGTGAGATACAGCTGCCATGAGTGAGATACAGCTGCCATGAGTGAGATACAGCTGCCATGAGTGAGATACAGCTGCCATGAGTGAGATACAGCTGCCATTGAGATACACCTGCCTTGAGTGAGATACAGCTGCCATGAGTGAGATACAGCTGCCATGAGTGAGATACAGCTGCCATGAGTGAGATACAGCTGCCATGAGTGAGATACCACTGCCATGAGTGAGATACAGCAGACATGAGTGAGATACAGCTGCCATGAGAGAAATATAGCTGCCATTAGTGAGATACAGCTGCCATGAGTGAGATACAGCTGCCATGAGTGAGATACAGCTGCCATGAGTGAGATACAGCTGCCATGAGTAAGATACAGCTGCCATGAGTGAGATACAGCTGCCATGAGTGAGATACAGCTGCCATGAGTGAGATACAGCTGCCATGAGTGAGATACAGCTGCCATGAGTGAGATACAGCTGCCATGAGTGAGATACAGCTGCCATGAGTAAGATACAGCAGCCATGAGTGAGATACAGCTGCCATGAGTGAGATACAGCTGCCATGAGTGAGATACAGCTGCCATGAGTGAGATACAGCTGCCATAAGTGAGATACAGCTGCCATGAGTGAGATACAGCTGCCATGAGTGAGATACAGCTGCCATGAGTGAGATACAGCTGCCATGAATGACATACAGCTGCCATGAGTGAGATACAGCTGCCATGAGTGAGATTCAGCTGCCATGAGTGAGATTCAGCTGCCATGAGTGAGATACAGCTGCCATGAGTGAGATACAGCTGCCATGAGTGAGATACAGCTGCCATGAGTGAGATACAGCTGCCATGAGTGAGATACAGCTGCCATGAGTGAGATACAGCTGCCATGAGTGAGATACAGCTGCCATGAGTGAGATACAGCTGCCATGAGTGAGATACAGCAGCCATGAGTGAGATACAGCTGCCATGAATGAGATACAGCTGCCATGAGTGAGATACAGCTGCCATGAGTGAGATACAGCTGCCATGAGTGAGATACAGCTGCCATGAGTGAGATACAGCTGCCATGAGTGAGATACAGCTGCCATGAGTGAGATACAGCTGCCATGAGTGAGATACAGCAGCCATGAGTGAGATACAGCTGTCATGAGTGAGATACACCTGCCATGAGTGAGATACAGCTGCCATGAGTGAGATACAGCTGCCATGAGTGAGATACAGCTGCCATGAGTGAGATACAGCTGCCATGAGTGAGATACAGCTGCCATGAGTGAGATACAGCTGCCATGAGTGAGATACAGCTGCCATGAGTGAGATACAGCTGTCATGAGTGAGATACAGCTGCCATGAGTGAGATACAGCTGCCATGAGTGAGATACAGCTGCCATGAGTGAGATACAGCTGCCATGAGTGAGATACAGCTGCCATGAGTGAGATACGGCTGCCATGAGTGAGATACGGCTGCCATGAGTGAGATACAGCTGCCATGAGTGAGATACAGCAGCCATGAGTGAGATACAGCTGCCATGAGTGAGATACAGCTGCCATGAGTGAGATACAGCTGCCATGAGTGAGATACAGCTGCCATGAGTGAGATACAGCTGCCATGAGTGAGATACAGCTGCCATGAGTGAGATACAGCTGCCATGAGTGAGATACAGCTGCCATGAGTGAGATACAGCTGCCATGAGTGAGATACAGCTGCCATGAGTGAGATACAGCTGCCATGAGTGAAATACACCTGCCATGAGTGAGATACAGCTGCCATGAGTGAGATACAGCTGCCATGAGTGAGATTCAGCTGCCATGAGTGAGATTCAGCTGCCATGAGTGAGATACAGCTGCCATGAGTGAGATACAGCTGCCATGAGTGAGATACAGCTGCCATGAGTGAGATACAGCTGCCATGAGTGAGATACAGCTGCCATGAGTGAGATACAGCTGCCATGAATGAGATACGGCTGCCATGAGTGAGATACGGCTGCCATGAGTGAGATACAGCTGCCATGAGTGAGATACAGCAGCCATGAGTGAGATACAGCTGCCATGAGTGAGATACAGCTGCCATGAGTGAGATACAGCTGCCATGAGTGAGATACAGCTGCCATGAGTGAGATACAGCTGCCATGAGTGAGATACAGCTGCCATGAGTGAGATACAGCTGCCATGAGTGAGATACAGCTGCCATGAGTGAGATACAGCTGCCATGAGTGAGATACAGCTGCCATGAGTGAGATACAGCTGCCATGAGTGAGATACAGCTGCCATGAGTGAGATACAGCTGCCATGAGTGAGATACAGCTGCCATGAGTGAGATACAGCTGCCATGAGTGAGATACAGCTGCCATGAGTGAGATACAGCTGCCATGGGTGAGATACAGCTGCCATGAGTGAGATACAGCTGCCATGAGTGAGATACAGCTGCCATGAGTGAGATACAGCTGCCATGAGTGAGATACAGCTGCCATGAGTGAGATACAGCTGCCATGGGTGAGATACAGCTGCCATGAGTGAGATACAGCTGCCATGAGTGAGATACAGCTGCCATGAGTGAGATACAGCTGCCATGAGTGAGATACAGCTGCCATGAGTGAGATACAGCTGCCATGAATGACATACAGCTGCCTTGAATGACATACAGCTGCCATGAGTGAGATACAGCTGCCATGAGTGAGATTCAGCTGCCATGAGTGAGATTCAGCTGCCATGAGTGAGATACAGCTGCCATGAGTGAGATACAGCTGCCATGAGTGAGATACAGCTGCCATGAGTGAGATACAGCTGCCATGAGTGAGATACAGCTGCCATGAGTGAGATACAGCTGCCATGAGTGAGATACAGCTGCCATGAGTGAGATACAGCTGCCATGAGTGAGATACAGCTGCCATGAGTGAGATACAGCTGCCATGAGTGAGATACAGCTGCCATGAGTGAGATACAGCTGCCATGAGTGAGATACAGCTGCCATGAGTGAGATACAGCTGCCATGAGTGAGATACAGCTGCCATGAGTGAGATACAGCTGCCATGAGTGAGATACAGCAGCCATGAGTGAGATACAGCTGTCATGAGTGAGATACAGCTGCCATGAGTGAAATACACCTGCCATGAGTGAGATACAGCTGCCATGAGTGAGATACAGCTGCCATGAGTGAGATTCAGCTGCCATGAGTGAGATTCAGCTGCCATGAGTGAGATACAGCTGCCATGAGTGAGATACAGCTGCCATGAGTGAGATACAGCTGCCATGAGTGAGATACAGCTGCCATGAGTGAGATACAGCTGCCATGAGTGAGATACAGCTGCCATGAATGAGATACGGCTGCCATGAGTGAGATACGGCTGCCATGAGTGAGATACAGCTGCCATGAGTGAGATACAGCAGCCATGAGTGAGATACAGCTGCCATGAGTGAGATACAGCTGCCATGAGTGAGATACAGCTGCCATGAGTGAGATACAGCTGCCATGAGTGAGATACAGCTGCCATGAGTGAGATACAGCTGCCATGAGTGAGATACAGCTGCCATGAGTGAGATACAGCTGCCATGAGTGAGATACAGCTGCCATGAGTGAGATACAGCTGCCATGAGTGAGATACAGCTGCCATGAGTGAGATACAGCTGCCATGAGTGAGATACAGCTGCCATGAGTGAGATACAGCTGCCATGAGTGAGATACAGCTGCCATGAGTGAGATACAGCTGCCATGAGTGAGATACAGCTGCCATGGGTGAGATACAGCTGCCATGAGTGAGATACAGCTGCCATGAGTGAGATACAGCTGCCATGAGTGAGATACAGCTGCCATGAGTGAGATACAGCTGCCATGAGTGAGATACAGCTGCCATGGGTGAGATACAGCTGCCATGAGTGAGATACAGCTGCCATGAGTGAGATACAGCTGCCATGAGTGAGATACAGCTGCCATGAGTGAGATACAGCTGCCATGAGTGAGATACAGCTGCCATGAATGACATACAGCTGCCTTGAATGACATACAGCTGCCATGAGTGAGATACAGCTGCCATGAGTGAGATTCAGCTGCCATGAGTGAGATTCAGCTGCCATGAGTGAGATACAGCTGCCATGAGTGAGATACAGCTGCCATGAGTGAGATACAGCTGCCATGAGTGAGATACAGCTGCCATGAGTGAGATACAGCTGCCATGAGTGAGATACAGCTGCCATGAGTGAGATACAGCTGCCATGAGTGAGATACAGCTGCCATGAGTGAGATACAGCTGCCATGAGTGAGATACAGCTGCCATGAGTGAGATACAGCTGCCATGAGTGAGATACAGCTGCCATGAGTGAGATACAGCTGCCATGAGTGAGATACAGCTGCCATGAGTGAGATACAGCTGCCATGAGTGAGATACAGCTGCCATGAGTGAGATACAGCAGCCATGAGTGAGATACAGCTGTCATGAGTGAGATACACCTGCCATGAGTGATACAGCTGCCATGAGTGAGATACAGCTGCCATGAGTGAGATACAGCTGCCATGAGTGAGATACAGCTGCCATGAGTGAGATACAGCTGCCATGAGTGAGATACAGCTGCCATGAGTGAGATACAGCAGCCATGAGTGAGATACAGCTGTCATGAGTGAGATACAGCTGCCATGAGTGAGATACAGCTGCCATGAGTGAGATACAGCTGCCATGAGTGAGATACAGCTGCCATGAGTGAGATACAGCTGCCATGAATGAGATACGGCTGCCATGAGTGAGATACGGCTGCCATGAGTGAGATACAGCTGCCATGAGTGAGATACAGCTGCCATGAGTGAGATACAGCTGCCATGAGTGAGATACAGCTGCCATGAGTGAGATACAGCTGCCATGAGTGAGATACAGCTGCCATGAGTGAGATACAGCTGCCATGAGTGAGATACAGCTGCCATGAGTGAGATACAGCTGCCATGAGTGAGATACAGCTGCCATGAGTGAGATACAGCTGCCATGAGTGAGATACAGCTGCCATGAGTGAGATACACCTGCCATGAGTGAGATACAGCTGCCATGAGTGAGATACAGCTGCCATGAGTGAGATTCAGCTGCCATGAGTGAGATACAGCTGCCATGAGTGAGATACATCTGCCATGAGTGAGATACAGCTGCCATGAGTGAGATACAGCTGCCATGAGTGAGATACAGCTGCCATGAGTGAGATACAGCTGCCATGAGTGAGATACAGCTGCCATGAGTGAGATACAGCTGCCATGAGTGAGATACAGCTGCCATGAGTGAGATACAGCTGCCATGAGTGAGATACAGCTGCCATGAGTGAGATACAGCTGCCATGAGTGAAATACACCTGCCATGAGTGAGATACAGCTGCCATGAGTGAGATACAGCTGCCATGAGTGAGATACAGCTGCCATGAGTGAGATACAGCTGCCATGAGTGAGATACAGCTGCCATGAGTGAGATACAGCTGCCATGAGTGAGATACAGCTGCCATGAGTGAGATACAGCTGCCATGAGTGAGATACAGCTGCCATGAGTGAGATACAGCTGCCATGAGTGAGATACAGCTGCCATGGGTGAGATACAGCTGCCATGAGTGAGATACAGCTGCCATGAGTGAGATACAGCTGCCATGAGTGAGATACAGCTGCCATGAGTGAGATACAGCTGCCATGAGTGAGATACAGCTGCCATGAATGAGATACAGCTGCCATGAGTGAGATACAGCTGCCATGAGTGAGATACAGCTGCCATGAGTGAGATACAGCTGCCATGAGTGAGATACAGCTGCCATGAGTGAGATACAGCTGCCATGAGTGAGATACAGCTGCCATGAGTGAGATACAGCTGCCATGAGTGAGATACAGCTGCCATGGGTGAGATACAGCTGCCATGAGTGAGATACAGCTGCCATGAGTGAGATACAGCTGCCATGTGTGAGATACAGCTGCCATGAGTGAGATACACCTGCCATGAGTGAGATACAGCTGCCATGAGTGAGATACAGCTGCCATGAGTGAGATACAGCTGCCATGAGTGAGATACAGCTGCCATGAGTGAGATACAGCAGCCATGAGTGAGATACAGCTGCCATGAGTGAGATACAGCTGCCATGAGTGAGATACAGCTGCCATGAATGACATACAGCAGCCATGAATGACATACAGCAGCTATGAGTGATATACAGCTGCCATGAGTGAGATACAGCTGCCATGAGTGAGATACAGCTGCCATGAGTGAGATACAGCTGCCATGAGTGAGATACAGCTGCCATGAGTGAGATACAGCTGCCATGAGTGAGATACACCTGCCATGAGTGAGATACAGCTGCCATGAGTGAGATACAGCTGCCATGAGTGAGATACAGCTGCCATGAATGACATACAGCAGCCATGAGTGATATACAGCTGCCATGAGTGAGATACAGCTGCCATGAGTGAGATACAGCTGCCATGAGTGAGATACAGCTGCCATGAGTGAGATACACCTGCCATGAGTGAGATACAGCTGCCATGAGTGAGATACACCTGCCATGAGTGGGATACAGCTGCCATGAGTGAGATACAGCTGCCATGAGTGAGATAGCATCTGTCATGAGTGAGATACAGCTGCCATGAGTGAGATACATCTGCCATGAGTGAGATACAGCTGCCATGAGTGAGATACAGCTGCCATGAGTGAGATACAGCTGCCATGAGTGAGATACAGCTGCCATGAGTGAGATACAGCTGCCATGAGTGAGATACAGCTGCCATGAGTGAGATACAGCTGCCATGAGTGAGATACAGCTGCCATGAGTGAGATACAGCTGCCATGAGTGAGATACAGCTGCCATGAGTGAGATACAGCTGCCATGAGTGAAATACACCTGCCATGAGTGAGATACAGCTGCCATGAGTGAGATACAGCTGCCATGAGTGAGATACAGCTGCCATGAGTGAGATTCAGCTGCCATGAGTGAGATACAGCTGCCATGAGTGAGATACAGCTGCCATGAGTGAGATACAGCTGCCATGAGTGAGATACAGCTGCCATGAGTGAGATACAGCTGCCATGAGTGAGATACAGCTGCCATGAGTGAGATACAGCTGCCATGAGTGAGATACAGCTGCCATGAGTGAGATACAGCTGCCATGAGTGAAATACACCTGCCATGAGTGAGATACAGCTGCCATGAGTGAGATACAGCAGCCATGAGTGAGATACAGCTGCCATGAGTGAGATACAGCTGCCATGAGTGAGATACAGCTGCCATGAGTGAGATACAGCTGCCATGAGTGAGATACAGCTGCCATGAGTGAGATACAGCTGCCATGAGTGAGATACAGCTGCCATGAGTGAGATACAGCTGCCATGAGTGAGATACAGCTGCCATGAGTGAGATACAGCTGCCATGGGTGAGATACAGCTGCCATGAGTGAGATACAGCTGCCATGAGTGAGATACAGCTGCCATGAGTGAGATACAGCTGCCATGAGTGAGATACAGCTGCCATGAGTGAGATACAGCTGCCATGAATGAGATACAGCTGCCATGAGTGAGATACAGCTGCCATGAGTGAGATACAGCTGCCATGAGTGAGATACAGCTGCCATGAGTGAGATACAGCTGCCATGTGTGAGATACAGCTGCCATGAGTGAGATACAGCTGCCATGAGTGAGATACAGCTGCCATGAGTGAGATACAGCTGCCATGGGTGAGATACAGCTGCCATGAGTGAGATACAGCTGCCATGAGTGAGATACAGCTGCCATGTGTGAGATACAGCTGCCATGAGTGAGATACACCTGCCATGAGTGAGATACAGCTGCCATGAGTGAGATACAGCTGCCATGAGTGAGATACAGCTGCCATGAGTGAGATACAGCTGCCATGAGTGAGATACAGCAGCCATGAGTGAGATACAGCTGCCATGAGTGAGATACAGCTGCCATGAGTGAGATACAGCTGCCATGAATGACATACAGCAGCCATGAATGACATACAGCAGCTATGAGTGATATACAGCTGCCATGAGTGAGATACAGCTGCCATGAGTGAGATACAGCTGCCATGAGTGAGATACAGCTGCCATGAGTGAGATACACCTGCCATGAGTGAGATACAGCTGCCATGAGTGAGATACACCTGCCATGAGTGAGATACAGCTGCCATGAGTGAGATACAGCTGCCATGAGTGAGATACAGCTGCCATGAATGACATACAGCAGCCATGAGTGATATACAGCTGCCATGAGTGAGATACAGCTGCCATGAGTGAGATACAGCTGCCATGAGTGAGATACAGCTGCCATGAGTGAGATACACCTGCCATGAGTGAGATACAGCTGCCATGAGTGAGATACACCTGCCATGAGTGGGATACAGCTGCCATGAGTGAGATACAGCTGCCATGAGTGAGATAGCATCTGTCATGAGTGAGATACAGCTGCCATGAGTGAGATAATGCTGGCTGCTGCACACTAACAGTTGGTTCTAGCCTCTATTTGTTTCGTGTTTATTGTGACCATTTCTCCTCCTGCTCGCGAGTCAGTGTTCCTTCCACTGCTGGAGAATTATATGCAATATCTGCGCAGGACAGTCTTTTATCTTACGTAATGTTGTTGTGAGGGATACCATAGAGTGTGGAATTTTTTCGGTCCATGACATTTTGTGTACGAAGGCATGAAATGCATGAAATGTAATAATGTATATATTTACTTGTGGCCTGAGAGCATGCCATGTGTGTGTGTGCACATGTGCTGCATGCCATGTGTGTGTGCACATGTGCAGCATGCCATGTGTGTGTGCACATGTGGAGCATGCCATGTATGTTTGTGTGCACATGTGGAGCATGCCATGTATGTGTGTGTGCACATGTGGAGCATGCCATGTATCTGTGTGTGCACATGTGGAGCATGCCATGGTGTGTGCGCACATGTGGAGCATGCCATGTGTGTGTGTGCACATGTGCCACACAACTTGCTAAGTAATCCTCGTGAGTGCCTGGACAATTTATAGAAAATATGCACCTGCTGAAAATGTCGTGCTATGTACAGTATAATCTGAGCAACTGTGCTGATCTCGGTTCCCCCCCCCCCCCCCCCTCCCCTCCCTCACCACCTGACGCAGACTCTGGAACTGGCCTGGTGTGCCAGTTCGGAACTCAAGAACAGCACAAAGTTCATCGATGCCCTCAAGTATGTTCTGGCCATTGGAAACTACTTGAACTTTGGCAGTCGTCAAGGCTCAGCATATGGCTACAAGCTGTCTGTTCTTCCTAAGGTAGCTTTATCAGGACTGCATGTGGAGGGTAGAATGTTTGGGTTCGCTTTGTGGGCCATGAATATTATTATACCATTGTGGATGTGTGTGTGTTGTGTGCTCCGCCCACATTATTTTATAGCTATCGGAGTTGTATGGCCAAGACAAGAAAACCAGCCTCATGCACTTTCTTGTTCAGCAACTTCATGCTAGCAAACCAGAGGTGTTGGAAATGACTCACGAACTAGAAGCCGTCTAAAAATCTGCAGACAGTAAGCGACATGTACATTAGACTTGTTAACTGTTTTACACTGGACGGGTTATACCTGTTAACGCTTCAGCCTAACCCCTGGCTTGGTTGATGACTCATATTTAGCACTACCATCTGCTTGTATTAATGTGTTCAATCCTGCTTTCACTTTCTATCTGACAAGTCAAAATGGCTGAATAGGTGGACAGCAGTAGTTTGGCGGGTTTTCTGCCAAAATCCATATTTTATTTACGTCCTGAGAGTGACTGGGTATGAGAATGGGGAAATGCTTACAAATGTGTTTTGACTCCAAAATAATATGTTTTGAGCAATTATTTTCAGTCTTGGGAGAGTTCTAATCACAATTTAGGGAAGAGGATGGAATTACAATTAATTTAGAGAAGAGGATCGAATTATAATTAATTTAGGGATTGGATGGAATTAGAATTAATTTAGGGAAGAGGATGGAATTAGAGGATGGAATTACAATTAATTTAGAGAAAAGGATGGAATTACAATTAATTTAATTTAGAGAAAAGGATAGAATGAATTACAATTAATTTATGGAAGAGGAAGGAATTACAATTAATTTAGGGAAGAGGATGGAATTACAATTAATTTAGGGTAGAGGATGGAATTAAAATTAGTTATAGTAGTAACAAATGCAAGGAATTGATGGAGAAACAGGAGAAACAAACCATTGCTCCAGCCATTGTCCCTAGCATAGCTGAAGGCCTAATACCTACCTATTCTGACCTGTGCAGTAGTGATGTCATCACATTGTAATGCTTGAATTGTGGATTGTGATAAGAGAAGTACTGTAGCTAAGAATTGTATGCATTAATTAAATATTCCTTCTGATTCCGAACTAGTGCAAGTTGAGAGGCCCACAGTGATGATCATTTCCAGCTTAGCATTTATGTAAGCTGGTGCCACGCCTCCACAGCTAGATCAGCTATGACAGATGGAAACTCCACCCTCCTTTCCTGTCAGCTATTAACCATGTGGTCTGTTCTCACGCCCGTGCAGCCATGGTTTCCTTGCTCTGGTTTCAAATCTGCTGCTGTCTTCTCGACCATTCTCTTCACTATGACAACCATTACATGTTTACATAAGCCCACATTATTTAAGGCAGCTAACCTGTTCACATATTTTATGATGAATGTACAATGCATGGATAGATAGATAGATAGATACATACACATATACATATGCATGGATAGATAGATAGATAGATAGGTACGTACAATATACATATGCATGGATAGATAGATAGATAGATAGATACACATATACATTTGCATGGATAGATAGATAGATAGATATGTACACATATACACAGGCCATGCACAGCAATTCCATTCAACTCTGCACTGGCTCGCTTCACTCGTCAATTATATGTAAATTAGAGAGATGATAGTAGGAGTAATGTAAATTAGAGAGATGATAGTAGGAGTAATGTAAATTAGAGAGATGATAGTAGGAGTAATGCAAATTAGAGAGATGATAGTAGGAGTAATGTAAATTAGAGAGATGATAGTAGGAGTAATGCAAATTAGAGGGATGATAGGAGTAATGTAAATTAGAGAGATGATAGTAGGAGTAATGCGAATTAGAGGGATGATAGGAGTAATGTAAATTAGAGAGATGATAGTAGGAGTAATGCAAATTAGAGGGATGATAGGAGTAATGTAAATTAGAGAGATGATAGTAGGAGTAATGCAAATTAGAGGGATGATAGTAGGAGTAATGCAAATTAGAGGGATGATAGTAGGAGTAATGTAAATTAGAGAGATGATAGTAGGAGTAATGCAAATTAGAGGGATGATAGTAGGAGTAATGCAAATTAGAGGGATGATAGGAGTAATGTAAATTAGAGAGATGATAGTAGGAGTAATGCAAATTAGAGGGATGATAGGAGTAATGTAAATTAGAGAGATGATAGTAGGAGTAATGCAAATTAGAGGGATGATAGGAGTAATGTAAATTAGAGAGATGATAGTAGGAGTAATGCAAATTAGAGGGATGATAGTAGGAGTAATGTAAATTAGAGGGATGATAGTAGGAGTAATGTAAATTAGAGAGATGATAGTAGGAGTAATGTAAATTAGAGAGATGATAGTAGGAGTAATGTAAATTAGAGGGATGATAGTAGGAGTAATGTAAATTAGAGGGATGATAGTAGGAGTAAAGTAAATTAGAGGGATGATAGTAGAGTAGGAGTAATGTAAATTAGAGAGATGATAGTAGGAGTAATGTAAATTAGAGGGATGATAGTAGGAGTAATGTAAATTAGAGAGATGATAGTAGGAGTAATGTAAATTAGAGGGTTGATAGTAGGAGTAATGTAAATTAGAGGGATGATAGTAGGAGTAATGTAAATTAGAGGGATGATAGTAGAGTAGGAGTAATGTAAATTAGAGGGATGATAGTAGGAGTAATGTAAATTAGAGAGATGATAGTAGGTGTAATATAAATTAGAGGGATGATAGTAGGAGTATAATGTAAATTAGAGAGATGATAGTAGGAGTAATGTAAATTAGAGGGATGAGGAGTAATGTAAATTAGAGAGATGATAGTAGGAGTAATGTAAATTAGAGGGTTGATAGTAGGAGTAATGTAAATTAGAGGGATGATAGTAGGAGTAATGTAAATTAGAGGGATGATAGTAGAGTACGAGTAATGTAAATTAGAGGGATGATAGTAGGAGTAATGTAAATTAGAGAGATGATAGTAGGAGTAATGTAAATTAGAGGAATGATAGTAGGAGTAATGTAAATTAGAGGGATGATAGTAGGAGTAATGTAAATTAGAGGGATGATAGTAGGAGTAATGTAAATTAGAGGGTTGATAGTAGGAGTAATGTAAATTAGAAGGATGATAGTAGGAGTAATGTAAATTAGAGGGATGATAGTAGGAGTAATCAGTCTATATTAGAGGGATGATAGTAGGAGTAATTTAAATTAGAGAGATGGGAGTGTAGGACTAATGTAGAATATGGAGCTGGTATAATTACATACACTTTTTGCAGTTTCCATCACTGGCATATCTGCTGAGCTGGAAGGTAAGTCAGAGTCTGGACCACTGACACCTCCAAGCATTCATTGCTTTGCTGTTGTTGTTTTCAGTGATGCAAAGAGAATTGGATAAAATGGAGAGTTTTGCAAGGAAGATCGTTGAGCAGGCCAAGTTGTCTTCCTCTGCTGCTAAGACGCTGATGAAAGAAGTAAAGGTATGCAGTAGCAACCAGAGCTGTTGTGATGTGACAAGTCTTGGTAAAGATGTGTAGCCCATACCTACGCAATACATTCATTTGTCTGCCTTGTGAGGTTGGCCCCACAGAGCAAGTTCAACCACCCAAAGGATGTTCATGGTACTAATTCTCACTTTGACTCACGATTAGTTTTTTTTAATTTGTTTACGGACTGATCTGTTGTCCTTCTTTAGTTTCCTGATATGCTTCCAATGTGCCTTGAATCCTGCCTGAGTAGCTAACTACTGGCTTGCTTCACACTATCACAACAACAACAACAACAACAACAAGTTCCCCCCTCTCCTCCTCTCCCCCCCCCCCCCCCTTTTTTCACCTGGGCAAACACAGTCCTAGTGGCATAAACTCTGGAGATGTGCATGTCAGATGTGTCTCTTCATCTGCCACATGTCAGCCAACAGGTTGAATATTGCATAATTACTTCACATCGAATTCTTGCAGTGCTGAGTGTCTCAAGATCTGCAGTCTCATGGGCTGTTTATGTGCACACATAAATTTCTCTAAGTTGTGCTGTGATGTAGACAGCACAACTTAGTTATGCAGCAAGTAATCCAAAAATATCTTGAGCGAGTTATTAGCTGAAGCTGTGCTCGGCTTTGGCTGAATCTTGGCTCAGCTAGTGCTGGGCTGATGCTGGGCTCAGCTAGTGGTTGGCTGATGCTGAGCTCAGCTAGTGCTGGGCTGATGCTGGGCTCAGCTAGTGCTGGGCTGATGCTGGGCTCAGCTAGTGCTGGGCTGATGCTGGGCTCAGCTAGTGGTGAGCTGATGCTGGGCTCGGCTAGTGGTAGGCTGATGCTGGGCTCAGCTAGTTCTGGGCTGATGCTGGGCTCAGCTAGTGGTGGGCTGATGCTGGGCTCAGCTAGTGCTGGGCTGATGCTGGGCTCAGCTAGTGGTGGGCTGATGCTGGGCTCAGCTAGTTCTGGGCTGATGCTGGGCTCAGCTAGTGGTGGGCTGATGCTGGGCTCGGCTAGTGGTAGGCTGATGCTGGGCTCAGCTAGTAGTAGGCTGAAACTATTCTCGCAAGTTGTTAACTAAAAGGCAAGCAAGAATGGCAAGGAAGCACAAATCGTCATAAACAATTTTAGTGCCAAAAGATAAGCTTGTGTGCTTTCAAATATGTTCAGATTTTCATAGACTGTGACAAGGAACTGTGACCATGTTAGGCCAAATAGCAGAGCTCCTTCATGATGTGCTCTCCAATAGGAGTCATGATGACTAAAATTGCTTCAATCCAATTGCCATGTGGTTGCTATTAGAGATGCTTGTTTCTGTGTTGCACATTTAGTTGTGGCCCTAGTTGACCTGGTCTAGTTTGCTTACCTAATCAGACTTCAACCATAGTTGACCTGGTCTAGTTTGCTTACCTAATCAGACTTCAACCATAGTTGACCTGGTCTAGTTTGCTTACCTAATCAGACTTCAACCATAGTTGACCTGGTCTAGTTTGCTTACCTAATCAGACTTCAACCATAGTTGACATGGTCTAGTTTGCTAACCTAATCAGAGTTCAACCATAGTTGACAGGTCTAGTTTGCTCACCTAATCAGACTTCAATCCTAGTTGACATGGTCTAGTTTGCTAACCTAATCAGACTTCAACCATAGTTGACATGGTCCAGTTTGCTTACCTAATCAGACTTCAACCATAGTTGACATGGTCTAGTTTGCTAACCTAATCAGACTTAACCATAGTTGACATGGTCTAGTTTGCTAACCTAATTTCAACCCTAGTTGACGTGGTCTAGTTTGCTAACCTAATCAGACTTCAACCATAGTTGACATGGTCTAGTTTGCTAACCTAATCAGACTTCATGGTCTTGTTTGCTTACCTAATCAG
This sequence comes from Cladorhizidae sp. MBARI D1340-BT2, assembly GCA_028752905.1. Classification (NCBI taxonomy): domain Eukaryota; kingdom Metazoa; phylum Porifera; class Demospongiae; order Poecilosclerida; family Cladorhizidae; species Cladorhizidae sp. MBARI D1340-BT2. The sequence continues at coordinate 13,926,305 of JAQNBH010000018.1, forward strand.
ACTTCAACCATAGTTAACATGGTCTAATTTGCTTACCTAATCAGACTTCAACCATAGTTGACATGATTACCTAATCAGACTTAAACCATAGTTGAAATGGTCTAGTTTGCTAACCTAATCAGACTTCAACCAGCCATTAGCTTGTTCAAAAGATGCCAATAGGTATCCCTGACGAGGCTGTAGCGATGTGGTTGCACCTATCCTACACATCACCAATGGCTGGCTGCCCTCAAGATCAGCTGGTTCTGTGGTGGATGATTGTTCATGCCATCTCTTAAGGATCACATCACAATGGTGTCAGAGTGTTGCCTTCTATTACCTCCTTCTGTTCTGTTCCATGATGTTGTGGACCCGACAACATAAGCAAGCAGAATGGAACACAATGGCATGCTCATTAGAAAGTACTCTACACTGAACATTGGTTAGACAGTTCATATACAAACAATAGCCACCTAACCCACAAAACTGACACAAAAGGTTCTAGGAATGGCACCTCAGCAATAAGTCTTTCTCTGCTAGTGTGTGAAGGATGATTCACAGCATGACAGAGGACAGAGGAGTGCTTCTTGCAGTGAGGGGTCACTCTATAATGCTATAACGTTCCTTTCCATTGTGTTCAGAGGAATGGCCTTTAATACTAGCCCACTAGAGGAATGTTCAGTTGATGGCTCACTGCAGCAGAGCTTAGGGCACTCTGCATGTAATGAACTAATGCAGTGCTGAGTGTTGATGGCTCACTGCAGCAGAGCTTAGGGCACTCTGCATGTAATGAACTAATGCAGTGTTGAGTGTTGATGGCTCACTGCAGCAGAGCTTAGGGCACTCAGCATGTAATGAACTAATGCAGTGTTGAGTGTTGATGGCTTACTGCAGCAGAGCTTAGGGCACTCAGCATGTAATGAACTAATGCAGTGTTGAGTGTTGATGGCTCACTGCAGCAGAGCTTAGGGCACTCAGCATGTAATGAACTAATGCAGTGTTGAGTGTTGATGGCTTACTGCAGCAGAGCTTAGGGCACTCAGCATGTAATGAACTAATGCAGTGTTGAGTGTTGATGGCTTATTGCAGCAGAGCTTAGGGCACTCAGCAAGTAATGAACTAATTCAGTGTTGAGTGTTGATGACTCACTGCAGCAGAGCTTAGGGCACTCAGCATGTAATGAACTAATGCAGTGCTGAGTGTTGATGGCTTACTGCAGCAGAGCTTAGGGCACTCAGCAAGTAATGAACTAATGCAGTGTTGAGTGTTGATGGCTCACTGCAGCAGAGCTTAGGGCACTCAGCAAGTAATGAACTAATGCAGTGCTGAGTGTTGATGGCTCACTGCAGCAGAGCTTAGGGCACTCTGCATGTAATGAACTAATGCAGTGTTGAGTGTTGATGGCTCACTGCAGCAGAGCTTAGGGCACTCAGCATGTAATGAACTAATGCAGTGTTGAGTGTTGATGGCTTACTGCAGCAGAGCTTAGGGCACTCTGCATGTAATGAACTAATGCAGTGTTGAGTGTTGATGGCTCACTGCAGCAGAGCTTAGGGCACTCAGCATGTAATGAACTAATGCAGTGTTGAGTGTTGATGGCTCACTGCAGCAGAGCTTAGGGCACTCTGCATGTAATGAACTAATGCAGTGCTGAGTGTTGATGGCTGACTTCAGCAGAGCTTAGGGCACTCAGCATGTAATGAACTAATGCAGTGCTGAATATTGATCGCTCACTGATGCAGAACTCAGCATGTAATAAACTAATGCAGTGTTGAGTGTTGATGGCTGACTTCAGCAGAGCTTAGGGCACTCAGCGTGAATCAATGTTGTTCTTCCAGTCAAACTTGAAGTAAGTTTTGAGAACATATCCAGATTACATTCAGAGCATCTAGTTGAAACATCGAGTGAGCAAATTTAAGTTAATCATCGAGAATGTATTGTATTTTACAATGATAGAGCAGTCTACTGGGCATGTGCAGAATGATAGAGCAGTTTACTGGGCATGTGCAGAATGATAGAGCAGTCTACTGGGCATGTGCAGAATGATAGAGCAGTCTACTGGGAATGTGCAGAATGATAGAGCAGTCTACTGGGAATGTGCAGAATGATAGAGCAGTCTACTGGGCATGTGAAGAATGATAGAGGAGTCTACTGGGCATGTGAAGAATGATAGAGCAGTCTACTGGGCATGTGCAGAATGATAGAGCAGTCTACTGGGCATGTGCAGAATGATAGAGCAGTCTACTGGGCATGTGCAGAATGATAGAGCAGTCTACTGGGCATGTGAAGAATGATAGAGCAGTCTACTGGGCATGTGCAGAATGATAGCAGTCTACTGGGTACGTGCAGAATGATAGAGCAGTCTACTGGGCATGTGAAGAATGATAGAGCAGTCTACTGGGCATGTTCAGAATGATAGCAGTCTACTGGGCATGTGCAGAATGATAGAGCAGTCTACTGGGCATGTGCAGAATGATAGAGCAGTCTACTGGGCATGTGCAGATCAAAGATCTGTTGTTCAACTCATTTTTTTATTTTAATTAGTGAACAATGGCATTTTGCACCCTGGGGCAGTCAATAGGTAACCTATTTTTTAGGATGTTTGGCTGTTGATACACATGAGAAGAGTGTGATATACAGAAGTGTCATATATGGTCACGTAACTATGGAATGTGATATAGCGCAACCAAATACTTTACAAAACATTTCACGCGAATATTCAACCCACAACGCTATTGCATGTGGAGCAGCACTTCATGAAATACTACAAACTAGGCAGCTGTTCTTCCATTTATGCCTATGCTAGCAAAAGTTTGCACTCTGTGAGTCATCTACCTGGTAAGGGTGAAATGGTACAGAAGGATAGTTCATACGTTGTCTGAGATGAGCGATTGGGAGTTAAAGTGTGGCACACATCAGTATCATGCCATGGTTATAGCTAGAGTTTAAAGTGTGGCACACGTCAGTAACATGTCATGGTTATAGCTAAAGTTAAAGTGTGGCACACGTCAGTATCACGCCACTGGTTATAGCTAGAGTTAAAGTGTGGCACACGTCAGTATCATGCCACTGGTTATAGCTAGAGTTAAAGTGTGGCACACGTCAGTATCATGCCACTGGTTATAGCTAGAGTTTAACGTGTGGCACACGTCAGTATCATGTCATGGTTATAGCTAGAGTTAAAGTGTGGCACACATCAGTATCATGCCACTGGTTATAGCTAGAGTTAAAGTGTGGCACACGTCAGTATCACGCCACTGGTTATAGCTAGAGTTAAAGTGTGGCACACGTCAGTATCATGCCACTGGTTATAGCTAGAGTTTAACGTGTGGCACACGTCAGTATCATGTCATGGTTATAGCTAGAGTTAAAGTGTGGCACACGTCAGTATCATGTCATGGTTATAGCTAGAGTTAAAGTGTGGCACACATCAGTATCATGTCATGGTTATAGCTAGAGTTAAAGTGTGGCACACGTCAGTATCACGCCACTGGTTATAGCTAGAGTTAAAGTGTGTCACACGTCAGTATCATGCCACTGGTTATAGCTAGAGTTAAAGTGTGGCACACGTCAGTATCATGCCACTGGTTATAGCTAGAGTTAAAGTGTGGCACACGTCAGTATCATGTCATGGTTATAGCTAGAGTTAAAGTGTGGCACACGTCAGTATCATGCCACTGGTTATAGCTAGAGTTAAAGTGTGGCACACGTCAGTATCATGCCATTGTTATAGCTAGAGTTAGAGTGTGGCACACGTCAGTAATCATGCCATGGTTATAGCTAGAGTTAAAGTGTGGCACACATCAGTATCATGCCATGGTTATAGCTAGAGTTAAAGTGTGGCACACGTCAGTATCATGCCATGGTTATAGCTAGAGTTTAACGTGTGGCACACATCAGTATCATGTCATGGTTATAGCTAGAGTTAAATTGTGGCACACATCAGTATCATGTCATGGTTATAGCTAGAGTTAAAGTGTGGCACACGTCAGTATCATGTCATGGTTATAGCTAGAGTTAAAGTGTGGCACACATCAGTATCATGTCATGGTTATAGCTAGAGTTAAAGTGTGGCACACGTCAGTATCACGCCACTGGTTATAGCTAGAGTTAAAGTGTGGCACACGTCAGTATCATGCCACTGGTTATAGCTAGAGTTAAAGTGTAGCACACGTCAGTATCATGCCACTGGTTATAGCTAGAGTTAAAGTGTGGCACACGTCAGTATCATGTCATGGTTATAGCTAGAGTTAAAGTGTGGCACACGTCAGTATCATGCCACTGGTTATAGCTAGAGTTAACGTGTGGCACACGTCAGTATCATGCCATTGTTATAGCTAGAGTTAAATTGTGGCACACGTCAGTATCATGCCATGGTTATAGCTAGAGTTAAAGTGTGGCACACATCAGTATCATGCCATGGTTATAGCTAAAGTTAAAGTGTGGCACATGTCAGTATCATGCCATGGTTATAGCTAGAGTTAAAGTGTGGCACACGTCAGTGTCATGCCACTGGTTATAGCTTGAGTGGCCTGTAGAATGCTTCCTGGTATATCATTTGTTTCCATTTATGACTCATTCTAGAGTTGCTAGTGTCCTCTACGTGCTGGAGGAGATGCTAGGTTGAAGCTCAGAGTCGATCATAGACCCCCATACCAACCACAAAAGCTTGTGCGGCCTTATGGCTGAAGCATCCCTAATTAACTCTTGTAATTAACTCTTGCAATGCAGCTTTATTATGCTTACATGTGAATGTATTAGAATAATTACATCATACATATAATGGTGATATTAGAATGTATTTCATCATTTCAGGAATTCACTACACAGTACAGAGAGAAACTTTCCGGACTGAATGTGAAAGGAATCGAAATGAATGAAAACTACAGAGAACTGTTGGTGAGTCCTACATATGCTGCAGCACTCCAGTGTATGACATCACACATGAGTAATGTGGTGTGTATGACATCACCACACTGAGCTATGTGGTGTGTATTACATCACCACACTGAGCAATGTATTGTGTATGACATCACCACACTAAGAATTCTAGTGTGAATGACATCATACTAAGCATTCTAGTGTGTATGACATCACCACACTAAGCAATGTACTGTGTATGACATCACTTCACTAAGCATTCTAGTGTGTATGACATCACCACACTAAGCATTCTAGTGTATATGACATCACCACACTAAAGTGTGTATGACGTCACCACACTAAGCATTCTAGTGTATATGACATCACACTAAGCATTCTAGTGTGTATGACATCATCATACTAACATTCTAGTGTGTATGACATCATCACACTAAGTATTGTAGTGTGTACAACATCACACTAAGTATTCTAGTGTGTATGACATCACCACACTAAGCATCCTAGTGTGTATGACATCATCACACTAAATATTCTAGTGTGTATGACATCATCACACAAGTGATGTTGAAGAAAGCTCCTTGAAACATTGTGTTTGCCTGCCTGCGTGCTTCTCCAATACCTCGTCCAGGATCCTCATGAGAAGACAACCTGCATTATCTGCGAGTCTGAATCGCTCTCTAGATCAATCTATTTGCATTCTTGCAGAAGGGAAGTGACTTCACGTTGTTCTAGCTCCAGTTCTTAGCTCCAGTTCTTCCCAGTGAAACTCTACACTGGCCACTAGAGTCCTCAGAACCAATAGCTCCCTATAGCCACATTAGAGTCTTCATAGCCAATAGCTCCCTATAGCCACATTATAGTCTTCATAGCCAATAGTTCCCTATAGCCACATTATAGTCTTCATAATCAATAGCTCCCTATAGCCACATTGGAGTCCTCAGAAACAATAGTTCCTTATATGTACAACAATGAGATTGTTTTCTCTTCCTCCTGCAGATCATGTTCGGTGAGCCTCTGAGTAAAGATTCTGATGATTTCTTCAGTGACATTGTCAAGTTTCTCTGGCACTTCAAGCGCGTACAAATGGAGTTGTTCCCTCCTCCCAAATCGTGAGTTTGTGTGTGTAGCATCTGGTGCTCCATTGAGTGCCTTGAGTGGGGAACAACCATGTGCTCACCCTGTCCTGTGAGTGCCTTGAGTGGGGAATGACGCATGCTACTCCTGTCCTGTGAGTGCCTTGAGTGAGGAATGATGCGTGCTACTCCTGTCCTGTGAGTGCCTTGAGTGGGGAATGATGCGTGCTACTCCTGTCCTGTGAGTGCCTTGAGTGAGGAATGATGCGTGCTACTCCTGTCCTGTGAGTGCCTTGAGTGAGGAATGATGCGTGCTAACCCTGTCCTGTGAGTGCCTTGAGTGGGGAATGGTGCGTGCTACTCCTGTCCTGTGAGTGCCTTGAGTGGGGAATGACGCGTGCTACTCCTGTCCTGTGAGTGCCTTGAGTGGTGAATGACGTGTGCTACTCCTGTCCTGTGAGTGCCTTGAGTGAGGAATGATGCGTGCTACTCCTGTCCTGTGAGTGCCTTGAGTGGGGAATGACGCGTGCTACTCCTGTCCTGTGAGTGCCTTGAGTGAGGAATGACGCATGCTACTCCTGTCCTGTGAGTGCCTTGAGTGGGGAATGGTGCGTGCTACTCCTGTCCTGTGAGTGCCTTGAGTGGGGAATGACGCATGCTACTCCTGTCCTGTGAGTGCCTTGAGTGTGGAATGACGCGTGCTACTCCTGTCCTGTGAGTGCCTTGAGTGAGGAATGACGCGTGCTACTCCTGTCCTGTGAGTGCCTTGAGTGGGGAATGACGCGTGCTACTCCTGTCCTGTGAGTGCCTTGAGTGTGGAATGAAGCGTGCTACTCCTGTCCTGTGAGTGCCTTGAGTGTGGAATGACGCATGCTACTCCTGTCCTGTGAGTGCCTTGAGTGACGAATGACGCGTGCTACTCCTGTCCTGTGAGTGCCTTGAGTGTGGAATGATGCGTGCTACTCCTGTCCTGTGAGTGCCTTGAGTGTGGAATGACGCGTACTACTCATGTCCTGCGAGTGCCTTGCGTGTGTAATGATGCGTGCTACTCCTGTCCTGTGCAGTAGGATGTCAGTTATCCAAACACAGTCGGACTGGATGGTGTTTAGATAGCTGAAGTCACGCCATTTTCCACTATATCACAGCTCTTGAACTCGTGTTCATGTTGAGCTTCTTCTTCTTATAATGACGTTCTCAATAATTTTTACTCTCTCGACGTTTGGACCAGATGCTCCAGCCTCCATCAGGAATAATGAGATGCTAAGACTCGTGTGAGCTTGTTATATACCAGTAGCTAGTTAGGCATCGTGTGATACAAACCACACCCTACATGCGTCCACCACAAGAACCAAATGTGACAAAAATATCTCCAAAAATATATCCAGGACAGCAGGTGCTAATATCATTGCATGCTGACCAGCCTCTGGCTATATGGGAGTGGCATGTAGTAGGAATATAATGCTTGGGAGTGGCCCGCAGTGAGAATATAATGCTTGGGAGTGGCCTGCAGTGAGAATATAATGCTTGGGAGTGGCCGGCAGTGAGAATATAATGCTTGGGAGTGGCTTGCAGTGAGAATATAATGCTTGGGAGTGGCCTGCAGTGAGAATATAATGCTTGGGAGTGGCTTGCAGTGAGAATATAATGCTTGGGAGTGGCTTGCAGTGAGAATATAATGCTTGGGAGTGGCCTGCAGTGAGAATATAATGCTTGGGAGTGACTTGCAGTGAGAATATAATGAATATAATGCTTGGGAGTGGCCTGCAGTGAGAATATAATGCTTGGGAGTGGCTTGCAGTGAGAATATAATGCTTGGGAGTGGCTTTCAGTGAGAATATAATGCTTGGGAGTGGCTTGCAGTGAGAATATAATGCTTGGGAGTGGCTTGCAGTGAGAATATAATGCTTGGGAGTGGCCTGCAGTGAGAATATAATGCTTGGGAGTGGCCTGCAGTGAGAATATAATGCTTGGGAGTGTCCTGGAGTGAGAATATAATGCTTGGGAGTGGAGAATATAATGCTTGGGAGTGTCCTGCAGTGAGAATATAATGCTTGGGAGTGGCTTGCAGTGAGAATATAATGCTTGGGAGTGGCCTGCAGTGAGAATATAATGCTTGGGAGTGGCTTGCAGTGAGAATATAATGCTTGGGAGTGTCCTGCAGTTAGAATATAATGCTTGGGAGTGTCCTGCAGTGAGAATATAGTGCTTGGGAGTGGCTTGCAGTGAGAATATAATGCTTGGGAGTGGCTTGCAGTGAGAATATAATGCTTGGGAGTGGCTTGCAGTGAGAATATAATGCTTGGGAGTGGCTTGCAGTGAGAATATAATGCTTGGGAGTGGCCTGCAGTGAGAATATAATGCTTGGGAGTGGCCTGCAGTGAGAATATAATGCTTGGGAGTGGCCTGCAGTGAGAATATAATGCTTGGGAGTGGCCTGCAGTGAGAATATAATGCTTGGGAGTGGCATGCGGTGAGAATATAATGCTTGGGAGTGGCCTGCAGTGAGAATATAATGCTTGGGAGTGGCTTACAGTGAGAATATAATGCTTGGGAGTGGCTTGCAGTGAGAATATAATGCTTGGGAGTGGCCTGCAGTGAGAATATAATGCTTGGGAGTGGCCTGCACTGAGAATATAATGCTTGGGAGTGGCTTGCAGTGAGAATATAATGCTTGGGAGTGGCCTGCAGTGAGAATATAATGCTTGGGAGTGGCTTGCAGTGAGAATATAATGCTTGGAAGTGGCCTGCAGTGAGAATATAATGCTTGGGAGTGGCCTGCAGTGAGAATATAATGCTTGGGAGTGGCCTGCAGTGAGAATATAATGCTTGGGAGTGGCTTGCAGTGAGAATGTAATGCTTGGGAGTGGCCTGCAGTGAGAATATAATGCTTGGGAGTGGCCTGCAGTGAGAATATAATGCTTGGGAGTGGCCTGCTGTGAGAATATAATGCTTGGGAGTGGCCTGCAGTGAGAATATAATGCTTGTGAGTGGCTTGCAGTGAGAATATAATGCTTGGGAGTGGCTTGCAGTGAGAATAAAATGCTTGGGAGTGGCCTGCAGTGAGAATATAATGCTTGGGAGTGGCTTGCAGTGAGAATATAATGCTTGGGAGTGGCCTGCAGTGGGAATATAATGCTTAGGAGTGGCCTGCAGTGAGAATATAATGCTTGGGAGTGGCCTGCAGTGAGAATATAATGCTTGGAAGTGGCCTGCAGTGAGAATATAATGCTTGGGAGTGGCTTGCAGTGAGAATATAATGCTAGGGAGTGGCCTGCAGTGAGAATATAATGCTTGAGAGTGGCCTGCAGTGAGAATATAATGCTTGGGAGTGGCCTGCAGTGAGAATATAATGCTTGGGAGTGGCCTGCATTGAGAATATAATGCTTGGGAGTGGCTTACAGTGAGAATATAATGCTTGGGAGTGGCTTGCAGTGAGAATAATTATAATGCTTGGGAGTGGCCTGCAGTGAGAATATAATGCTTGGGAGTGGCCTGCAGTGAGAATATAATGCTTGGGAGTGGCCTGCAGTGAGAATATAATGCTTGAAAGTGGCCTGCAGTGAGAATATAATGCTTGGGAGTGGCCTGGAGTGAGAATATAATGCATGGGAGTGGCTTGCAGTGAGAATATAATGCTTGGGAGTGGCCTGCAGTGAGAATATAATCCTTGAGAGTGGCCTGCAGTGAGAATATAATGCTTGGGAGTGGCCTGCAGTGAGAATATAATGCTTGGGAGTGGCCTGGAGTGAGAATATAATGCTTGGGTGTGGCCTGCAGTGAGAATATAATGCTTGGAAGTGGCTTGCAGTGAGAATATAATGCTTGAGAGTGGCCTACAGTGAGAATATAATGCTTGGGAGTGGCTTGCAGTGAGAATATAATGCTTGGGAGTGGCCTGCAGTGAGAATATAATGATTGAGAGTGGCCTGCAGTGAGAATATAATGCTTGGGAGTGGCTTGCAGTGAGAATATAATGCTTGGGAGTGGCCTGCAGTGAGAATATAATGCTTGGGAGTGGCCTGCAGTGAGAATATAATGCTTGGGAGTGGCCTGGAGTGAGAATATAATGCTTGGGAGTGGCCTGCAGTGAGAATATAATGCTTGGGAGTGGCCTGCAGTGAGAATATAATGCTTGGGAGTGGCTTGCAGTGAGAATATAATGCTTGGGAGTGGCTTGCAGTGAGAATATAATGCTTGGGAGTGGTCTGGAGTGAGAATATAATGCTTGGGAGTGGCCTGCAGTGAGAATATAATGCTTGGGAGTGGCCTGCAGTGAGAATATAATGCTTGGGAGTGGCTTACAGTGAGAATATAATGCTTGGGATTGGCTTACAGTGAGAATATAATGCTTGGGAGTGGCTTGCAGTGAGAATATAATGCTTGGGAGTGGCTTGCAGTCAGAATATAATGCTTGGGAGTGGCTTACAGTGAGAATATAATGCTTGGGAGTGGCTTGCAGTGAGAATATAATACTTGGGAGTGGCCTTTAGTGAGAATATAATGCTTGGGAGTGGCCTGCAGTGAGAATATAATGCTTGGGAGTGGCTTGCAGTGAGAATATAATGCTTGGGAGTGGCCTGCAGTGAGAATATAATGCTTGTGCTGTGAGAATATAATGCTAGGGAGTGGCTTGCAGTGAGAATAATTATAATACCTGCAGTGAGAATATAATGCTTGGGAGTGGCTTGCAGTGAGAATGTAATGCTTGGGAGTGGCCTGCAGTGAGAATATAATGCTTGGGAGTGGCCTGCAGTGAGAATATAATGCTTGGGAGTGGCCTGCTGTGAGAATATAATGCTTGGGAGTGGCCTGCAGTGAGAATATAATGCTTGGGAGGTGCTTGCAGTGAGAATATAATGCTTGGGAGTGTCCTGCAGTGAGAATATAAAGCTTGGAAGTGGCCTGCAGTGAGAATATAATGCTTGGGAGTGGCTTGCAGTGAGAATATAATGCTTGGGAGTGTCCTGCAGTGAGAATATAATGCTTGGGAGTGGCCTGCAGTGAGAATATAATGCTTGGGAGTGGCTTGCAGTGAGAATATAATGCTTGGGAGTGGCTTGCAGTGAGAATATAATGTTTGGGAGTGGCCTGCAGTGAGAATATAAAGCTTGGGAGTGGCTTGCAGTGAGAATATAATGCTTGGGAGTGTCCTGCAGTGAGAATATAATGCTTGGGAGTGGCCTGCAGTGAGAATATAATGCTTGGGAGTGGCTTGCAGTGAGAATATAATGCTTGGGAGTGTCCTGCAGTGAGAATATAATGCTTGGGAGTGGCCTGCAGTGAGAATATAATGCTTGGGAGTGGCTTGCAGTGAGAATATAATGCTTGGGAGTGTCCTGCAGTGAGAATATAATGCTTGGGAGTGGCCTGCAGTGAGAATATAATGCTTGGGAGTGGCTTGCAGTGAGAATATAATGCTTGGGAGTGGCTTGCAGTGAGAATATAATGCTTAGGAGTGGCTTGCAGTGAGAATATAATGCTTGGGAGTGGCTTGCAGTGAGAATATAATGCTTGGGAGTGGCCTGCAGTGAGAATATAATGCTTGGGAGTGGCTTGCAGTGAGAATATAATGCTTGGGAGTCGGCTGCAGTGAGAATATAATGCTTGAGAGTGGCCTGCAGTGAGAAATAATGCCTGGGAGTGGCCTGCAGTGAGAATATAATGCTTGGGAGTGGCCTGCAGTGAGAATATAAAGCTTGGGAGTGGCTTGCAGTGAGAATATAATGCTTGGAAGTGGCCTGCAGTGAGAATATAATGCTTGAGAGTGGCCTGGAGTGGGAATATAATGCTTGGGAGTGACCTGCATTGAGAATATAATGCTTGGGAGTGGCCTGCAGTGAGAATATAATGCTTGGGAGTGGCTTGCAGTGAGAATATAATGCTTGGGAGTGGCTTGCAGTGAGAATATAATGCTTGGGAGTGGCCTGCAGTGAGAATATAATGCTTGGGAGTGGCTTGCAGTGAGAATATAATGCTTGGGAGTGTCCTGCAGTGAGAATATAATGCTTGGGAGAGGCTTGCAGTGAGAATATAATGCTTGGGCGTGGCCTGCAGTGAGAATATAATGCTTGGGAGTGGCCTGCAGTGAGAATATAATGCTTGGGAGTGGCCTGCAGTGAGAATATAATGCTTGGGAGTGGCCTGCAGTCAGAATATAATGCTTCGGAGTGGCTTGCAGTGAGAATATAATGCTTGGGAGTGTCCTGCAGTGAGAATATAATGCTTGGTAGTGGCCTGAAGTGAGAATATATTGCCTGGGAGTGGCCTGCAGTGAGAATATAATGTTGGGAGTGGCCTGCAGTTAGAATATAATGCTTGGGAGTGGCTTGCAGTGAGAATATAATGCTTGGGAGTGGCCTGCAGTGAGAATATAATGCTTGGGAGTGGCTTGCAGTGAGAATATAATGCTTGGGAGTGGCTTGCAGTGAGAATATAATGCTTGGGAGTGGCATGCAGTGAGAATATAATGCTTGAGAGTGGCCTGCAGTGAGAATGTCTCGTGTGCTCGTCGATATAAAAACCATATAAAAAAAAATTTCTCTCTTGAGCAAGGGAGCATGAGGTTAGGCTGTTGGATATGGAGGTTCGGGGAGGCTAATTGGAGCTGTAGTCACACTTTGGATGAGACAGGTGCATGATTGCTGCATAGCTGATCCTACTCGAGTCTGAGTTGACTATTAATAAGCTTACCCCGGGATGCTGCTGAGGGTGGCAAGTAGTTTGCCACAAAGCCAACTACAGTAACTGTAAATAGCTAGCTTATCAACAGGAAAGCTGCCATTGTGAGGACAAGGAAAGCCTGCCATTGTGGAGGGCAAGGTGGACATGCTACTTCACTACTTATTGTAGCCTTGGCCTAATTTGCTAGAATGCTACTTTCAGTCTCTTCTAGTGTAAGTTAAAAATTCATGTATCTGAACCCCTAAGAAAGATACCCCTCCCCCAGCATGGCATCATAATTTAGGGGGGAGGGGGGTGCTTGACAAACAATGCTCACATAACAAACAGCTGCTTAACAACCCTGTAAGGTAAGGTAGCTGTAGCAGGAGTCCCGACCACGTCCACCAGCAAGCATCCAGTGGACATTTCCCCTGTGCCTGCCGCAGCTTTCAATCAAAGAGTCTTGCATTTAGTAGGGAAGGCTAATAATCGTCCTGCACAGAAACACTTAGGCAAGAAGCTGATGTGTGTTGAGTGAGGCTGGACCACATCTGAGTTTCGATTGAAAAAAAAGGAAGATTAAAATAAATAAAACACCTATATGCTTGAGAGTGGCCTGCAGTGAGCTTGCAGTGAGAATATTGCGGAGGTTACCTGTACTATTGCGCATCTCCCAGAGCTAGATGTGTGTTGAGGTTAGACAAGGCACAGGAGGGGAGGCCACTTCACTAGCACATCATCCATTATCATGTGACGATAATTATGTTGCCTGTCTTATTTCAGTCCTAAGACGATGCCGCCCTGACAGGTCTCCACGGCAACCACTGCAGAAGTAAAGGAGACAAGAATTGGTGTGAATGAACCAGACGGGAGGGACACTAAGGTGGGTGCAGTCAGTAGAGTCAGCTCTGGTTGCTACAGGGGGCATGTACAATGATATTCATGGGTATATAATGATATTCATAAGTTGTTACATGTGAACCCTGACTGCCATTAGTTATAAACTTTCTTCACCAGAGGAATATATAATTAGAATGCAAGTGCAATGAGCTGCAGTTGGTGTAAGAATGTGCTCCATTGAAGTATGAGAACAAAAGCTATGCAGCGCTACTCTATGCTGCACTAAGTCTGCAATAGGAATTACAGCAAAGAAGTCCATCCAGCCTTCCTCGAGGGTGAAGAGAACCAGGAGTCCTTCCTCGAGGGTGAAGAGATTCAGGAGTCCTTCCTCGAGGGTGAAGAGATCCAGGAGTCCTTCCTCGAGGGTGAAGAGATTCAGGAGTCCTTCCTCGAGGATGAAGAGATTCAGGAGTCCTTCCTCGAGGGTGAACAGATTCAGGAGTCCTTCCTCGAGGGTGAAGAGATCCAGGAGTCCTTCCTCAAGGATGAAGAGATTCAGGAGTCCTTCCTCGAGGGTGAAGAGATCCAGGAGCCACCAGAAACATTGGCAAAGCCTGCAAGAGACCATTCACTGTCCCCCCCCCCCACACACACATGACTTGCATGCAATAGAGGTTTATTCAGATAAGAGATGGTTTCCTTCAATGTAGCTGTTTCCTGTTGACCTTTAGGAACTAAAGATCTGTAACTCTTTGCAAGCTCAAATAATCTCCATAAAACTCAATGACGGCTTGCAAATATGTCTTTCCATTCACTACCTTCAATAGCAACTCTTCGAGGTTTTGATGCATTGCATAGCCTGTTTGATTAAAATGCTCTAGTGTATGAAACTGCCGAGTCCAAGGCTTCGTAGTAGAGCTCTCAGTAGTACTCCAAACTTCATAGGGAGTAGCAATTGCTGCAACATCAGATAGATTTCTGAAGGGGAAACCTTGGTGGTGAAGAAATCTGATGTTCTCTAGGGTGTGTTAAGGACATGTTTTTGTTGACAGCCTTCTCTTCCTTGTGCTTCTTACTTAGCACTTCATCAATGTCTCCCAGAACCTCATTGGGAACTGTTACTATGGCTTCAATGGCCTCCCAATCACAATTGCAACTCTGATGCTTTTTAAATGCAGATGTTTCTTCTTCCACAAGTAAACCTCTGCTGTGAAAACTTGTATCTTTTTTTACACTGCTAAGAACTTGCTCTCATGAGATGCCTTGATGCATATTTGGCAAAAAGTTGCATCTTTGTCAACATCATAGTGAAGCCATGGGAATGTTGGACACCACTCTGATCTGAAAGATCTCACTGTCCTTCCTTTCCCATAACCAAATTTTCTTTTGGGAAAAGGAAAGCTACTTGTTAGCACAAACTGACTAGCAGACTGAGAAGCCATTTTAATAGCTGTTAGGCATTGGACATGTAAGTGCCACTAGGAGTAGAATTTATTTAGAAATCATTGCAAGTTCAGGATCTAGAATTTTTTTTAGGGGGAGGGGGGGGATGGATGATAGGTACCACTAGGTGTACCAGACAATGATGCCGAAGTAAGAAGTCCACAAGCTGCTATCACAACTGGGGTGTAGCTTCTCTTCTTCTAAACAAGTTTATACTTACACCAGGTTTTGTCTGGCGGGTCTGCAGTTCTCCCTACAATGATGCTTGTTCCCATGCAGTTCTCCCTACAATGATGCTTGTGCCCGTGCACTTCTCCCTGCCACAATGAAAAAGTGCCAAAGCAAATGAGACGCTCTAAGATAACACATGACCACAAACTTTATTTGCGTGTTTGTACAGGCATAATTTATAGCTAACTTTCTTCGTGAATAAACTTTTCCAACTCTTCATATCATTAGCCAGAGTGTAAGCTCCGCTCTGTTGAGGTAAGCAAACTAATGCTATGCACCGCGATATCTCCCTACAACAAAGACATCCATTCAGGAGCACTTCCAGAAAAGGGATTCATAGAGCGGATGCCTGCAGACACAGTGCCAGTGCAGTAGCCTGCAGAAGGGCTTCCAGAAACAGCAGCAAAGGTGAGGAAGAGACTGTTCATGATGGCAGCTGCGACCATCAGCTATTAAAGAAAAAATAGTCATTCCACTTTCAGAGACAAAATTAAAGTTTTACAACTTATTTATAACGACATACACTGGGCATGTGCAGGTAAAAAATATCTCATGTTTCGAGTGTTCAGTTAAGATTTTTTTAATTTATTCCTGCGATGATCGATGTCTGAGTTTGTGGGCGTGTCTTGCTTATGGCGGTCGATTGGTTAGAAATTAGAAACTAGCAACTACAAGAGCAAAATTTTAAATTAAAAGTAACAGCAAGTCAATTAGATTGACCTGTTAAGAAAAGCAAGGGAACAAGACTGGACACATGCCACTTAGATGACCCTTTACCATTTAAATATCCAGATACATGTTATCTTATTTTAATGGTAAGGTGTCACCTAACTAACTGTGGTCTGCATGGACTTCACTCTTGTTTTCTTTCTTTATTGACGGTCCATCCAATATAGCATAGTTGCTTGTTAGAGAACTAAAATAATAATCTGCACATGTGTGTAGCTATGAAGTAGTAGCCTCCAAGTTTTTATGGGGGCGTGGTTTGTATGCCCGCTTCTTATTTCTCAGGAATCCTGAGCCTGCAGTATCCAGATCAAACTTGTTGTTACCTTTAAAATATACCGCTGGAAGATTGAATGCGTTGGGTCTGAACTTTTTAAATGAAGCAAGTAGCTAGCTCTTTTCGTGCTATTTGCGATCGTCGACAGCCATTTAGTTTGGGGAAATATCACACATAATGCAACACAGCGAGTGGCATTATCATCAACAACCTGAACACAATGTGTGGCGTTATCAACAACGACCCTGCAACATAGCGAGTGGCATTATCAACAGCTACCCTGCAACACAGTGTGTGACATTATCAACAACGACCCTGAAACATAGCGAGTGGCATTATCAACAGCTACCCTGCAAAAAGCAGACAAAAGTTATCCTGAATTTACCAATGCAACCAAAACAAATATTCCCCAAATCTAATGAAAAACTGTCACTATTAAGTGAACTATTTTCTAACTTTCCATTGATCAACGATGTGAGCAGAATCAATAATATATATTGCATATACTCCCACATCCTTAACTACTAACCTCAGAATAGCATAAAGGCAGCAACCTAGGCCAGCGCTCAGGAGGAGCTGATCACAGCCAGAAAATAAGAAATAAAGAGTCCCAGATCCTCGACAAGTAATGGTACAGCTTCGAAATACTAGAGCTGCGACCTAGGGCAGTAATCAGGAGAGGCTGCACACAGCCAGCAGAGAAGAGAAAAACTGTGCATCATTATAACCGAGCTACAGGATACCAAGGGCCTGCTTCATGGGGAGTGCCTAGGCCTGCTTCACGGGGAATCCAGCTACTGGGTGCTATGTAGTGCATCTACATAGGTAAAAAGTGGGGGAAATTCAACTTACAGGGTGGCCCAAATACTTGGGGGAGGGGGGGAGCCCAAATACTTGGGGGAGGGGGGGAGCCCAAATATGAGCTACTTCCTCCACCACAATGAAAAATCAGGTTGTCTTAAAACCTTCTTTGTGTGGTCCTTAACACCACACAAAGTTTTGCATGGATGGGGTATATACTGGCACTGGCCAGACAATAAGGGATAAGGACGTGTATGAGCTGAGGGTTGAAACCAACTTTAACAGAATATATTGGGTGTGTGAAGCTGACTTTAACCAAAAATAGCACATACACTGTGGTTAAAGCTAGTCTTTCTGGATGCCCAACATACAAGCAAAGCTGGCAGGCTCACTCTATGCATACTATAAGGCTTACATAAAGCTTACTGTATCTGCAGTACTATAAGGCTTACTGTATCTGCAGTACTATAAGGCTTACTGTATGCACAGTACTATATGTCCTACTGTATGCACAGTACTATAAGGCTTACTGTATGCACAGTACTATAAGGCTTACTGTATGCACAGTACACATATAAGCTTAATGTATGCACAGTACTATATGGCTTACCCTATCTGCAGTACTATAAGGTTTACTGTATGCACAGTACTATAAGGCTTACTGTATCTGCAGTACTATAAGGTTTACCATATGCACAGTACTAAAGGCTTACTGTATGCTAAGTAAAGGCTTATTGTAACTGCTAATTATTCCTGATGAATACTGATGAAGACTAGAGCATCTAGTCGAAACGTCGAGTGAATAAAATTTGAAGTTGATTATTGAGAAGGTGATTTTAATGCTAACTAGTTATATTATTCCCAACAAACTATCAGTTGACGTAGGAGATAAAACTTTCTCATAATCTACTTAAATTTTCTCACTTGATGTTTTGGCTAGATGCTCCAGCCTTTATAAGGAATAATCCTGGTGAAGGCTCTATTCCTGATGACTAGAGCATCTATGTAGCCTCCATTATTCCTGATGAAGGCCAGAGCATCTAGCCTCCATTATTCCTGATGAAGGCCAGAGCATCTAGCCTCCGTTATTCCTAATGAAGGCCAGAGCATCTAGCCTCCATTATTCCTGATGAAGGCTATAGCATCCAGCCTCCATTATTCCTGATGAATACTAGAGCATCTAGCCTCCATTATTCCTGATGAATTCAGAGCATCTAGTCTCCATTATTCCTAATGAAGGCCTGAACATCAAGCCTCCAGCATTCCTGATGTAGGCTATAGCATCTAGCCTCCATTATTCCTGATGAAGACTAGAGCATCTAGCCTCCGTTATTCCTAATGAAGGCCAGAGCATCTAGCCTCCATTATTCCTAATGAAGGCCAGAGCATCAAGCCTCCATTATTCCTGATGAAGGCTAGAGTATCTAGCCGAAATATCGAGTGAGAAAATTTAAGTTGATTATCAAGAAAGTCGTTGTAGTTATATTATTGCTTCTACAAAGTAGATGTAGGTTGGGAGAGTGCAGTAGGAGGGTTGGTATGGTGGGAGAGGGAGGGAGGGAGGGATGGTGAGCTGGCGGGCGAGGAATGATGGGGTGGGAGAGAAAGTTATGGCAACATTTAAAAATAAAAACACAAG
Organism: Cladorhizidae sp. MBARI D1340-BT2; assembly: GCA_028752905.1. NCBI lineage: Eukaryota > Metazoa > Porifera > Demospongiae > Poecilosclerida > Cladorhizidae > Cladorhizidae sp. MBARI D1340-BT2. The sequence goes on from JAQNBH010000018.1 coordinate 13,944,858, forward strand.
TGAACTCTGCGATCAAATATTGTTTGATATGACAGCTGCAAGAGGCACTTGCACTCCAGCTAGTCCGCATGTGTGCTCTGTAGTGACAGCTGCAAGAGGCACTTGCACTCCAGCTAGTCTGCATGTGTGCTCTTTAGTGACAGCTGCAAGAGGCACTTGCACTCCAGCTAGTCTGCATGTGTGCTCTGTAGTGACAGCTGCAAGAGGCACTTGCACTCCAGCTAGTCTGCATGTGTGCTCTGTAGTGACAGCTGCAAGAGGCACTTGCACTCCAGCTAGTCTGCATGTGTGCTCTGTAGTGACAGCTGCAAGAGGCACTTGCACTCCAGCTAGTCTGCATGTGTGCTCTGTAGTGACAGCTGCAAGAGGCACTTGCACTCCAGCTAGTCTGCATGTGTGCTCTGTAGTGACAGCTGCAAGAGGCACTTGCACTCCAGCTAGTCCGCATGTGTGCTCTGTAGTGACAGCTGCAAGAGGCACTTGCACTCCAGCTAGTCCGCATGTGTGCTCTGTAGTGACAGCTGCAAGAGGCACTTGCACTCCAGCTAGTCCACATGTGTGCTCTGTAATGATATCATGACAACTTGATTTCACTACTTCAGGTTGTTCCAGGAATTGATCATGCACAGTTGGAAACTGATAAAAAAAGACAGGCAAGTTCCTATCTCTATCTATCTAACTATCTATCTGTCTGTCTGTCTGTCTGTCTATCCATCCATCCATCTATCTATCTATCTATCTATCTATCTATCTATCTATCTCTGTTCATATTCATCAGCACAATTACATTAATACTGCATTAAGTGCAGAATTATCTAGGGCTTGCCATTCAAGTATACTGATCTTGGGCCAAGTAGACTGCCTACACCTTTTTTTCCCTGTTCCCAAACTATGTCCTGGCTCTAGACAAAGCTGTGATTCTAGCACCCTTTCTCCTTGAGTGCTTAGTGCCTAGCCCTAGCTTTGAGTGCAGCTGTGAGTGCCTAGCCCTAGCTGTGAGTGCAGCTGTGAGTGCTTAGCCCTAGCTGTGAGTGCCTAGCCCTAGCTGTGAGTGCCTAGCCCTAGCTGTGAGTGCCTAGCCCTAGCTGTGAGTGCTTAGCCCTAGCTGTGAGTGCCTAGCCCTAGCTGTGAGTGCCTAGCCCTAGCTGTGAGTGCCTAGCCCTACCTGTGAGTGCCTAGCCCTAGCTGTGAGTGCCTAGCCCTAGCTGTGAGTGCATAGCCCTAGCTGGGAGATCTAGCCCTAGTTGTCAGACACAATTCTACATAGAACCACATTGATGTCTGGATAAGATGGCAGGAGAAGCTATAACAGTGGTTTTGTAATGGGGAGCAGCTGCCATGTAGGGGAGGGACCACCAGTGGGGAGCAGCTGCCATGTACGGGGAGGGACCACCAGTGGGGAGCAGCTGCCATGTAGGTGAGGGACCACCAGTGGGGAGCAGCTGCCATGTAGGGGAAGGACCACCAGTGGGGAGCAGCTGCCATATAGGGGAGGGACCACCAGTGGGGAGCAGCTCCATGTCAGAGAGACCACCGAGGCTGCTCGGGGGATTTTTGAGATCGTCATTCCAGGAAATGGGTGTAGTTTGGGTGTGACTTTGCGTTAACACAGTACTATTGTAGACACAATTGCTGACATAATATTTTACTACAGGAGAAGTTAATAAGATACTCGTCTACATGCACCCCTTACCTAAAACGTCATTGGCTACATCAAATAGATCACCATATTTCCTTACATATCTGCGTGTTCTATTCACCCCATGAGCTGCCTAGCAATGCTTACAATTCAAGGGCGTGCTCTAATGAGGAAATACAGTAAGTTTGTCTGTGCGATCCTGTAAGTTGTTTAGTCTTTCTAGTGACACAGAGGAATCAGATATAATTTCACTGGATGCATTGCGCTATAAATAATCGTCCACGGTGCTGCTGTTCATAGTTAGCATAAATAGCACAAAAATGTGCATGTGCCTCCTAATGACCACACCCATAAAATTAATAATGTACTGGAAGTGGGATGGACCATCAGAGCCGCACTGCCTCCTGATTGGCTTCCTGCTGCGCTCTGAATGATGGACAGTTTAATGAACCTTGTGCCTTGTGCGGCTATTCAAATGTTTCCTTGTTGTATACCGGTGGACAGAAATAACATTTTGTGTCTGTCAGACTTTCCCTGGTACATGTAAGGTATGACACAAGCCATTCACAAGAGCCTATTGCACACTGTGTTTGTGTGTGTGTCTGTGTGTGTGTTGCCTTGGAAGTGTATGTTATACACCTCCTCTATATATAGTACCATTCTGTTCTTATGTTGTCTTGTCATATATAAAGTGATCACCATAAAGTCCCGCACTATATAAGGTGGCCTGGTAATACGTGGGGCACACATGGGCCAATCACTGCATTTCCGCAGCCTATGACCTTCTGCAGTGCACGTGCTTCTGCATGGCTCAGAGATTCACTAATCAGTTGTGAGAACCTTGCAAGAGCACGAGTTTGAAGTGAAGTGTTCTTCACTCGCTGATCCAGTGCATTAGTGTCAATTCAAGAGTCAGTGAATTGATAATGATGGAAAAGGCATACTTGCTGACAATAGTTGGTGCAAGGTCTAAATGAACCCTCATCAGCCTCAAGTAAACACTCATCAGCATCAAATAAACACTCATCAGCATCAAGTAAAACACTCATCAGCATCAAGTAAAAGCTCATCAGCATCAAATAAACACTCATCAGCATCAAGTAAAACACTCATCAGCATCAAGTAAACACTCATCAGCATCAAGTAAGCGCTCATCAGCATCAAGTAAAAGCTCATCAGCATCAAGTAAACGCTCATCAGCATCAAGTAAACGCTCATCAGCATCAAGTAAAAGCTCATCAGCATCAAGTAAACACTCATCAGCATCAAGTAAAAGCTCATCAGCATCAACTAAACACTCATCAGCATCAAGTAAACGCTCATCAGCATCAAGTAACCACTCATCAGCATCAAGTAAACACTCATTAGCATCAAGTAAACACTCATCAGCATCAAGTAAACACTCATCAGCATCAAGTAAACACTCATCAGCATCAAGTAAACACTCATCAGCATCAAGTAAACACTCATCAGCATCAAGTAAACACTCATCAGCATCAAGTAAACACTCATCAGCATCAAGTATACACTCATCAGCATCAAGTAAACACTCATCAGCATCAAGTAAACACTCATCAGCATCAAGTAAACACTCATCAGCATCAAGTAAACACTCATCAGCATCAAGTAAACACTCATCAGCATCAAGTAAACACTCATCAGCATCAAGTAAACACTCATCAGCATCAAGTGAACACTCATCAGCATCAAGTGAACACCCATCAGCATCAAGTAAACACTCATCAGCATCAAGTAAACACTCATCAGCATCAAGTAAACACTCATCAGCATCAAGTAAACACTCATCAGCATCAAGTAAAAGCTCATCAGCATCAAGGAAACACTCATCAGCATCAAGTAAAAGCTCATCAGCATCAAGTAAACACTCATCAGCATCAAGTAAACGCTCATCAGCATCAAGTAACCACTCATCAGCATCAAGTAAACACTCATCAGCATCAAGTAAACACTCATCAACATCAAGTAAACACTCATCAGCATCAAGTAAACACTCATCAGCATCAAGTTAACACTCATCAGCATCAAGTAAACACTCATCAGCATCAAGTAAACACTCACCAGCATCAAGTTAACACTCATCAGCATCAAGTAAACACTGGGGAGTGGTTGCAGCACCTCACACACCCATTGTCACTGGTGCTGAGGACACTGTAGACAGTTCACTTACCATTGTGGACAGCAACTCTCAGTTCGACCATTGCTGGGTGATCCACCAGCACACATTGAAGAGACGTGACCTATGGAAGTGTTGGTGGCTTGAGTTACTTTTCATAGTGGGGTCACACACGGTAAGACGGTGGCCTGTCAGTACCACATAAGGAGGACATTCACAGGAAGTTGCTTCCTTCTCTTGGATAGCGAGAGTTGCCTCCCACCATGCACCATGTTAGGACAGGATCGAGAATGAGTTGCAGCAACAACAGAATAATACTGTAGGACATGCTGTGTGTATTCCACTTTGGGAAAGTCTGTGATGCAGCATTGTTACAATCATCATATTGTGAGCCAGCCTGTAGTCCTGCCAGTCAGCTGCAGGCAAACCAGAAGAAATAATTAGCCCCCCCCCCTTCTTTCTTAATTTCTATGGATTGAGGGGCTAGACACACAGTTCTTCACTCAGGTGGTCTGCATAAGCCAGTGCTACCAGAAGTGTTCACGATCAACTGAAGTGTCCATACTGAACCTGGGACTGGCTTCATCGTGCAGTCCGGTTGTTATAATTAATGCACACCATGCAACATCTGCTCAGCTTAGGGAGTTTGGACTTGTTCTATTTTCTAGTTGAAGAAGAGCATGTGCAGTCTCTGCATTGCTGTTGTCTGGGCACCTTCATCTTTCTAGTTGCTCTGCACTCGATACAAACTCTTATTATTTGCTTTGTGTGACCAGCCTAATCCGCAAGAATGAGAGTGATGTGTACCTCATCTGCAAGCTGGTATCCTCACCTCCATGAACGGGGCTGCAGTCAGACTGGAGGACTCCACACATGCAAGGGCAAGATGGTGTTAATGCTGCAGTCAGACTGGAGGACTCCTTTCCCAATCTATTAGGAAGCCCATACAAGTACTGGTGTTTCTTGTGGTTAGCAATGGCTGACTCTCAAACTTGGTAGGCCATCTTTCCCTCTAGCTTGACCACAGCCAACTGCATTATATCAGAGTGGGCACACACATGCACACACACACACACACACACTCATGTTCAAGTATATTATATTGCATAGAGTTATATTACATAAGGTTAATTTTATATACAATTTGTATAATTTGACCTCAAGGACTCACAGTAGGTGATGGGGTCTATATACACATACAAATGTCAGCACTTAAGCGCGAGACATCAGGAGAGTGCACAATGATCTGGCTTGCAAAGGAGGTGCTTACAAGAGTAGACCACACTCGTTTTTGGGCAGACAAGTTGCTCTGTGCCTGAATAATTTTTTACTCACCCGACCATTCATCTAGATACTCTAGCCCTCATCAGGAATAATGAGATGCTAAGGCTCTCGTGAGGTATATATATGAACCTCACATGCAAGCTAGCGCGGGTCTTAGCATCTCATTATTCCTGATGAAGGAAGGTGGAGCGTTTAGTTGAAACGTTGAGTCAGTAAATTTAAGCTGATTATCGCGAAGGTCATTGCAATTATGTAAACTGAGAGTTCATTGAAACTTCATCTTGTTCTGAGCTTCCTTCCCATACACTTCTTGTGGTGCTGGCTGGATTCTGGGTTCAATGCCAATGAGGTCTTCAGCTAACATAATCTGTTCTGACTGCTACAACAATGCATGTTTGGACTCACTTGCTCATTGCTGCAACTACCACCTACTTGTGTGCAGGCCTGCAACTCTGAATAGGCCACAACTCGCTTATTATTTACTGCCATATTAAGTGTTTGCTTAGCTAGGGTAGCTCTCAGCATTGTGCCTGCTGGGCTGGAGTAGCTCTCAGCACTGCTTTGTATAAATTGCAGAGATAAATATGGCCAAGTTTTCATGAGTCTGCTACCAAAATTCTGGCAATGGAATTCCCCTACAAACATCACATGATTCGCTGCCTGATAAGTGTAATGACTAGCTAGTGATATATTTGCTCTATGTTTATGTGAACCAACTTTCAAAGAAATTAGCAGAGAAGCTATTCCCAATACATCCAGGATGCTAGGTTTCTCCCAGCTCCACCCTTACAAGAGTATTTGTAAGCAGCAGTAATATATTTGTCCACCTTGCAACCTAGCCTCGCATAGCCAGCTCTCGGTAAATTGTTCCAACTTGCTGAGGAAAGTCATATGCTCCCGCGTGTTTGATCTTTTGAGATGTGGCCAGGCTCCTTGTTTTGAGTAGTGGCAGGTGCACTTGACTGATTTCTCGTGATGGAAGACTGGATTAGAAGGATGATAGACTCCAGCTCTGTACACGGGAGAAATCATGGTGAATGCACATAATAATGGGAGGCATCAACTGGTGTTGATCGGTCCTGCAGCACCTCTGGGGTGTGGTCTGCTACTAGGTCCTGAATATCATGCAAAACTTGTGGGGTTCACCGTTGAGGCAGAAGCTTTTTATGGTACATCTGAAGTATTATTTAGTGTCGATTAATTAAATTGTCGATTAATTAAATACATAATGTTTGGGTGACATAGTATGTGGTGGATGGTTTAGTATTCTCTGCACGACTACTTACAGAGGAGGTGGTGCGAGGTTTAGTATTCTCTGCATGACTTGACTCACAGAGAGGTGGTGGGAGGTTTAGTATTCTCTGCACGACTACTCACAGAGGAGGTGGTGGGAGGTTTAGTATTCTCTGCATGACTTTACTCACAAAGGAGGTGGTGGGAGGTTTAATATTCTCTGCATGACTTGACTCGCAGAGGAGGTGGTGTGAGGTTTAGTATTCTCTGCATGACTACTCGCAGAGGAGGGGGTGGGAAGTTTAGTATTCTCTGCATGACTTGACTCACAGAGGAGGTGGTGGGAGGTTTAGTATTCTCTGCATGACTACTCACAGAGAAGGTCGTGGAGGTTCTCTGCACGACTACTCGCAGAGGAGGTGGTGGGAGGTTTAGTATTCTCTACATGACTTTACTCGCAGAGGAGGTGGGAGATTTAGTATTTTTAAGAAGGTGGCTCTCTGCTGCATTCCTTCCTTTACTCCATCACATCACATCACTTGGGCAATTTAAAGATGGTCATGCCATGAAGTGGGTGTGGTATGGGTGTGGCTCTACATTAACACAGCAGTACTCTACAAACAATTGCTGACGTAATATTTTAGTACTGCAGAAGAAGTTATTAAAATCAGCAAGAATAGACAAATACTCGTCTACGTGTATCCCTTACCTACATAAAATTACCATATTTCTACGCATTCTATTCTCCTAACTGCACTTACTTTTCAAGGGCGTGCTCTAATGAGGAAACACGGTAAGTTTGTCTGTGAGGTCTTGTGAGTTGTTCAGTCTTTCTAGTGACTACTGCATCTGAAATGAACCTTCCAACCTATAGTATATAGAGGTAGCAATTGTTTTAGGATTTGACAAAACACTCAATGAACTCTCTAACTCTTTCTTCCACTTTTTTTAATATATTTTTTGAGGACATTTGACATTTTGGCTAAAGGCTCCAGCTTTCTTTAGGAAGACCAGATAATTTGATGAGGACGAGAGCATCTGAAGAAGAATATAGCATTTGCAAAAGACTAGAGCATCTGAAGAAGTCTAGAGCATCTGAAGAAGACTACATTTGAAGAAGACTGTAGCTCGGATGAATGTGTTTAAGTTTCTTGAGAGGGGGAGAGAAAAATTGAACAATGTGGCAGTAGATTCACTGCATTATCTGCTGTGTAGAGTAAACATGATGCCTCTCCAGCACCGTCATTCACAACTTTGTAGACACTATGTACTTTGCAAGAGTTGAATGTTTATATATTATATATATATATATATATACATATAGGCCGTAGAGAAGGAGCTTTTAAACATTTTATAATGACCAGTGTGAGGAGGGGAATGAGATATCACCTAATCCTCGCCTTCCCCAGCAAATATTATCTTCTTAACAAAAAATACTATTTTGTGGAGTAAATTTGCATAGATTGTGTAGGCTGCTTTTTGTCTTGTGGAGTTTCCCTGCCCAGACAAAGTGCTGTTCTTGCCTAGTCTGTTTGTACATGTGTGTGAATGTGTGTGTGTGTGTGTTATGAATGAAATACCTTAAAAACCGTACAATTTTATCTCTTGATCAGCTCTTGTTAAATAATATCATTTCTACTGAGCACTTTCGTCTTTTGACTGATAACGGTCATTTTATGAAGTCAGCTAAAAACCACCGTTCTGACATTGCAGATTGTTATCAATATTAGCAAGCATGTGCCAATGAACAAGCGTTAAAATTTCAAGGTCAAAATTTCAAGGTCAAAGTTCACAACACACAAATGTCGCTCATTGTTCATGTCTAAACTGTAGCAACACTGAACTAGGAAGGATGGTAAGGTGTGGACCAAGGAACAAATCAATGAATTGTTGATAGGCCAATATCGCAAATTGTACGTTGGGTGAAAAATGCTTGCGGATCTTTACCAAACTTGGCAGGCATATTAACTCTTCTCCCGGTAAGTTTATTTGGGAAAAAATTAAAAATTGACCATTAAGTACAAATAAATTGATATTAAATCAGAGGTTAACAATAGTCCCTAGCAACCATATACCACAAGATAGCTCTACTGTTGGACATTATTGTGGTCAATTCGTGTTGCTAGGTTACCAAACCACACATGTATGAATATCATTATACTGCTGTTTAATATAAAAAAATATTAAAATTGTATTGTAGATTATAAATATCCTATTTTCACGGAACAACTGAGATATGCTGTGGTATGACAGATGTTTCCCTGTATAACAGAGAGGACATAATTTCTACTGTATAGAATTCCCACCAATATTATTGATACAATTCCCATAACCAATAATATTGATACAATGTACACAGAATCAAAGAGCAATTATACAATAAAATACTCTGTAATTACATACTCATAGTCAAGTGTCCTCGTGCAGTAAGACTAGCACTGGACGAAGGTAAGGGGGAGAGTTGAACATTCCTACTTCTGAGAAAAGTACGTCCTCGTGTAGGTCTACAAGACGAGCGTCCTCGTGCAGTATGGATGAAGAGAGTGGGGTAGGTGTGTTTGCATCACTATCTTTATCAGAACTCATCTGAACATGGGGAAGCTGTGCCATGGTATTATCTCCGTCATGGTCCATCACTTGCTCCATCAAACCTGAACATGATAGAGTTGTTATTCGTCAACTTATTAGACAAGTCAAGGAATCAAGTATATACAGCTAGAACTATAAAGGAAAGTAGGCTATTACACAGGTGTAGCTAACACCATGATTTAGCTAGCTCCTCAGACTATCAGGCTTTATAAATAGCTAGCAAAGTACATTGACTGACCAGGAGGACTACCAGGATCAATGCCTTCGCCTCCAACAGCCATAGCTTCGTCCATACTGCCATGGTTTCGATTGGAAAAGTCTCTGCCGAGTAGCTCTACTTGGTCACGATCCAAACTGGGCTGTATACGGTAGGCTTCACTCTCCCCTTCCTCAGATTCATCGTCAGATAACCCGAAGTCGTCGTAGTTGTCGTCCAGGACCGCTGTGAGCACCTCATCAAAAGATAGCCTTTCGGCCATTTTAAATTCTAGGGCAGAATTGACCCCTTGAACTTTACGGGCGGGATTTCCCTAGTTACCATGGCGCTATTGCCGTATAATTTTGAATGTAGCTGCAGCGCAATTTTATGATATTTTTGTTTTGCAAAACAACCCAACGATTGATTTTTTATGATTTTTCAAAAGCAATTACGCCATATGGCGCTTACACCGGGAAAAGAGTTAAGCATGTATTCAAGAACAATTTGAAATATGAAGGTTAATGGGCTGGATGACTCTGGTTTTTGCTGCGGATTGGATTCTATAGTCTGTGAAAATAGAGAATATCAACCCACTCAAAAATATTTCTTTCTCTCTTTCTCTAGAGTATATATGGCTGTTATGATGAATATATTTGTATTTGTGGTGTCTTAGATGCTCGGAGGAATTCGGAAGCATGCAGGCACTACTAGAAGATTCCAGCCCAAGGAGGGCACGCTGGAGAAGAAATCTAAAAAAGGAAAATGGCAAAATAAACACTTTGAGTTGGAGAGAGGACAGCTTCACTACTACGACAAGAAAGGAGAGAAATATGGAGACACTATTCGCTTACACGATGTACCCATTCACGTGGACATGGCAGATCCCAAAGTGTTGGTCGTCAGTGCAGAATCTCGGATTTTTTATTTTCATGCGGAGTCAGCTCAGTCTGCAAGAGCCTGGATGACAGCACTCAAATCACATGGCCAAGCAGCCCTCTAGCCTCTTCCAAAGAACCAGTTATTATATAGTAATGTATGTGTACTTACACTCACTTGTGGGGGTGCTTATCTTTATATATATATAATAGACATGTTTTTTAATTTTTTATTTAATATATTATATATATATATTTTTTAATATTTATTGTGCATTTACTTCCTATATACTTCCTATAATATAATAATATTTCCGAGTTATATACAAGTTCTATAAATCTAAGTCCTATAAATCTATCATGATTGAAATGTTCACTAGTGGAAATCAGTAGTTGGATCCCTCCGGTGGCTGGGGAAGTTTCATGTTCTCCTTCACTGTCATGCTTCTGTGTGTCAGTTGAATACATAGGACAGTGTTTTAGGCGGGCACACGATACTTATTTCCATATATATTATTATATTATATATATATATATAAGCATACAGGTGTGTGTGTGCATTTTATTGGTTATCAGATGAAGTTGGGTGGAATAAGGATTATCTTTGGTTGATGAGCTTATGTAGGGCAAGACATGTGATGAACACAACCAGACTATTTATTTAGATACACGTTTTTAGATATGTTTCCTTCATAGTTTATTAATTTAGATACATGTTTCCTACTTAGTTTATTTATTTAGATACACATTTCCTTCTTAGTTAATTTTTTCTTTCTATTTACATCCCTTCGCTGCCGCCACATCCGGTTGTGTGGTTGTGTTCATCACACGTGTGCCCGGTGTAAATAAATAAACTAAGAATGTATCTAAATTTATACTACATCACGTCATCTGTGGCTAATCTGATTGGTTAATAACTGTAGGTTACATAGGCGCGTAACCTACACTTTTAACCTTTTTTTAATTTTATCGTAACAATAATCGTAACAATAATATAAATAACTAAATAAATAAGTCAAGTGTTTAAATGATGCCATCGACGTCAGCGGGGTTGAATGGGGACTCTGTTCGCCCAAAGTGTGGCGTTGCCTCTCCAAAGTGTGATGGAGAGTTTCTGGAAGAGGTGGCGTGTTGTTTCTGCAGGTGGGATTCCAAGTCTCTGTCCTTGTTTACGGCCAATAGACCTAATGAGGTCAACAGCTTCAGGGCACCAACCACCCAGAGACTCGACAACCAGGGGAACAAAGGTTACCCCAGCCGACTGGCAGGCGGCAGAGTGGGCTGCCATCTTTCTCTCACAGCCAACATTAAGGGCATGACCCTGGGTGGAGGCAGCGCCGGCTAGTGTGAGCTGCTGGAGGGTGGAGATGACGTGGACATCTATTGCTGCTGGTTTCCCACATTTCCAGTTGGGGAGGAAAACGTCGGCAGAGCGACTGTGGGAGCTAGGAATGAGGGCAGGCGCTTCTTTTCGGGGCGCGAGGGCAGCAGATTGGGCAGCAGAGAAAAGAGTGTCCCTGATAGCGTCATGCCGATGAATCCTATCTCCATTCCCACCACAACCAACTTGATGATCACCATGAGGATCGGAGGCAGTCTGGCAGATGGGGCAGAATGAACCCTTCGCTACCATCTGCATACCCAGCCAGTACTGGAGACAGTGTCTGAAGTCCTGGTCCAGGAGATGGAGGCCAAGAGCCCGGCAGGGAATGACATTAAGCCAGTCACCAGCATTGGGAATAGCAGTGGACAGGGCAAGGGCCTTAGAACGGGGGCTGGGAGCCGTGGCAATAAGATGGTCGAAGGATGCAAGATCGATAGAGTGTGAGAGGGAATGCTGTCTGATGGGGACATCCACGTCTTCCAGGGTACACCATGCTGGTTTATCGGCGGCCAGAGCCAAGGAGGCCAGGGCGGGGGACGAATGAGGAGAAACATCAGGAATCTGACCCAGGATGCTGGCAATGAGGTGGTGGGACTGATGTAGAGAGCCCAAAAACGCTGCTGGAGCATGGAGTGAAGCAGATTTGATGGACTAGAGAGCAAGGTAAGGAGGCTTTTGACCACGCCCAGTCAGAGAGGGGACCCCCTGCGTTAGATGCTACCGCTTCACTTCACGCATAGAGGAATCAAAGGTTTCGATAGCACCCTTAGCGTAACTTGGGGGGCAGGTTCTGAGAGCAAAGGCAACCTTTGGTACAGAGAGACATGAACGTAGGAGGGCAGACTCCATCTGAGCGTCTTTTAACCGGATGTAGTTTAGCGCGTGCGCAATGTTGCCTATACTCCACTCGCGGGTTATGCGCTAGTGTAACCTACTGCTTTAGCTATTAATGTTCACTGTTCATGAAGCTTTAATGTCATGATAATATTCACTTGATATAATTGATATAGATGTTCTGTGCTGCAGTGTAACCTACTCGTTTGCGCGTAACACTGCAAAATATCTGGGCTCATAAATCCCTGAAGTTGAAGGAGTTTTTGATTATCAGTTGAAGGAAGTTTTCCAACTCAGCTGGGTGTTTATCTAGCAGTACTTTGTCAATAGCTGGGGCGCCTTGAGTAAAAAATTCTTCCATTTCTAGTTGCTATGTAGTTTAGCGCATGCGCAATGTATTATAAGCAACCTACTCGTTTGCTGTTACATTCCTCGGCTTCGCCTCGGGGTAACCGCAAACTCGGAGGTGCATATCCAACTCTTTTGTATAAGGCTATCCTATACAAATAAAGTAAGAATGAAACGTATCTAAATAAATAAACTAAGAATGTATCTAAATTAATAAATAAGATGAAAACGTGTATCTAAATAAATAAACTAAGAAGGAAACGGTATCTAAATAAATAAACTAAGAAGGAAACGCGTATCTAAATTAATAAACCAAGTAGGAAATGTGTATCTAAATAAATAAACTAAGAAGGAACGTGTATCTAGGAAACGTGTATCTAAATAAATAAACTAAAAAGGAAACGTGTATCTAAATAAATAAACTAAGAAGGAAACGTGTATCTAAATAAATAAACTACGTGTATCTAAATTAATAAAACATGTATCTAAATAAATAAACTAAGAAGGAAACGGTATCTAAATAAGAAGGAAACATGTATCTAAATAAATAAACAAGAAGGAAATGTGTATCTAAATTAATAAATAAGAAGGAATCGTGTATCTAAATAAATAAATAAAAGGAAACGTGTATCTAAATAAATAAGAAACATGTATCTAAATAAATAAACTAAGAAGGAAACGTGTATGTAAATTAATAAATAAGAAGGAAATGTGTATCTAAATAAATAAACTAAGAAGGATCTAAATAAATAAATAAATAAGAACGAAATGTCTACCGTTAAATTGAATTTTAAAATTTTATTTTTATACACAACCAAATATAGTACTAGTACAACTAATAATATTAGCATTAAAAATAAAATTCACTAAGAATACAGAAAAATTTACGTGCTTGAAGGATCAAGTTGAGGCTCTTTAGAGCGGCCACAGCCAGTTTATGATGATGTAGCTCTCGCATGCACAATGTTGTCAGATATTTTATTTCGACCAGTTAAGTCCATATTTTTGTCCTTTATAACATTTTAATCTGGTTTCTATTTATAGCCCAACAGCCACCTACAAGAGGTTACTTAGTGTAAACCAGTAGTACGAACAACGTTAACCAATGATGTCAGTATTACTAAAGTACCTATCTTCAAATAATATCCATAGGCACATGGTTTTGATGTACGTCTGTGTTGTTAACATCTGTGCTGATAACTATTGTCACAAGAGGGTAATCATTTCACGGTAAAAACGTGCTGACTCGGATTAGCTAGACTCAGTATTGTATGTAAGTTGATGACATTTAAAACCCTTTACCGATGTTTAGGTCTTTAGCTCAGTACTCGAGTCGAGTAATGGCTGAATTTGGTTATTTTTGGGGGCAATACTTTGGACAGTTTGGAGTCTTCTGGTAGTAAAATTATAACAAAATTAATGGGCAAACTATATGCACATATGTGAGAAAAATAGATTGAAACATAGATAGATACAAGATCTCAAAGACCAAATTAGGGGCAACTCCAAACCGGAAATCCAGAGGTGGTGCAATGCTGCATTTTCCCTTCAAAAACATAGTCCTGAAGTTGAACCAGCTGGGACTCACAAACAACGCCTGTCAAACTTACCTCACATTTCTTTACAGGATGCTTCTTTCATAGCTGGAGAAGCAAACTCTTCTAGTCGAGACATATTTGACAGCTAAAGATAATGATATATTCTCTGATGTTGTAGATGACATTATGAGCATTGCTTTTTGAGATGAGAGGAAGAAATGCAATCACTAACAATGGCACGGTGGAGGCAGTGAAATGAAGAGTGAGAGTGAAGGCAGTGACAATTAAGGTCCATCTAGAACATGATTTTGGCACTGAATCGTAATATTTTACTGAGAATTATTTTTCTTCTGGAAACAGATACCAAATAAAAATATGAACAGCATTACTGCTCTGAATAAAACTTCACCTCCACTAAGTATGGAGATGTGTGCTTCTTCATTTCAAAGATGTTGCTGACATAAAGAAGTTACTCAGAGTCAGAAACCTAATGGATGATGATAAACTGTATTCTGGCACAGCAATTCCACAAGCAACTAAGCAGTAAACAAGTGAAATATACAGAAAAGCATAGCAGAGATATGGGCCCAGATATAGGCTTCCTCTAGGTCATATCAGAATACAAATTTAAGGTTGCGGACAACTGCACAAGGAATGTTACCACACTAGCCAATTACTAATTACAAGTTAATTTTTAATTTGTTATGATCATGATAACAACAAAAACAATAATAATAATAATTATTATAATATTAGACTCATGTTCCCCCAACCCACACTCACCCCTTCCATGGATGTGGGGTTGCTTGTTTGGCTAGTGACACCAATCTGCTGGGAGGAAGGAAAATGATCTTGTCTCTCTCTGAAAATATATTATATTCTGCATCCCAAATCCTTTGAAAAATGTAGTAATGTCCAAACATCCATGGAGGATTCCACAGCTATCGATTGGAAGGTAAGTGAGGCAAGGGGCCATGAAGTCATACTTGTCTTCCTCACCTCAGCCAGAGCAATTACTGTACCCATCTTACTGGTGGCACATAAGCTAGAGGCAAATATGTCCGCCAATGGGACAATGGAGTATGTATTCACATAATTACAATTATGTGGTGTTTTTCACCTTACATCTGGTTCTAATCTTTCACTTGGGAAGTCACTTGCTGTGGCACTACTGATAGCTACTCCAGCCAAACAGAGACAGTGCTGAGAGCTACTCCAGCCAAACAGAGACAGTGCTGAGAGCTACTCCAGCCCGCACAAGCTGAGAGCTACTACTCCATCCCAACAGAGATAATGCTTTAGTATTCTGCATGGCTTTACTCACAGAGGAGGTGGTTTGAGGTTTAGTATTCTCTGCATGACTTTATGAAGATGGCTCTCTGTGGTTAATCTTTCACCTTGAACTGCTGAAATGATTCATATAGTGGGGTTACCATATAGGGGTCCCGAAAATAATTTGTGGAGAATTAAGTTGGACTGTTGATTTACATTCCTTTGGACATTATCTTCAAAATAAGCTACTATACACTTTCATAAATGGTGGGGAACTCTCGCTAGAGGGCGTTTTTCAAAATGGCTGCCATGGAAACACAATGCTTTGCATATTTCTTCCAGAAACTCAGCCTAAAACATTTACTCTGAGGTTTTTGTGCACCTCAGCGACCTGTCAAACTTCTGAGAAATGCTCAAAATATTACTATAATTGGATGAATTACAATTACGCATAAATACCTTATGACTATTCACATATGCACACATGTGTCTCTTCAGTCAACATCCTACAAGTCATTATTGCGCAACGTTGGATATGGTAAAATAAACTAAATGTGGCATGTGAAAACTGACCATGTATAATAACTGTTAGAGTGACTAATGTGATAGATCTAGATTGTTTCCTACTGTGTAATAAATTTAGAACCCTAGGACTGGGTATATAAGCATTTTGAATCTTTCATTGCAATGATTAGTTCAAATAATGAATGACCAGGAAGCATCAAAGCCGCTCTTGATGCCACTATCAGTGGAGGGAAGCCGCAAGAGGAAACACCGAACTGTTTGTATTCTGTGTGAGCAAGAGGACAGAGAAGATGATTTGCTCGAAATAAAAAATTCTGTATCTTGGGATAATTTGAAAGTAACTGCCAAAGCTTGGGTGAATTTGGATACATTTGGGAGTATATTTAATGCAGTAAATTGGATTGCTGGTCCAAGGCAGCAGTTCATGCACAAAGCATGCAAAAGCAGATAAACAGAGGAATCATCAGGCCATGCGGCGCAAAGACAAGACAAGGCAGAAAGAGGAGCAGCAGGACTCAACCGGAGCCCAAGATGTGCCATGTAGCCTGACAACATGTGCAACAACTTGGCCAATACATGATAAATATATATGCATTTGGTGTTTCAAATCAGCCGACAATCGTCACTCAGATCGCTCAAAGGGGCGCCTGTGCTTGATGACTCAGGTGTGTTAAATATGTAGGTAAATATATTTGTAGTTTATAATGTCTAACCAAATTAGATGACACCATGAAATTGCATATTGTCTTTTTCTCATTCTCTCACAGAAACGTGCCTGGAATCGGCAGCCACTGTGCATCTACAAGATGAAGTCATGCGAACCAGAATTCTGGCATTCATTGGTGAAGGTGATGACTTTTGTGCCAAGGAGGTACGTTATCACAAATCGTGCTGGGACAAATATATCACGAAGTCCTACAAAGAGGTTAATCCATCTGAAGACATTCATATCCAGAATATTCCAAAACAGGAAGTTGATGAAATGCTTTTTTTCCAATGTGGAATCCTGCATTTTTGACGATTGTTAGCCAAGAATGCTGTCAGGCCTTCTGTCTGATTATGACAGATTGCTGGACAATTTTAATTTTCCGAAATGTGGAAATGGGTCTAACTTGAAAAGATTGCTCGAAGGACATTTCAAGGATCGTCTTGGATTCCACACTTGTTTCCATCGGAACCAATCACTCATTGTCTATGATAAATCCACGGCAGGCACATATATTGAAACTGCCATCAACCAGTGGGGCATACCAGACAACAAGTTAGTCCAAATAGTTACTAAGCGATTGCGAGACAAAGCAGCAGAGATGTCATTGCCTGCATGGCCCCCTCATCCACACCATAGGAATGAGTGCGGTGAACCTTCAATGGAACTCAGAAAATGTCTAACTTGGCTACAAGACCCAAATCAGCATTATTTCACAGGAAGCTGTAATGATCCTCAAATCTGCATGCTGAGTGATTTACTTCTCTCACACATTACCAGAAAACGAACACAACTACAGGTATATGTGCATTTATTTTCCCAAGTGCTTAACTTTTAAAAGTTGTGTTTGCATTTATATAGGCTTCAGCAATCACTATCCAATGAATGACCCGAAGTAAGGAGCTAATAAATAAACTCAAGAAACTCGGTGTTACAATATCATATAAGGACACCCTTGACTTATACGCTGCATGGACGGCTCACAACACAAAAGAGGTATGTCTCACTTTCCCAACAAAACAAAGACATTTCGCTTATAGAGACTGATATTTTCTCCTACAGAATCCAGTCTGCCCAGCAGAAATAGCACATGGGTTTCCAGGAGCTGCACAGATAGATAACGATGACTTCAGAGAAGACACTCTGACAGGTAGGATTCTAACTAACTGGAATCAGTATTAATTAACATGCCCTAAAAGTATTACTATGTGTGAAGTATTACCATGTGTGTTATTTACTATTTTCAAGTGGAAACACCACTCATGTTACCAACATGCAGTTACTCCAACCAGAGGATATAATTCGACGGATAGATGATCTTTATAGGCACTCATTATCAATACCATTGTAGTAGAGATACATAGTGGGTGACTTGTGCTGGCAGCTGGCACTATAGTAGTCCGCATTCGGTATTAATCACACATCCATGCACATTATTTTTCCACCATATGTACATGCATAAGTATGTTTGGATAATCAAGTCATGTACCGCACCCACAGAAGCCTGCAAAATTATTCAGCTAGGCCTGACACAATCGTCCAACCCTGCCAATGGCCAGGCTGATTGCAGTAGTGTTGAGGGTATGTACCCCATGTTTGCAGTAGTTGATTCCAATGCACCGACCAAGTTTGGCATAAGTACTAGAGAATTAAGAGAGTCCTGTAGCACCGAAAGTTTTATTCACATCCACCTAATGGAGTCTCTCAATCTCCTAAAACACAGACTATAGGGATATTGCCATGGACCAATCTTTGCTGTCTGTTCTGACTCTCAGGTATTGAATTGTGCTTGGAGGTAAGGATTAGTCAGATCTTCACTTGTCATTCTTTCAAGGTCTTTGTGCTGATCTAATACTTGGACTCTACTTTCAGAAGCAACACCATAAATAACCTCAGTCACCTCTCATGATTTGTGGCCTTAGCATGTAGAAAGTCAGTCCCCCTGAACTCTTCGCTAGCCTGGCTGCTGACTGTCATCCGTCACCATGAAATTAGGAACATTCAGCCATGACGACAGAAACTTCATTGATGCAGAAGTTTGACGCTTACTTGAGTAAGGGTGATGTATGTCCTAACTCACTTTGTCTCCATGAAGTCACCTGTATGTTCCACTTTGTGAGGACTCATAATTTGCCATATTCAGTTGAAGAAATGAGGCAGGTCACCAAGGCTTGCAATGGATGTGCCAAGCATAAACTGAACAGCAACAAGCTCATCTGCTTTAGAGAGGTAGAATTTTGATTTCAAAGTCCATTGAAATCTAATAATCAGAACAAATATATAATTGATGAGTACAGCTGGTTCCCTTTTGTCTTCTCATGCATGGTGGTCAGCACTCTCATGCGATGCCTGTGCCAGCTGTTCTCTCTTTTGGGAATGCTCGCGCACATGCATTCTGACAGAGGCTCCTCTTTCATGAGTGCTGAACTGCACCAATTTCAGGGATCACTGCTAGCAAGAGTACTGCTTACAACCCAGCTTATAATTGTGAAGTGGATAGGTACAATGGTATAGTTTGGAAAGCTGTAATGATGGCTCTCAAGAGACCGATGGCCTCAATATAACATTTTGGCAGGATGTTCTCCTGAATGCACTGTATATAGTCACTCAATTACCTGCTGTGTACAGCCACCAAATCCAGCCTGCATGAGAGACTCTTCAGTTTTGAGGGATGTCATCCGTGGATGGATCGGTGCCTGCCAGGTTGATGAAGCCTGGTTCTGTATTGTTCAAGCATCATGTCTGTCAGCAAGGATGAGACCCTTGTGGATGAAGTTGAACTCCTGCATGCCAACCTGCAATATTCATACGTCTGGCAAGCTGATGGCTACGAGATAATGGTATTGATCCGGCACCTAGCACCTCCAGGGGATACCTTACTGCAAAATGTTTTCCAGCTTGGACCCAGCATATCTTGGTTCCAGCCGACTATATTAGCCTACAAGTGTCGAGGATCATGATTTCCAGTCCCTGCGATTCCTGCTACAGAGGATGCCTTGCCACTTGATGTTCAGAACATAACATGCGTGTGCCATATAGACACATTTTGAGTGAATGTTGTGATTTTTAGTTGCCTCCCCTTTCTTTTCCTCTCCACTTTTAGCATGGTCATCTGAACCTTACGTAATTGTAAATATTTCCATTGTCATGCTTGTTTGTTGCTTGCTGTTGTAGTTTTATGATGAATAAAGCCTCATGTTCTGAAGAAAATTCCTATCCAATCACTAAACCTCGCACCATTATTATTTATACTGAATTGCTTTTCTTCTTCTTATTGTTCTTCTTATTGTTCTTCTACTTCTAATTATTATAAGAGGCAAAAAAAAAAAGCATTTTAAAAACTATATAATTATAAAACAAAGCAACTAAATAAATAATTAACTAAAATATATTCATTATAGTTGTAGAATAAGGTTGTTGTTGTTGTTGTTGTTGTTGCTGCTGCTGTTTCTGCTGTTGCTGTTGTTGTTGTTGCTGCTGCTGCAGTTGTTGCTGTTGTTGTTGTTGTTATTTATTATTACTGTTATTTATTATTATTATTATTATTATTATTATTATTATTTATTATTATTATTATTATTTATTATTATTATTATTATTATTATTATTATTATTATTATTATTATTATTATTATTATTATTATTATTATTATTATTATTATTATTATTATTATTATTATTATTATTATTATTATTATTATTATTATTATTATTATTATTATTATTATTATTATTATTATTATTATTATTATTATTATTATTATTATTTTAAATTATTTTATTTTTATTTTATTATTATTATTATTATTATTTTTTTTTATTATTTTTATTTTTATTTTTTTTATTATTATTATTATTATTATTATTATTATTATTATTATTATTATTATTATTATTATTATTATTATTATTATTATTATTAATATTATTATTATTATTTTTTTAATTATTATTATTATTATTATTATTATTATTTTATTTATTTTTATTATTATTATTATTATTATTATTATTATTATTATTATTATTATTATTATTTTAAATTATTATTATTATTATTATTATTATTTATTTTTATTTTATTATTATTATTATTATTATTATTACATGTATTATTATTATTATTATTACTACTACTACTACTACTACTACTACCACTATTATTATTATTACTACTATTATTATTACTATTATTATTACTATTATTATTATTATTATTATTATTATTATTATTATTATTATTATTATTATTATTATTATTATTATTATTATTATTATTATTATTATTATTGTTTTATTATTATTATTATTAATTATTATTATTGTTATAATATAGATAATTGTGGTTTTATTTATTATTTGTGTACATTTTTTATTTGTTGTTCATTTATTATTATTTTATTTATTTATTTATTTTTTAAACATCCTGTGCACATGCTAGGTGTGTGTACAGGCACGTCGTGGATAGGTATATCACGTGAGCCTCAGCATCTCATTATTCCAGATGAAGATTAGAGCATCTAGTCGAAACGTCAAGTGAATAAAATTTGAAGTTGATTATTGAGAGGGTGATTTTAATGATGTAATTTACTATACAATTTAAGATGAGTTAACCAAATACAATTTTAATTTTTTGTTGCTTCTAAATAATGTATAATATAATAATTAATATGTTTAAGACAAGACTATAAGCGCAGAGTTCAGTGGACCCCATGGGGTTGGGTAAGTAGAGGTATGCATCAAAAGTAACAAAGACCTATGCAAGTGCAAGGATAATACCAGGTCTATTATTTTGCAGACTAACTTGGTCCATGGTTGTATCTACATGTCTATCCCAAATAAAATTTGCACACATAATATATAATATATAATTCCTCTAACAAACAAGCTAGTGTATAACAACCAACACAGCAATAACATATTGTACTAAAAGTTACATAATAGTCAGTTTAGTATATAGACATCATCAAATATTATACATTATAATAATAATAAAATAACAACTCTTATAAATCTACGAAATAAGTCACAATCCGTATACAGTATAGCTATATATACTGCAAATCTATTTTTCTACAAAGCACCCTCCTTATATTGTATGTCCAGCAGTGTCATCAGGATATATTTATCACTGCAGGTTGAAAAGCATAACAAGAACAACAATAAATTTACAATGGAAATCAGTGTGTATATAAATATATTAAATATTGCATTAATCAGTGACAGCACTTCTGAGAAAATGAAGGTGCTTTATGTGATGGTAGAATTCTTCCACATAAGGCCCAATTCAGTTAATTTTTTTCCATTTTTAATTCTCTCCAATAAATTAAATTCCACTCACTATCAGGCACCTCAATTATGTAACTATTTACCTAGAGAAAAATTTCACATTGCTTGAAACAAAAACTACCAGCTGAAAGCCATAAAATCCCTATGTGTTTTTCCAAATTACTTTTCTGTTTCGTTGCTAATAATCCTCAAAACAACTGTGCAGGATTATCTTCAAATTTGAAACAGTACCATTCCGGAGATATGGAGGATTATTCCCATGAGGCTCATGAACATTAAAGCTGAATATTTAAGAAGAAACTGTTTACCAATAAGGATGATGGATCAAAGATCTGCAAATGTTAGGCTAGAAAGTTAGTTTTACTACTAAACACTTCCTGAAAAATTATGGACTTTAATTGCAATTAATTAGCTACTGCAGGTCAGCCAAAAAATCTTTGTTTCAGGGAGAAAGAAAGCTCTGTTATTTCCAGATATCGTGCAGATAGAAGTTAGAGCAGTCATATGAAGGAGCTCAGCAAACTCCTATTCCTCTGCTTTAGCTCCTACACCTTTAGCTACAGGACCTACTCCTCTAGCTACAGTTCCTATTCCTCTAGTTACATTTCCTATTCCTCCAGCTCCAGCTCCTACTAGTCTTCCAATTCTTCCAGCTACAACTCCTATTCATCTAGCTACATCTCCTACTCTTCCAGATGCAGCTCCTACTCCTCCAGCTCCAGCTTCTACTCCTCCAATACAGCTAGCTCCTACTCCTCCAGCTCATACTCCACCCCTCTAGCTATAGCTTCTACTCTTCCAGCTACAGCTCCTACTTATCCAGATACAGCTCCTATGCTCCACCTTCCATCTATCAGGTACTTTTTCTCCTAAACCTGTCACTACCTGGTCAGGAAATAAGATATCTCTTGCTAGAGAAACTTTTCAGCCTAGATAAGTCCTGAAAGACACTTTAGGTAACTACCACCTCATCAAGATGAGTATCTTGATGAGGACCATCAGTGCAAACTTATTTAGTATTTCTTCCCTCTCTGTAAATGAAAATAGGTGTTGCAGGAAGTGGTTAGTAGGCAATCTGCTGCAATGGTTGTGGCAAGGAATCTTTGTGTACTGCGATGAAGACATGAGAGTCAACACGAGGTAACCCTGCTTTCTGCAAGATCTATAGACTAAGGAAGAGAGTTTGCAACATTCATTGTCCTGATGAGTATGCTCCACCCATCAATCAAACACATTACCCTGCACACAACCAAGATTTGATCGAAACAATAGAAGCAGAGAAGCAGACCAACTTGTCTGCTGTGGCTATGCATCTCCAGAAGGGTGCCATTGATGATGAGTGGGTAGATATGAAGTTGTGGTGGTATCATACTACTTGGCAGAAGCAAAGTCACTAGCCACTACAGAGTATGGTAGTTGTGATATTGTGGGACAAGGAACAGGTATTGGAAACTGAGGTGTCAGCTAGAGGTGCCATAAGTGCAACACGAAGCGGCACCTCTTTTTGTTGTCAGAGGAGTTTTTGGAGGCTGGGTGATGGTTGGTGCTGAAAATATCTCTGGATCATCTGGTGTGATGGAGGCTGAAGGAACTTTGAAGCTATGGAAGAGATCAGGTGAAAAGTACAAGCTCTGCAACACATCGACGATTGACTCATCCACTTATCCAAACTTGCTGCAGAAGATCCCTATGGAAGTGATCACCAGCTTGTGATGACTGTGTGTGGCATGTGCAGAATACATTTATGCATATTTGTCGGTGGCAGGGAAGAGGCAGAACAGAAGGGCTAGAGGTAAAATACTGAGAATGGAGAGGACGATCCGCTGACTGATGGCCTCATGAAGACGATCTACTGCTACTACTATGGGATGCCTATCCAGTCGAATGTGGGTGATGAAGTGATCATACAGGTGACAGGAATTTTCTAGCATTCCATCTTGACAGATGACTGCCTGTAGAACTCTTGTGACCTGTTGGTGAGACTTCACAGTGGAAGCTCGAGAGTGCCTAGGCCAAAGAAGAGACTACTGCTCTACATAATGCCACCATCTCTGCAGCCATTACTTCCTGAATCAAGAGTTTTTTTAAGCCCTCTGATCCTTTCTTGACAGAATTCTGCTGCTGTAGAAAACCCAAACAAGCCATTCAACTGCAAGGTAGGAGTTTGCTTCATCTGTAGTTGTGGAGATTGCTGTGTATTTGGCATAATCTCCTTCCATTCTGCATGGGAAGAGAACACTGCTTGGATAGCACTAATGGCTCAAGTACAATCTTTAGTCGCACTGGTTTTCTAGAGCTCTTTCCACATCTGACATAACTAAAGCATATATTACCCTGAAGCCACTTTGAGGACACATTCACATATCTGATATACCTAGAACCACATCATCTAGAGCAGTGGTTCCCAACCTTTTTGGATAATCGCTCTATCCTCCCTGTTCCATTACCCATACCTGTGTAGTAAAAAATAATTATTTTATGATTTAGAAAAAATTAATATTAGTAGTTAGTAGTTAGTTGGTCATTGCAAAACAAATCAAATCAAAGCGATGGTTGTGGTCACATTTTGTTAGCCAAGTATTCAATGCACAGTTTTGTAGAACTGAGAGCAATTCTTGCACCATTTGACACTTCCAACTGGTTCTGGTTCTTGGTTTTTATTCCCATGATGATGGAAAAGCCTTGCTCACACCGGTAAGTGGTCAAAAAGAAGTCAGGATCTTTAGAGCCCATCTCGCCAAGGTTGGTGTGTCATTTAGCCGGGCTATCCAGATGTTTCCAGGTCCTTGTTCTGGAATTCCAGCTTCCAAGCCTCATTCACTCTCTGAGTTATCCACTCCTTTTTTGCTGTAAAGTCATTTTTATCGCCACAAAAGGCTGCTGGCGCCACTGAAGGCAAGAGGTGTCCAGATCAGGGAGGTATTCTTCCATCTTTCTGACCAAGTAGACCTGGTTGTCTCTCTTCAAAATTTTTTACCATCCTCGCTCTCATCAACAAATTGGTCAAATATGGGAAACTGTGCCACTATGACCTTTGAAACTCTCTTGCCCAACTTTAGCTTTCCGGTTTTGTGTCGATGATTGTCACATTCCTTCCTTAAAATGTTAAGTTTCCTCTGTTGTGTTCATGATGTCACCTAAATAGCACAGCCATACATGGCCAGAAAAGTATTGTGCCAAATCTGATCCTTTTTGCTGCCAAATTAGTGGCACTGCCTCCCGAAGTTCAATCACATCACAATGAGACAGCCACCTTACTTTGGTGTGGTACAGTAGCAATTCATACTTCTCACCCATTTCATTCTTCAAACACGGGGCTGTTGAAGTCTTTGGATTTTATGAAGTTAACAACATTAACGAGGCCGAATACTGCTGTCAAGGTGTCTGGGAACATCTTGTATGCAAGTGTATACCGGTGAATGCTGCAATGTTCAACAGTGATATCTGCTTTGAACAAAGCCTCTGAACCAGTGATTACCACCCATCATAGCAGGTGCACCATTAACAGACACCTGTTGAACACTGTTCCGAAGCCAGTCCACTTTTCTTGAGGAAGCCACTGACTGTGCTTAACACATCCTCTCCTTTAGCCTTCGTAGAAGACTCTCACATAGGATAAACTCTTCCTTGACATCCGAGCGGTAAATAAATCCCAGTAAAATAGTTCAGTTGCTTACACCCATGGATTCGTCGAAATGCAGAGAAATTTTGTCATGTGGACTGGTCTTGACTTCACTACTTGAGCCAGTATATTCACAGCCACCTCGTCGATCCTATGTCAAATTGTGTTGTTTGAAACCTATATAGAACTGAGCTTCTTAGCCTGCTCTACACTACATGCTTTTGGCAACCACCACTCGTGCACATGACATGATCAGTTATTCGGCAATCGTATGCCCTTTCTGCCACTGTGCAACTTTGTAGGCCACCTCATAGGAAGCTTCAAGAGCAGCAAGAAGATATTTTATGCTGCAGTACCAGTGTTTCTGAATTGAATACCCTTCAACTGCTTTGCCCTGTGTTCGAGGCTAGATCTGTGTTATGTAGGTCAGAATGATATTTCAGCAGATGGTTTGCAAGTTTTGATGGTTTCAGGCTTTCATTGATTAGAACCTTGCTGCAGATAACACACTATGGTTGGTCTTCACCCTTTGAGGGCAAATTAACAAATCCATAAGTAAGAAAAGCATCTGAGTAAGGTCACTTCTTGCTAGCCATAACACCTTGTGAAAAAACTTGCTCTCACACTCACTGACATAGAACATGGCCAATATAATTTGTTTAAATTTTAAAACAGAAAAACAAAGACTAACTGACTATGATAACTTGAAATGTAAACAAGTTCTTGTCTGAATTCAGTACGCAGATCACATTACAAAAACTCAATGAGCTAAATAATTTCTAATAAGGTAAAGGTAAGTAAATACACCTAGCTTATACATACAGAATGACATCACCTATTCATCTATCACAGGTGCAGTTATCTTAAACCTAATCTAGAAAGTTCTAAATTACAATAGTCGCTAAATAATATTAGAATGTCGTTACATCAGTCATTACACTGACCTAATGTTTTGTAAGTTGATACAAAACACAAATAGCAACCAAAAATCCATCACTCAGCATTGCTACATTACCCCCAAAATATTGGCTTATTACCCCCAGGGTGTAATTTATCCCCAGGTTGCGGGGAAAAAATTATTCTGATAGTCCTTAAATTTTAACAGTCAATTTGTCCTTTCCTGTTTGGACATTTTGTGAAGATATAATCAAAATCAGATGACTGACATTGTAAGGTATGGTCGAAAATAAATAGGGTAACCAGGGATGCAATAAGAGGTGGGGGGGGGGGGAATTGCCCCCCTTCCCCCCCTTCTGATCCTTTGCCTCCTTGAGATCTGTGGAAATTGTATTATTTATAGTGTTCATAAATACATGCTTCCCACCAACTCAATACTAATTTTGCCCGCCCTTCAACTCGATCCCAAATGCAGCCATGGTAACAGTAAGTACTGGTTGGTATTACAGAAAGAAAGTAGAATTATGTGACTGTGTGAGTGTATGTGTGTGTGTGTGTGCATTGTGTCTAGATGCACACACTCAGATCCATCCTTTAGCATCTGATATACTCTTTCAAACATGATGCAACAACAACAGGCAGAAGAAACACCA
Source organism: Cladorhizidae sp. MBARI D1340-BT2 (assembly GCA_028752905.1). NCBI lineage: Eukaryota > Metazoa > Porifera > Demospongiae > Poecilosclerida > Cladorhizidae > Cladorhizidae sp. MBARI D1340-BT2. The sequence goes on from JAQNBH010000018.1 coordinate 13,971,879, forward strand.
TGTGTACTTATGTAATACTTTTCTAGTAACGTGCAGTGGTAGGAGCATTACCTTCACAATTGTGACCATCAGAGCTTAGACTGTATCCAACATTGCAAGAGCAGTAGTAGGTGCACATATCATTGTGGCAGACATCCTTACATCCTCCATTATTCGTGTCACACTCATCAACATCTGCAACAAGTGAAATTATGTCAGTTTTGATATCGTAACCAACTGCAATAGAGAAAGCTGTAAAGTATTGCCTTCACATGTGTGCTTGTTAGAGTTCATGTATCCATCATTATACATCACATGTGTGCTTGTTAGAGTTCATGTATCCATCGTTATACTTCACATGTGTGCTTGTTAGAGTTCATGTATACATCATAATACATCATATGTGTTTGTTAGAGTTCATGTATCCATCATTATACCTCACATGTGTGCTTGTTAGAGTTCATGTACTACATCACATGTGCGCTTGTTAGAGTTCATTTATCCATCATTATACATCACTAGTGTGCTTGTTAGAGTTCATGTATCCATCATTATACATCACATGTGTGCTTGTTAGAGTGCTTGTATACATCATTATACATCACGTGTGCTTGAATCAATTGGGACCTAGGGAAAAATTCAGATACACAAAAAAGCATGAATGTTATTATAAACTCAAAAATGGTGTCACTCTGTTTGCTAATATCATTAACCACGTTTATCTGCAGTGCTTGGGATGTGAGCCTCCCCCTGTTTAAAATAGATACCGTGTTCTTTAATAGGAACCGTGTATTCCCTAATATGAACCGTGTGATTAGTCCAACGGGTGGTTACAATTGGAATGCTGTTTTTATTATTGTCATGCAGAGTGATTGTGGTTCTACCAGCTGTCAAGGTTCAAAGGTTCATTTCCAAAGAGTCACTGGAATATTGCATTGCTAGTGGGTTGTTGTTTTTTCAGCTGCTGAGCTGTTCTCTGTTGTTTAGCTGAGCCATTGTGCAATGGCAAGGGCTGTGGTTTTGGCCAGGGTTTAGTAACAATAACACTTCTAAAGGCAACTGTTTGGCCATCTCCAAGAGTTCATGCTGTATGATCTGCTGTCATCCAGGTAGGCACACTATCATCTTCAAGAGTTCATGCTGTATGATCTGATCATCATCTTCATCATCCAGGGAGGCACATTATCATCTTCAAGAGTTCATGCTGTATGATCTGTTCATCATCCAGATTCCTTGTCATCCAGGGAGGCACATGGATCATCCCCATCAGTGACATCCTCCTCCGGTAGCTATAGAGTAGCTCCTGCGATGGCTGGCAAGGCTGAAGCAACTTTCTCACCATCTTTCCAAACGTGACGCTTATTGTCTTTTGATCCATCCACCTTCACAGAGATACACAGACACAAGGAAATCTGCACCAGCTCAGAAGACAAGCTATCCTCTCTTCTTTCCTTCACCCATCCCAAGCACTTTATCTTGTTGGACTCACACTGAGACCCCAACCCTGAGATCTAAAATTCAGTATTCTGAACTTAAGATTTCAGTACTTTTAGAACATTTCAGTACTTTGAGGGGGGAGGGGAAATCATGACATTATTGATCATATAAATAATGGAATATTGTTGTGATGCAAAAAAAGGGGGAAAAAATAATACGATGGAACAAAAGTTAGTTGTATTTATTGATGTCAAAGCTTAGATTCCTCTCATGAGTAGGATTTTGCTCTGTCCAGAAAGCTTGGTTCAAAATCTGAACCCTCACAGCACTTTTCAAGTGAGTTAAGATGTATGCCAATGAGAGAATAAACAGTTTCAGGATTCAACCTTGATCGAAAATCAGTTTTCATTCTCCTCACTAAACTAAAAACTCTTTCACTATCTGCATTGCTTGCAGGAATAGATAGTAATTGTAAAGCTAATGTTGCTAATCTCTCATATTTGTATTAACCCATTGCTGACATTACATTTTTTTGACATTTAGCCAAAATTTGACTGCATCTTGATTGTCTGAAGTGGTCACATCCGAGTCTGCTGCAAATTCTCGGAACTCAAGTGTGACAGCAGCTTTTGTCAAAAGTAATTGGGAAAAAATCATAGATTTTATCGAACACTGCCAATGGAATGTCTTGTGATTGTGAGGGATCAAGAAGTCTCAGAACTTTCAGCACATCAGACTTGAATCAAACTTGTCAAGTAATTTCCTTACAAAAGCTTGATTGAACCGTTTCACCCCAGAAAAAAAAATCAACTGGTGCTGGATCTCCTTCATTTTCTCGTAGATGGATCACCAAAGCTTTTGTATTGTCTCCTATGAATATTTCTTCATCAGAGAGATGACTAGAAGAACTTGATACTTGTTAAATTTGCACTTTGTCTAATTATTATTGGCTTGATAAAGTAAGATAAAACTGTTCTAAGTAAACATTCACTTTCTGCATGAAGTTTGTGGATTGATGAAAATGTTGTTTAAAAAAGTTCGTTATATTACTAGTGTATTAAAAAGAAATTGAACCCAAAGCTTAGTCAGAGGTTTATTAAAGAGAATAAAACTATGCTATTGACCTTTCCAGGTTTTTCAACATCAGGATGACTATTGAAATAAGATAGCAATGGGTTCCACATATCCAACGTTCTCCTGAGAGCACAAGTTAGTGAAAGCCATCGGGTATCACAATGTATGGACTTGAATTACACATGACAGAAGTCAGCATACTCATTGAGTGATGTAACACGTTTAGTACTACGATATAAGTACATTTTACTAAATTCAAGGGCATATTTCAGAATTACCTTTTGGGAGACTTGAATGTGCCTACTTCACTTAAATCAGTAATTCCAACAGTTTCCAAGTGTGGAGTTCTCATTAAGGCATTGATGGGTTCAAAGGCATGGACAAGAACTGTAAGAAGCTTCACTGAACCACCTTAATCATCAACACAAAGCGAACTACATGGTGAATTATGAAGATTACTTATCATTTGCTTCTTATAAAAAGGTCTAGTGCTTCACACAAAATGGATCTGGTTTTGGTATGCTTACAGGAAAAATCTGAAGCAATAGCCGAGTCAGGAAACATTGCCGTAACCAAATCAGATAAGTGGTCAGCGGCCTGAAAGGAGAGATTATGCACCAATGAACTTGCACACATTACAGCAGATCTAACCTTTCTTGCATGGCTCAGCCATATTGCAGACTTGCTTGATCTTAACATTCCCTTGATCAGGGATGATCCCTTTACATCCCTTAGCCTTTGCTTATGGCACAACCTCCCACATGATGAGATAGGTCACTGAATCCCCCATGAGAAACACTGAAATGACTTGAACACAGCTTGCAATAAGCATACTTGTTTCCTTTTGTGCTGTAAATTATTCCTTCAGGAAGTTGCCAGCTGCACTTGAACCTTCCTTCCAGCTATTTGTGAGCCCACACTCGTAGCTGTCATTTCAGCCAAGCATATTTTCTTTGAAGGACCAGCTGATTCAGAGCTGCTATCTAGTGAACTAGCTATAGTTGGTCGATGACAAAAGTTGTCTCGTGCATCAGAACCTTTACCGAATAGCTAACCGTAAAAATTTTAATTTTTTCATACTCTGTACCAGTGAACAAAATTTCGTACTTATACGGATAAATCCATGAGGTTGGAGACACTGACTCACATTGCCAGTCATAGTGTATAAGACTTTTGTCCAGGCATCATTCATTGACTGTGTATGCTGCTTTGTAGGAGGCTTATTTCTCGACATGCCTGCTGGCTGCAGACTGGTCAACTCTCCCAGCAATGATGCCAAGGACAGTGCTGGTCCTCTTATCCACATATGGGCCTTTATTTTGTGCATTATGTGACACTTGTATGCATTCCATACTGGCTCCTGCCAAACCCACATTCAATCAACCTAGACTTCGTCAGCTGCTGTATGCCACCCCAACACTCTGTATGCTGTTGAGCCCTAGCACTAGACACACCCCTTTGGAGATTACGAGGGGCTTTAATTTTTGGCCATCTGCCATAGCAGACAGGACAAGTGTAAATCTACCTTTGTCATGGCCAGTTGTTTTTTTGCTATGGTGGTCTCTCTAGGCATATCGAGCCATGATGGAGCCCTATCCATATTACCAATAACAGATGGTGTAGCCTTTTGTGTTAAGAATTCATCGGATCTGCATGACAAAGCTAATAACCTTGTGGAAAAAATCATCAGGAACTGTCTGGCTAACAGTCATCCCTCTACATTAAGAGAATTTATTCTTTTTTTCCTCCAACTATCCTTTACTGGTTGTGAACTCATTACTGCTAGGTGGAGTTCCAAGACCTTCCCCTGGATATCCGACTGAGAAACCATCCGGTGTTCAGCCTACAGTCACTCGATCCATGCCAACAACCTTCATCTATATCAGAACCACAACTTTTCTCCCATAATCCTCCCGCCTCTTCTTCTTTGATCCTTTTCATGTACTTGTTCCTTCTGTTTCCCGTTCCCTCCACTGCCTCTCGCTCACTCCAAACTTTCTCCTTGCACTTCTGTTGCTGTTAAGCTCGGCTAATTCAACTACTTGAACTGGGAAGGCTGCAACACACATAGCTCATCTTCATGGACTTGCACCAGGTCTCCACCATTACTTATCGTGATTGTGATTATCATTTGTAACTGATATATATACCTCAGTATAGAGCACACTTCACCTCAAAAGTAAACCGGCGTGTGTTATTGCTATTTGCCTCCATGGTTCCAATTGGAAGGGGTTGCAATTGGAAGGGGTTGCAATTGGAAGGGGTTGCAATTGGAAGGGGTTGCAATTGGAAGGGGTTGCAATTGGAAGGGGTTACAATCAGAAGGGGTCACAATTGGAAGGTTTTACAATTAGAAAGAGTTACAATTGGAAGGGGTTATAATTTGAAGGGTGGTTACTGTCCGGGGAAACAACCTAACCAACTTCAGGAAACCACTAACCAACTTCAGGAAACCACTCAGACACCCCAGGAAACTACTACATCTTCAAAGTCTTCAAAGACCCACAGACAGCATGAGGAAGAGTAGTGGAAGAGTAGTGGCAGACCACGGCACGCCGAAGACTAGATAGTTATTATTACTTACATCTTTATATGGAATTATTGACATAATGTATAGATAGTTTTAGTAATATATAAGAACTGGGCCAACGCCTTGATAGAGAGAATGAATCCACTAGAGAGAATTAGGCTGAGAGCCGAAAGAGACAGAACACTCTATAGTTATATGTTTACGTAGTATCTAATATTTGTATGTTTAACTGACGTATACTTATTCAGAGGCTACTGGAGAAGTGCGCCGGGAAAGCTTACAGCTACTGGGCATAGATAAACTAGGCAGCGGAGTTAGCCAGGGAGGCTAATGTTAGGACCTAGGTATTTCGGAGACTTTGCCCCAGGGCGCTAAGGGATCAGCGAACCTGATTAGGATTATTAGCAGAGGTAGAAAGACCTTCGAGGAGAGGGTAAATTTCCCAGACAGTTACTATAACAATTTGCTACCGGTTACAATTTGGAAAGGGTTACAATTGGAGGGGCGGTTACAATGGAAGGGCTGTAGTGTTATACATGAAATATTATAAAAGTGTTATCACCTCTACATGTGTGTCCATCCTCGTTCAGACGGCATCCATTGTCGCATGTGCATTGGTAGCTTCCCTCATTATTGAGGCACTTGGTTTGACACCCACCATTTTCAATGTCACACTCATTAATATCTGCAACCAGAAAAATATTAATGGTAACAGCTGCAGTATTATTGGCAAAGTTGGATAGGAGATTCACTTTTACAATGCATGTTTATGTAGTAGTAACTGGGATATTGCATCTATACTCACAATTCACCTGCAATAAATAAGACAAATAGATTAACTGTCCTAACATGAACTGTTTTGAATGAATATGGTTGTCACATTCTCTGCATGGTCAGTGAACTGGCTGCATTGTCAATAGAGGAGAGAGAATTGAATGCATTATCAATACTGGAAAGAAAACTGGATGCATGATCACCGCACATAGTCAGTGGGAAGAGAGAACTGTTTGCATGCATAGTCAGAAGCGGAGAGCCAACTGGATGCACGCCCTACCTGAAAAAATGTTTAACAAACTGGTGCATGCTGATTTAAGTATATCATATTCTATACGTAGGACCAATAACTAGAGGGCCAATATTCTGGAGGGCAACAACTGAAAGACCCCCAAAAATGGTGGGCCAACACAACTGGAGGGCAAGTACAACTGGAGGGCCAGCACAACTGCAGGGCCATCACAACTGGAGGGCCAACACAACTGGAGGACCACTACAACTAGGCTATTGAGGCAGATTATAGCTAGATCAAAAATTTCTCATATCAAGATGATGAAATCACGTGATTATGCAGACTTTGAGCAGAGGTCAGTGTGCACCAGGCAAGCACCTTCCACCCATTCCATGTCAAAACTATCAGAACAGCTAGCCAGTTGGGTGTGAGAGGAAATAGTGTCTGCTGGAGCCAAGGGAGCATGATGCATAGCAGTTGCAGTTGAGAAAAGGTGTAGCTTTGTCAGAATTGGAACAGTAGTTAGAAGAACAACTAAATGAATCCATGAATGTTGGATTGAGGCCATCAATTAGGACATCATCCTTTCTGGTTCTAAATCAATAATAAACTATTTGTCATGTTCTAACTGAGCACAATGGAGGGTCCCATCATGAGACCATTGGAGTGGAGATTGTGGATATCAAGATGGATATGGGAGCAGTCTGACACCACGTGATATATAGAAGCCTTTCTAGCCATGAATTGTAATAATTAGGAACTGCACAGAGCTGCAACATTTTTTGTCAGAAGAGGTCTGCCTTTTAAATTCAGAAACAGGTAAGGATCAAGGTTTTACCTTGACTTCCTACACCAATGATTCGTAGCTGATCACGTCAGGATGTATATTTAGCCAATCTTCACTGAGCTGCTGATGCGTTCAACCAGACCATTGGTCTGAGTGTACTATGAAGTGCACACAATGTGGACTCCAAAGAATTCAAGCAGATCATGCCATAGTTCTGATATGAACTGCTGGTCACAATCAGTAGTGTGAGCACAACAGAGGAAGAGATCCACCTGGAGAGAAAAACTCTTGCACAAGACTCGGCAGTGTAGTCATTCATTGGAATCACTTCAGGCCATACAGTAAAATGAAAATGCTTGTGAAGATATAAGAATGTTCACATCATGGCTGCAACATGAAGATGCTGGAACATGGAGTTAAGAATCGGAGACTTTGCATAAGGCAGACCAAAGAGATCCTGGACCCATAGCACCCGGTGAAATTTGTACCCAGGAAGTGACGTCTTTGTTGACACCTTGCCAGATATAGCATTCAACCACGAGCTTCTAGAATAGCCTATATCCAGAATGTGTGAGAGAGTGGAACTTGTCAAAATAATCGCTTTGTATTGGAATGGCAGCATGGGACGAGAGAATGCCAATGCGTGAGACAAAGACCATGAGGTATATGGACATCTTCCAGTTTCAAAGAAGTGAGACAACAATAATGATGGTAATAATTAAAGCTACTCTATTTCCTTGATATAGAACATGTGAATTCTTTTTCATGAGCTGCCTAGTTGTCCATACTTATTCAAGGGTGCATGGTGTGCTCTATTATGACTAACAGCCGTATGCACACTAGTTGCATAAAATCACTGAGCTGGAATAGATGGACAATTGTTGAAATGGGACAATAGACATCCTATTTTGTGGGAAGGAGCACGATCTTAGACCAGGCCAGAAGACAGAAGGAACTGCTAGTGAAGGAGGCATTGCACATCAGCCTAGCACCAAAGTGTGAATGCTTCAAACAAGATTGTGGAATGGACTCACCTGGCTTCTGGGTGGCCACTCTGAATAGCTTGAAACCCACGACAACCATATTTTTTGGTATCATTATCATAATGTTTTAGTAAATCAAGCACGTCTACCAATAATTCTATTAATTATTGTTTTGCATTATTATTGTTTTGATGTTATTTTAATTGTTTATTAATTTGCTATTATTATTTTGCCAAAACCGGGTCACGTGCTGGCCGTGTGTGCCAGGGTGTGGTTTGTATCACATGGTGGTAGCAGCACCCGGTATATAACAAGCTCACGGTCGTTATTCCAGATGAAGGCTAGAGAATCCTGTCAAAACATCGAGAGATTAAATTTCGAATTGATTATAGAGGTCATTGTAATTATGTTATGTCAACTGAGAATTCATTGAGAATATATAGAAATAATCAAACAAACAAATAATTGAAACAGGAAGAATTTACTAAATTGTATTGACCCGTTAAAAAGAAAGGCAACAAGAATGTGCCCACGTAAACCACAACCATTTAGATGAACACTTACCATTTCTCAATCACATGCAGAATATTGTGCTGCTTGATTGGAGTATATACATGATTAATGGTAAAGGGTCATCTAACTGGTTGTGTCTGCATATTGTTCCCGTTCCATTTTTTTTTAACAGATAGGGTTTGTTTTTAATTAAATCAATATAATGTATGGTTAAAGCTCATGCGTCGAAAATATGCAATAATGATGAAGTTTATGACACTGATGTAATGATTATTATGTCACTGATATAATGATTATGTCAGTGATATAATGATTATGACACTGTGTAATGATTATGACACTGATGTAATGATTATGGCATTGGTATAAAGATCATGACACTGATGTAATGATTATGTCAGTGATATGTGATAGGATCTGAGAAAAGGGGTCTTATGTACAAAATTAAAAAAACTGAGTTATTGATACCAGGTGAAAGAACAAAGCAATGCCTATATTTTGGAACTAAAATCATCACTTATTTGAAAAGTTATGAAAGCCTGAATGCTAGACGCTTGAAGCATTCATTTTGAGAAAAACGCATTTTAAATTAATGGCTTTTACAGCTTCCTGTGCACTTGATGAAGCCATTCCTTTGTTAGTTTGTTAACCACACGGCCACTATAGCAGCTAGTAGGAAATCCCACCATCTTTCCGCATACGCGGGCAGTATTTTCTCCGCGTTACATGGCAACACAGTTCCGTTACACGCGTAGCAAGTTTCTTGACCACCAATCTCCTAACCTCACTCTTGCCTACAAAGAAGCAAGCAGCAGCCTTTAGACTTCACACAAATGTAAAGGTAAGGTAGTAGATGCCTGTAGTACAAAAAAATTAAAATAATCAAACTATAACTTTGAGCTTATTTTGGTCATATCACAAAACCATTTTTCTCTACATAAGACCCCTTTTCTCAGATCCTATCACATATAATGATTATTACACTGGTGTAATTATGACACTGATGTAATGATTATGACACTGGTATAAAGATTATGACACTGATGTAATGGATATGACATTGATGTAATGATTATGACAATAGTATAATGATTATGACACTGATGTAATGATAATGATATTGATGTAAAGATTATGACACTGATGTAATGATTATGACACTGATGTAATGATTATGACACTGATGTAAATATTATGACACTGATGTAATGATTATGACACTGATGTAAATATTATGACACTGATGTAATGATTATGACACTGATGTAAAGATTATGACACTGGTTTTTAATGACTATTACACTGATGTAATGATTATGACAATGGTATAAAGATTATGACACTGATGTAATGATGACACCGATGTAATGATTATGACACTGGTATAATGATTACGACACTGATGTAATGATTATGACACTGTAACAATGCAATAACTTGACTTAGTTAATTTGTGTATTGCATAGAGTTTTGCGTTTGGTATTATGTAATGCTTATGTATGTGTTCTGTGGATGCTTATCTCATGTCCTGTGACTCCTGTGGTTATTTTGACTCTGTAGAATATATATCCTCTTATCTCATGTCCTGTGGTGAACTTTCTTACATATGTAATTCTTGATATTCTTATTATTTTTTTAGAGCTTTTCCACAACATTGATGTAAAATATATCGACCAAAACCCATACAAGATCAATGTTATGAATCTTGAGCACAACTTGGCCTTGCACTAGTTATGTATAACAAACATAGCCAATCAAACACTGCCATCCAAACAGGCTAGGTGGTCGCATAGACATGCATCAACCAAGATAAATTATCTAGTGTCCACCTGATAAAACTCTGCCACAATAATGTACTGCATCTCACTAGGGGCTAAGCGGGATATGCTGGGTAGCAGAAAAGGAGTGTCAGATAGTAGCCATCCAGCACACAGAGCTGCACATGCATAGTAACTCTAGAGAAGCACGAGGTCGTAAAGTAAATTTCAACCAAACATACTTGCAGGATGTACCTGGGAAGCTAGCTATAGGCACTACCCACCTTTTCTACAGCCTTTGGACAACAAACAAGCTAGTACTATAGCTAGATTCCATTTACAAACCCGAGAGGTCTTCATATCCATTTCCTCTTCACGCAGCAATCCAGTGGTGAGAGGGTTAAATAAGCGCTGAGGTCATTAATTGACACCCTCACAACAAATCATCAACACATACCATTTATGGTGCTCAGAGTAACCACAGATACAACTTACAAATGACCACTATGATTTTAAAAATACCCCTCCCCCCCTTCCCACTCCAATTTTCATTATTGAAACTGGCTTGTAAGTAGAGAAGAGAGGACTGTCTGCATAAATAGTTGGGAGAGAGAACTGGCTGCATAGTCAGTAGAGAAGAGGGAACTGACGGTACTCTTAGAAGAAAGAAATGCAGTAGGTTTAGACCATGCAGACTTCATGTGTTGGTGGATGCATTGACCCTTGCATTGTGCACATTTATAAGCTACGTGGACTCTACAGTCCATACTACACTAGCCAGCGTTTGATCACTCCCAACGTCCTGCTAACCCGTTAGTTGCATATCAATACACTAACCATACATTAAAAAAAAAGTGCATGTGCAGTCAATTGACTGTTACATCATTGCTTTGTAGACTGAGGTTTTATACCACCGCCTCTCCTCACCGCACAACATAATACTGTAGCAATGCATGACCCTTTACCAAATTGCAATGCAATGGCAAAGTGCATGCAAACACACAACCACGATAACATACTGCATTACCTTTGCATGTGTATCCGTTGCCGCAAAAGCAGTGGTGTGCACCCACAGTATTGTAGCATTCGTGGGAGCAGCCACCATTATTCGTGTCACACTCGTTAATATCTGCAAACAACAAAGTTGATATCATATCTGTTAAGTTCTTACCAATAATGTCAGTCATAATGCATTACCTTCACATGTGTGACCATTGGAGCTCAATTGGTATCCTTGGTTGCAAGAGCAACGATAGCTCCCAAAATTATTGTCACAGTGATGATCACATCCACCATTATCCAAACAACATTCATCAATATCTGTAGTTGGTGAAATTGTCAGCTTAAACAATAGATTAAATATGGCACTATTTATTACCTCAATTAAATGGAAGTTTGTAATGCATTTGCAAGAGTCAACATAGTTGTCTACAGAAATGTTGTATTTTCCTTTGCCTGTATTATAATCATTAACCAATTAAATACCGTAAGCGTCATGCAGACTCGGACATCATCGGGGGGGGGGAAATTAAATACAAGAATTTGAATTACATGACCATTTTTGGTAAGCACATCTCCAATAGATGGCTCTATTGGTTTAAAAATTCGTATAAGATTTTACTTTCGGTTAGTTGGGTAATAGGAACATTAAGTTAGCTTTATCTGCAAGAAGAAGAAATTGGAGGGGAGTGCGCGTGTTGAGGATTGAAGGGAAGTGCAATTGGAGAGGAATGGAGGGAAAGGGGAGAAGTGAATGGTTGTTGATCCATCCGTGACTCATGCATCATCCGTCGTGTAATGCAGTGGATAACCTCGAGTGTGAGTAAAATTCAAGATTTTTCCCCCCTGACTTTTGCTACTGTTTCTTGAAGCTATTCTTTAGCTGAAAACTGCACACCCACCTATACTTACAAGAAATCACTCTAAATTCCTTGAGCAATGGGTCAGTCCTTGATGGATTTCTTTGCTGTAAGTTTTGTTGTAGACAGAGAATGAGGTAGCTAGTGCTGCATAGCTTTTGTTTGCTTATCTCAATAAAGTTCATTCCTACAACAAACTGCAGCTTATTGTATTAGCTTCTCTAATGACATGAACATTTGAGAACTTTCGTCGTAAAAAAAAGAAGTCATAACTAAAAATATAATTTTATACTACAACAATAAAATGGGGAAAAAATCAGTTAATAATATCAACCAGTGAAATTGTTATGTCATTACAGATAAAATTTTATAGTACAAAACCGAATCTCACCTAGCTATGTATCATCACTCACTTAGCTCACCTAGCTATGTTTCATCACTCACTTAGCTCTCCTAGCTATGTATCATCACTCACTTGGCTATGTATCATCACTCACTTAGCTCACTTATCAATGTATCATAACTCACTTAGCTCACCTAGCTATGTAACATCATCAATCGCTTAGCTCACCAGCATCATCACTCACTTAGCTCACCTAGCTTTGTATCATCACTCACTTAGCTCACCTAGCTATGTATCATCACTCACTTGGCTATGTATCATCACTCACTTAGCTCACTTATCAATGTATCATAACTCACTTAGCTCACCTAGCTATGTAGCATCATCAATCGCTTAGCTCACAAGCATCATCACTCACTTAGCTCACCTAGCTCTGTATCATCACTCACTTAGCTCACCTAGCTATGTATCATCACTCACCTAGTTCATCTAGCTATCATGACACACTTAGTTCACATAGATAAGTATCATCACTCAACTAGCTCTCCTAGCTATCATGACACACTTTGTTCACATAGATAAGTATCATCAATCAACTAGCTCTCCTAGCTATCATGACACACTTAGCTCACGTATCTATCATGACACACTTAGCTCACCTAGCTATGTATCATCACTCACTTAGCTCACCTAACTATCTAGATTAGCACAAACTTAGTTCACCTAGCTATGTATCATCACACACTTAGCTATTTATATTAGCTATTTATATTAGCACACACAGCCTTTACCTAGTTATTTACAGAATCCTTCCAAGCAACATTTGCATAAGTGAAGGTTTATTCTAATGCATAGCAGCTGCAACAAGTAATGATCTTACTGAAATCTCTACATCCCAACTGAACTCATGCATAAAGAGGTATATCTTCTCATAATTTCATTCATGAGCTATATAACCACACCACACCACCACACTATATCATATCAGTGCTAAAAACATTATTTTAGCTGGTATATATATTACAAGAACTAAAATGTCTATTTAACAATTGTGAATGCAATAGTTGAAACCTAAGTAATTGCCCCCACACCACTGACATGAAAAATGTTTTGAATGAATTTTTTTAAATTTATTAAAAAATTATAAATGTAATTCACACGTCCAAAAGCATGCAAAATGTTGAACCACTACACTGGATTGACTTGTCAGAGAGAAAGGAGACAAGACTGTATCCATGTTCACCATAATCATTTGGATGACTTCCCCATTCAAAACCACGTATATTAACCATTACACAGATCAGTATAATACTTGGTACATGATTTTTAAATGGTAAAGGGTCATTGAAGTCAGTTTGTTTTCTTTCTTCTCAACAGGTCAATCCAATACAGTTGTTTGCTCTAAAAAAAAAATTAAGTTGTTTTTCTCAATTGATTTCCGTTTGTTTGCTTGGTTTATTGTTTCTATTGAGTTGAAAGGTGGAGGTCTAGACTAAGTGTGAACTTCAAGTCTCCTCGGGTTTCAAACATCTTTTCTAACTCTACAACTATACAGGCTGAAAACAGAGGCTTGATTTTTTAGGGGTTTTAGGGGTGGGGAATTGCTATATACCACTTCCAGTTATACTTTTCAGTACCTACTAATGTTCGGCATTCAGATTTTCATATAATTTGTTTTGACTGACTGATTCAAGTTACACTCTGCAAATAATTTGTGTCTTTAACTCGGCACTGATACCAAAACTTGATTATTCAGTACAATACACTCCTTTCCTCAGATCCTATCACGTCTTAGAATATATACATGTAGCTCTCTCTATTTGCAGCAAGCTGTATTTTTATGCAGTGTATATAGTAGAGCCATCACAACCGTTATAATCGATCCAAACAAATAATTCAACAGTGAACAGGTGCATGGAAAAAAGGTAGTGTGCAGGTATACCTACTCCACATTTCAACATTATATATACATTCTCAATGAACTCTCAGTTGACATAATAACATTAAAATCACCGTCTCAATAATTAACTTCAAATTTTATTCACTCGATGTTTCGACTAGATGTTCTAGTCTTCCATCAGGTGAAGACTAGAGCATCTAGTCGAAATGTTGAGTGAATAAAGTTTGAAGTTGATTATTCAGAAGGTGATTTTAATTATTTATATACATATCTATAGCCAGTACATTGCATATACCTGTTTGGCATTGCGAGTCAGTCCACCCGGGTAGACAGGCACACTGATCGGGGGGAGCTTCACATTTTCCCCCATTCAGACAAAGTGATGTGCAACACGCTGCATGGTGAAAAGAATATAAACAAAATTGATGTGTGTGCTTCGGTGCGAATATCCCAGACCACACCCAACCATCCCTGCACATTATCCCATCCACCAACATCTTAAATTATATTCTTCCTAAAGCTGTTCTGCCGCAAAGAAAATATATAGCTGGCTATAAATCAGTAATGGCAGCAGCAAAAACATGCAACTGAAGTTTCAGTCTCCTGATAGTCTAGCCACAGCCATTTGGCTAATGCGGACCTATTGTTTACCAATTGTGGACTTGCTGATAATTGAGCAATTACCACTAAGTCCCTTGCAACCCAAATTGAATGATACTAGATGGGTAGAACAGAACATAGCATGGAAACTTTCCACCACTTCTACGTTGCTTGCTTCTTAGGATGGAGTGGGATGGGGTGGGATGGGGCATGTTTATTTTAAAATACACTCACACACAAAAAAACTCAACAACAACAATTGTATGCCTACTTACGGCCTGGCATGAGTCTTATGATTCTGTACAACATAGCTCTATTAATAGGCTTGCAAAATATTTAATTAACACTTAGCGGACCGTACACATTAATTGAAATGTCAACGCGAGATTATTCAATTCGAACGCGCATCTATTCCCAGAGACCGGGCGTTTAACGGTGGGCAATATATTTAGTTTTCCTCGTGTTCCAAGCTTGATAGACAACTGCTAGGTGCTACTCCTCTCTATGATTACTTACTGGTACTTCATTACTCAAATCTCAAAAGGTTTTTCAAGTATATGAGCTGATAATAATTAAAAAAAGTAAAGCGAAGAACTCTTGTTACCAAGGTGAGTAAGTAACTTTACTTCAGCTAATATAAACCTAGTGGTTTCTTTTATGACTGTTAGATCAAGCTAAATAGTGTATGAATAGTAAATAGTTTAGCTAGCGCATCTAAATAGTGTAGGAATAGTAGCTAGCGTAGCTAAATAGCTAGCTAGCCCACTAACGAGCTAGCGCTTCATGTAGCTAGCTAGCTATCGGACCCAAGTAGCTAACCAGCTAGCGCTCCCATATCATCAATACCTCTCTATAGAGTCTGGGTATCATAACCACAGGCCATTCATAGCTAACAACCACGAACCATAGTAAAAAAACCTTCGTGGTCAAAATGAAGTGGCTGTCACGATATATCGTGACGGTGGTCTACAGGTGACAATTACTACTGTCACGAATACGTGACAATGGTCTTATAGCTACGCCTGCGCGTGTCACGAATTCGTGACAATGGTCTTATAGATACGCCTGCGCGTGTCACGAATTCGTGACAATGGTCCGCTAAGTGTTAAGCTCAGCTGAGTGGTCAGCTTAAATTAAATGCACCTCTTGGTGTCACAGTCTGTCAGGATAAGAGAGGTTCCACTGCACATGTCAGGCCCATATTTAGCAGAGGGGGGGAGGGTAAGGTGGGAAGCTACTCTACCTAATTCCCACATCAAAACAGCACTCTATTAAGCACATCGCACGAATAATGGCACTATCAAATCTACTCCTATTTCAAAAAGGCACTCGAAACTGCGAGGCAGGCAGAAAAGGGAATTTTCTTTCGGTAAAAACCAAATTTCGTGTTTTTAGCGCTTCGCTCATCATAGGAGGTGGAGTTACAGTGTTAAACACCCTTGGCATATAACATTCTCTTTCAATATACTTATTCAGGTGCTGAGACGGTCTTAAAAATATCTGGCAACCACAATTGCCATCACGGTCATCTCTTCCTGACTTTAACTGCTGCTTCCTGGAAGTTCATCTGCTTAGCAAAGCATATCTCAAACAAGTCTACTGGAATATAGTTGAGCAATATTGAAGTTTGATTTCTTTGTGAGGTAATGCATTCATTTTTATGACTAGTGGCACTTTTGATGAAGGAGTCTTTTTTTCTGTGTACAAAGATCTGGCATTAATTGAATATGTAACTTATGTACTTAAGGGTCCAACATAAAAGCACCTTGTGGTGTTCTACAATATTCTGCACTTCCATACAGAGCCCGCCTGTTTTTGTTAGTATCTTACATCCTGGTTCCAATATGATGCAAACACTAGTTACACTGTAGGTATTGAATTGTAAACAGCATTGCTACTTTATGCACTTGATCTGTGTGGTTTGCAACTCAATAGTCACATTATAATCGGTGTGCTTTGTTGGGATTGAAAGTACTTTATCCGATCAGCTACAGAATAGATGACGAAAGCAAGAGCAGATCCATCTCCCTCCTTGTAACTTGAGCAGATTCACTGTCTATGGATGGAGAGTAGGCTAGGTTTGGAATGTTGAATCGATGGGTAAACTTCATAATATATGAATGTGCATCTGGCATATACTCAAATGGTATGAAGCCTTGCTTTCATATTGTAAATGGATCATGGGAAGGCAAAGCTGTTGTTTACACTATGTACCATTTGTGGACTAGGGTAATTATCACTATGCTAACCAGCATTACACTATGGCTGACCCCCTAATCCCCTACTCTACCAAACCTGCTGCTATTTACTACAGTAGTAGATCCTCCTACCACAACATACGCTGTTTGTTTGATGGATTTCTGTGTGTAAATGTTACCAAGAGGCTGTTGCTGAACCTAGGGGTACAGACACACCAATATCAACAAACTATTGGTGTACTAATGTTCATGTAGTGTACAAGTGGTGTATGCATGGGTATGTTGAGCAACAGCAGTAAGATCTGGCATGCGTTGATGGGTAGGGAATGCTCTATGGAGATCCAGAATCTCTAAGTTGGACTCTGTAGAATTTTGACTTGGTGTAGTTCTCTACTGCTCAACCAGAAATATGAAAGAAAACAGACCTTGAAACAAGATGTTTTTAATTTAAGAAGCAAACGCAATTGAAAAAGAAGGAAACAAGTCTGTAACCATTTTGACCACAGCCAGTTAGATGACCCTTTACCATTTAAAATCATGACCAATATTGTACTTGCTATTAATTTTATATGCAAGAGACTTAATAATGAATGTGTGTGGTCAACATGAGTGCAGTCTTGGCTCCTTTTCTTAACAGGTCATATAAAATGCAGTGCTTTGTTGTTGTTTGTGGTTGTTTGTGGCTGTGGTTGTTGTGCTATTGCATTTTTAGTAAAATGCTCACGCCGGGGGTTGTTGTAAGATTCAATATAATTGCCCAATTAGTTAGTCCACAAATGGTAAGTATTAGTGAACAACAGCATGTTTCCTCATTAAACCTTTTAAGGGAAACCATAGTGGACCTTATGGCACTTGTGAACAAGGAGAAACTCATTGGAGCAGTGTGGTGCTCCCCTTATGTGAAAATTGCACAAAGACCCCAAGGATGTGGTAGATCAGGTGCTAATATTTAACTGCTACCTATAGTCTTGTTGCAAGGTAAGCTCAAGTGGTCTGGTAGCCATGGTGTCTAGTTGTTTGGTGGATCTGATACAAACGTATTTGGTTGGCAGTGATGTAGCAGCTCATGATAATAGTAGCTGATGTAGTAGCCAGATATAGCAGAACTTGTGGTCAATGTGCACATGTGTACTCCACAGCTTTCCATTGATGTTGGAGCTGAGGACAAAGTCCAACGGTGTTGAACAAACGCATGCTACACCATTAAAAGCAGAGCATGAGGCTGTGCAACCAGACTCGCTTTGCACCATGTCATGAACCCTAACACACATAGGTGCTTTTCAAGAAGTAATTATGTCGAATCAGTTTTTGTGGTACAATGGCACATTTAAAATTAATCACCATACAAATATCACAGATCTAACTGCTAAATGTTTCTGACATCTTGCTTACCATCACATTGTAGAGAGCAATTGTATCCATCACAGCAACCCATGTAGGTCTGGGGCACTGTTCTAATACCAATCTTGTACTGCACTCTACACAGAGGATAATAATCAAGTTTTATAATAAACTGTGCTAAAGTTGAGTTGTGGGTACAGGTTAGGTCTAACCACACAAAAACTAAGGTCATATATACACACACTCAATCTGTTGATGACCTCTTCACAAATATAAGCATTAATTTTCATTAAAAAAAAATAATAAATGAAAAATAGATACCGGATTGCCTTGTCAATAGGAAGTGATCTCAAGAAGTCTCAAATGAAAACGTTTCCTGGGGGAGAATGCCCCCAGACTCCCTAGCTTTTAATGTGCCATCAAAATCCTGCCCTCCCCTCTGTTTACAAAATACTACTTTTGCCACCTTTTAAGACAATTAGCTTCAGGCACGTTCTGTCTTGCTTTTTGCCAATCGTGTCCTGGTTTTAGGTTTTGTGCAAGTTTTTTCTTGCCAGTCTGAATTTTGCATATAAGGAGGTCAATATTTCTGCTCTGCAGTTTTCTTCTGCATAATTTTTTAGACCGTGAGTCTTTCACAGACTGTTTTTGCCAACATGAAGAGAAGTTTCTCATCATCAGCTGAAGAATCAGCCAAGCGAAGGAAGGTGGAGCATGAGACGTACCAAAAAATGGGTGAATCAGTACAACTGCATGTGTCAGATGCTGACATGGGTTGAACCTTATCAAGAGCAGCAAGAGAACCTACCTTGGTAAAAATACTCCCAATGACCTGCTGGCTCTGAACACGACAAACTTCCACTGCAAGATTTCCCCCCTGATGCTGCTAATGATATTGGGTGGCGTGCTAAGTTTAAAACGCTTAGTCATAGTCAAAGGAAGTAGAACATATCGAAGCATTAGCTGCCCCAACCTCTGACACAGACAGTACTGAGGAGGAAGAGGAGAAACTGTTACTTGATGACTGGATCCAGGAGGACTGACTCAATCTATTGCTTGCATTATTCATTATAGAGTTTTATTGTGTTTGCACTCATTACTTGATTCATTAAGTTTTAAATATTTGATGGCAGGTTAAAGTCAGAAAAAAATTATTGTACTCATACAAATTGTCCAAACAGATTTTGGTGGTAATTTTCCGCTCCATATGTCGTGAGCTAACCAAAAATTTGGACAATCCTTTGATTGTTCACACAAATACTGGATCCATATCTTGACCAAGCCATGCATGGATTAACAAAAGATGTGTATAATCCGTTGCTCTACACTTGATACTTGGGGACTGGCTATTCTATGCTCTACAATTTATTAACTACGTCACAGTTAATGTTAATAATTACAACAAGGGACATAAATACATCCAGTCCTGGCTGAATTGATTAACAACAACAGTGGGGGGAGGGGTTTGGTGGGGGCACTTACTATAATTACTACAACATTGCCATAGTCTACCCAGCTCTGCTGGTGGACATGAGATTATCATAGGACCATCCTGCCAAAAACCACTACATTAGCCTTATCTCTAACCACAGACCATCTCAAATCCACAACCACCAACTTATATTGACCAAATTCAAAAATCTACACTCCCACCCCTTACCCATCAACACACAACAGTAGTGTACATCCAACCTCAGATTGCACCTGCTAGTGAACAGTATAGAGTTGTATGGGACAATTAACGATTAAAAAATTGTGCTGGCTTACTTAAAGGGGCAACTCATTCCTAATGCTAAAGCGGTATTCAAAGCAAATCCCTTCTACCCAACCACTCTTCTCAATGAAACTTGTGAACGGAGTTAAACATTACAATTGTGTGGTTATAGTTAATGAGGAGGAATACTTGGGAACTCTCCTGCTCTTATACTAGTCATAGCTTTCAGTAGCTTTTAATTATCATCTAGCTTCTGCATCTGGTGCTTTATTGAACTATTTATCTATGCAGATAGTTTTCTAATAGTTGATAGCCTTTGATATATCTAGATAATGTCTGCTATTTGCTGTCTATAGTAGCTATATAACTATGACAGTAACAACCAGACTGCAAGCACTTAAAAAACCACCTACAATATATTATAATTCTCTTACAGCCCTGGAGGGCCCATCAGAAGGCTATAGCTATGATCCACACCTATAGGCTCTAGTTGCTGCAATGGTCTAGGCTGGAGTGCCTGTGAGAAGGCTATAGCTATGATCCACAGCTGTAGCTCTGGCTGCTGCACTGGTCTAGGCTAAAGTGCCTGTGAGAGGGCTATAGCTATGATCCACAGCTGTAGCTCTGGCTGCTGCACTGGTCTAGGCTAGAGTGCCTGTGAGGGCTATAGCTATGATCCACAGCTGTAGCTCTGGCTGCTGCACTGGTCTAGGATTGAGTGCCAGAGCTGCTGCACTGGTCTAGATTTGGTCCAAAGAAGAAAGTCTACAGAGTTACCTAAGTTAAGCTCTTTTTGGCTCAATTTAGGACATTTTTTTGTGTTTTGAGGAAAACTTAGTGAAAAAGCTCATTCTTGTCAAAATGGGCACATTCAGTTTTAACCTAGGTTATAGTTACACAACTTTGAAGAATAGCTGCGTAATGTTTTCAAATAGAGTGCTCTTGTGCCATGAGCTACAAACCACAGCTGTAGTATTAACAGCTGCACTGGTTTACCTAAGGCCCAAAGAAGGAAGTTCCTAGAAGAAAACTTTCAAGGGATTAGCCGCCAGTTTTGTAAGGGACATCTATATTTAGGAATGTATAATTATATACCTCTTGAAAGTAAGAGTGCAAGTCTTGCTATAACTGACTTGCATTATTCATGTATACAGTAGAGTATAACATTTAAATTTGACCTGCCCCATAGCTTCACCCCATCTGGAGACAGATTACCTACTGGTTTAGTATGGATTTGAAAGTGGTCTCTCTAAAGAGGACTACTACAGTACAATTCTGGTATAAATGTTTTTCTTCTCCTTTGTATCAATATATAGCCTAGACTAGTATTACAATAAGAGTTAAACAGTTTACACTACCCAAACAACAGATTGGTAAAACATAGCAACAATTAGCTTAAAAAAATCACAAAAAAATCTGTCCAACAAACAGTGAGATTATGAAACTGCATCTGACAGGAAACTGACACTCAATTGCACTGCTTTTCCACAGGAGACCCACATAAGGGGCACTAATATTAGAGTAAGCAAGGAGTACTAATACTAGAGAAACAAGGGATATAGGAGACCTCCATAAGGGCTAATATTAGAGTTAGCAAGGAGTACTAATACTAGAGAAACAAGGGATATTTAGGAGACCTCCATAAGGGGCACTAATATTAGAGTAAGCAAGGAGTACTAATACTAGAGAAACAAGAGATACAGGAAACCTCCATAAGGGGCACTAATATTAGAGTAAGCAAGGAGTGCTAATACTAGAGAAACAAGGGATATAGGAGACCTCCATAAGGGGCACTAATATTAGAATAAGCAAGCAGTGCTAATACTAGAGAAACAAGGGATATTTAGGAGACCTCCATAAGGGGCACTAATATTAGAGTAAGCAAGCAGAGAAACAAGGGATATAGGAGACCTCCATAAGGGGCACTAATATTATAGTAAGCAAGCAGTACTAATACTAGAGAAACAAGGGATACGGGAGACCTCCATAAGGGGCACTAATATTAGAGTAAGCAAGCAGTACTAATACTAGAGAAACAAGGGATACGGGAGACCTCCATAAGGGGCACTAATATTAGAGTAAGCAAGCAGTGCTAATACTAGAGAAACAAGAGATACAGGAGACCTCCATAAGGGGCACTAATATTGGAGTAAGCAAGGAGTACTAATACTAGAGAAACAAGGGATACAGGAGACCTCCATAAGGGGCACTAATATTAGAGTAAGCACTAATACTAGAGATATAGGAGACCTACTGCTATACTCAACTGTAAAATTAAGCTGCTTTAGGACAGAAGCCTGAAGCTCGACCACACTGCTTCTTGACGGGAGACCAATGCTCGGCATGGAGTAAGAAACGGGTTAGGACAGGAGAGCGACTACCGACTGGACTACTTCATGAGGAAGGAAGAAAATAAATTGCTCTGAAAGAGGAAGGGACTTAATAATGCTGGATTTCTGAAATCGAGGACAATATGTGCTTATACCAGGATTGGGACATCGACGATTTTGACTGGATCATGGCCTGAGATTCCCACCATGGTCATAATTGGGGGGAAGAGGTGGCCATGTCATCATGTGCATGTACTATGAGCATGGTAGGATCTATGCTGCATGAAATAGCCACAAAGCTATCATGCATCTGTGACAAGGGTGGGGCGCAAGTGACTAGGCACTCCTGCTCTTCAATTGACTCTGACGGTCCTGAATTAAATGCTAAGCCAGGCACTGGACCTGGACCAGCTCAGCCATGATCACTGGAAATGCACGCCTCAGATCCCACTTGTTAATTTTAGATGGTCGAACACACATGATATGTAGCCATGAGCTAGGCCAAACATGACATGGTTGTGGAAGGATTGAGCCATGGTAGAGCCAATGTAAGCAATACTCTCCTATGCAGCAGTCATTGCAGGTAGTTGTCCTCCAAGGCATCAACCACATGCAAGCATTCTTGCCATAAGTTATGCTATTAGATCAGTGGAAGAAATGTGAATTGCACCGGAACTTGCCAATTATATAATATATATATATTATATATATAGTGTGTGGGAGGAAAACAACCTGCACTATGCCCTCATAGCCAGTGAGAGGGAACCGCCCCTGAATTGTCACACAACTGATATCACCTCAGAGCTAAACCTCAGGATGTTTAGAGGGTGGGCAGGTGGCTATGGGTGGTCACTGAATGACTACCAAGTAATAGTGTGTCACGGTGTGCCAGAGCCTGTATACTAGCTACTCAATTATCCATGAGTCCATCAGTTCCCAGGAGGACCAATTTTAGAATGAATCCCAATTTTGTTGGGAGGATCATGAATGCCATGTTCCCCATCTTTCTCTCAGCAGAAGTAGAAATTATAAGTTAATGCAGACATCCAATAGATAACAGAGAACTCACATACAGACAATATATTTATAATTACATCTTATGTATAAGAGCAAGAACAAAAAACAACAAATGAGGAAATGCATAAGATTTGGAGGAATATTAGTGTTGAATAATTTCTATTTAGACATCCAGTATTTTAAATCCTTACATGTTCCTAGATTCTCTGCATCTACTCAAACCCCAAAAACCACACGAAGTGTAGTAATATTCAGTCCGGGAAGTGTTGACGAATGTTTCATTCACAAGCCTGGTTTTAGCCACTGTACACATCCTATGGCAAACACACAGAGAAGCCATTATTAATATATTAAAAGCAACTTTATTACCCTTTTTCGTTTACCTGGAACAGACAGGGTTCACAGAGAGATACAGCCAAAAAATCAGACATGGAACAACAAAAGTTAATGTCCGCATCACTGCTATATCAAACGTTTTTTTTGCTTCACTGAAACTTCTTCCCTAGCTGCTACTGGTCTGACCTGTTGATTACTCGCACCTGCGGCTGTGGAAATGCTTTTCATCCAAAAAAATTATGACGCGCACTTCACACATTGCGCATGCGCACAACTTTATTTTCTTTGCTCCATATTACTCGCAGCCATTATTACTCGCACTTCATCCAATGAATGTGCGTGCAAATCTTTATTTCCGAAAGTACTCACGCTTGCCAAATTACTCCCCTGGAGATGGATCTGCCACCAGATGACGGCAGTAAGCTATGCAGTAACTGTGATAGGGGCTACACTGAACTTATTCGATAAATATGTAGTTTTTTAAATATTGTGCGTTAAAAATAAGAAGTGATATTGTAAATACTGTATTTTTTAAAAAAGAAAAACGTATTAACCAACAATAAAATAACAACATAAAATAATAATATAAGTTAGTACAAAAATACCAATTTAATTGTTCTGTTGTGCCTTGATATGGGCCATTACTATATAAGTACATACAAACTGACTACTGAAGAAAAAAGCATGAATTAACTTATTACAACAGTGTTTCTTTTGGGATGGCGGGGGAGGTGCCAAAGACATAAGGACGTAGGACCCTAGGTGCTAAAAATCTTTTTCTCTTCTCCCACCACTTCAACACATTTTCCATTACAATTACAATTTGTTACCATACCCAACACCTCTTCCCTGCTATATACTCACCTACCCAAATTAGGCCTACTCTCCCTTCATCATCTTCATTTCTCCATTCTACCATCCACTCCTCAGACCCTTCAATGCTCTCGACCATATCCAATAATCTTCCTCAATCACCAGTAAACTCCGCACAGTACAACAAGAAGTGCACAATCTTTCACAACACCTAATAATTATCAGAATAAGGCATGAAATTGGCAATTGATTATCGGTACAAAATTCCCACAGAACTCAATCTTTATATGTAATTAGCAGGAGTTAGCTATGTAGGAGAAAGAGTGAGAAACATAATGATCAATTATTGCATCAGTGATCAGGAAGTCTTATGACCGTGGAAATTAGAGCCCTTGGTCACTCACTCCATAAGACCCTGCCTGGGTTTTGGAATCCTGTATATACAAGCTCTTAGCATAAAATTATGGTTTATTTGGTGATGGTGGGAAAGTGGCAATGGTATGCTCTTGTGTGATGTTAGAGCTAAAGATGAGCAGAGTATATATAAGTCGGCTCTGCCCATCAGTTCTCGCTCCATATTAATGATTATCAGTCGCTATATAATTTATATAATATTTATTTTTATTACTATCCTTACCTTGTGTTGTCCTTGCAAGCTCTGTGGGACTATGCCCCAAGTAGGGTGGGTACCTTGCTGATCCAGAACCCTCGTTCATTTCCGTTTCATCTGCTTGTTAGATATTCTAATTTCACTTGAATTTTTTTCTCTTCTCTTTGTGAATTATTCTTATATAGCAATATAGCTTTTAGTTAACTATATGGCATGCTATCGCACCTGTCACATTACTCCCATTTCGTCAAGTGTTGTGGTATATATATAGGAAATATGAATTATTCATTATTCCCATTGACAACTGACCAAGAATTTCATAACTTGCCAAATAACTCGCAATGTATTTCACAATTCAAGAGATGTACTACATTATAGATTTGTTGACAAGCTGATTGATTACTCTGTCTTTGCATTGCTGGCAATTCCATTCTTCATGCAATTTTGCAATGGCTGATGAAGGAATGTTAACACAAGATTGATGGAACCATTCCTTTCATGCACTGTGCAACCGTAAGGGCAGGGTCATTGGGCTGCCTACATATGCAGATAAGTGGTATTCTTTCGTCCAAACTCTTGTATGTCACAGTCCGTCTGAGACCTTTCAATGGGAAAGGTAGTAATATTCTTGTCCAGAAGGACATTGCTAGATGGTGTCGCATCTTGCTCTGGTCAAAGTGATGAGTGATGGGTTAATCCCACTGCATAGAGCTGTTGCAATTGCAATAGCAAATAACCCACAGTCATTGCCTCCAGCCTGTCTCTGTAATTTTGGTTTCACAATGATAAGGTAAGTTCCAGCGTAATGCTCCATCCAGTCAAGGCCTTTCAACATATCCAATTCTGCATCAATGATAATAACAGAGCATTAGGTGCATGTATTAAGGTGTAATATCAAATATTACTGTACGTAGTCCTCAATTCCATTCACCCGCCTTGAAGAAAATATGTCAAACAATTAATAACAAATAAAAAATCACTGGATTTGAGTGGACATAGTTTAAACACAATGACTTACTGGTTCTGGTATATAGGGAGGCTGTCATATAACAACATTATACCTTTGGATGCTCCTACATTTGATGCACAAACCCAGTGGCCGCCAGTATTCATGATCTGCATAATTCTCTACTGGAGTTCCAGTAAGTGAGCCTCCACTGCCTGGTGCTAAATATTGAACTAGCTGAATGCCACCCATCTTTGGAAACTGTACATGAAGTAGGGCCTGTGCTTCATTTATGTGGGTGTCGTCCAACCATGCTCCAGATTGGAGAGTTATAAAAAAGTTTGCAGCTGACAAGCTGTTGGCATGGTAGGCATTTGCCATTTACTCTCAGTACAGTCTGGGTCGCACCAGTCACAAAACAATCTGTCTCAGTCTGTGAAGATTCTGTGGAAATGCACATCTTTTCTGGTTGTCGTTGGTCCTGGTCCACAGTGCATGTGGATGGTTGGACTGGAGGTATAATGATTGTGCTCTGTTTCTCAGTATAGGGTTTGTTGGGATGTAGGCTAAGAGTTGACACCACACGAAGGCACTGCCTCTTCCTTGGTGGACTCTTCTCTGCAATATTCGTGGCCAAATTCACAGTGACTTCCTCAATACTAGTATCACAATCAAAGTCACAATCCAGGTATTGTAGGTCAGAGGGAGGGAGGGGTAAGCTTGTCTGCAAGCTTGCAGAGCCACTCTCAGTTGTAGGAATTTGTTGGGACACATCACCTACAAGATTGTCTTCTTCTTCTTCTTCTTCTTCTTCTGGCGTGTGCCTTTAAACTTGTAGCTCGGTTGAGACGAGCCAAACCAATGTCTCATTGTCCAGATCCATCAGTCCACATTCGCCATGAGGTGGTCTGTAGATCGGGCAGCAGGATGGGATGTGCTCCACCGTCTGTTTCTGGTCACCGCAGTCGCAGGCAGCATTGGTAGCGAGGCCCCAGGTCTTCATAGAGGCCCCGAAACATCCAACCCCAGTTCTGAGGCGATTGAGAGTCGTCCACTGCCTCCGGGGAAGGTTTAGGCCAGGGACCTCAAGGGGATCTTCAATGAAACTGTGTAATCTGGATGGTTCTTTTGCCGACCACTGGTCCCTCCATTTCATCCTGGTCCAGGCGGCCTTCGTCACGTCTGGCGGTGTGGCTAGAAGCTCGTGAGCGTGCACAGCAAATGGGTGTCGGGACTTCAGTCGAGCGCGTCGAGGCCGCTCAGTGACTACCTGGTGGAGGTGGTGGAGTTCACTCATCTGTGCCTTTTGGGAGAGGGCCAGTATGGCAGCTTCGCGTCTGATGGCTGCTGGCGCGATGCCAGCGAGGATGGGCAGCTGGCTGACCGGAGTGGCTCTTATTAGGCAGCCAGAAATGGTCCGCAGGGCGCTGTTGAGTGTGACGTCTAGCTTCTTGACATGAGGGCTACGGCAGCAGACAGGGGCGCAGTACTCTGCGGTAGAGAACACCAGGGCCTGTGTGGAGATCCTCAGGGTCTTGGTCGCAGCTCCCCAGGTAGTACCAGCCAAGCGACGTATCAGCGCGACACGGGTGGTGGTTTTTGCCCTGACACCTTCCAGGTGTTGCTGAAATATCAGCGTTCGGTCGAGTTTCACTCCTAGGTATGTTGGGACGGACTGGAACTGCAGTCTGCTGTTGTTCACCAGGACATTCATTTCACGCTTTGCTTCCTTGTTATTAAGATGGAACATGGATGACATAGTCTTGGCTATGCTGAGCTTGAGGCGCCAGTTCTCCAGGTATGTCATGTCATCGGTGAGATCCTCCTCTGCTTCTTCCCAGGATGGCTTGCTGAGTAGGATGTCCGCATAGCCGTACTTCCTAGACTGGATTGTGGGCAGGTCATGGATGTAGATATTAAATAGCATCGGAGCCAGCACCAAACCTTGTGGTACGCCATTCTTTATTGTCTTACCCTGCTGCGTTAACCGTTGCTGGTGTGTAGTTGGAATCCTCGGTTGCTAAGCAGCTCCATTATGAAACTCACCATGTGCTTGTCTGGGATGGTATCCAGAAGCTTCATGTGTAGTCCTCGCAACCAGACGGTGTCGTATGCAGCTGTGAGGTCCAGGAAAACAGCACCAGTCTTCTTAGAAGCTGTCCTCGATGTCTTGGCACAAGAGAGTCACCTGATCTGCTGTTGACTTACCCTTGCGGAAACCAGCTTGCTCCTTGGGCAGCTGAGGGTCGATCACTGGCTCGAGACGCACATGGATGAGACGCTACATGATCTTGTATGGAATGCAGAGAAGCGAGATGGGCCGATATCCTTTAGGGTCATCTGCTGGCTTGTTTGGCTTTGGCAGAGCAATTACCTTGGCGCGGCACCTGATCTTTGGTAGCTTCGAGCAGCGGGAGCACACAGAGAGGAAGGAACGCAGCCATTCAGTTCGCTTCTTGCCTTGGTATTTAATGTACTCTGGGTGGATACTGTCGATGCCTGGTGCTTTACCTGTCTTTAGACGTTGGATGGCCAGTTCCATTTCCTGCATGCTGAAGTCACCTGAGAGGTTCAAGTCGCACCCGGGGGCCCGACGCAGCTCTTGGACTGTTGCAGATGTTGCTCTTGTGAAGTTTTTGTCCACTTTGGGGAAACGGCTATTGCTCAGCAGCTGTGACGCGATGTAGTTTGCGGTGATAGGACACTGTGATGGCCTACCCGTCAGCTTGTTGATGACTTGCCAGGCCCGACGGCTTGAGTGCGTGAAGTCGACCGCTTCCACAGTCTCTGTCCATCTCTGCTGGCGCTTCTCGTTTAACCTACAAAGGAGAATGGTCGCTGCATTGTCCCTGGCCTCATTGGTATTGGCTTCTTTGTGGGTGAGAAAAAGGTCATCGCATTCATCATCCACGCAAGGAATGTAGGTCTTTCGGACGCTACGTGGGATGTTCTTCTTGGCGGCAGCCAGCATCATCTTGCAGTATGCATTGTAAGCACTGTGGATGTTGGCAGTACTCGGGACCAGGAGACCATCAGTTGCGCAGTTTGTATCTTGCATGAAACCTTCCCAGTTGGCTTTACGGAAGTTCCATCTCTTGACGTCTTTTACTTCTATGGGCTGGACCAGTGATGGAATGGTGATCAGCAATGGTCGATGGTGTGATGACCTTGGGAATCTGTCCAGAATACATCTTACCTGGAGTGGCTTGTCCATGCGGCATTTGGCGAAGGCCAGGTCCGGGTTGGTCGTGGTGTCACAGCGAGCGGAGTGGAAGGTGTGTGGTTCTTTTGGATCGAACAGGAGCGTTGCATCGGCATTGGAGGACCACTCTACCAGAAAGTCACCGACAGCGTTGGAGTTGCTGTATGCCCAGTCTGTGTGGTGGCAATTGAAATCACCAGCATACACTGCGGGTGCAGGGACATCTGGCAGCGATGTTTGGACCAGCTTGCACGGAGGTGGCTTGTAGATGTGTTGATGATGGTGGTGTCTTGTACTCTGGTTCTTACCCATTCTATTTCCGCATCTGATGGTGATTGCGCCTCGGAATGTCATCTCAGACAAAGGTGGCGATGCCGTGGTGTTTGTCAGCAGTGTGGCCAGCAAGGGAGAAATCTGGGATCTTTAGGAAGTTCTTGTTTTCCGTGTGGGTTTCCTGTAATAGAACAATCGTCACCTTTTTTTAAATTGCAATCTGTTCGATGATGTTAAGCTTGGCGGGGTTGAGCCCCTCAAAGTTCAGATGTAGCAGCGCAAGACCCTGACATTCAACAGCAGTTGTAGGTGCCGTCCGTCCTGATAAGGACGCTTTGCAGTGTCGTGGTCTTATTGCAGTCTGTAGGCGTGGTGACGACATTAGTTTCGCTTGAGAGCTACTTGTAGGGAAGGCCGCGTAGAGGCTGATTTCTTCTTCCCCAATTCATACACTAGCAGAGATGTCTGCCTGTGCATCAGTGAGTGTGTATATATTATACATACACTAGCAAAGATGTCTGTCTAAGATTGTCTTGAAGATTGTCTTGCCAAAAGCCTTACTTGAGATTGTCTTGAAGCATGGCTTCATGACCTGGTATACGACGGGTCAAGTAAGGCTTTAGGTGTCCTGAATTGACCTTGCTTTTCATGGCATTGCCATTACCATCCTGCAATGTGCAGAGGCCCATAGAAGTGATGTCAGTTATTTCGTACGGCCCCAACCAGTCTTGTGATAACCTCTCACCTTTCCTTGATGCTTTTTGTACATTCCTCTTCAAGACATGGTCACCTACACCAAACAACAAATAATTTTTAAACATGTGCATATCTTCAAGCCTAAACTTATGTCTGCTATTTATTAAGAACATAAAATGGATTGGAAATATAAAGTTCTATGCTTTTATTGAACCTGATTTCCACTCAACAATTAACTGCTTCCTCTCTGTGTCTCACACAAGAGCAGTATATAGCACCCTAAATATCTAATTGAGGTCATATTAATTATCAACCTAAGCATACCTATTGCAAACTGGAAGCATTTTAAACCTTTCTTTTGCTTGGCATCAAAATAGAACTTGTGCTTGGCCTTGGCTTCTTCAATTTTTTCTCGTACCTGTTCATCTAGGCCTGTACCTGTTCATCCAGGGCCTGTACCTAAGTGAATACAGAAGTATGAGTTGTTTCGGATCATTTTACATTCATCAATATGAAAACTGCCAATAATTTCATTCCCAAATAAAATATGCACAGCGAATTAGTATCTAAATCATATTTTAGTCTGCCACTAGACAGTCTTTACCTTTGCTACATGATCTTCCAAGTCTGTTTTAATCTCTTCAGGAGACATGTCAGTGTGTATATTCACATACTGTAACTCTTCTTCACAATCATATTCTACGTTAATGGCTATGGCACCACATCAGTACAAAGGGATGCTGTTTTGTTGATGATTGTATGCTAGTGTTGATGCCATAAGTGGTAGTGAGCAGCACAAATCTAAGATATCAACAAAATGCAAAGCATGAGAAGAACTAAAGACATGTACATAGTAAGCCTATACACCAACCAACAGTTAAAATTTCTATATTGGAACTCTAGGTCATAGCATAGATTACAAAATCCATCCAGTAATAGCATACACTGCTCGATTTCATCTTGTGGCTCCTCAGCACATCGTATACCGGCAATAAATTTGTGGGGGATATACAGGTGGGATAGTTGCTGAATGTCTACGGTAGCTGCAATATCAACCGCTAGGTACATCTTGGGAGGCTAATGGTTGCCGGTAGGGTGATGGGATATGGTGTCGGAAGCTTTATTTTTCGCTCCTGGTATGTGGACCATGCGGAATCTGTAGCGGAGGGTCTTCTCCTTGAAGTTTCTGAGCCGAGAGTTGCTGATGTCATTAAGTCACCTATCTCCAAATAGCTTGAGGAGCGGCTTGTGGTCAACTGCGATGATAAGATCCTCACACCCAGGAAAAGTGTTTAGATTTATCTAGAGCATCGGCAACTGCCAGGGCTTCACCCTCAACTGGGGCATAGC
Organism: Cladorhizidae sp. MBARI D1340-BT2; assembly: GCA_028752905.1. Classification (NCBI taxonomy): domain Eukaryota; kingdom Metazoa; phylum Porifera; class Demospongiae; order Poecilosclerida; family Cladorhizidae; species Cladorhizidae sp. MBARI D1340-BT2. The sequence goes on from JAQNBH010000018.1 coordinate 14,003,473, forward strand.
GTGACTCAGCAGGGTGTGTAAAGTGACTCCCAACCAGAGTGATTTTCCAACCTGTGTGGCAGCAGAATAGGTCAGTAACAGGGCATCCACAGTGTTTCTGGAATAGCCAGAACCCAACGCCTGTCTTGGACCAATCAGTGGCTATGCATGTTGGCCTTGATTTGTCAAAAATATGGACACCCTTTGTGATCTCATCTACTATTACCAGTTTGGACTCTTCAAATAGGTCATTGAGGTTATCGTCCCAGTGGAAGTGGGTGCTGGTTTTCAGTAGTTGGCGAAAGGGGAGCATCTTCTCTGCCATGCTGAATGCATATGACACTTGGTTAATGAGGCCGAACCATGAACGGATATCGGTTATGTTTTTTGGCTTAGGGTATTCCATAATTGCTTGGAGGTATTTCTTGCAGGGTCGAACGCTGTCCATGGTGATCTCAAAGTCAGCAAACTCTACTATGTCATGGCCAAACAGCAAATTTTCTGGGTTTAGGGTTATACCATTCCTGCCACAAATGTCAAGCCACTGAACTGCCTGATGAAAGCATCCTTCCAGGTCATCTGCCCAAAGTAGTGTGTCGTCGATGCATTTGGTCTTGTTGGGTATGTTTGACATGATTTCATCGTAGCGTCTTGAGTAGCCGTCTCCTGAGGCAATATACCCTTGGGGTGCAGTGCGGTACCGATATCTGCCCCATGGGGTGATGAACGTGGTCAGGTGGCGATCTTGCTCATGAATGGGGACACTGTGATACCCATTCCAGGCATCGAATACAGACTTTTTCTTGCCGTGGGGCACTGATCGTGCTTGGTTAAATGGTGACTGGGTGTGATGAGTCTCTCTGGTGGCGTGGGCATTCAATGGTTGAAAATTAATCGTCCGTCATGGTTTTCCATTTTTCTTGGCACATATGACCATGCGGTGGCACCAAGTCATTGGCTCACTGATCACGCCCAATCTCACGTCTTGGTCGAGTCCTGCCTTGACATCATCTTGCCAATGAATTGGGACTGGTACAGGGGAGTGGTAGGCAACAGGTTCAGCATCAGGGTTGATCATTAGCTTCATTGGGGGGCCTTCCATCAGTGGGAGTGGTTGGTGTTCGCATGTGTTGAGTGTGCTTGACTTGTAGTAGTCAAGGAGGTACTGTAGGTTTTTCTCGCGATTCTCTTCTGTTGCAGGAAATGGTAGCTTTGTTGGGGGTGGAGGTGGTGATCTACGTCTTGGGAAGTTGCAATCTGTTGTGAGGCCACTGTCACTGTGGGTGTATATGCCATGCTCAGCTCTCATAACAGTGCCAACTGTATTGGTATGGCTGTTTACAGTCTCTCCTATAGGGGGGAATTTCTCGGTGATCATGCCAAGAGCGATGCATGCTTCCCTACTGAGGAAAAGTTTATCTGAGTTGTTGGTCACATATGTGATTTGGCGAGTCTCTACCAGGTTGCCCAAGTTGTCTATCCCGTAAAAGCGCAAGATGGCGGCAACTAAGATGGTGATGCCTTTGTTGTTGGCAGCATGCGCATCTTCATTGTGACAGGGATGAGATCATTCCTTTTTAGGCCAAGTCTGTTGATGATTTTGATGCTGGTTAAGCAGCTCTGGCAGCCTGTGTCGGCCATCGCATGGAGGAGGGTGGATCTTGGTGTGGGGGTAAAGGTGAAGCTAAAATGCTCATAGTCCTCACCTAATACCTTCATGGTGAGCTTGATGAATGGCTGGGGTCTGGAGGGCTGCTTAACCCACGTGTTTGAGAGCTGGTTGTAGAGGTGATGGTCGAGGGCTATGGACCTCCTACCCCAGATTGGGCTCGGGGTGGTGAGTACACAGAGAGAGTCAAAGACTGCGCTCTCACGCTCGTCATGTGCTGCTGGTATCTCAACCTTTGCAGCATCCTTGCTCCTACACATACTCTCAGAATGGTTGTTGCGACCACAATGCCTGCAGGTCGTACCGTAGGCTGGGCACTCCTTTCTGCGTATCCTGGTGGGTGCACTCTTCCCATGTCCCTTCTTGCCACAGTATGAGCTTGCTTCACGCTGGTCCTTAACTCCCGGGTACTTCTGGTGGGAGGGTAGGTTCTGGTGGCAGACCTTCAGCTCATCGTTTCTATGGTTCATACCTGGTCCTTAACTCCCGGGTACTTCTGGTGGGAGGGTAGGTTCTGGTGGCGGACCTTCAGCTCATCATTTCTATGGTGCCTGTAAGAACTGCTGGCGAGTGCATGAGCACCCTGATAGGCCAGGAGGCGTAAAACAAAGTGCTTTCCGGCTTCCTTGGCCTCAACGAACTGGAAGACTTGTTCTAGGGTCATGTCTTGGTTTTTATCGCCCAGTAGGTCAAGCTGAATCTCAGGGTCGGTTAGGCCACGGCACAGCACATCACGTAGGATGGCTTCAGTGTAATTCAAGTCTTCCTCACAGTTTGTGCATTTGGTTACAAACTTACACACTCCAGCCTGACCGCGGAGGCGAGCGCCAATGGCACGTATTGGCTCGTCGTGGTCTTGTCGCATGTTGTGTAGGGTCATCACCCTGGCCACCATCGTGTTCTCCTCCCTGACAGCGAGGTTCTTTATGGTTGCAAGGACCTCCTCCTCTGTCTTACCAGTAAGTGTGCCACCAGCAGTTGGGTGAGATCCTTTCGTAGCTGCTCATCGCAGCATTCTAGTAGCTGGATTACCCTGTCCATCCCGGACGCCTTGGTAGCTCCGACATAGTCTCCCCATCGAGATTTGAAGTATGACCAATCTTCGCTTGTGCCCGCAGAAGAGATGGTTGGTCGCTTCACTTTCTCCACCTTCGCAGCAGCCGCATTCGTGGTGGCAGGGCTGTGGATGGTGGCATGTACGGTGATGAGGGCTGCAGCCATGATAGCCTCGACATCTTCAGTCATATAGGGGCACGCAGCGATAGGGCAGCGAATAATCGGCATCTTGAGGCAGTGGCGGGCACTAATTGGAGGTCAACAGAGTCAATGACGCAAAGTAGGCAAATAGCTAAGCTAAGCTCTTCTCAACTGCGAGCTGGCTGATGTGTCGATTTTCGGTATTGAATACGATCATAGATAAATAGGGACAACTCCCATTTGCGTAGCTACGATTAAATGTTCATAGACCATAAATGATAGTATTCAATACTGAATGACATAACAGGTAAGGGGTCCTTATACTATAGTATATCACATTAGTCTATTATTCTCTATTTGCATGTACCATCACATGTACATTACTGTTCTTGGCATGCACCTTCACATGTACATTACATTAGGCATGCACCATCACATGTACACACTGTTCTTGGCATGCACTATCGAAAGTATGTTTTATTGTTCTTGGCATGCACCATCACATGTACATTACTGTTCTTGGCATGCAGCACCGATAGTACGTTATTGTTCTTGGCATGCGTACGTTATTGTTCTTGGCATGCACCATCATTAGTATGTTATTGTTCTTGGCATGCACCATCACTACAGGGGTGGCCTCCCCCTTCTCTTTCCAATTTTTGGGGGGTTGGCAAATTTGATCTTGCAAATTCAATCAATATATACACTTTCTAATTTGGCTGGGTGATTGTCACACTTTATTTGGGATGCAGCTGGTTAACACCTAAGGGTGACAACCTTAGGTGTTAACCAGCTGCATGCCATCTAACCATGTGTTCAAAGTACTGCTCCAAGCATTTTCATGAACTTTGGGACCTTTGACCACATTCAACTTCTGAGATGTCTTAAGGCCCATTTTTCCTCAATATTTGACCTTTTTTTGTGTGTCCTTATATGATTTCTAAACATCTGTACAAATTGTCTTTCAAATTTGGAAACATTAGGAAGCACAAGTCTCAAGTTATGGTGGATTTTATCCAGGCCTACACTTCATTCAACTGAAAAATTTAAGGAGGGCATTTATTTTTTTAATTTAATTTTTACTTGTGGTTACACCTTTAGAGCTCCGTAGATTCTGCAAACTTCATGGTGTGGATTTGATATATAGCTCAGAAGAGAGGTCTCTCTGTGTGCTCTCTTTTGATACTAAAATATGTTTCATAGGTATAACTATAGGCAAGTTACTAGACCCTAAAGTGGAGGGACCTCAAAAACCTGCATCCCAAAGTCCCCATCCAGAATAACTGCTAAGTGCCAAAAAAATTGAAATTGGTACGAGTAAGCATGTAATGACCTTTTTCATTAGGCGTTAAAAATTTATTACTTGGTCAAGCGCGCGGGTGGAAAATTGAGGGCGTTCATTGGAAAATTGAGGGCGTTGATTGCAACGCCCTCAATTTTCTACCCGCGCGCTTGACCAGGTAATAAATTTTTAACGCCTAATGAAAAAGGTCATTGCATGCTCGAGGCTTCCTCTAGCCACTCGTACCATTTTTTTGGCACTTAGTTATTCTGGATGGGGACTTTGGGATGCAGGTTTTTGAGGTCCCTCCACTTTAGGGTCTAGTAACTTGCCTATAGTTATACCTATGAAACATATTTAGTATCAAAAGAGAGCACACAGAGAGACCTATCTTTTGAGCTATATATCAAGTCTATACCATGAAGGTTGCAGAATCTACGGAGCTCTAAAGTTGTAATCACAAGTTTAAAAAAAATATTAAAAAATATCATTGTCTCCCCTTGAAAGTTTATAGTCCAACTTCAACAGCGATTTCCCACATTTCCAAAAAAGAGCCTTTTTGAATTTCAAAAAAGGATATCTCTAAGAAACATTAGTGTATACTTACTTAATTATATATCATTTTATAGCTCTGTCTTTGCTCTATCATTTAATAGAGTTACTTAAGTAGTAGCTATAAGCACTTCCAAGTTATAAGTTTATTCACAACTGTCCTTAGTGGCAATTAAAAGCGCTGGTACGCAGCCAATTGTACAGCTGGTAGTGCACTTAGCAAGCTCTATTTAACTCTATTAAATCACTCATTAGTGTCCAAGCAATATTACTAAGAGTTTTGGAAGCCATAGCTATTTTATTTTTTGAGCTAGGCTTTGTAGGGTTTTAAGGTTGATTTTTCTCACTTTTCCCAGCTTTTCTGCATGTCACACACTGTATACAGATCCTATCCTCAATTTTTTAATGTTTTTTTGAAGCACTAAGAGAGATCTATCTTTTGAGCATAAAATAACTGGCATAGGGGCGTAGTTCAGGAGTTACGGCCCTTGAAAGAGGTGAGATTTTTTTGAAGAAAAAAATGGGCCATACTGGCCTTAAAGAGAGATAAGTCTAAAGGACCAGCTGCTAAGAAAGTCCAGAGCATGGACATTCGACATTTCTTCAAGAAAGCGTATGTCTAATGTGTTGTTTAAATTTTTAGCAAAGCTTTAGTACAATTTTATTGGCATGTAGTGATGAAGCTAGATCTGTTCCAACTGTCTCTTCTGAAGAAGCAACCACCAATTATTGTAGTCATTCTAATTTGGTGAACTCATTGAAATCAAATTACGAATCCTCTGTTGATACTACCGATACTGAATCAAATCCAAGTGACTTAGAGGATGAAAGCAGTTCTTCGATAATGACCATTGGTTCTGCTATTGATTCAGGTGAATGCAGTTCTTCGACAATGACTATTGATCCTTCTATTGAATCAGGTGATTTTGGGGGGTTATAGACTAAGCAAAGGCTTACAAGTAGCGAAAAATATTATCTCCTAAGCATCATTTTGTGCCAGATAAAAAATTTGTATTCCCTGTCCACAAATTTGGTGATCATAACCGCAGGTTCAATATAGCTGGCTAGATCAATACAATGGCCTCACATTTTCAATTTCAGATGATGGAGGATGCTGCAAATTTTGTGTTCTTTTTGCACTGAGTGAATCACCTGCACAAGAGTTGGGGGTCCTGGTTCAGCGGCCTTTAAAAAATTTGAAGAGAGCAAAAGCAATATTAAATGAGCATTTTTCTACAAAGTCTACGGGAAGGCTATCACATCAAATAGCTGTAGAAAAGGCACTGGCCTTCTGTGCAATTCAAGAAAATACAGTATTGTCAGCAAATTATCTCCCACAAAGGTAAACCTGCAGCTGAAAACCGGCTGATACTGAGATCTATTGCAGCCACTGTTAGCTTTTGTGGGCAGCAAGGATTGGCTTTTGGGATACAGCAAGACGATGGACCTCTCAAGCTAAATAGTAGTGAGAACATGGGGAACTTCAAAGCTCTGTTGAAGGTTCGAGTTCATGCAGGTGATCAATTCTTGAAGGAACATTTGGAAAACAGAAAGTGCCAATGCTTAGCAAAGAAACTCAAAATCAATCTGCGGAGTTAAAATTTGGAGTAATATTTTGACGAAGGTGCGGGAAGCTATTATTGCAGACGAAGCAACAGATTCTTCAAATGCTGAACAGCTAGCCATCAGTATAAGATACGTTGATGATGGAAAGCCACAAAAAAAGGTTTTAGGGTACCACGAGTGTCTTTCTGGTGTCAGCAATTGGCAATGATATTCTTGGTCAGCTTACTAATTCGCAGTTAGATCCACACTTGTTGAGAGGCCAGGCATTTGATGGTGCTGGTGCAATGGCTGGTAGGTCAAAAGGAGCTGCGTCAAGAAATGTCAGCATATCCCAAAGCTCTCTATGCACATTGTGCATCCCACAAGTTAAACTTGTGCATAGTGAAATGTTGTACCATAAGAGATGTTGGCAATATGATGGAAGTAGTGGCAGACAAAGTAGTCATTTTTTCCCCAATTCCCCTAAGAGGCAGCTATCTTTAGAGAAATGGATAGAAGATACTATAACTGAAGAAAGAAGAAAAACTCTAAAATCACTATGTCGCACCAGGTGGGTGGAACCCCATGATGCTTTTCAGGTCTTCACTCTTCACTGATCTTTACATTGCTATTGTCAGTTCTTTGGAGTCAATTGCCAACCATACAGGGTGGAACAGATAATCCAGATCAGATGCTCGATCAGTACTCTAGGCTTTATCTCGATTTCAATTTCATCTAGCCTTAGAAACACAAAGAAAGTTTTGGAGTACACAAGACGATTAAGTATTAAACTTCAAGGTCGATACATTGATGTAGCACGGGCTCACCAGGAAGTGGAAATGGTAAAAAAAATTGTGAAAAATCTTCGCACTGAAGTGGAGACATTTCATGCAAAAATGTACACTGCAGCAAAGAGAAGGGCCCAGACAGTAGGTATTGAAGAGTCTATACCAAGACTTTCATCCAGGCAGCAACATTAAAGTAATACAGCCACAAACTACCAGGAATATTACTGCCGGAATCTAACTACTCCCTTGCTAGTTCACTTGATCACTGAGCTCGATACTCGATTTGATAATTCAAAGTCAAAAAATATTACTGATTTCATCAAGCTATTACCATCATCAATTGTTTCTGCTGATTCTGATGATTTGAGCAGTGAAGTGTATGAAGGTAGTATTCTACACTTGTACAGAGATGACCTTCCATCACCAGATTGCCTGGATTCAGAGCTTCAGTTATGGAAACAAAAATGGAGTGAAAACCTTCAAGCATCACTGTTAGTCAACTCGCCAGAAAAGGCAGTCAACCATGCAGACATAGATTTCCCCCCCAATATTCGTACTTTATTTTTGCTGATGGGTATTTTGTCAGTGACAAGTTGTGTGTGTGAACATTCTATTAGTATGCTAAAGCATATTAAATCACCGCTGGGAAGCACCATGACACAAGAGAGCCTCAATGGTTTAATCTATGCTATTTTTTTACCAAAATATTGAAATTACACCAGAAGTAGTTGTAGATGAATTTTCTGGGCGGCACCCATGCAGAATATTGTTGTGAGCATTAATGAACATGCTCTATAAATTATGTAGGTCTCATTATATCATTGAAACGTATTGTAATACAAATTAGGTTTCACCTTAATAAATACTGAATCCACCCCTGCAATCACTATGTACTTTGCATGAGTTGAATGATGTGTTTATATATCCACACAGACCACAGAGAGTGAATTGCAAGGACTTTTAAACATTCACCTATAATGACCAGGGGGAGGAGGGGAATGAGATTTCCTCCCCAAGCAGAAACCAAAAAACTTATTTGTGGAGTAAATATTTATAGATTGTGCAGCTGTTATTTATGCTACAAAGTTCCATTACCCATGCAGTGTGTGTATTGCAAGATGTTGTTCTCCCCTATCTGTTTGCACATTGGTTTATGTGAGAATAAAACAACAGCCTATAACTCAGTTTTTTTCACCCATAAATCTTTAGTTTTCAAAATCTTTGGTACATTTTATTAAGTCAGCTAAAAATCACCATTCTATATATATCTTAACAGATGGTTATCAATATTAGTAAGCATACTAGATAAGCATGTACGAAGGAGCAAAAGGTTAAATGCAAAAATTGAGAAATCACCCATTGTGGTATTGTAAAACATACTTGTATATATCTACAAGGAACAACAATGATTATATATATATATATATATATGAAGGTCATAATCACAAATTGGAAGTTTTCATGCATATTAAGCAAGTTCCAAGGAACAATTTGAAAGTTCAAGGTTTACGTGCTGGATCTGCACCTTTTATGCTGTTTCTTTTTGCTGCATATTGGATTGTTCTTGTCCATGAAAATGGTGAATATTAAAATACTTAAAATATCCTTCTCAATAATAAACTTCAAACAGTATTCTAGATGTTACGACTAGATGCTCTCAACTTCATCAGGAATAATGAGATGAAGACTCATGTGAGCTTGCTATATACCAGTCTCTAGCTTTCCACCACGTGCTACTACTACACATGCCAGGCACGTGAACCAGCACATGTGGTCCAACTCATACCTCTCTTTCTCTCGAGTATATGGCATATAAATTATATTGTTTCTCTGGAGTATATGGCTTGTATATTGTTTCTCTAGAGTATATGGCTTGTATATATTATATCCTTTCTCTAGAGTATATGGTTTGTATATATTATATTGTTTCTCTAGAGTATACTGCTTCTATATATTATATTGTTTCTCTAGAGTATATGGCTTGTATATATCATATTGTTTCTCTAGAGTATATGGCTTGAAAAAAAATTATATTGTTTCTCTAGACTCGAGAGTAAATGGCTAGTATATATTATATTCTTACTATAGAGTATATGGCTTGTATATATTATATTGTTTCTCTAGAGAATGTGGCTTGTATATATTATATTGTTTCTCTATAGTATATGGCTTGTATATATTATTAGTATCCCTAACTTAAATCTCAACTAGAAAATAATTTTAAACAAGCTGGTTTCAACTGATTTTAGTAGGTATGGGTGTCAAGATTTACCAAAAAAAAGTAAGGTGGGGTAGGGGGTGGGGAAAACTTTTCTGGGGTTAAAGGTCATTTATCCCCGGCCTAAATCACTTAAACTTGTATCTCGGTAACAAAACAAGGTCATGTGGTTGATCCTGGTGTCAAAATGCACAGAATTATGCAAGAAGGGCCCCCCCAATTTTTTTGGACCCTTAGTTACCAAACCTTGACCTCCAAATGTGAGGTCAAAGGTCAAAAAGTGTCATTGACATGGCATAATATTATTATGTATCATATAATTTTGAAGCTGCATGGTGTCAAACAATGCATCAAAGAATCAAGTGCAAAGAATCAAGTAGTAAACAAATAATTGAAATACTGATTACAGCATAGCTATAACATATTTAGTCATTTTCCTCTTCATCGCTACCAAGTTCCTCTACATCTGCTCCATTAGAACAGTGTCCACAGCACACACCACATGCAGAAACACATGACATGCCAGCTCTCATGCAGCTGCATTTCATGGTTTGGCACTGCCTCTCCCCTTCCTTGCAGTTGCAGCAAATTCCTTTCAGAAGGTTGTCTGGGGCAATAGGAATGGACAGCATCTTCGGTCTGAGTTTTCCATTGCTATCTAACTCCCATCCTCTTCCAATTGGCTTAAGAACAGTGGTGTTTAGATGCTTCCATACCACAACTTGAAGATGTACACGAAGGGAATGCTGTGCTGTTGCATTTTCCGTTGGAGGTAAGCGATCGGGGTCGATTTTACCCTTTGATGCTTGCTTCTGGAACTTCAGATAGCGAGCCTTTTCAAGATGAGTATCCCCACAGCCGTATGTGATCTGCATTGCTTTTAATCCAGCTGTTCGAATAGTGGATTCAGTTGAAGTCATACTTGTAAATGCAGTGATGACACTGGCAGGGAATTTGCATTTGTAGAGAGCACATTTGGTATGTCCATGAATGCATGAAACAGTGTCGTTTCCAGACCAGCCGTACTTGAAGAGGAACTCTTCCTGGTCAACAACGTCTATAGTAGAGATGTCATAAAGACCATCAACATCTGATTGCAAGTACAAATTAGAACAGTTTGCTGAAGTTAAGACACTTTATGTCATTCATAATGAGCAAAGCAGCCATTTTAATGATGGCTTTCTTTTTCTCGTCTTCATTACCTGTTTCCATCTTCTTGTGGTAGTCTCTGGTGATATCTGCCGTGCAGTTCCTAAAGCAGACAACATCCTTCCTATGTTTTTGATTTGTAATGAATATACTATTACCATAGTGCCTCTCGAGTGCTTGTTTCAAATATTTCTCATGATACACTGGAAGGTCATCATCACCTACTAATATCTTCATTTGCTCTTGCAATTGGCTTACAGTGTAAACACCACTCTCCATTTCACTGTCAAACCACCCGCAGAGCTTGTAGAAGGCATTTTCCTTAGAACCATCCACAGGCCTTCCAGATTTCTGAAAATAAAGTTTTTTTGGAATAATTAATTATGGTATACATACTCTAGCAATTTTACTAACATTACGTCGACCTGGTACATCATACAGGGTGCAGTAGCATTTGCAATGATAGACAGCCTCTTCTGCTACAAGATCTGCAATGCCTTCCAAGCGTCCTTGGACAGCCATTCCAAGACTATCTTTTCTTGCACTTGCTATTCTCAGAAGTGATGTCTTAAGTGTGATAGTTGATGCCCGACGTATGGTCTGCTGTCTGGCAGGATGTCTTTCGTCAAAATGGATGTCCTCATTGCAGATGATACATCTTTCACTGTACGGAAATCGTGTAGGACCCCGGTCTGAAATTATTATCTGGACTAAGTTAGCCAAATCAACAGTATATTGTATGCATGTTATGTAGGGGATTGCAATAAGATTATGGGAAATTCAAGTGACTCTTACCATTATCGTCATTTACAGATTGTGACACTTTTTGACGTTTAGGGCGTGGTTCATGCTCCTGTTCTTCAACATCAGGCTCCTTTTGCATGAAAAGGGCTCTGCATCTTTGATGGACGGTCATAGGAATGTTGCTAGTCCATTTTCTTTCCAATCGCTCTAACAAGGAAGAGTCGCTGATATGTCTACAATGCTCAATTAGGTTCTCATAGCCCTTAGTGTACAACTTCTGTAGCTTTCCTGCTTCTGATGAGTCCTCAGTACAAATCTCACACCTCCTTTCCATTTTGCTCGAATGGAGTAAGATACCAACCTTATGCCAATGTCTAGTCCTTTTATAGACAAACGCAGCACACATAATGTTCTTGGAGAATCCTGCACAAACCACCAACTCCCATCAAAGGGTGCAAGCTGGGCAGGATCATGCAGGTTTTGTACAAGATCCTGCAGGTTTCTAAGCAAACCTGACCACAAGCCACAACTACTCTCAATACAGATAACACCCACAAACATCTCTCAAGAGTTGGTCCTAAAGGATCCCAGATTTTTTGTGCATCATCATGGTACAATTCTGAGCATTTTGACACCAAGATAAAAAATGTTGGGTATTTAGTTGTCGAGATACAATGTTTTACAATTTTGGGGCGATCGATGACCTTTTGACCCCCCAAAAGTTTTCCCCACCCCCTACCCCACCTTACTTTTTTTTGGTAAGTCTTGACACCCATAATTACCAAAATCAGTTGAAACCAGCTTGTTTAAAATTATTTCTTAGATTGGATCTAAATATGGCTAATTTTAGGATACTATATAATGTTTCTCTATAGTAAATGGCTTCTATATATTATATTGTTTCTCTAGAGTATACTGTTTCTATATATTATATTGTTTCTCTAGAGTATATGGCTTGTATATATCATATTGTTTCTCTAGAGTATATGGCTTGAAAAAAATATTATATTGTTTCTCTAGACTCTAGAGTATATGGCTAGTATATATTATATTCTTACTATAGAGTATATGGCTTGTATATATTATATTGTTTCTCTAGAGAATGTGGCTTGTATATAATATATTGTTTCTCTATAGTATATGGCTTGTATATATTATAATGTTTCTCTATAGTAAATGGCTTCTATATATTATATTGTTTCTCTAGAGTATATGGCTTGTATATATTTTATTGTTTTTCTAGAGCATATGGCTTATATATTATATCGTTTCTCTAGAGTATATGGCTTGTATATATTATATTGTTTCTCTAGAGTATATGGCTAGTATATTTTATATTCTTTCTCTAGAATATATGGCTTGTAAATATTATATTGTTTCTCTAGAGTATATGGCTTGTATATATTATATTGTTTCTCTAGAGTATATGGCTTGTATATATTATATTGTTTCTCTAGAGTATATGGCTTGTATATTTTCTCTATAGTATATGGCTTGTATTGTTTCTCTAGAGTATATGGCTTGTATATATTATATTGTTTCTGTAGAGTATATGGCTTCTATATATTATATTGTTTCTCTAGAGTATATGGCTTGTATATATTATATTTTTTCTCTAGAGTATATGGCTTGTATATGGCTTGTATATATTGTATTGTTTTTCTAGAGTATATGGCTTGTATATATAATATTGTTTCTCTATATGTGGCTTGTATATATTATATTGTTTCTCTAGAGTATATGGCTAGTATATTTTATAGTATATTTTATATTCTTTCTCTAGAAGATATGGCTTGTATATATTATATTGTTTCTCTAGAGTATATGGCTTGTATATATTATATTGTTTCTCTAGAGTATATGGCTTGTATATATTATATTGTTTCTCTAGAGTATATGGCTTGTATTATATTATATAGTTTCTCTAGAATATATGGCTTGTATATATTCTTTAGAGTATATGGCTTGTATATATTGTATTATTTTTCTAGAATATGTAGCTTGTATATATCTCTAGAGTATATGGCGGCTTTATGTATTATATTGTTTCTCTGGAGTATTTGGCTTGTATATATTATATTGTTTCTCTAGAGTATATGGCTTGTATATATTATATTGTTTCTCTAGGGTATATGGCTAGTATATATTATATTGTTTCTCTAGGGTATATGGCTAGTATATATTATCTCTTACTATAGAGTAATATATTATATTGTTTCTCTAGAGAATATGGCTTGTATACATTATATTGTTTCTCTAGATTGTATATATTATATTGTTTCTCTAGAGTATATGGCTTCTATATATACTCTGGAGTATATGGCTTGTATATATAATATTGTTTCTCTAGAGTGTATGACTTGTATATATTATATTGTTTCTCTACAGTATATGGCTAGTATATATTATATTCTTACTATAGAGTATAATGCTTGTATATATTATATTGTTTCTCTAGATAATATGACTTGTATATATTATCTAGAGTATATGGCTGATATATTATATTGTTTCTCTAGAGTATATGGCTTGTATATATTATATTGTTTCATAAGGCTTATATATTATATTGTTTCTCTAGAGTATATATTACTGTATATTCTTTCTATAGATGATATGGCTTGTATGTAGGACAAGCCAATCATACATATGTATGACAAGCCAACCATAAATATTATGTTAGATAAGCCAATCATAAATATGTAAGACAAGCCAACCATACATGTGTAAGACAAGTCAAACATACATATGTAAGACAAGTCAACCAAACACATGTAAGACAAGCCAAACATACTTGTGTAAGACAAGCCAACCATATACATGTGTAAGACAAGTCAACCATATACATGTGTAAGACAAGCCAAACATACATGTGTAAGACAAGCCAACCATACATATGTAAGACAAGTCAACCATACATATGTAAGACAAGCCAACCATACCTATGTAAGACGAGCCAAACATACATATGTAAGACAAGCCAACCATACATATGTAAGACAAGCCAACCATATACATGTGTAAGACAAGCCAAACATACATGACGTATAAGACAAGCCAACCATACATATGTAAGACAAGCCAACCATACATATGTAAGACAAACCATCCTTACATATGTAAGACAAGCCAAACATACATATGTAAGACAAGGCAACCATACCTATGTAAGACGAGCCAAACATACATATGTAAGACAAGCCAACCATACATATGTAAGACAAGCCAACCATACATATGTAAGACAAGCCAAACTTACATATGTAAGACAAGCCATCCATACATATGTAAGACGAGCCAACCATACATATGTAAGACGAGCCAACCAAACTTATGCAAGACAAGCCAACCATACATGTGTAAGACAAGCCAACCATACATATGTAAGACAAGCCAACCATACATATGTAAGACAAGCCAACCATATACATGTGTAAGACAAGCCAACCATACATATGCCTACCATACATATGTAAGACGAGTGTATGGTTGGCTTGTATTGCATAAGTTTGGTTGGCTTGTCTTACATATGTATGGTTGGCTTGCCTTACATATGCATGGTTGGCTTGTCTTACATAAGTTTGATTGGCTCGTCTTAAATGGTTGGCTTGTCTTACATATGTAGTGTTGGCTTGTCTTGCATAAGTTTGGTTAGGGTGTGTATGACAAGCCAACCATATACATGTGTAAGACAAGCCAACCATACATGTGTAAGACAAGCCAACCATACATATGTAAGACAAGCCAACCATACATATGTAAGACAAGCCAACCATATACATGTGTAAGACAAGCCAACCATACATGTGTAAAACAAGCCATCCATACATATGTAAGACAAGCCAACCGTACATGTGTAAGATAAGCCAACCATAAGACAAGCCATATAGTAATGTACGTGTATATACACTCAGTTGTGGGGTTTCTTATCTTTATTATATATAATAGATATGCTTTTATTTATTTATTGTGCAATTACAATATTTTCAAGTTACAAGTCCTATAAAACTATCATGATTGAAATGGAAATCAGTAGCTGGATCTCTCTGGTGACTGGGAAAATTTCATGTTCTCCTTCGGTGTCATGCTTCTGTGTGCCAGTTGAATACATAATACAATTAAAGACATTTAGATGGGCACACAGATAATTATGTCCATCAAAATTATAGCATACAGGTGCGTGTATGCATTTTATTAGTTATTAGATGAGATTGGGTGGAATAAGGTTAATCTCTGGTTGATGAGCTCTTGTAGGGCAAGCCAAATATGCGCCGAAGCATGTACAAGCTCCGAGACTAGAGGTAATTCATATCTATATCTAATACTAAATTTTGCCTAATAACAAATTTATTATACCAACAAGTAAACAAAAACACATCATCACTACACATATATAGTTCCATTGCACCAGGCATAATGGCCAGCAAAGCAACAGCTATAATGTTTGCATGACAACTGCATGAGTTGGGCAAGTTTAGTATAAGTATACCTCACTCTCAGGATATCTATCTATGCACAAGGCATCGGATAAGACATATATCTACCAGTTGGTAGCAAATCATGAGGAATGACTTGGTGTGGGACAAGTATGACAAGACAAAAAAGACTTAAAAAAAAGGAACTATATTAGGGTCAATGAACTCTCAGTTGACATAACAATAACTTTCTCAATAATCAACTTCAAATTGTATTTTCTTGACATTTCGACTCGATGCTGTAGCCTTCATCAGCAATTTAGAAGCCAGATGGGAGTGGAAGTTCTGGAGAGGATGAGGAGAGGAAGGAGGAAGAGGAAAGATCTGAAGAAGCCATGGAGCCAACCAACAAGTAAGGTAAGACATTGTTTTTCTTCTTGTAAGACAAAAATAGAGTAGGGGAAAAGCAACAAGTCTTGCATATGCCCATATAGAGCACAACTAGTTGATGACCTTTACCTTTTAATATCATGTGCACCAAACAGAAGAAAATAATAATGGGCGGTGTTGGGAAGTATGGTACGATTTCTTTGTTGGGTTGACTCTTATCTGCATAATTATAGCAGATAGGGGGGGGGGGCGGAAACAAATCAAAGTTAAACTCTCACTGCCAGCTAACTAAATGATTTTCAGCAGATGTTATCTCAAAAAATACTCCCAGCATGTCTAGAATTCTATTCTAAGTAGTAAAACTGGCATACCAAAATAGTTAATGGCCTCATAGAAAGTGTGAAAAAACCTTGAAATTCGTCGTCAAAATCGAATCTATCCCAATTTTCTCTCATGTATATACCTTGCACACAATCAAATAGTACCTCAGGACTCCAAGTTCTTCAATGTACACATCTACCATCAATCTGTTTCTTAACAGATTGTCAGTAAGAATCGTCATTGACGACCTGAGCTCACACACATGGTGTGTTTATAGATGACCCATACTTAGCTTCATTGTTTAGTTTTTGCTTCTGGCAAACTGCACCAAGTCCAAAGGAGGCTCTACTAAAATATCTGCCATTTAGTTGGTGGAATTCTCCTGTGTAACTCTTACCAAGTCCTTGTAGGAAGTTATAGCTGGGTACAGGCAACAATTGAAACAAGACATGGCATGTGCTGATATGTGTAGTGTACAAACATTAAAGGTCGGAGTTGGACTTTGTCCTCTTCTGCTCATCTATATATTTGTACACAAACAACAACAACTCAAAACAAGAAAACAATAATATTTTTATGTTTTAGTAATAAAAAAAAAAGTTTTATAACCTGTTAAAAAGAAAGGGGGCAAGGCTGTAGGCCTACCCATGTGTGACCACATACAGTTAGATGATAAACCATACAATAATAAAATAAGCTCGTGATTATCAAGTCATTTAATTGGCTGTGGTCAACTGGGAGCAGTCTCCTTTGATTTATTTTTACAGGTCAATCAAATATATATTTTTTTAAACAAAACATATTTTTCTCGATGAACTCTCAGTTGACATAATAACATTCCAATAACCTTAATAAAACTTGAAATTGTATTCTCTCGATGTTTCGACGAGATGCTCTGTCCATGAGGTTGATATACCTGTAGCTAGAGCACACCACATAATCAGTGCCATATTAGCCCAAGGCAGGGCCCCTAGGCTTCGAGCTGTGGGCCCCTTGGCACCGCCCCCCCCCCCCCCCCCCCCCCCGCAAAAGAAACGCACTCCTTGTGTACTGGCCCTCTGGCAGTGGTCACACGCAGCTAACTGCCGCTGCCTGACAGGATCTCACGTATTCATACCGCGGCCCGCTTGAGACTGCAAGTCTGGTGCCAGTATAACAAGAGCAACTGTCGTTGGGGCTCAGTACATTCCATTGTTTACATCATGCTGCCGGACCATCCCTGACTGTTGCTTCACATAAATTGAACCTTTTTAAAATAATAATAGTACACTTAGCGGATGTTGTGACGAATTCGTGACACGCGCAGGCATATCTAAGACCATTGTCACCCTTAGACCATCGTCACGATATCGCGTCAGCCACTTAATTTGACCTCGACGGTCATTTTATTTTACTGCGGTTAGTTACCCAGTTTAGTTACCCAGTTCAGTTACGCTGTTCGTGGTTGTTACTATGAATGGCCTGTGGTTATGATACCAAGACTGGTAGAGATGTTATCTGATGGTAATAGCATTGGTGATTGTATATACTGTGACTCAAATAGTTGTAGTAATGATGAGAAATAGAAATGTTGAAGCGATCAAGAGAATGAGAGTGCAAGTATGGATGTTGGAGCAAGTGGAAATAGGGGGAGAGATACAGTGAGAGGACTAAGTCAGCAGATGTCAATGAGAGGTAGTGGTAATAGGGGAAGAGCTGCAGGTAGAGGACAGCAGAGGAAGGGAAGAGCTGCAGGAAGAGGATAGCAGAGGAGAGGAAGATCAGATGTAAGTGGAACCATCCGTGTGGATGCTAGCCAATATATCTGGACAACTGCTGGGGAAGGTATGATATTCCTGCAATAGAATAATAACAACTAATATTATTAGCACTACACAGACAAATGTTTTATATCAAGCAAACTTTACTACATATAAACCATTATTATTTCATTTCAAATTCTAGATGACATTGCTCCACAGAGTACCCCACCCCATTCATCCTTCAACCAGGACCTAATGTTCCTCCATCCTGCCAAATGCAGAAGATTGTTTTGCACTATTCTTTGGACCCACCACGCTAAAGTTTACCATTGGCAGGACCAATGCACATGCTGAGCATAGGTTGCCGAAGTGGGCCCAACCTGGCTGAGAAGTACCCCAACAGGCTGAATGGCAAGGGAGACCATTACCAAGTGTGAGGAAGTCAGAGGTGTGACTGTGCTTTCTGCAATTGCAGGATGGCACCAGACACCTCACCCTAACCGTGGCTAGCCGTCAGCTTCCAGACCTACCACTCACAGAGGACGTATAAAACTGAATCTATATAAGTATACCTTCATCCTAGTCTCATGGTTATGATTACATGACTTCATCACAGATGTTGCTGCAATCCTATATGTAAAATATATTAACAACTGAATGCGAGCAAGGACAATAAAAAAAACACCAGCACAGTGTTCTCAGCACAGTGTTCCAGGAAAGAAAAGGCTATTTAGCTAAGCTAGATAGCTATTTAACTGCTAACTAGCTATATGGGTGCGCTAGCTTGCTAGCTACTTGGGTGCTTTAGCCAGCTAGCTATATGCGTGTGCTAGATGGTTAGCTACTTGGGTCCGTTACTTCATGAAGCACTAGCTAGTTAGCTAGATATTTAGCTACACTAGCTAAATTATTTACTATTCCTACACTATTTAGATGCGCTAGCTAAACAACTTACTATTCCTACACTATTTAGCTTGATCTAACAGTCATAAAAGAAACTACTACGTTAGCTGAAGTAAAGTTAGTTCCTCACCTTGGTAACAAGAGTTCTTTGCTTTACTTTTTTTAAATTATTATCAGCTCATATTAATATTATTATTATTATTATTATTAAAATATTTTACAGAATAGTAGTACCAATAATTATGTGGCGATCATGGTTGTGAGACTATGATTGTATCTTGCTAGGCTGGTCTGATGGTCTGATGGCATTGAGCCAGCAGCCATAAAAGTAATCTTACCAGTAAACATTTGGCCAAACAATTATAATTAGCTAGACAAAGTCTGAGAGAGGTGTAGAGGTGTTTGGAGGAGATGGGATGCTGGTGCATTTGTAACAGGGACAAGCGAAGTGGAATGAGCAAGGATCGTCGGGCTCAAGGTGACTTTCGAAATGAGACCACAAGAATTTCTTGAGTTGATGGACGATGGTTTGTGTAGATAGATCCAAGTTGATGGGAGGGAGTGGATTCCACAAACGAGGAAATCTTCTGAAATAGAAATTACTTGATAGTTTTGTTCTAGAAATACAGTGTTTCAATTTGTTAGAGCTGGCTGCTCTGGTAGAGCCTGTGACAAGAGATATATAGTCACAAATGTTGAAGGCACCAGAATTAACAATGAAAGGATTTGATAAAAAATGTGATTTCTATCAGTTCAAATTGCATCATTAGAGGCAGGAGATGGAGAGTTGTTAACCTAGATTTATAGTCCGAGGTATAATCTGAAAGGATGAACTTTGTTGCTCGTCTCTGTATTTTCTCAAGATGGAGAACGTCCTTTATGAGATGGGGGTGCCAAACAGGAGAACAATAAGTTAGTTGAGACCGCACTACAGCTGATGGTCCGACGTAGTAGACCAAGAGTTTTATAAGATTTTTTGCTCAAGTTGTTATAATGTTCTTTCCCGGACAGATGAGAGGATATGATATATACTTGAAAACCTTTTGAGATTTGAGTAATGAAGTACCAGTAAGTAATCCTAGAGAGGAGTAGCGTCTAGAACTCCTCTATCAAGCCTCCAGTTCTTCGGACACGAGGAGAAACTAAATATTGCCCACCGATAAAACAGTCCCTATGTCTCTGGGAATAGATGCGCCGCGCACCAACAGACGTTTACTTTTCAATTAACTGGTACGGGAAAAAAAGGTTGCGCATGGGCCCCTGTTTTTGGTGGGCCCCTGCTCTTGGTGGGCCCCTAGGCTTCAGCCTAGTCAGCCTTATGGATAATACGGCCCTGCACATGATGCCACCTGCACCTGGGCACATGTGATGAACACTACCACACCTGGCACACATGTGATGAACAACCTGGCACACATGTGATGAAGACAACCACACCTGGCACACATGTGATGAATCCGCACACCTAGCACACATATGATTAACATAACCACATCTGGCACACATGTGATGAACACAACCACAACTGGCACACATGTGATGAACACCACTACATCTGGCATACATGTGATGAACACAAACACACCTGGCACACATGAGATGAACACAACCACACCAGGCACACATGTGATGAACACAACCACACCTGGCACACATGTGATGAACTCCCACAAATGGTACACATGTGATGAACACAACCACAACTGGAACACATGTGATGAATAACCGCACCAGGCACACAACTGGCTCACAGGTGGTGAAGACAACCACACCTGCCACATATGTGATGAACACAACTACACCTGGCACACATGTGATCAACACAACCACACCTTGCACGCATGTGATGAACCCTACCACACCTGGTACACATGATGAACACAACCACACCTGGCACACATGTGATGAACACAACTACACCTGGCACACATGTGATGAACACCCGCACCTGGAACATGTGATGAACACAACCACACCTGGAACACATGTGAGGAACACAACCACACCTGGCAAACATGTGATGAACACCACCACACCTGGCATACATGTGATGAACACAAACACACCTGGCACACATGTGATGAACACAACCACACCAGGCACACATGTGATGAACACAACCACACCAGGCACACATGTGATGAACAAAACCACACCTTGCACACATGTGATGAACACCGGCACCTGGAACATGTGATGAACACAACCATACCTGGAACACATGTAATGAACACAACCACATCTGGCACACATGTGATGGACACTACCACAACTGGCACACATATGATGAACACAACCAAACCTGGCACACATGTAATGAACATAACCACACCTGGCAGACATATGATGAACACAACCACACCTGGCACACATGTGATGAACACAACCACATCTGGCACACATGTGTTGAACACAACCACACCTGTGACACATGTTATGAAGACAACTACACCTGGCACACATGTTATGAACCCACTCACCTGGCACACATATGATTAACATAACCACATCTGGTACACATGTGATGAACACAACCACAACTGGCACACATGTGATGAACACCACTTCACCTGGCATACATGTGATAAACACAAACACACCTGGCACACATGTGATGAACACAACCACACCAGGCACACATGTGATGAACACAACCACAACTGTGATGACACATGTGATTAACACAACCACACCTGGCACACATGTGATGAACAAAACCACACCTGGCACACATGTGATGAACACAACCACACCTGGCACACATGTGATGAACAAAACCACACCTGGCACACATGTGATGAACACCACCACACATGGTACACATGTGATGAACACAACCACACCTAGCTACCACACATGTGATGAACAGAAACAAACCTGGCACACGTTTGACAGACACAACCAAACCAGGCACGCATGTGATGTACACAACCACACTTGGAACACATGTGATGGACACAACCAACCTTGCACACATGTGATGAAGACAACCACACCTGGCACACATGTGATGAACCCGCACACCTAGCACACATATGATTAACATAACCACATCTGGCACACATGTGATGAACATTACCACAACTGGCACACATGTGATGAACACCACTACACCTGGCATACATGTGATGAACACAAACACACCTGGCACACATGTGATGAACACACCACACCAGGCACACATGTGATGAACACAACCACACCTGGCACACATGTGATGAACTGCCACAACTGGTACACATGTGATGAACACAACCACAACTGGAACACATGTGATGAACAACCGCACCAGGCACACATGTGATGAACACAACCACAACTGGCTCACAGGTGGTGAAGACAACCACACCTGCCACATATGTGATGAACACAACTACACCTGGCACACATGTGATCAACACAACCACACCTGGCAACATGTGATGAACACAACCACAATTGGCACACATGTGATGAACACCCGCACCTGGCACACATGTGATGAGCACAACCACACCTTGCACACATGTGATGAATGCCACCACACCTGGCACACATGTGATGTCACTACCACACCTGGCCGACATGTGATGAACTCAACCACACATGGCACACTTGTAATGGACATAACCACACCTGGCACACATGTGATGAATACAACCACACTTGGCACACATGTGATGAACAGTACCACAACTGGTACACATAATGATGAACACAACAGAACCTGGCACACACCAGGCACACATATGATGGACACAACCACACCTGGCACACATGTGATGAACAAAACCACACCCGGCACACATGTGATGAACACCCGCTCCTGGCAGACATGTGATGAAAACAAACTCACCTGGCACACATGTGTTCAACACAACCATACCTGGCACACATGTGATGAACACCTGCACCTGGCACACATATGATGAACACAACCACACCTGGCACACCTGTGATGAACAACCACAACTGGCACACATGTGATGAACACAACCTCACCTGGCACACATGTGATGAACATAACCACACCGGGCACACATGTGATGAACTCAACCACACCTGGCACACATGTGATGAACACTACCACACCTGACACACATGTGATGAACATAACCACATCTGGCACACATGTGATGAACACAACCACACATGGTACACATGTGATGAATACTACCACACCTGACACACATGTGATGAACATAACCACATCTGGCACACATGTGATGAACACAACCACACATGGCACACATGTGATGAACAAAACCACACCTGACACACATGTGATTAACACCACCACACCTGGCACACATGTGATGAACACAACCACACCTGGCACATATAGTGTGAGGTCAAACTTGACCTATATTTATATAGAGTATGTAGTATTAGTGTGCACTGTTCTTCTGCTATTGGTGAGTATAGCAAGTCCTCAGTTTGGAGTTGGTTCACACTCACGATGGTCGCCCGGATTTTAAAGGTTAATAACAAAGAAATGGTATATGATATTCAACATTTTATTTTATAATATGAAAGTGCAAGCAATATAGTTTGCTTGTACTTGGTTTTGACTTTGATATGATCCAGATGGTGGCCTCTGTTCGCGATACACACTTGCAGTCTATTTCTGAAGTTCTGCATCATCCAGCGAGTCATTTCTGGCAGTAATTTTGCAAAATAGACTGTCTCGCAGCTTGTACATTTTCTGGCGTTCGTGGTTTCCTTTTTACCGCTGAACCCGTGGCCCTGGAATTTTCCACCCATAGCAATATGGTTTTTCAGTCTGGAACAGCATCATTTCAACCAAGCCCGAAGTGGATACGAAAATCTCTTAGTGCTACAATCACAGATTCGGCATTGTTGATAAACGTTTCAACAGCAAACGCGCAGTGCACCAGTCCAAGGCATGATGGCAACTGAAATGGTAAGACATTAGCCACAGGAAGAGACTGCTACCACCTGCCTAACTTCATTAGCACCCACCAATGGCCGTGTAAAATGTGGGAGGTTTCTCTGTCCCATCCTGTATTTGTTGCATCTAACTAAAGATTTATCTTTGCACTTTACACCTTACATATACCCATAGCAATATGAATGGGTCAGCCATCTTATTTGGGCTTACATTAGGTAATGGTCGTGAGGTGGAAAAAGACTGAGGAACTAACTGGTGGGAAATATGATGGGCAGAAGAGAACTTGTTGCACAGGATTGAGAACTGGCCTTTTAACAAGTAGCTGTCAGGAAAGGATGCTGAAATTCCATTCTGACATGTACCTATTCCATTCCTGACCTATTCCATTTCTGAGCATAAGCGGAACTGAATCCTCTATTTGAAAGAAAGTGGCATGCAAGGATACCAGCTGAGAAGATTCAGGTTTTCTTCTTCCGGCAGCCATCTCTCTCAGCAAAGTACTCAAGTTTGTTTGGACACTGAACTTCCACCCCAATTTTGGTAGGTGTGTCCACTGTGAACTTACACCCTAACTGTAGGTAGGTGTGGCCACTGTGAACTTCCACCCCAACTGTAGGTAGGTGTGGCCACTGTGAACTTACAACCTAACTGTAGGTAGGTGTGTCTACTGTAAACTTACACCCTAACTGTAGGTAGGTGTGTCCACTGTGAACTTACACCCCAAATGTAGGTAGGTGTGTCCACTGTGAACTTACACCATAACTGTAGGTAGGTGTGTCCACTGTGAACTTACACCCTAACTGTAGGTAGGTGTGTCCACTGTGAACTTCCACCCTAACTGTAGGTAGGTGTGTCCACTGTGAACTTACACCCCAACTGTAGGTAGGTGTGTCCACTGTGAGCCTAAACATGCTATATAATGGTCTGGAATTCCCCATAGCTATGTTAAGGAACTGAGTAGATATGATATGTTGTAGTGGAACTCCAGCATCCTTTCCCATCGACACTCAGTGTGCAGCTAGTTCTCTTCCCTTGAGCTAGGAATCTTACCAGCCATTTCTCTTCCCTCGAGCTTGGAATTTTTTCCTTGATGCCCTTTACTTCTTCACCAGTCCACCATGACCACTTTCTCGTTGACTTGGTCTTAACCAATTAACTGTGTTATAATTTTTTTTATTGAGTTATTTTCAAGTGTCCGCCTCATTCAGTTTGAGAGAGAAAAAAGTGCCTGAAGCTTGGACTAGAGTTTAAAGAAGTTTGAGTATCATCTGCCCTAAAGCAAAGCGGTATCATGGCCACCAGAGTATAACAATAATCTAGTCTGCCGCGTTTTAGTGATGTATGGAGTTTGCATTTCTTAATCTCAAAGGCTATCTTCGATGTTGAGGCGATGTTTAGCTGATGTCGACTTTTGTGACGCTCCTTCTTCTATAGAAACATGCGGAGATGGAGTGTAAAAGCTTTACCTGAGCTTAAGGAAGCTCCAGAGGGTGGATGACACCAAGCGCTAGCAATGAAGGTAGTAAAAAGCCAACTATAATTTTTGAACGGGAATAATTTTCAATGTGTAGCTATAATCTAGTTAATAGGGCTTGGGTGGGCTAGTAATGGAATCTTATTTTCTTGAAACACAACACTGCCATATTAAAACCTTGTCTTCACTAAAATTGTTATTGATACCAGTTGGTGTTAACCATCATTCAAAGCACACACCCACACACATGACACCACGTATATCGTAGCAATTAATCCGTTAAAACCGGTTATAACTGTTCCATATTTTTGGCGGCAAGTGAATGGCAGACAGATAGAAAGAACATGGCATATACACCCATGTGTGGGTGTGGTTCCCCCTTCACTCCCCCAGTGATGTTTGCTTCGCTCACTAATAACCCTCTCCTCCCTCCATTATCCATACCTCTCTCACTTCTCTATAAAATAAAAGTCGTGGGAGTATAACTGTCAGGGTGTGCTTAGCTAGCTACGATGCACTTCCAGTGTGCACTGATGTGCTATAACTGTCAGGGTGCTTAGCTAGCTACGATGCACTTCCAGTGTGCACTGATGTGCTATAACTGTCAGGGTGCTTAGCCAGCTACGATGCACTTCCAGTGTGCACTGATGTTCTATAACTGTCAGGGTGCTTAGCTAGCTACGATGCACTTCCAGTGTACACTGATGTGCTATAACTGTCAGGGTGCTTAGCTAGCTACGATGCACTTCCAGTGTGCACTGATTTGCTATAATTGTCAGGGTACTTAGCTAGCTACGATGCACTTCCAGTGTGCACTGATGTGCTATAACTGTCAGGGTGCTTAGCTAGCTATGATGCACTTCCAGTGTGCACTGATGTGGCATGATTGGGTGTTGACCATCTCATCCATGAGACAACATAAATATAGCAGGCATCCTAACATCATCTTGGCCAAGCCAGGGACCAGAGAGGGCATCCTAACATTATCTTTGCCAAGCCAGTCAGAGCAGACCAATGTTCTGAGCTGCCTGGTAGCTGTTTTCATGTTCTTGCCACTCCCAGCAATGGTTACTGATGTTAGAAGACTGGCTGTGTAGAGGAGTTGGCTGTGTAAGACTAGCTGTGTTGAGGAGTTGGCTGTGTAAGACTGGCTGTGTAGAGGAGTTGGCTGTGTAAGACTAGCTGTGTAGAGGAGTTGGCTGTGTAAGACTAGCTGTGTGGAGGAGTTGGCTGTGTAAGACTGGCTGTGTAGAGGAGTTGGCTGTGTAAGACTAGCTGTGTAGAGGAGTTGGCTGTGTAAGACCAGCTATGTGGAGGAGTTGGCTGTGTAAGACTAGCTGTGTGGAGGAGTTGGCTGTGTAAGACTAGCTGTGTAGGGGAGTGGGAGTTGGCAGTGAGTTCAGTAGCTGTCAGAGAGAAGATGGACCCCTAAACCTTGTACATGGCCATGTAAGTATGCCCACCAGGCATGACATCTCTAACTAAAGAAGACCTCACACCTCACAACACAGACATGCACTA
Organism: Cladorhizidae sp. MBARI D1340-BT2; assembly: GCA_028752905.1. Classification (NCBI taxonomy): domain Eukaryota; kingdom Metazoa; phylum Porifera; class Demospongiae; order Poecilosclerida; family Cladorhizidae; species Cladorhizidae sp. MBARI D1340-BT2. The sequence continues at coordinate 14,030,253 of JAQNBH010000018.1, forward strand.
AGGCTTAACAATTGTTCAGTCAATTCTTTGAAGCGCTCAAGTGTGCAGTACGTGGATAATCTCGGTCCCTTATTGAGAGGTGACCCATCGGGAAGAGTTCAGAAGCTGGCTAAGGAGATTCAGGTTTGCCTACCTGCAGCCAGCTGCCTGAGCAAATCTTGGTTCTACTGTTGTCTTTGACTGTCAACACAAACCCAAGAGATCAAGGTCAGACAGAGGTCACTTGATTTTTTGGCAACTGCTTGTCAAGTTCCAACTACGTGTAGGGCAGCGTGCAAGACTCCATTAATGCCCAGACTTGGTACACTGTGGAAATACTATTTGTCATGATGTCAGGAGGAACTGGCCAGCTATAGGCAAGGCTGAAACACATTCCTTGCAGCTATGCTCCTTGACGGCACTGCTCTCTTGGGTGGCTAATAGAGGAAGGAACACTCACTGCATGCCAGGCAGTTGAAGAGAGAGAGATTTTTTGGACACCATTAGATATTATGAAGAGTGCCCCATCATTTACTAACAAGTCTGAAGTTCTTGTCAGTTTCTGCATAGTCTTTCTGCAGCTCCTGGAAGTATGTCAGTTAGCTCTGGCCTGTGGCCTCACTCCTAGTTGCTACCCATCCTGGCTGGTGGCTTCACTCCTAGTTGCTACCCATACTGACTGGTGGCCTCACTCCTAGTTGCTTCCCATCCTGGCTGGTGGCCTCCATCCTAGTTGCCTCCCATCCTGGCTGGTGGCCTCACTCCTAGTTGCTTCCCATCCTGGCTGGTGGCCTCACTCCTAGTTGCCTCCCATCCTGGCTGGTGGCCTCACTCCTAGTTGATACCCATCCTGGCTGGTGGCCTCACTCCTAGTTGCTTCCCATCCTAGCTGATGGCCTCACTCCTAGCTGCTTCTCATCCTGGCTGATGGCCTCACTCCTAGTTGCCTCCCATCCTGACTGATGGCCTCACTCCTAGTTACTTCCCATCCTGGCTGGTGGCCTCACTCCTAGTTGCTACCCATCCTCAGTGGGAGCTGCTGCTTCCAAGCACTCTCAACAAACTTACTCTCTCAGCCAAGCTTCTACCAAGCACATTTGCACCCTCCAGAACCTGCCAGCTGTTTTGGTAGTGCAACATTGCACTAGTTTAGAATATAATTCTTGGTTATTTCCATGCCTCAACTTAGCAGCATCTGCAGTGGACAGATCAGTACTGCATTATGATTTCAGGGCCAGGGCAAGGGTTAGGGCCAGGGCAATGGCTAGGGTTAGGGCCAGGGCAATGGCTAGGGTTAGGGCAATGGCTAGGGCCAGGGAATTCACCAGGTTAGGGCTAGGACATTGATCGGTTAGAGGACTAGGACTATGGCAGAAGCTAGGGCAAGGGCTATGGCAGAAACTAAGTTATAGGCCTATGGAAGGGGCTATGGCAGGAGCTAGGGCTAGGGCTGTGGCAGAAACTAAGTTATAGGCCTAGGGAAGGGGCTAGGGCAGGAGATAGGACAGAAGCTAGAGCAATAATGTTCATAATGACATCATAGCTTGCCCCACAATGTCTCACTCTCTCTGTCCAAGTGCATGCCAGAGCAAGAGGCCGGCATGGCTGGCTAGGTCAATAAGTGATCCTGGAGTAATCAGCATTATCCAGGGCAGCCCACTCTGTGTGGTCCTACTCATTATTGTCATAAATCCTGTACCTGTGAACTTAGCACTTTGGACTAGACTCCTGTCTGCTAAATAGTCACCGTAGGACCATGTGATAAGTATACAGCAATCCTCAGCTTATGTTTTTATGGGGTAAAGATAGAAATACCCTTTCCTCCAGGAATAATGTTGAGATCATCGCAATGCAAACACAATAAGCTGAAGTAAACTGATCATCAGCTTGGGTCAAGTAGGTAAACAGAATCCAGGCAGTGTGTGTGTCGTGCTCTGTGCAGAACAGAACAAGGAAGAAGGAAGTTGACGCTGGAGGTGCTGCCTCTGTCAGGGCAGGAAGATGGTTCAGAGTTGTCCCTGGGTAAGCCAAGGTTGCAGAGGCTCGCTCAGCAGAAGAGCTTCCAGAACTTCAGCTCAGACCTGGTGGAGCTGGTGCACGACAGTGGTGGCGACTGTCAGCCTATATTAATAGTAGTAGTAGTAGTAGTAGTAGTAGTAGTAGTAAATAAGAATTAAATGAGGTCCCTCCTGCTCAAACAAGTCCAATTATTATTGGCCATTGTTCAGTATGTGTTGTTCTTTGTTGGAACAATCCTGACCGTGCGTGCGCTCATGTGCACTGTTGGTGGGCAGGTGGTATAGCAACGGGTATTTAAGTATAATAAGTATAACAGCATGTACTAAATATAGCAACAGGTGTTAAGTATACCAGCATGTATTAAATATAGCAACAAGTGTTAAGTGTAACAGCATGTATTAAATATAGCAACAGGTGTTAAGTGTAACAACATGTATTAAATATAGCAACAGGTGTTAAGTGTAACAACATGTATTAAATATAGCAACAGGTGTTAAGTGTAACAACATGTATTAAATATAGCAACAGGTGTTAAGTACTGTATAACAGCATGTATTGTATACAGCAACAGGTGTTAAGTATAACAGCATGTATTAAATATAGCAACAGGTGTTAAGTATAACAGCATGTATTGTATACAGCAACAGGTGTTAAGTATAACAGCATGTATTGTATACAGCAACAGGTGTTAAGTATAACAGCATGTATTAAACATAGCAACAGGTGTTAAGTATAACAGCATGTAACAGCTTGCATTAAATATAGCAACAGGTGTAAGTGTATTAAATATAGCAACAGGTGTAAGATTATTAAATATAGCAACAGGTGTTAAGTATAACAGCATGTGTTCTATACAGCAACAGGTGTTAAGTATAACAGCATGTGTTGTATACAGCAACAGGTGATAATTACCAACAACATGTGTTAATGCATCTACATGTGTTTAATTCGAGAGTCTAGTAGTCGACAGAAAGTACTGTAACAAGATTCATACATGACCCAATTATTACAGTCCAAGGTGTTTGAGACCACGGAGCATGCTTGCGCAAGTGGTGTGTGGCTTTCTATTAGTGTGCTCGTGGTGACCAAGCAGCAGATGCAAGAAGCCAATTTTGCTGCACGTCTAGGAGGAGCCAATCAGGAAGCCCTGCGACCACCAAATAGAGTGCACAATTAGCAAGGTCAGACAGAGGTCACTTGCAGTTACTTTTCAAGTTTGGACACACTATTCAGACAGTGTGCAGCGTCTCCTCCGAGCTCAGCAGTGCCGAGGACTGCACGTCTTATGTGTTTGTTTTGGACGCATCTATTGCTATTGCTTTCAGTTCAGGCGGACAACTTGTAGACTGTTGTTGCTATTCAAATCTACACAGTCACCCAATTAGTCAACTTCAAACTTGTTTTGTGTATAAGTTTGCGAAGAAAGGACTACTTCCATTTTATGGTTTGAGCATACACTATGAGACATTGTTAGCCAAGGCTGTGGTGATAAGCATGGACATGCAGTAGGCCAGGCCAGCTAAACTTCCCCTCATGGTGGGCCTGCTCTGCAAAGTTTCCCTCGTGGTGGGCATGCTCTGCAAAGTTTCCCTCATGGTGGGCTTGCTCTGCAAAGTTTCCCTCATGCTGGGCATGCTCTGCAAAGTTTCCCTCGTGATGGGCCTTCTCTGCAAAGTTTCCCTACTGGTGTGCTTGCTCCCCTCATGGTGGGCTTGCTCTGCAAAGTTCCCTTCATGGTGGGCCTGCTCTGCAAAGTTTCCCTCGTGGTGGGCTTGCTCTGCAAAGTTTCCCTCATGGTGGGCCTGCTCTGCAAAGTTTCCCTCGTGGTGGGCTAGCTTGTATTATTTTGATGTGTTGCTTTTGTGCAGGGCTTGGCTATTTAGGGTGATAATTAACATGATGGAGGCGTGTACCAGAATTGTTTCTTTAAAAAAAAATTCATGTGACAATAGGGACAAATAAATAACAAGCAGTTTTGTCGTCTTCTTTATTGCCTGAGGCCAGTGAAGGTCTGTTGGTATGGAAGCTTGCCTAGCAACAGAAGAAGTGCATGGAATACATGGAGTTCTACCAAGTTGTTTTGGGATAGAACTTCGACAAAGCTCTACGTACTATGATTAGGGAAAGAGTGTTTCGGAGAGTTCTTCCATGCTGTGGTCTAAATCATTGATTGCCTTCTGCTACAGCCATATGGCTGGCTCACCTTCCTTTCCAACTGTTGCTGAAGAGATATGGCCTCACTGCCCATCTATTTTCTTGGCATTGGCAGTGCGGATGTATTGCGTACGTGTTGCATTTGCCAAGATGTACTCTTGTGCCATGATGTGTCCATTACTCTGAAAAGCATGCATGTAATACCTCTGCTATCATCCCTAAAGGGTTAGTAAAGGGTTATTAAAGTAAGCAACGAAAGGGTTATCACTAAAACTAAAGGGTTACTAAAGTAAGCAAAGCAACTAAAGGGTTATTAAAGTAAGCAACTAAAGAATTATCATTAAAACTAAAGGGTGATTAAAGTAAGCAACTAAAGGATTATCACTAAAACTAAAGGGTTACTAAAGTAAGCAAAGCAACTAAAGGGTTATTAAAGTAAGCAACTAAAGGGTTATCATTAAAACTAAAGGGTGATTAAAGTAAGCAACTAAAGGGTTATCACTAAAACTAAAGGATTATTAAAGTAAGCAAAGCAACTAAAGGGTTATTAAAGTAAGCAACTAAAGGGTTATCATTGAAACTAAAGGGTGATTAAAGTAAGCAACAAGTAAACAACTAAAGGGTTATTAAAACTAAAGGGTTATTAAAGTGAGCAGCTAAAGGGTTAAGTGAGACATGACAGTGGTGTTACGAGTAATCTTCCTTTTTTCTTCTTGCTAATTAATTTTTTTTTCTTTTTCTCCTGCAGACAAGTGATGACGCCAAAAGGGCGTAGCTTGAATTCCTGGTTGATGTAAGTTTTGAAATAATGCACACCTTGTTAGCACATCCACTAAATTCCTTGCTTGCGATTAGGCGGGCAAGCTGTCGGCAGAGGAGGCAGTTGCTATAGCAGAGAAACTGGGCCTGGTGACATCGCCTCGCGTGGGGAGAGCCATCAGCCTCACCACCACCAAACAGCTTTACAACTTCAGCGTGTACAAGTGGAACATAGGGAAGACAGTGCAAAGGTTAAACTTGCAGGTGCATACACAATTGTGCACAGTTTCAAGCTGCTAATTGGTTGTGAGCGACTATGCCTTATTTGCATATCACTATGACGTGTTTCTCTTTGTCTAGTTTGACTTCCAGTCGCTCACTCTGTCCAGTATCCAGCATGGAACCAGGACAAAGAAGATTGATTTTTCCAGCATTGAGTCCTACCAGAGTGAAGTATGTGAAACCTACACAGGGTGGGGGGTGGGGGGAGGCTTTATGTTGATGGAAGGGAGTGGAGCATCTGTCTATGGTTGTGGGCCAGTTAGGGTGCAATTATAATCACTGTTGGGGGGTTAATTAGCAGCAGATTGGCTGGAAGTGTTGCTGCACTAATTAATGGAGGAAGTGGTGGACTCCTCACAGAGTGAAAGGCGACTTGCAACATGATTTTTTTACACCTTGAGGTGTTAATTATTGCACATCCATATGCACACACATACAAACATACATACATACATGCATACACATGTACATACATGCATATACGACCCTCCTGGTTGTTGATTAGTCTACCAGCTTCAGTAGTCTTAGTGATCCGGTTCACCTTGTGGTAGGGGGGGTTCCCTACTGCACTGTTCCCTCCTTCTTCCCCTCCCCTCTCCCTCCGAGTTCCCACCTTCCTGCACATGCTCACAGGCCTTGCACTTCTCTGAGCATCTGGTACAGTGCTAGATGTCTGAGGAGTAGATGAGTTAGTTAGCTCTCAGGACAGGTGCTTGATTGAGTTAGGATCTGTAGTTGTGCTAGATGAGTTAGTTAGCTCTCAGGACAAGTGCTTGTATGAGTTAGGAGCTGTAGTTGTGCTAGATGAGTTAGTTAGCTCTCAGGACAAGTGCTTGTATGAGTTAGGAGCTGTAGTTGTGCTAGACGAGTTAGTTAGCTCTCAGGACAAGTGCTTGTATGAGTTAGGAGCTGTAATTGTTCTAGATGAGTTAGTTGCTCTCAGGACAAGTGCTTGCATGACTTAGGAGCTGTAGTTGTGCTAGGTGAGTTAGTTTAGCTCTCAGGACAAGTGCTTGTATGAGTTAGGAGCTGTAGTTGTGCTAGATGAGTTAGTTAGCTCTCAGCACAAGTACTTGTATGAGTTAGGAGCTGTAGTTGTGCTAGATGAGTTAGTTAGCTATCAGGAATAGTGTTTGTATGAGTTAGGGGCTATCACGGTTGTGATACATATACATGACCTCTGAACTCCAAGTTCAAACATTTTGGAGCATGTGGTGTTTGGATAATGAAGTCAACTTCGCAAAACTCCTCCTAGAAAGTGCTTGAGGCTGAAATATAAATAAGTGGGAGTGTGTGTGTGTGTGTGTCGTGTATGGGTGTGTGATAAGTGATGTGTAGTGTGTGCATATATGGTGAGTGGATTGTATGGAGGTGTTGGTATGTGCTGTGCTGACAGAAGTGACAACTATACTGTGGGTTCTTGCTACATGCTGTAGGTTCTTGCAACATGCTGTGGGTTCTTGCAACATGATGTGGGTTCTTGCAACATGTTGTGGGTTCTTACAACATGCTGTGGGTTCTTGCAACATGCTGTGAGTTCTTGCGACATGCTGCTAATTATTTAGATGTGGTTTGATTCGGAAACCATATTACCATCAGCCTGTATTGTAGTGAGGATAGCATCCGCCATTTTCTTCTTTCCTTGAATGTTCAGGATGGGCTTCGTCTTTCAATCAAGTTCAGTTCCCAGCAACCCGAGTACGAGCTTGACGCGGACACACAAGAGGATAAGAACAAGGTGAGGTGTGGAGTCAGAGGCTGTGTGTGCGGTGTCTGTCATAGCAACATGTTGCTGTGCAGATGTGTCGGTTGGTGATGGCCATCTCCATGAGGAACTACCAGCATCGAGGCCAGCAGGATTCACTGCCTGGCCGGGACAATGGTTATGGCAATAGAATGCTCCAAGAAGGCCAAGGCTCTTCCCCGGCGATTAGCTCCGAAAGTGGACACTCAAGTGAATATAAAATAGATATGTATATATATGACTGGAACACTAGCTATTTAGAGTAGGTACTATAGAGACACTCTATACATATACAGTATGATCAGAACACTAGGTAGGTACTATAGAGGCACTCTATACATATACAGTATGATCAGAACACTAGCTATTTAGAGTAGATACTATAGAGGCACTCTATACATATACAGTATGATCAGAACACTAGCTATTTAGAGTAGATACTATAGAGGCACTCTATACATATACAGTATGATCAGAACACTAGCTATGTCGAGTAGGTTAAATATGGATTATACAGGCACTCTATATATGCAGTATGCTCATAAGGCTAGCTATGTAGAGTAGGTTAAATATTATGGAAGCACTCTATATATGCAGTATGACTGTAATGCTAGCTAGGTTAAATATGGACTAGAGGCACTCTATATATGTAAGTGTGATCACGACACCAGCTGTATTAGTTTGAAATGAAGGGGTTCACTTAGCAAGCTAACTGCGACCATGTGACTCACACATACACCTCACCATCTTCTCTCGAATGTGATAAGAGCAAATGTTTCGACAGATCTTGACTTCCTCGTTTCTCTCTTTAACCCCTTCATAATTATTGATAATGAAGAGGCCAAGTTTTCTGCACGTTATAACTCTGGACATATCCCGTGCACACACGTATAAGTTGTTGCAGGCTACATGAACATGTATGTTGCTGTTGATGGGAACATAAGCATGTATGTTGTTTATGGGAACATGAGGATATATGTTGTTGATGGGAACATGAGCATGTATGTTGTTGTTGATGGGAACATGAGGGTGTATGATGTTGTCGATGGGAACATGAGCATGTATGTTGTTTATGGGAACATGAGCATGTATGTTGTTGTTGATGGGAACATGAGATGTATGTTGTTGATAGGAACATAAAAATGTATGTTATTTATGGGAACATGAGGATATATGTTGTTTATGGGAACATGATCATGTATGTTGTTGATGAGAACATGAGGATGTATGTTGTTGTTGATGGGAACATGAGGATGTATGTTGTCGTTGATGGGAACATTAGGATGTATGTTGCTGTTGATGGAAACATGAGATTATGTTGTTGATGGGAACATAAGAATGTATGTTGTTTATGGGAACATGAGGATATATGTTGTTGACGGGAATATGATCATGTATGTTGTTGATTGGAACATGAGGATGTATGTTGCTGTTGATGGGAACATGAGGTTGTGTTTTTTTTAAATTCCCATGTAGGGAGTGATGTCGATGATTCCTTGCAGTTCATGCCAGGGCTCTGAGGGTGCCCATCAAGGAGGACATGGTGGAGAAGAGAGTCATAGTGCCAAGTACCTGCTCTTCTCAGTCACAGTGCCAAGTACCTGCTCTTCTCCAGGAACGGCTCTGTCATTGTCATGTTGCCAAGCAACATGGAAGTCCATTATCACCCCGGGCATACTTTTACTTCATCCACTACCACAAAAAAAATTCCATTGCAGTTCATTAGATGCAGTGGGCGTGCACAGGAATGCCTCGACACTAGCCTAGTACAGGAGTGCATTCATGGGACTCACCCCTTGCTTTTGTGACATTTATTAAAAATAACTGTCTCTAGCATCAACTTCGTATTTTTACAACTTTGGTTGATGCTCTCATCTCTTCCTTAAGGGGAAGATTCCCCTGCTCTTTATTTTATCCAGAAGGAGCTGAAGCCTTAGCCCCCCAAGTGTTGGATATGATGTTGATTATCGAGAACGTTTTATTAAAGTTCTACATATGTTTGCCGAGTGAGTGTCTGTTGCGAGTTTCAGCATAGGTACTGTTCCAGTTCAGAGGTGAACTCAGCGGCAGGTTATTGCTTAGTCAGCATGAGCTTAAGCCACATACATATGAAGTAGGCGGAGTTACGATGACCTATAATTAGAACGACCTCCTAATTTAGACCCAGCCTGCTTGACCGAGTTGGCTAAGTCACTTCTCAAGTGCTGGCTGATGAATTCCATTAAGACTTCCCAGATGTCTGTTGCTGTGAGATAGAGGCACTAATAGAGGTAAATGGTGAACATAGGTATGCCCACTGATGACTGGATTGTTTTACACTGCGTCGGATGTGTGGGTAAAAGGGGGGGGGCAATGAAAAATAGATGAAAACATGAGGTGGGGGAAGAGACGGTGTAAAGAAGAAGCTGCTCTGATTTTGGTGGCCCAGCACAGCTCTGTGTGTCTATACCACCACCCTGTAGCAGATACACAGCCTGGGTTAGGAGGGCAATATATGGAGCATGAATCACTCACTGCCATGCATGGTATGCAGGTGGATGCATGTGAGTGTGCATGCTGACTGCATGTGAGTGTATGTGCTGACTGCATGTGAGTGTGTATGTGCTGACTGCATGTGAGTGTGCATGTGCTGACTGCATGTGAGTGTGTATGTGCTGACTGCATGTGTGTGTGTGTGCTGACTGCATGTGAGTATGTGTGTGCTGACTGCATGTGAGTGTGTATGTGCTGACTGCATGTGAGTGTGTATGTGCTGACTGCATGTGAGTGTGTATGTGCTGACTGCATGTGAGTGTTTATGTGCTGACTGCATGTGAGTGTGTGTGTGCTGACTGCATGCGAGTGTGTGTGTGCTGACTGCATGTGAGTGTGTGTGTGCTGACTGCATGTGAGTGTGTGTGCTGACTGCATGTAAGTGTGTATGTGCTGACTGCATGTGAGTGTGTGTGCTGACTGCATGTATGTGTGTGTGTGTGTGTATTTGTCGTGGCCTTGTTTCTCTGCAGGCGATGGCGGCGAGTGTTTGAGGGTGAACTGCATTACTACAAACCAGATGACTTGGAGGTAATTAATGATGATTAGTATCTATGTAGTCACTAAGGATAGGAATAAGAAGAGCATTGAGCACTGTGTCTAAGGAGAGCACTGTGTCTAAGGAGAGCATTGTGTCTAAGGAGAGCACTGTGTCTAAGGGGAGCACTGTGTCTAAGGGGAGCACTGTGTCACTGTGTCTAAGGAGAGCACTGTGTCTAAGGGGAGCACTGTGTCTAAGGAGAGCACTGTGTCTAAGGAGAGCACTGTGTCTAAGGAGAGCACTGTCTAAGGGGAGCACTGTGTCTAAGGGGAGCACTGTGTCTAAAGGGAGCACTGTGTCTAAGGGGAGCATTGTGTCTAAGGAGAGCACTGTGTCTAAGGGGAGCACTGTGTCTAAGGAGAGCACTGTGTCTAAGGAGAGCACTGGTCTATGGGGAGCACTGTGTCTAAGGGGCAGGGGTGGATCCAGGGGGGGGTTTCTGGGGTTGCAACCCCCCCATAACTTTCTAAACACTAGCTCCACCTCCAGTTTCTTTGTTAGTATAGACACTTGTTAGATATAGACACTTTGTTAGTATAGACACTTTGTTAGATATAGACACTTGTTAGATATAGACACTTTGGTTAAACTACAAACGGTTAAATATGAATGAAATTCTAGTAAACCCACACTCCTGGAATGTGGCTGTGCATATATTATAGCATTTTGCATCTGCCATCAATATTGAAGTAGAAAGAGGCCATCACCCAGGGATTGCACCCAGCTGACAACTTTTTTTTAAAGGTAAGATACAATATACAGCTAGTATATGAACAATAAGGGTTAAGAGTTGAATGCTCAATTTATAATAGCCTTCTAATTAATGTAGAATCGAGTCTGGGTCCCATATCCCTGTGTCAATGACTGCTGATAATGGTAACTCTGGCATCAACTGATATAGATTTATTTGTTCAATCACCATCAATGACAGTCACAACCACTACATCGAGCTCTTCCTTGTCAATGCCAACTACTGTTTCTCAGTTATGCTCAGCAACAATTGATATGATGACTACATCACTCAGTGTAGTTCTGTCAACTAGTGGACAGGTGGACTTAGGGACAATAGTTGAGGCCGCGTTAAGGTAACTGGGATAAGCTTAGGTCATTAGCAAATAATATCCCAGATGATCGTAAGAAGCAATATCTTTCTCATCATTCCAAACCTTCTTCTTCTGATCATCTTCATTCACATCAGGTTACCAAAGTAGGAAAAACCTGGAGTGTATCCTTCCAGCTTGGATGGTTAGTACAATTTCCTTGGCTTTCATACAGCACTGTTCTTGCAGGTGGTCTTGCAGATATTTTATAGTTTTTCCAGAGCAGCCGGGTAGAGGCAGTGTTTCTAGAGTTGGCAATCGTTCTGGTTTGTTTGTTTTGTTGCCATACCAGAAACCATACTCAAAAGCACTTGGCAAGGATGGTTTACTTGTATGCCATGATCAGACTCAAATGCATTGCCGTGCAGCTGAGAGGGTAGAACTTTTTCTCAGAAATTTTAACCAACCAGATGAAAGGATAGATACAAGGCTATTGAAATAGAGCAACCAACAAGCTGAAGAGAACAGGCATGTTCTCCAGCAGATAGTTTTGGCTGTAGAGTTTTTGGCAAAGCAAGCACTACCATTCAGAGGCCACTCTGACTACAGAGTGGATTTCTCAGATGAAGATCTCAACAGGGGCAATTTTGTAGCCACACTTCAGCTTTTGGCTAAGACAGATATGCTCCTACACAAACACCTTCTCTCAGCTAAAAGGAACGCAAAGTATACCAGCAAGATCATTCAAAATGAGGTTATTCACATATATGCATCTAAAATTAGAGAGCAAATTAGAGAGCATGTAACTGAACAGCTCCAAGGAAAAAAATTCCCTTTCACCATCATTGCTGATGAAGCCACAGATCCTCATTCTAATCAAGAGATTCTTTCTGTGTGCTTCAGGTATGTTGATCTGTCCTCTCCCACTGATCCTCATATCAAGGAGTGCCTGATTAGCTTTGTCTACTTGGACCGAGCCAATGCTTCATCTATTTCAAGATAGATTCTTGAAACAGTTTCTAGTCCTTTAGTTTCTTTAGATCCCTGTAGAATTAGAGGGCAAGCTTATGAGAGCATCTGTGATGTCATCCGGCATTGCAGGAGTCCAATCTAAAGTCAAGGAGGTCAGCCCACTAGCTCTGTACACACACTGCTACTCACACTGCCTTAATCTTTCAATTGCCAGAGCATGTCTTGTTCAGAAAGTACGAAACTTGATTTTAGTTATAAATGAAGCACACCTCCTTTTAGCTCACAGCCCTAAGAGAGAAAACCTTTTTGAACTTACAGTCAATGAATTCTTGCCTTCTTCAAAAGCAAGAAAGCTTCTAGGAATGTGTAAGACAAGATGGGTGGAGAGACATACATGCTTTGAAATGTTTCTTGAAATGTATGAGCCACTTATCACTTTCTTAGATGCCATTTTGTGTCCTACTGATTACCCAAATTTAGGCTCATCAGATGGGAGCTGGAATTGGAATACTGAGACAAGAGTGAAAGCACAAAGTCTGAAAGCTGCTCTCTCTTCTTTTCAAACTCTTGCTGTTTTTATAATCACCAAGAATGTTCTTCATGAAGTAAAACTACTTGCTTCAAAACTTCAGAAGCAGGATCAAGATATATATGATGCCTATAACAAAGTTACTGAAGCGATTGAATGCTTGAAAACCCTCAGAAAGACTATTGAAACCGTTATTAGCTTGTGGTATTGTGAGGTACTTGAACTGGCTGATTCAATTGGTGTGAGTGAGAGTGTTCCAAGAAAGACAACCATTCAACGGAACACTCCAAGTCAATCAGCAAAAGAGCATTACAAGAGAGTCATTGCTATACCAGTGCTGGATTCATTCATTAACCAGTTGGAGGAAAGATTTCAAGGGTAGGGAAAACAAAGTCATATGCCTTGTGCCTTCAGTGCTCAACTGCAATCCGAGTGTTCAACAATCACAACATATAGATGACCTTCTGTACTGGGAACAAGTTCTTCCATGTTCCTTGTCTCTCAAAAGTGAACTAAGACGATGGCAATCATTGTGGGAGCATAAGCGAGACAAAGATGAGGCTACCATCCCCAACAATTATCTCCTAGCTCTTAGCTCTTGTGACTCTGATACTTTCCCAAACATTCTAGTCATAGCTTGCACTCTGCCTATCACCAGTGCTGAAGCAGAACGATCATTTAGTTTACTCAGGAGGATAAAGACATACACAAGGTCGACTTTGACTGAACAACACTTTTCTGATCTTGCTGTAATAGCCATGAACTATGGAGTGAGAATGTCAGTTGATGATATCTGCCATGCTTTTGTGCAGAGAAGGCTCTTTCAAGCTTCACTATTTATTGACTGAAAATAGTTTCCTGTTTATCTTTAGTTGCTGTTCTTTTAAGCTGATAAATATTCTTATTCATTACACAGTACAGTGTGCATGGGCTAGTTCTCCACCCCTGCACGCCCCCCCCCCTGTACCTTTCTAAAATTCCTGGATCCACCCCAGCATCTTCCTTAGGTTGTTAGTAGGCAGGCAGCCAGGACTATAGCCCAGAATAAGTAAGGAGGTTTCCTGAGCACTTGCACTATTACTCACAATTCTTTTTAAAGGATACTATGTTCAATTTTACATTTCTTGTTATAATAATGTTGGTGATGATATGTCTTGTTATATAATTGCCAAGAGAAATGCAGGACGGTGCTTTTTTGCAAAATGATTAATGATCTGATCATGATTCAGGAAAGAAAGGATTTCCGGGCAACATGGAAACACCCGTGGCTATGGCCGTGAGTAGTTCATCAACCCCCACAATCTAAAATTCCTGGATCCACCCCTGAGGGGAGCACTGTGTCTAAGGAGAGCACTGTGTCTAAGGAGAGCACTGTGTCTAAGGGGAGCACTGTGTCTAAGGGGAACAGGCTTGAGTTGTGGCTTGACCAGGTACAATGGATTGCTAAGCCGACCTCATTTTGCCAATATTGGGCACGGAGCCTGCCAATATTATTTTCAGCAAATGTTCTGAAGTCTCTTCCATTAGTTTTCTTGTTAGGTTTGCCATATTTCAGCCGGAATACTTGGGGCGAGTCACCACCTGGGGTTAACTAACGCAACATGTCCACACTCACTGGCAATACATCCACACTCACTGGCAACAAATCCACACTCGCTGACAACACATCCAAACTCGCTGGCAACACATCCACACTCACTGGCAATGCATCCACACTCGCTGGCAACACATCCACACTCGCTGGCAACACATCCACACTCACTGGCAAAACATCCACACTTGCTGGCAACACGTCCACACTCGCAGGCCACACATCCAAACATGCTGGCAATGCATCCACACTCGCTAGCAACACATCTACACTCACTGGCAACACATCCACACTCTCTGGCAACACATCCACACTCACTGGCAACACATCCATACTCGCTGGCAATGCATCCACACTCGCTGGCAACACATCCACACTCGCTGGCAACACATTCACACTCGCTGGCAATGCATCCACACTCCCTGGCAACACATCCACACTCGCTGACAACATATCTACACTCGCTGGCAACACATCCACACTCGCTGGCAACACATCCACACTCTCTGGCAACACATCAACACTCACTGGCAACACATCCACACTCACTGGCAACACATCCACACTCACTGGCAAAACATCCACACTTGCTGGCAACACGTCCACACTCGCAGGCCACACATCCAAACGCGCGGCAACACATCCACACTCACTGGCAACACATCCACACTCGCTGGCAATGCATCCACACTCGCTGGCAACACATCCACACTCACTGGCAACACATCCACACTCGCTGGCAGCAAGTGTGGATATGTAAACATGTTGCCAGTCAGTGCGATAATATAAACATGTTGCGAGCAAGTGTGGATACATTGCGGTGTTCATCTATTAATTCCCGACCGAAGGCTAATGCATTAGCACTAGAAGCTGATTGAAGGAGAAATGTACAGAACGTTGTCTAATAACTAGCCCACATCCTCAACCCATAAATCTCTTGCTGACCAATGTTGTTATTCATATTGTTGTTTAGAACGAGTATAAGCAAATTTCATTCCCCCTACCCCCACCCCGCCCCCACCTTCAGAATGCTCTGAACATCATCACCCTGAACCCTGATGTGACTGAAGTCAGTGTGTCAGGAAGTAATAGACTGCTGTTCTCCATGCAAGGAAGTGAGCGGAGGTTCTAGTAAGTGCATCAATTGGAAGTCCTGTTGCATTTACAAACACTTTGCAAGCGAGTTAATCTTGTTCACGTTGTCTTTCAGCGGACTTTTGCAAGCTCATCAATGGGCAACAAGACAGCCGAACAGCTGAGGGATGAGTGGTATAAGGTAGAGCATTGTCATTGCTGTAGTTACGGGAATGATGTAATGACTTCTTGTGGTCGTCCTTCAGGCCATCATGACTGGCATGTTCAAGCGCCCCACCTCCTCTGGTGGTCTGAGTGGAGGCACTTCTACTGGTACGCTTTGTGTTAATAGTACACCCTTGTTGTTGAGCAGGTGTCTGTACTACGCACCTACTTGGTGTTAATAGTACACGCTTGTTGTTGAGCAGGTATCTATACTACACATCTACTTTGTGTTAATAGTACACCCTTGTTGTTGAGCAGGTGTCTGTACTACGCACCTACTTGGTGTTAATAGTACACGCTTGTTGTTGAGCAGGTGTCTATACTACACATCTACTTTGTGTTAATAGTACACGCTTGTTGTTGAGCAGGTGTCTGTATTACGCACCTACTTTGTGCTAATAGTACACGCTTGTTGTTGATCAGGTGTCTATACTACACATCTACTTTGTGTTAATAGTACACGCTTGTTGTTGAGCAGGTGTCTGTACTACACACCTACTTGTTGTTAATAGTTCACGCTTGTTGTTGAGCAGGTGTCTATACTACACATCTACTTTGTGTTAATAGTACACACTTGTTGTTGAGCAGGTGTCTGTATAACGCACCTACTTTGTGTTAATAGTACACGCTTGTTGTTGAGCAGGTGTCTGTACTACACACCTACTTGGTGTTAATAGTACACGCTTGTTGTTGAGCAGGTGTCTATACTACACATCTACTTTGTGTTAATAGTACACGCTTGTTGTTGAGCAGGTGTCTGTATTACGCACCTACTTTGTGTTAAGCACCTGCTCCACTGTTGGTTCTAGCCTCTTGTTTTAAGCGTTGGAGGTAGCCATGTCTCCGAGTGCTAGAGAGTCAGTGTTTCTTCTGTTGGTGGTGACACACTACAGATTCGTAGATATGATGTCCACGTATGACACTCACCGGACTCTGTACCATGACTTCCTGCTAGAGAATCAGCGATCTGTACCTGAAAGAGATTGGTTGCATGTTGGTCTACACACGGGCATTGTTTTAAATAGCCACTGGATGCTGGGTGCCATCTCCTTGCCGACCAGTGCTACTCAGCAGCCAGGTCACTCACCCATCATCCCAAACCATTACCCTTGTCCTAGTTGTAGCCATTACATTTCAGAAGTGGTTCACTGTGTGATGGTGTTTTATAATATCTCCAGCCAAAGATTTGGCTTTGAAGAGAAACACCATAAAGAATTCCATGAAGAAACCCACCAGTATCGATAAGCTGGTCGACCCTTTCGAGGCCATGGAACTGGACCTACCACCTGGACCTACCACCAGCAGGCAGTTCCTCTGGCACTGAAAAATCTGGAGATCGTCATTGGACCCTGGCCAAGTCTGGAGAGTGCCAATGGATGATCTCGAGCATCAGAAATAAACTGTCGTCCATTCGGAAATCAAACTCGTTAAATGCCCCCTCGCAGGATTACCTCGAGGAAATGGTGACTCCGAGAAGAGACAAGTCCATCACTGGAACGGTTTTTTATGGGGACGAGAGCATGGCAGTGACCAAGAACTTATCCGAACCAGCCAACTTCGAGCCACTGGATTTGAAGGGGAAGAACATGAATGAGCTACTGATGCTACTAAAGCCTGTAATATTAATACACTGCCCCTCTTAATTAGTATTGATTTGTTAGTGTCTAATTGTAGCATATTAAATTGCACGAAGACTGTTTTCTTCCTAGTCATTATTCTGCAGATTAGTAGATGATATTGCCCCTAGCTGCTCTCTTTATTAGCCTAGCATACATAGGTCAGCTGCAGGTTTTGTTGTTGCCATGGTTGCTGCTGACACTAAGTAGCTATACCCTCATAATGGCCAAGACCCTCCCCTTCCATAGTCTACTGGACATAACAAAATAGTGTAAAAACTCTTTACCAGCTACAGGAGATGTAGTGTTGATTTTGAGAGCTATGGTTTTGGCAGCAAGATTCTAACCCAAATCCAGCCCACTTCTAGGTAGCTGTCAGTAGAGAGAGTCTCTATTGTTGTTGTTTTGTGTGTGAGTGAGTGTGTGTGTGTGTGTGTGTGTGTATGGGAGGGGTGGGGGTGGGTGTGTATAAGGGAGGTTTTACTTCGTAATAGTTAATGAGGTAGGTAGTTTAACTAAACAGAAGTCAGATTTAGAGATGAGCGTGCTCCCTGTTTCTTCTCCATTTACAGGAATTTGAGGATGTCAGCAACATTCTGGGAAATATGACCACTGGTTCCTCTAAACTGGACATGATGGTGTGTGAGTGAGTGCTTGTGTTAGTTGGGCACGGAGTCTTACACAAGGCAAGCTAGCCAATATGCTGGCAGGTCCTGCATTGGTGGCTAACATGGCTCCAATTAGGGTCTTATGTGAGAGGTGTGAAAGTATTTCCAAGGGGGAGGAAGCGGTGGGGTCACAATCTTGCTTCTGGCAACGAGATAACTATGGACTTAAACTAGAATGTCATAAAAACTCTGCTCTTTTTAAGGTATATACTTCGCAGATGCGACTTTGACATTTACAATGTGCCTGTGGCTGACATACAAACTTACAAGTCTCTGGAAAAAACATGCAATTCTTCTGCACTAGCATAACACATGGCAGTCGGCTGTGCACATGGCAGTCGGCTGCGCACATGGCAATCGTCTCCGCACATGGCAGTCGGCTGCGCACATGGCAGTCGGCTCCGCACATGGCAGTCGGCTCCGCACGTGGCAGTCGGCTCCGCACATGGCAGTCGGCTCCGTGTCTTAGAATGTACCGGATCATAGCACTAGTAAACAGGAGGAGGATTCATTTATCATAACTCACTTCTAGTTTAAAAATGAGTAGTCAGAAGACCACCATGTCTGTACCAGTGATGACAAGCCTAGAGAGGAGCCAAGGTTAAGGAAGACCCAGAGTTTGACCAAGAGAAGCTTGAAAGTGAGAGGGAGAGCAATGCTCTGCAGGGAAGGAGGAGATGACTGAGAAACAATTGGAAGAGCATTGATTGAGGGGGCATTTTTCAGCATGACAACATCGATATCGTATACCCTCTCTGGTGATCCGGCAAGCCAGTCATGTACGTAGCTCACAGACAGCATCCTATCATTCACAGCAAGCATTAGGAAAAGCTGTGAGGCAAGTGAGTCATTCCCTGCCATCTCCTCCTCACAAACAATGGCGCAACTCACCAGAAACAAGCCACCATGGCTCTACCATTAATGAAGAAACAATGAGCTTGTGAATACTACAACAATTAAGACATCTTATGGCAAGCTCCCGGAACAAACGATTGCATTATTCGAGAAACTAATGAGGAGGTAGCTAAAGTGAAGCGGGCAGAAACGGCAAGGTGTACGATGATATACCTGTGAGAAGCGCACTCTAAGTTCACCGAAGAACATCTGATAACCAAAACTGGTATCAGCAAGTTTGGTGAATTATGACAAGCAAACATGAACCTGTTTGACCACATGCCATACTCAACCTCACAACAGGCGACTGAAGGCTGAAACGTCACAACAAGCAACTGAAGGCTGAAACTTCACAACAAGCAACTGAAGGCTGAAACCTCACAACAAGCCACTGAAGGCTGAAACCTCACAACAAGCCACTGAAGGCTGAAACCTCACAACAAGCAACTGAGGCTGAAACTTCACAATAAGCAACTGAGGCTGAAACTTCACAACAAGCAACTGAGGCTGAGACCTCGCAACAAGCAACTGAGGATGAAACCTCACAACAAGCAACTGAAGGCTGAAACCTCACAACAAGCAACTGAGGCTGAGACCTCACAACAAGCAACTGAGGCTGAGACCTCACAACAAGCAACTGAGGCTGAAACCTCTCAACATGCAACTGAAGGCTGAAACCACACAACAAGCAACTGAGGCTGAGACCTCACAACAAGCAACTGAAGGCTGAAATCTCACAACAAGCAACTGAAGCCAAGACCCCACAACAAGCAACTGAAGGCTGAAACATCACAACAAGCAACTGAAGATTGAAACCTCACAACAAGCAACTGAAGCAGAAATCTCACAACAAGCAACTGAAGGCTGAAACCTCACAACAAGCAACTGAAGGCTGAAACCTCACAACAAGCAACTTAGGCTGAAAAACAAGCAACTGAAGGCTGAAACCTCACAACAACTAACTGAAGGCTGAAACCTCACAACAAGCAACTGAAGGCTGGAACCTCACAACAAGAAACTGAGGCTGAAAAACAAGCAACTGAAGGCTGAAACCTCACAACAAGCAACTGGAGGCTGAAACCTCACAAGTAGCCATAATCCTCACTGCTCATGCTTGAATTGTCATGAAAAGTATTGTGGTGATTTTTGACAACCTCAGCGTTAACATATCTCCATGCGATTTATTTTTAGGCATCTTAAAAGGTCAAGTTTGCCTCCATAGAAACTACCGACATCTTTACCGATAGAGCCACATCACAGTTCAAGCAGATTCTTCTTCTCACATCTTCATTCCTGGCAAATGGAACATGACCTCCAACTAATATGGAACTTCTTTGTGACTTCACATGGCGAAGGTGTTGTCCATGGGATCAGAGGAATGGTGAGGAGAACAGTATGGAGGCATGTTACAGCAGAGACAAGTCATGTCACCTATGTTCAAGAATACACTAGCCTGGCGAAGGAGGTGTGTCCCAACATTGTTGTGAAATACATACCAAAGAGTGGAATTGATGAGGAGGCAGCCATTTTGTGTGCAAAGTGGGCAACAGTTCTTTCAGTTCCCAGAGCACAGCAGCTTCATTGCATCAACCCTAATCGCAGTGGCAAGGTCAAGGTTGCTGAGGCCTCAGGTGGGACAGTGGCAAGGTCAAGGTTGCTGAGGCCTCAGGTGAGACAGTGGCAAGGTCAAGGTTGCTGAAGCCTCAGTTGAGACAGAGTTTCAGGTTTTATCAGGTACGAAGTTCATCTTCCGTAACACCATCCAAACCACAAGTGGAGCAACAATCAGCGGGTCCCGCTGAGCCACAATTTGAGATAAAAATTGTCTTGGAGCAATTGATGATATATTGTCCTACGAAAAGCACGAAATTGCCTGCATGATGTGGTAACCTGTATTGACAAGTCTGTCGGAGTCAAAGGTGTGCACAGAAGTGGCATCATTTGGAAGTAGCCAACACGTGAAGACAAGATTTGTTATAAAATGGACGACACTCTTGGCTTCATAAAACCACTAGCTGCTGCTGGACACCCGAGGACAACTTAAGTGTGATGATTTAGTAGCTTAGTGTCCATAACCATGGATGCAGTGAACTCTGCATGACTTGCCATTTTATCACTGCAAGTTTTAAAAGTGATCTCCTCAACACATGTCTAAACCCTTCAACGAGTCCAACTTCAATGGGTCTGCAGTAGATAACAGGCCAAAGTTCACAGTTTGCTCACAAACAAACATACATTCTAGAGAGCACATCATCAGCACAGGGCTACTCATATGCACCAGTAATAGCACGGGCAAGAGCCAGGCAGGACTAGTAACTTCACGGACTTCTGACAATAAATATTTCTGCATCAATTTCTCCTATTTCTCTGCACATGCCCGTCACAGTCTTTTGATCAGGTCCCCTGACCTCCAGGAAGTTGAAAGTGAAAGGTTTCCCTTTGGCTACACCTTTTAGCTGTTTTGTGTTAGCAAGTTGTTCTATGAAATGGACGTCCATTACCTAATGAAATTGCCCCAAGCTCTATTACAGGTACAGTATGCATTTTTATGTACTAGCTTTGAACCTTCTGTAGTGTGAGTGTTGAATGCCCCAGGCAAAGATTCCTCAGCAATCTTAGGGCATAGTGTTAGGTGCACAGGCCTCCCTTCCCCTCACCTCCCACTCCCCTCCTAGTTTATTTTCTCTACATCATGTTGTGTGTGTGTGTGTGTGTGTGTGTGTCCTTCCCTGTCTCCAGGTGGTAAGGCTGGATAGCATCATCAATGATTTGGTGAACAGCTACATTGATATGACAGGAGAAGACTTGAGGTGAGCATTAATTAAAGTGTGGTAGCTATTGCCGGACATGCAACACTTATTGTGTTGCTAATCTTCAACGAACCTCATGCTCTGTCTGCATATTCCAGCCGTGTCTTGAAAAGTGCGTGATAATAATCAAGTCACCTCTGTCTGACCATGATGTGTATTATTTATCACTCGAGTGTTGGAGGAGGCAAGGTTTCCTGCTTGGCTCCTCGCTAGACTAGCAGAGATAAACTTACTTGCAACTGCTGCTTGGTCTCCATCTCTGCACTGGCAGCAGAAGGTCCATCCAATGCCTCACAGCAAGCTCTCCACTCCATGCCTCACAGCAAGCTCTCCACTCCATGCCTCACAGCAAGCTCTCCATACCACACCTCACAGCAAGCTCTCCTCTCCACACCTCACAGCAAGCTCTCCACTCACACCACACAGCAAGCTCTCCACACCACACCTCACAGCAAGCTCTCCACTCACACCTCACAGCAAGCTCTCCACTCACACCTCACAGCAAGCTCTCCACTCACACCTCACAGCAAGCTCTCCACTCCACAGCTCACAGCAAGCTCTCCACTCACACCTCACAGCAAGCTCTCCACTCCACACCTCACAGCAAGCTCTCCACTCCATGCCTCACAGCAAGCTCTCCACTCCACACCTCACAGCAAGCTCTCCACTCCACACCTCACAGCAAGCTCTCCACACCATACCTCACAGCAAGCTCTCCTCTCCACACCTCACAGCAAGCTCTCCACTCACACCTCACAGCAAGCTCTCCACTCCACACCTCACAGCAAGCTCTCCACTCCACATCTCACAGCAAGCTCTCCACTCCCAGCCTCACAGCAAGCTCTCCACTCCACACCTCACAGCAAGCTCTCCACTCCATGCCTCACAGCAAGCTCTCCACTCCACACCTCACAGCATGCTCTCCACACCACACCTCACAGCAAGCTCTCCACACCACAACTCACAGCAAGCTCTCCACTCCACACCTCACAGCAAGCTCTCCACACCACACCTCACAGCAAGCTCTCCACTCCACACCTCACAGCAAACTCCATGGTGGCCTGCAACATCGACCATAAACTTGTCATCAGGTCTGGGCCCAGATGAATAGTAATTAATCTCATACACCGTTCCCTTCCTAGAGACCTGTGCCATAGGACCTAGTACAAGGCCATATCAAGTGCAAATGTCAGTTGCAAATTCGGAATGGTTTCATGAGTTCCATGCAACTCTCCTTTCTGACAGTTAAGCATCGCCATGTTATTTTGGTTTTTTGACCTGGTTTCTTTGCCTCGGAATAAAACCGCATGCTGTCCAACTTCTTGCCTCTTTTTGTGAGACTTACCAGCATTTCCCGTGCAGCTGCCTGAATGTAGCGATCAGGTAACGTTTTTTGGTGCTTCATCATTTGCAACCGCCTCTGTGAATCTCCTGTATCCATCACTGGACATCTGTGACAGCTAGAGCAAGGTGATCAGGTGATCTTTTGTCTCGGGCACTGTCCACATGGGAATAGCTGGCAAATTATATTCTCCAATTAGTGCTCACCAAAACCGTTTAACCTCATTACTAATGTAAGAAGCTGAGGCTTTTGTGGTCTGCGTGTGTGCACATACCATAACTATTTCTGGTACTAGAGTAAAAGCATGTACCTAATTGGTGAACACCAGATACAGTAGGCTTGTGTCCATGAAGTATTGCATGCAGCTGGTCCCATTAATGACTTCTTTGGTTCGATATCTCCTCCACACATACATGAAACCTTGTGGACCTCACCCATCGAAAATGTCCTTCTCCTCCCAACAGCTGGTCAGTAGCATCTGTCATGGACAGAACAGCTGTAGTAGTTATTCCATTGTATTTGATGGCAGAAGAAGCTCTTCATGTTCTGTCCCGTCCAGCTGATCGTTTAAAACTTGCATGAAGGAGCTCCTTTGATTTGTTGGACTCAGTAGACAGCGCCAGTTTATGTGGAGGTGCGCTTAGTGAATGACTTGGTTTCTGTGCTCAGCAATTGTGCAATACTCTGAATGTGGGTACTAATTAGGAAGTATATACTTCTCTCGATGTTCCCTATGCTTGTAATTGTGTGTGTACTTTTAAGCAGCTCAGATGCGGTTGAGGTCCTTTAAACAAGATAATGACAAACTAACTGGATGGTGATGAAATGGAGAGACCCACGATCCCTGACATGCAGAATGAAATCCTGGAGACCCACAACCCCTGACATGCAGAATGAAATCCTGAGAGACCCACAACCCCTGACTTACAGAATGAAACCCACAACCCCTGACATGCAGGATGAAATCCTGAGAAAGATGGCTCTGTCGGGTCTCTCGACAAGTGATGGCTTCGATCCGATCAGCACAGTTCTGGACAATTATGGGAGATGAAACTGCAGAGAACTCTAATGAGTAGCAAGTTGTTGTCTGTTTTTGATGGTTAGATAGTGAACTGGAGACTCATGAAGAATTGGCTGGTCTCTGTGAGACTAACTCGACTCCACACAAGTGCTGCACTCTGTGATACATGATGTCCTGAACTCTGTAGTACATGATGTCCTGAACTCTGTGGTACATGATGTCCTGAACTCTGTGATACATGATGTCCTGAACTATGTGATACATGATGTCC
This sequence comes from Cladorhizidae sp. MBARI D1340-BT2, assembly GCA_028752905.1. Lineage (NCBI taxonomy): Eukaryota > Metazoa > Porifera > Demospongiae > Poecilosclerida > Cladorhizidae > Cladorhizidae sp. MBARI D1340-BT2. The sequence goes on from JAQNBH010000018.1 coordinate 14,054,316, forward strand.
TGAACTCTGTGATACATGATGTCCTGAACTCTGTGGTACATGATGTCCTGAACTCCGTGGTACATGATGTCCTGAACTCTGTGATACATGATGTCCTGAACTCTGTGATACATGATGTCCTGAACTCTGTGGTACATGATGTACTGAACTCTGTGATACATGATGTCCTGAACTCTGTGGTACATGATGTCCTGAACTCTGTGGTACATGATGTCCTGAACTCTGTGATACATGATGTCCTGGACTCTGTGGTACATGATGTCCTAAACTCTGTGGTACATGATGTCCTGAACTCTGTGATACATGATGTCCTGAACTCTGTGGTACATGATGTCCTGAACTCTGTGATACATGATGTCCTGAACTCTGTGATACATGATGGCCTTAACTCTGTGGTACGTGATGGCCTTAACTCTGTGGTACGTGATAGCCTAAACTCTGTGATACATGATATCCTGAACTCTGTGGTACATGATGTCCTGAACTCTGTGGTACATGATGTCCTGAACTCTGTGGTACATTATGTCCTGAACTATGTGGTACATGATGGCCTGAACTCTGTGGTACATGATGTCCTACACTCTATGGTACATGATGTCCTGAACTCTGTGATACATGATGTCCTAAAATCTGTGGTACATGATGTCCTGAACTCTGTGGTACATGATGTCCTGAACTCTGTGATACATGATGTCCTGAACTATGTGGTACATGATGTCCTAAACTCTGTGATACATGATGTCCAGAACTCTGTGTTACATGATGGCATGAACTCGGTGGTACATGATGTCCTGAACTCTGTGATACATGATGTCCTGAACTCTGTGGCACATGATGTCCTAAACTCTGTGGTACATTATGTCCTGAACTCTGTGGTACACGATGGCCTGAACTCTGTGGTACATGATGTCCTGAACTCTGTAGTACATGATGGCCTGAACTCTGTGGTACATGATGTCCTGAACTCTGTGGTACATGATGTCCTGAACTCTGTGATACATGATGTCCTGAACTCTGTGGTACATGATGTCCTGAACTCTGTGGTACATGTTGGCCTGCTTCGAATGGATCTTTCCACTTCAAAACCCTGGGGGCAGTGTTACGATGCTGCTGCATATATGTTGGGAGATTTGGTAGGGTAGCCAAACTGGTCCTTGATGAAGAACCCAGAGCACTGTACACTCATCGCTATGGTGTTCTCAATTGGCATGCTCAGATACTATATAGGATTGCAGAGTAATGAAGGATATTTTGGACACATTGTACGAGATTGTGAAGCTGATCAAGAAATCTCATCAACATGATGCCATGCTCCACAACCTAAGGCAACAGCTACCAGACTCCACTCAACATGATGCCATGCTGAACAACCTAAGGCAACAGCTACCAGACTCCACTCAACATGATGCCATGCTCCACAATCTAAGGCAACAGCTGTCAGACTCCACTCAACATGATGCCATGCTCCACAACCTAAGGCAACAGCTACCAGACTCCACTCAACATGATGCCATGCTGCACAACCTAAGGCAACAGCTGTCAGACTCCACTCAACATGATGCCATGCTCCACAACCTAAGGCAATAGCTGTCAGACTCAGCTCAACATGATGCCATGCTCCACAACCTAAGGCAACAGCTGTCAGACTCCACTCAACATGATGCCATGCTCCACAACCTAAGGCAACAGCTACCAGACTCCACTCAACATGATGCCATGCTCCACAACCTAAGGCAATAGCTGTCAGACTCCACTCAACATGATGCCATGCTCCACAACCTAAGGCAACAGCTGTCAGACTCCACTCAACATGATGCCATGCTGCACAACCTAAGGCAACAGCTATCAGACTCCACTCAACATGATGCCATGCTCCACAACCTAAGGCCACAGCTACCAGACTCCACTCAACATGATGCCATGCTGAACAACCTAAGGCAACAGCTGTCACACTCCACTCAACATGATGCCATGCTCCACAACCTAAGGCAACAGCTATCAGACTCCACTCAACATGATGCCATGCTCCACAACCTAAGGCAACAGCTACTAGACTCCACTCAACATGATGCCATGCTCCACAACCTAAGGCAACAGCTGCCAGACTCCACTCAACATGATGCCATGCTCCACAACCTAAGGCAACAGCTAACAGACTGCACTCAACATGATGCCATGCTCCACAACCTAAGGCAACAGCTACCAGACTCCACTCAACATGATGCCATGCTCCACAACCTAAGGCAACAGCTACCAGACACCACTCAACATGATGCCATGCTCCACAACCTAAGGCAACAGCTACCAGACTCCACTCAACATGATGCCATGCTCCACAACCTAAGGCAACAGCTATCAGACTCTACTCAACATGAAGCCATGCTCCACAACCTAAGGCAACAGCTACCAGACTCCATTCAACATGATGCCATGCTGCACAACCTAAGGCAACAGCTGACAGACTCCACTCAACATGATGCCATGCTCCACAACCTAAGGCAACAGCTACCAGACTCCACTCAACATGATGCCATGCTCCACAACCTAAGGCAACAGCTGCCAGACTCCACTCAACATGATGCCATGCTCCACAACCTAAGGCAACAGCTATCAGACTCCACTCAACATGATGCCATGCTCCACAACCTAAGGCAACAGCTACCAGACTCCACTCAACATGATGCCATGCTCCACAACCTAAGGCAACAGCTACCAGACTCCAATCAACATGATGCCGTGCTCCACAACCTAAGGCAACAGCTACCAGACTCCACTCAACATGATGCCATGCTCCACAACCTAAGGCAACAGCTACCAGACTCCACTCAACATGATGCCATGCTCCACAACCTAAGGCAACAGCTACCAGACTCCACTCAACATGATGCCATGCTCCACAACCTAAGGCAACAGCTACCAGACTCCACTCAACATGATACCATGCTCCACAACCTAAGGCAACAGCTCTCAGACTCCACTCAACATGACGCCATGCTGCACAACCTAAGGCAACAGCTACCAGACTCCACTCAACATGATGCCATGCTCCACAACCTAAGGCAACAGCTATCAGACTCCACTCAACATGATGCCATGCTCCACAACTTAAGGCAACAGATGTCAGACTCCACTCAACATGATGCCATGCTCCACAACCTAAGGCAACAGCTACCAAACTCCACTCAACATGATGCCATGCTCCACAACCTAAGGCAACAGCTACCAGACTGCACTCAACATAATGCCATGCTCCACAACCTAAGGCAACAGCTATCAGACTCCACTCAACATGATGCCATGCTCCACAACCTAATGCAACAGCTACCAGACTCCACTCAACATGATGCCATGCTCCACAACCTAAGGCAACAGCTGTCAGACTCCACTTAACATGATGCCATGCTCCACAACCTAAGGCAACAGCTATCAGACTCCACTCAACAAGATGCCATGCTCCACAACCTAAGGCAACAGCTGTCAGACTCCACTCAACATGATGCCATGCTCCATAACCTAAGGCAACAGCTACCAGACTCCACTCAACATGAAGCCATGCTCCACAACCTAAGGCAACAGCTATCAGACTCCACTCAACATGATGCCATGCTCCACAACCTAAGGCAACAGCTATCAGACTCCACTCAACATGATGCCATGCTCCACAACCTAAGGCAACAGCTCCACTCAACATGATACCATGCTGCACAACCTAAGGCAACAGCTACTAGACTCCACTCAACATGATGCCATGCTCCACAACCTAAGGCAACAGCTGCCAGACTCCACTCAACATGATGCCATGCTCCACAACTTAAGGCAACAGCTAACAGACTCCACTCAACATGATGCCATGCTCCACAACCTAAGGCAACAGCTACCAGACTCCACTCAACATGATGCCATGCTCCACAACCTAAGGCAACAGCTACCGGACACCACTCAACATGATGCCATGCTCCACAACCTAAGGCAACAGCTACCAGACTCCACTCAACATGATGCCATGCTCCACAACCTAAGGCAACAGCTATCAGACTCTACTCAACATGAAGCCATGCTCCACAACCTAAGGCAACAGCTACCAGACTCCATTCAACATGACGCCATGCTGCACAATCTAAGGCAACAGCTGACAGACTCCACTCAACATGATGCCATGCTCCACAACCTAAGGCAACAGCTACCAGACTCCACTCAACATGATGCCATGCTCCACAACCTAAGGCAACAGCTGCCAGACTCCACTCAACATGATGCCAGGCTCCACAACCTAAGGCAACAGCTACCAGACTCCACTCAACATGATGCCATGCTCCACAACCTAAGGCAACAGCTACCAGACTCCACTCAACATGATGCCATGCTCCACAACCTAAGGCAACAGCTACCAGACTCCACTCAACATGATACCATGCTCCACAACCTAAGGCAACAGCTGTCAGACTCCACTCAACATGACGCCATGCTGCACAACCTAAGGCAACAGCTACCAGACTCCACTCAACATGATGCCATGCTCCACAACCTAAGGCAACAGCTATCAGACTCCACTCAACATGATGCCATGCTCCACAACTTAAGGCAACAGATGTCAGACTCCACTCAACATGATGCCATGCTCCACAACCTAAGGCAACAGCTACCAGACTCCACTCAACATGATGCCATGCTCCACATCCTAAGGCAACAGCTACCAGACTGCACTCAACATAATGCCATGCTCCACAACCTAAGGCAACAGCTATCAGACTCCACTCAACATGATGCCATGCTCCACAACCTAATGCAACAGCTACCAGACTCCACTCAACATGATGCCATGCTCCACAACCTAAGGCAACAGCTGTCAGACTCCACTTAACATGATGCCATGCTCCACAACCTAAGGCAACAGCTATCAGACTCCACTCAACATGATGCCATGCTCCACAACCTAAGGCAACAGCTATCAGACTCCACTCAACATGATGCCATGCTCCACAACCTAAGGCAACAGCTGTAAGACTCCACTCAACATGATGCCATGCTCCATAACCTAAGGCAACAGCTACCAGACTCCACTCAACATGAAGCCATGCTCCACAACCTAAGGCAACAGCTATCAGACTCCACTCAACATGATGCCATGCTCCACAACCTAAGGCAACAGCTATCAGACTCCACTCAACATGATGCCATACTCCACAACCTAAGGCAACAGCTCCACTCAACATGATACCATGCTGCACAACCTAAGGCAACAGCTACTAGACTCAACTCAACATGATGCCATGCTCCACAACCTAAGGCAACAGCTGCCAGACTCCACTCAACATGATGCCATGCTCCACAACCTAAGGCAACAGCTAACAGACTCCACTCAACATGATGGCATGCTCCACAACCTAAGGCAACAGCTACCAGACTCCACTCAACATGATGCCATGCTCCACAACCTAAGTCAACAGCTACCAGACACCACTCAACATGATGCCATGCTCCACAACCTAAGGCAACAGCTACCAGACTCCACTCAACATGATGCCATGCTCCACAACCTAAGGCAACAGCTATCAGACTCTACTCAACATGAAGCCATGCTCCACAACCTAAGGCAACAGCTACCAGACTCCATTCAACATGATGCCATGCTGCACAACCTAAGGCAACAGCTGACAGACTCCACTCAACATGATGCCATGCTCCACAACCTAAGGCAACAGCTACCAGACTCCACTCAACATGATGCCATGCTCCACAACCTAAGGCAACAGCTGCCAGACTCCACTCAACATGATGCCATGCTCCACAACCTAAGGCAACAGCTATCAGACTCCACTCAACATGATGCCATGCTCCACAACCTAAGGCAACAGCTACCAGACTCCACTCAACATGATGCCATGCTCCACAACCTAAGGCAACAGCTACCAGACTCCACTCAACATGATGCCGTGCTCCACAACCTAAGGCAACAGCTACCAGACTCCACTCAACATGATGCCATGCTCCACAACCTAAGGCAACAGCTACCAGACTCCACTCAACATGATGCCATGCTCCACAACCTATGGCAACAGCTACCAGACTCCACTCAACATGATGCCATGCTCCACAACCTAAGGCAACAGCTACCAGAGGTACACTCAACATGATACCATGCTCCACAACCTAAGGCAACAGCTGTCAGACTCCACTCAACATGACGCCATGCTGCACAACCTAAGGCAACAGCTACCAGACTCCACTCAACATGATTCCATGCTCCACAACCTAAGGCAACAGCTATCAGACTCCACTCAACATGATGCCATGCTCCACAACTTAAGGCAACAGATGTCAGACTCCACTCAACATGATGCCATGCTCCACAACCTAATGCAACAGCTACCAGACTCCACTCAACATGATGCCATGCTCCACAACCTAAGGCAACAGCTGTCAGACTCCACTTAACATGATGCCATGCTCCACAACCTAAGGCAACAGCTATCAGACTCCACTCAACATGATGCCATGCTCCACAACCTAAGGCAACAGCTATCAGACTCCACTCAACATGATGCCATGCTCCACAACCTAAGGCAACAGCTGTCAGACTCCACTCAACATGATGCCATGCTCCATAACCTAAGGCAACAGCTACCAGACTCCACTCAACATGAAGCCATGCTCCACAACCTAAGGCAACAGCTATCAGACTCCACTCAACATGATGCCATGCTCCACAACCTAAGGCAACAGCTATCAGACTCCACTCAACATGATGCCATGCTCCACAACCTAAGGCAACAGCTCCACTCAACATGATACCATGCTGCACAACCTAAGGCAACAGCTACTAGACTCCACTCAACATGATGCCATGCTCCACAACCTAAGGCAACAGCTGCCAGACTCCACTCAACATGATGCCATGCTCCACAACCTAAGGCAACAGCTAACAGACTCCACTCAACATGATGCCATGCTCCACAACCTAAGGCAACAGCTACCAGACTCCACTCAACATGATGCCATGCTCTACAACCTAAGGCAACAGCTACCAGACACCACTCAACATGATGCCATGCTCCACAACCTAAGGCAACAGCTACCAGACTCCACTCAACATGATGCCATGCTCCACAACCTAAGGCAACAGCTATCAGACTCTACTCAACATGAAGCCATGCTCCACAACCTAAGGCAACAGCTACCAGACTCCATTCAACATGATGCCATGCTGCACAACCTAAGGCAACAGCTGACAGACTCCACTCAACATGATGCCATGCTCCACAACCTAAGGCAACAGCTACCAGACTCCACTCAACATGATGCCATGCTCCACAACCTAAGGCAACAGCTGCCAGACTCCACTCAACATGATGCCATGCTCCACAACCTAAGGCAACAGCTATCAGACTCCACTCAACATGATGCCATGCTCCACAACCTAAGGCAACAGCTACCAGACTCCACTCAACATGATGCCATGCTCCACAACCTAAGGCAACAGCTACCAGACTCCACTCAACATGATGCCGTGCTCCACAACCTAAGGCAACAGCTACCAGACTCCACTCAACATGATGCCATGCTCCACAACCTAAGGCAACAGCTACCAGACTCCACTCAACATGATGCCATGCTCCACAACCTAAGGCAACAGCTACCAGACTCCACTCAACATGATGCCATGCTCCACAACCTAAGGCAACAGCTACCAGAGGTACACTCAACATGATACCATGCTCCACAACCTAAGGCAACAGCTGTCAGACTCCACTCAACATGATGCCATGCTGCACAACCTAAGGCAACAGCTACCAGACTCCACTCAACATGATGCCATGCTCCACAACCTAAGGCAACAGCTATCAGACTCCACTCAACATGATGCCATGCTCCACAACTTAAGGCAACAGATGTCAGATTCCACTCAACATGATGCCATGCTCCACAACCTAAGGCAACAGCTACCAGACTCCACTCAACATGATGCCATGCTCCACAACCTAAGGCAACAGCTACCAGACTGCACTCAACATAACGCCATGCTCCACAACCTAAGGCAACAGCTATCAGACTCCACTCAACATGATGCCATGCTCCACAACCTAATGCAACAGCTACCAGACTCCACTCAACATGATGCCATGCTCCACAACCTAAGGCAACAGCTGTCAGACTCCACTTAACATGATGCCATGCTCCACAACCTAAGGCAACAGCTATCAGACTCCACTCAACATGATGCCATGCTCCACAACCTAAGGCAACAGCTACCAGACTCCACTCAACATGATGCCATGCTCCACAACCTAAGGCAACAGCTACCAGACTCCACTCAACATGAAGCCATGCTCCACAACCTAAGGCAACAGCTATCAGACTCCACTCAACATGATGCCATGCTCCACAACCTAAGGCAACAGCTATCAGACTCCACTCAACATGATGCCATGCTCCACAACCTAAGGCAACAGCTATCAGACTCCACTCAACATGATGCCATGCTCCACAACCTAAGGCAACAGCTACCAGACTCCACTAAACATGATGCCATGCTCCACAACCTAAGGCAACAGCTACCAGACTCCACTCAACATGATGCCATGCTCCACAACCTAAGGCAACAGCTGTCAGACTCCACTCAACATGATGCCATGCTCCACAACCTAAGGCAACAGCTGTCAGACTCCACTCAACATGATGCCATGCTCCACAACCTAAGGCAACAGCTACCAGACTCCACTCAACATGATGCCATGCTGCACAACCTAAGGCAACAGCTGTCAGACTCCACTCAACATGATGCCATGCTCCACAACCTAAGGCAACAGCTGCCAGACTCCACTCAACATGATGTCATGCTCCACAACCTAAGGCAACAGCTGACAGACTCCACTCAACATGATGCCATGCTCCACAACCTAAGGCAACAGCCCACTCAACATGATGCCATGCTCCACAACTTAAGGTAACAGCTATCAGACTCCACTCAACATGATGCCATGCTCCACAACCTAAGGCAACAGCTACCAGACACTCTACTCAACATGATGCCATGATCCACAACCTAAGGAAACAGCTGTCAGACTCCACTCAACATGATGCCATGCTCCACAACCTAAGGCAAAAGCTGCCAGACTCCACTCAACATGATGCCATGCACCACAACCTAAGGAAACAGCTGTCAGAATCCACTCAACATGATTCCATGCTCCACAACCTAAGGAAACAGCTGTCAGACTCTACTCAACATGATGCCATGCTCCACAAACTAAGGAAGCAGCTACCAGACTCCACTCAACATGATGCCATGCTCCACAACCTAAGGCAACAGCTACCAGACCCCACTCAACATGATGCCATGCTACACAACCTAAGGCAACAGCTACCAGACTCCACTCAACATGATGCCATGCTCCACAACCTAAGGCAACAGCTACCAGACTCCACTCAACATGATGCCATGCTCCACAACCTAAGGCAACAGCTACCAGACTCCACTCAACATGATGCCATGCTCCACAACCTAAGGCAACAGCTACCAGACTCCACTCAACATGATGCCATGCTCCACAACCTAAGGCAACAGCTGTCAGACTCCACTCAACATGACGCCATGCTGCACAACCTAAGGCAACAGCTACCAGACTCCACTCAACATGATGCCATGCTCCACAACCTAAGGCAACAGCTACCAGACTCCACTCAACATGATGCCATGCTCCACAACCTAAGGCAACAGCTACCAGACTCCACTCAACATGATGCCATGCTCCACAACCTAAGGCAACAGCTATCAGACTCCACTCAACATGATGCCATGCTCCACAACCTAAGGCAACAGCTACCAGACTCCACTCAACATGATGCCATGCTCCACAACCTAAGGCAACAGCTACCAGACTCCACTCAACATGATGCCATGCTCCACAACCTAAGGCAACAGCTGTCAGACTCCACTCAACATGATGCCATGCTCCACAACCTAAGGCAACAGCATTCAGACTCCACTCAGCATGATGCCATTCTCCACAACCTAAGGCAACAGCTGTCAGACTCCACTCAACATGATGCCATGCTCCACAACCTAAGGCAATAGCTACCAGACTCCACTCAACATGATGCCATGCTCCACAACCTAAGGCAACAGCTATCAGACTCCACTCAACATGATGCCATGCTCCACAACCTAAGGCAACAGCTATCAGACTCCACTCAACATGATGCCATGCTCCACAACCTAAAGCAACAGCTATCAGACTCCACTCAACATGATGCCATGCTCCACAACCTAAGGCAACAGCTGTTAGACTCCACCCAACATGATGCCATGCTCCACAACCTAAGGCAACAGCTACCAGACTCCACTCAACATGATGCCATGCTCCACAACCTAAGGCAACAGCTGTCAGACTCCACTCAACATGATGCCATGCTCCACAACCTAAGGCAACAGCTTCCAGACTCCACTCAACATGATGCCATGCTCCACAACCTAAGGCAACAGCTGTCAGACTCCACTCAACATGATGCCATGCTCCACAACCTAAGGCAACAGCTATCAGACTCCACTCAACATGATGCCATGCTCCACAACCTAAGGCAACAGCTACCAGACTCCACTCAACATGATGCCATGCTACACAACCTAAGGCAACAGCTACCAGACTCCACTCAACATGATGCCATGCTCCACAACCTAAGGCAACAGCTACCAGACTCCACTCAACATGATGCCATGCTCCACAACCTAAGGCAACAGCTACCAGACTCCACTAAACATGATGCCATGCTCCACAACCTAAGGCAACAGCTACCAGACTCCACTCAACATGATGCCATGCTCCACAACCTAAGGCAACAGCTGTCAGACTCCACTCAACATGACGCCATGCTGCACAACCTAAGGTAACAGCTACCAGACTCCACTCAACATGATGACATGCTCCACAACCTAAGGCAACAGCTATCAGACTCCACTCAACATGATGCCATGCTCCACAACCTAAGGCAACAGCTACCAGACTCCACTCAACATGATGCCATGCTCCACAACCTAAGGCAACAGCTACCAGACTCCACTCAACATGATGCCATGCTCCACAACCTAAGGCAACAGCTGTCAGACTCCACTCAACATGATGCCATGCTCCACAACCTAAGGCAACAGCTATCAGACTCCACTCAGCCTGATGCCATGCTCCACAACCTAAGGCAACAGCTACCAGACTCCACTCAACATGATTCCATGCTCCACAACCTAAGGCAACAGCTACCAGACTCCACTCAACATAATGCCATGCTCCACAACCTAAGGCAACAGCTATCAGACTCCACTCAACATGATGCCATGCTCCACAACCTAAGGCAACAGCTATCAGACTCCACTCAACATGATGCCATGCTCCACAACCTAAAGCAACAGCTATCAGACTCCACTCAACATGATGCAATGCTCCACAACCTAAGTCAACAGCTGTCAGACTCCACCCAACATGATGCCATGCTCCACAACCTAAGGCAACAGCTACCAGACTCCACTCAACATGATGCCATGCTCCACAACCTAAGGCAACAGCTGTCAGACTCCACTCAACATGATGCCATGCTCCACAACCTAAGGCAACAGCTGCCAGACTCCACTCAACATGATGCCATGCTCCACAACCTAAGGCAACAGCTGCCAGACTCCACTCAACATGATGCCATGCTCCACAACCTAAGGCAACAGCCCACTCAACATGATGCCATTCACCACAACTTAAGGTAACAGCTATTAGACTCCACTCAACATGATGCCATGCACCACAACCTAAGGCAACAGCTACCAGACTCTACTCAACATGATGCCATGCTCCACAACCTAAGAAAACAGCTGTCAGACTCCACTCAACATGATGCCATGCTCCACAACTTAAGGCAACAGCTGCCAGACTCCACTCAACATGATGCCATGCTCCACAACCTAAGGAAACAGCTGTCAGAATCCACTCAACATGATGCCATGCTCCACAACCTAAGGAAACAGCTGTCAGACTCTACTCAACATGATGCCATGCTCCACAACTTAAGGCAACAGCTACCAGACTCCTCTCAACATGATGCCATGCTACACAACCTCAGGCAACAGCTACCAGACTCCACTCAACATGATGCCATGCTCCACAACCTAAGGCAACAGCTACCAGACTCCACTCAACATGTTGCCATGCTCCACAACCTAAGGCAACAGCTGTCAGACTCTACTCAACATGATGCCATGCTCCACAACCTAAGGCAACAGCTACCAGACTCCACTCAACATGATGCCATGCTCCACAACCTTAGGCAACAGCTGCCAGACTCTACTCAACATGATGCCATGCTCCACAACTTAAGGCAACAGCTGCCAGACTCCACTCAACATGATGCCATGCTCCTCAACCTAAGGCAACAGCTGCCAGACTCCACTGAACATGATGCCATGCTCCACAACCTAAGGCTACAGCTGTCAGACTCTACTCAACATGATGCCATGCTCCACAACCTAAGGCAACAGCTACCAGACTCCAATCAACATGATGCCATGCTCCACAACCTAAGGCAACAGCTACCAGACTCCACTCAACATGATGCCGTGCTCCACAACCTAAGGCAACAGCTGCCAGACTCTACTCAACATGATGCCATGCTCCACATCTTAAGGCAACAGCTGCCAGACTCCACTCAACATGATGTCATGCTCCACAAACTAAGGCAACAGCTGCCAGACTGCACTCAACATGATGCCATGCTCCACAAGCTAAGGCAACAGCTACCTGACTCCACTCAACATGATGCCATGCTCCACAACCTAAGGCAACAGCAGCCAGAATCCACTCAACATGATGCCATGCTGCACAACCTAAGGCAACAGCTACCAGACTCAACTCAACATGATGCCATGCTACACAACCTAAGGCAACAGCTACCAGACTCCACTCAACATGATGCCATGCTCCACAATCTAAGGCAACAGCTGTCAGACTCCACTCAACATGATGCCATGCTCCACAACCTAAGGCAACAGCTGTCAGAATCCACTCAACATGATGCCATGCTGCACAACCTAAGGAAACAGCTACCAGACTCCACTCAACATGATGCCATGCTCCACAACCTAAGGCAACAGCTACCAGACTCCACTCAACATGATGCCATGCTGAACAACCTAAGGCAACAGCTACCAGACTCCACTCAACATGATGCCATGCTCCACAACCTAAGGCAACAGCTACCAGACTCCACTCAAGATGATGTCATGCTCCACAACTTAAGGCAACAGCTGCCAGACTCCATTCCAGCATTCCAGTTCTTTGTCCACAAGATGGATTGTTCGTGCACAAGCTCTACACAGCTTCATTGAGAACTTCCAAGTCCTCCAAGAAGTTTGGGATGAATCACTTGATGTAGTCAAGGAGACAGAAATGCAAGCTAAGGTCCTATTTTTGTTATCCTGCATGAGGACTTTCAACTTCTTTTTCGGTTTAGTGCTATGAGAATTAGTCTTGAGACACAGCAACAACCAGCTAGACCCTCCAATCTCTTCAAATGTCTGCAGCTGAAGGGCAGAGGGTGGCAGGTTTGACTCACCACATTTGATCTGAGGCACACTTCAATCAATTCTGGTCCAAAGTCACAAAAATTGCCACTGATCGTGAAGTGGAGGATCCAGTACTACCATGGAGCTCTGCTATAGGAGACTTCCCCAAGGATCTTGTCACATCTACATAAAGACGTGTTTTGATCAACCCTGCTGAGCTACTGATTCTGAAGTAACAACAAGCAACATGTAAGGCAGCTCCATCAAGCTACTAATTATTCAAGCAATAACAACAACAAGCAACAGCAACAAGCAACAACACAACATAACAACAACTTGCTAATATTTCAATTATACCGAGTCAACAAATATACAATCAATTTGTAATTTTACCAGCAGAAGTAGTATGTGTGAGGACATGCACACACTTAGTGCATGTGAGAGTAGGTTAGTTTTCTCAAACTCCTCCTCTCTTCCCACCTCCCAGCACCAACCTACTCTGATGTTCGGTACTCTGTGATACTTTCCTAGACCACACCTACTTACTCCACACACAGCTTAGCAAAGGCGTTCTTCCCCTACACGGCTTGCTCCTCAGTGTGCATTGGTGCCACTGAGGATCTTCTTGTGAAAGGTGCCAACGAAGAAGGTTTTGACGAAGAATTGAAGTCCATCACAGACTTCTACAAGGATAACTTTCACTTTCCGAACTGAAACTGAAGCTGAAAGTAATGTCCAGCAAATTTTCGGAAGTTCCTGGTGATTTGGTATGTGTTGAAGCACCTGAGGAATCTCTCAACTTCACAAAGAGTACTACTGTCCAAAGTGTGTAAGCTTGCTTCATGGGTGCTCGTATGCCTGCAACAAATGCTTATACACACATGGAGCGCACCGACAAGTTAAACTTGATCAATGGAATGCCTTCATTGGGTGTTTTAGTCACAGAGAAACAATCTTCAGCAAATTTCTGCCAAGTGATTTAGAAGTTTGATGTTAGTTTATTGAGTGTTCTATTTCAAGTCAAAGCTTAACTGACCACACCAATTCCAATTAAAATAGGTGTGGTCATATCCGGCCGCTGTACTTCAGAAATGCTTCCTACACCCTGTCCCGAAACACTACTAAGCTTCTTGAACATTAGAATGTGATGCAATGAACTGCAGTTTGCTATAATAATCAGCTATAATAAGCTTCTTGAACATTAGAATGTGATGCAATGAACTGCAGTTTGCTATAATAATCAGCTATAATAAGCTTCTTGAACATTAGAATGTGATGCAATGAACTGCAGTTTGCTATAATAATCAGCTATAATAAGCTTCTTGAACATTAGAATGTGATGCAATGAACTGCAGTTTGCTATTATTATAAGCTTCTTGAACATTAGAATGTGATGCAATGAACTGCAGTTTGCTGTAATAATCAACTATAATAAGCTTCTTGAACATTAGAATGTGATGCAATGAACTGCAGTTTGCTGTAATAATCAGCTATAATAAGCTTCTTGAACATTAGAATGTGTTGCAATGAACTGCAGTTTGCTATAATAATCTGCTATAATAAGCTTCTTGAACATTAGAATGTGATGCAATGAACTGCAGTTTGCTATAATAATCAGCTATAATAAACTTCTTGAACATCAGAATGTGATGCAATGAACTGCAGTTTGCTATAATAATCAGCTATAATAAGCTTCTTCTTGAACATTAGAATGTGATGCAATGAACTGCAGTTTGCTATAATAATATAATAATCAGCTATAATAAGCTTCTTGAACATTAGAATGTGATGCAATGAACTGCAGTTTGCTATAATAATCTGCTATAATAAGCTTCTTGAAGATTAGAATGTGATGCAATGAACTGTAGTTTGCTATAATAATCAGCTATAATAAACTTCTTGAACATTAGAATGTGATGCAATGAACTGCAGTTTGCTGTAATAATCAGCTATAATAAGCTTCTTGAACATTAGAATGTGATGCAATGAACTGCAGTTTGCTGTAATAATCATAAGCTTCTTGAACATTAGAATGTGATGCAATGAACTGCAGTTTGCTATAATAATCAGCTATAATAAGCTTCTTGAACATTAGAATGTGATGCAATGAACTGCAGTTTGCTATAATAATCAGCTATAATAAGCTTCTTGAACATTAGAATGTGATGCAATGAACTGCAGTTTGCTATAATAATCAGCTATAATAAGCTTCTTGAACATTAGAATGTGATGCAATGAACTGCAGTTTGCTATAATAATCAGCTATAATAAGCTTCTTGAACATTAGAATGTGATGCAATGAACTGCAGTTTGCTATAATAATCAGCTATAATAAGCTTCTTGAACATTAGAATGTGATGCAATGAACTGCAGTTTGCTATAATAATCAGCTATAATAAGCTTCTTGAACATTAGAATGTGATGCAATGAACTGCAGTTTGCTGTAATAATCAGCTATAATAAGCTTCTTGAACATTAGCATGTGATGCAATGAACTGTAGTTTGCTGTAATAATCAGCTATAATAAGCTTCTTGAACATTAGAATGTGATGCAATGAACTGCAGTTTGCTATAATAATCAGCTATAATAAGCTTGTTGAACATTAGAATGTGATGCAATGAACTGTAGTTTGCTCTTATAATAAGCTTCTTGAACATTAGAATGTGATGCAATGAACTGCTGTTTGCTGTTATAATAAGCTTCTTGAACATTAGAATGTGATGCAATGAACTGCAGTTTGCTATAATAATCAGCTATAATAACATTAGAATGTGATGCAATGAACTGCAGTTTGCTATAATAATCAGCTATAATGAGCTTCTTGAACATTAGAATGTGATGCAATGAACTGCAGTTTGCTATAATAATCTGTTCCATTGAAGTAGCAAACTCACACAAAAGCTACGTAGCTACTCCACCATAAGTCTACAACTAACTTACCGAAGAGAAGTGCATACAGGGACTCCTCCTTGCTCAAGGCGAAGGAATTCAGAATGATTCCTAGTAAGCATTGGTTTGTGCCGGTTTTCACCGAAGAAGAACTTCCGGAAATGGTAGCAAAAGTCAGAAGAGAACGTTGACGAAGGCAGTTGCGGTCGAAGCCATTAGAAATAAATTTTTATTTTGCTTGCTTGCCCCGTCCAACCGGAAGTAAAGTTTTATAACCAGGCCATTGACCAGGCCATTGAGCATGTGCATGCAGAGAGTGGTGCGCAATACCAAATCTTCCACAAAAAATTCCCGACAATGTCCGAGTTTGTGCCATATGTCAGTCATGGCGGTCAACTGAAGGAGCACAGCTCATGGTCCATCCATCTCTTAACTGAAGCAGCACAGGCATGGTTCATGCATCTCTTAACTGAAGCAGCATAGGTCATGGTATAGCTCATGGTCCATGCATCTCTTAACTGAAGCAGCATAGCTCATGGTTCATGTATCTCTTAACTGAAGC
Source organism: Cladorhizidae sp. MBARI D1340-BT2 (assembly GCA_028752905.1). Taxonomy (NCBI): domain Eukaryota; kingdom Metazoa; phylum Porifera; class Demospongiae; order Poecilosclerida; family Cladorhizidae; species Cladorhizidae sp. MBARI D1340-BT2. Next base: position 14,071,305 of record JAQNBH010000018.1, read on the forward strand.
AGCATAGCTCATGGTTCATGCATCTCTTAACTGAAGCAGCATAGCTCATGGTTCATGCATCTCTTAAATCTCTTAACTGAAGCAGCATAGCTCATGGTCCATGCATCTCTTAACTGAAGCAGCACTAGCATGGTCCATGCATCTCTTAACTGAAGCAGCATAGCTCATGGTCCATGCATCTCTTAACTGAAGCAGCACTGGCATGGTTCATGCATCTATTAACTGAAGCAGCATAGCTCATGGTTCATGCATCTCTTAACTGAAGCAGCATAGCTCATGGTTCATGCATCTCTTAACTGAAGCAGCATAGCTCATGGTTCATGCATCTCTTAACTGAAGCAGCATAGTTCATGGTTCATGCATCTCTTAACTGAAGCAGCATAGCTCATGGTTCATGCATCTCTTAACTGAAGCAGCATAGCTCATGGTTCATGCATCTCTTAACTGAAGCACAGGCATGGTCCATGCATCTCTTAACTGAAGCAGTACAGCCCATGGTTCATGCATCTCTTAACTGAAGCAGCACAGCTCATGGTCCATGCATCTCTTAACTGAAGCAGCATAGCTCATGGTCCATGCATCTCTTAACTGAAGCAGCACAGGCATGGTCCATGCATCTCTTAACTGAGCAGCACAGCCCATGGTTCATGCATCTCTTAACTGAAGCAGCACAGCTCATGGTCCATGCATCTCTTAACTGAAGCAGCACAGCTCATGGTCCATGCATCTCTTAACTGAAGCAGCACAGGCATGGTCCATGCATCTCTTAACTGAAGCAGCATAGCTCATGGTCCATGCATCTCTTAACTGAAGCAGCACAGCTCATGGTTCATGCATCTCTTAACTGAAGCAACACAGGCATGGTTCATGCATCTCGTAACTGAAGCAGCACAGACCATGGTTCATGCATCTCTTAACTGAAGCAACATAGCTCATGGTCCATACATCTCTTAACTGAAGCAGCCTAGCTCATGGTCCATGCATCTCTTAACTGAAGCAGCATAGCTCATGGTTCATGCATCTCTTAACTGAAGCAGCCTAGCTCATGGTCCATGCATCTCTTAACTGAAGCAGCATAGCTCATGGTCCATGCATCTCTTAACTGAATCAGCACAGGTATGGTCCATGCATCTCTTAACTGCATCAGCACAGGCATGGTTTGTCTATCTACTTTGCCTGAGAATATAATTATTATGAACAATATTTTCTTATCTTTGGTAAGTATGATTTTGCTGACTTCAACTCAAGAAGCTATCTTGGAAATGCAATCCAGCATGCTAATTTCAATACTCAATAATTCAAAATGCATAAGAAGTAACAATACCTAAGTTGAATCTAGAGGAAGATCATTGGTCTGGATGGAATGGTTATTTTTGGTTATTTTTTTGAGAGATTGATAATCTATAGCTGCCAAATTCTGCAGCCATTGTGCAGTAGTGTCCATCTTAAGATGCTGCTCTCTCCTTTCTTGTACAGTGAGAGGCTGAGTGATGTGGAGCTGTCCAAGTATCTATCTTCTGTCAGAGACCCTGTCGGGTCAAGTCAAAGCTGTCTCTCTGTCAGCCGTGGTGGCAGCCAAGGAGGGAGTGGCATTAGCAGTTGCCTGGGCAGTGGAACTGGCAGTCCTGTCTCTAGTCCCGCCAAGCACTCCAACGGAACAACAAGAGCTGAAGAGTTGGAAGGGGATGCAATGGACGAAGATGGTCTTATTGAGGCAGTGAAGGACACCCCCGTTCTTCATCTGTCCCCCAGTCACACAGACGGTTCTCATTCAAGTGTACGTGTGTGCATGCATGCAGTGTGTGTACGTGTGTGCATGCATGTGTGTGCATGCATGTGTGTACGTGTGTGCATGCATGTGTGTACGTGTGTGCATGCATGTGTGTACGTGTGTACATGCATGTGTGTGCATGCATGTGTGTACGTGTGTGCATGTGGGTGTGTACGTGTGTGCATGCATGTGTGTACGTGTGTGCATGCATGTGTGTACGTGTGTGCATGCATGTGTGTACGTGTATGCATGCATGTGTGTACGTGTGTGCATGCATGTGTGTACGTGTGTGTGTGTACGTGTGTGCATGTACGTGTGTGCATGCATGTGTTTATGTGTGTGTGTGTACGTATGTGCATGCATGTGTGTAAGTGTGTGCATGTGGGTGTGTATGTGTGTGCATGTGGGTGTGTACATGTGTGCATGCATGTGTGTACGTGTGTGCATGCATGTGTGTACGTGTGTGCATGCATGTGTTTACGTGTGTGCATGTGTGTGTGTGTGTGTACGTGTGTGCATGCATGTGTTTACGTGTGTGCATGTGTGTGTGTGTACGTGTGTGCATGCATGTGTGTACGTGTGTGCATGCATGTGTGTATGTGTGTGCATGTGTGTGTGCATGCATGTGTGTACATGTGTGCATGCATGTGTGTACGTGTGTGCACACATGCATGCACACAAGTACACACATGCATGCACGTACGTGTGTGCATGCATGTGTGTACATATGTGCATGCATGTGTGTATGTGTGTGCATGCATGTGTGTACGTGTGTGCATACATGTGTGTACGTGCATGTGTGAACGTGTGTGCATGCATGTGTGTACGTGTGTGCATGCATGTGTGTACGAGGGTATATGTATGTGTTGTGTGTATGAGCATGTGTGTAAGTGCATGTGTCTGTGTGAGTGTGTGTATGAGAATGCACGCCATTATTGCCAGTTCCTGCATGGCTCTATCATTGCTAGGTCTCACAGAAGCTCTCGAGGTCAGTCTCTCCATTGTCAATGTCAGAGTCCACTGAAAGAGGCAAGGATTCTGGCCTGCAGTCACTGCTACTCAGTGCGGAGCCTCTTGTCTCTTACACTCCTCCACATGTTCCTAGCCAGGCCAGTCCCCAATCACAGTCACCACCACCTCCACCAAGTGGAGATGCTCCTCCTCCTCCACCACCTCCTCCTCCTCCTCCACCCTGTCCTGGGGCACTGTTACCCCTGGGGGTACCCCTTCCCCCGTTACCTCCTGGGGTTCCATTATCTCCTGGGGTTCCATTACCTCCTGGGGTTCCATTACCTCCTGGTGTCCCCCTTCCTCCAGACCTGCGTGGGGGACTAGTCTCCTCAATATGTTAGTTGCTACTGCTACTGTGAATGTATGCTGGGATTTCTTGCGGGTTGTGGCTTGCCCCTCAGGTCCTGACCTTCAGATTCATTCGTCTTTATCCAAACTAGGCCGATCTTGCCATATTTGGAGTATAAGCTGATGCAGAGGAGAATTAACTGGTCCACTCAAAACTGGTTTGGGATGACAAGTTGATGCATAGTTCATCTTATCTCTTTTCAGCTTCAACTGCCTCTAAACTGCCTCATGCACTTGGCAGCTTCCACTGCCTCTAAACTACGTCATGCACTTGGCAGCCTCCACTGCCTCTAAACTACCTCATGCACTTGGCAGCTTCCACTGCCTCTAAACTGCCTCATGCACTTGGCAGCCTCCACTGCCTCTAAACTACCTCATGCACTTGGTAGCTTCCACTGCCTCTAAACTGCCTCATGCACTTGGCAGCCTCCACTGCCTCTAAACTACCTCATGCACTTGGTAGCTTCCACTGCCTCTAAACTGCCTCATGCACTTGGTAGCCTACACTGCCTCTAAACTGCCTCATGCACTTGGTAGCTTCCACTGCCTCTAAACGGCCTCATGCACTTGGCAGCTTCCACTGCCTCTAAACTGCCTCATGCACTTGGTAGCTTCCACTGCCTCTAAACTGCCTCATGCACTTGGTAGCTTCCACTGCCTCTAAACTTCCTCATGTACTTGGCAGCTTCCACTGCTTCTAAACTGCCTCATGCACTTGGCAGCTTCCACTGCCTCTAAACTGCCTCATGCACTTGGCAGCCTCCACTGCCTCTAAACTGCCTCATGCACTTGGCAGCTTCCACTGCCTCTAAACTGCCTCATGCTCTTGGCAGCTTCCACTGCTTCTAAACTGCCTCATGCACTTGGTAGCTTCCACTGCCTCTAAACTTCCTCATGTACTTGGCAGCTTCCACTGCCTCTAAACTGCCTCATGCACTTGGTAGCTTCCACTGCCTCTAAACTGCCTCATGCACTTGGTAGCCTCCACTGCCTCTAAACTGCCTCATGCACTTGGTAGCTTCCACTGCCTCTAAACTGCCTCATGCACTTGGTAGCCTCCACTGCCTCTAAACTGCCTCATGCACTTGGCAGCCTCCACTGCCTCTAAACTGCCTCATGCACTTAGCAGCCTCCACTGCCTCTAAACTGCCTCATGCACATTTTCAGCCTTCAGTTGCTTGTTGTGAGGTTACAGTCAGTGATTAGGTCTCTACCTCCTTCATAGTCAGTGCTTTCCCCCCCAACAAGAGGATGGAATGCCACACTTATTATCTAGTAAGGCTCATGACCATGTGAGTAGTAGAATACAATGGCATGCTCACTAAGAAAAAGGTTCCATTTCAGCATTAGTAATGCATCGTCAGGCCAATCAGCATGTGATCAACTGCACCATCAGTAGTTTAGCTAGGAGGTGGTACTCAATGATTTTGAGTTAATTGAATTAGTTAGAAACTTCTTTGCTTGTGGCAAGCCTCTTCAAAAATGTATAGCAAAGTAACATGCTTGGAAGCTGGTTGCATGTCAGGTAACAATGCTCTAGCCATAACTACCAGTTGGCTAGAGCTAGTTGCTGGCTATAGACCTCCTGCATCTCTCTTGCTTCACCTCGTACTAGCCAAAAGCATTATCAGGTCTTCGCTGCTGTCACTGTCCATTCTTGTAAGCTAGTAGTAAGGTCAAAGGGCAAAGGGCAATTGCACTGACCGCAATGCAACACAACATTGTAGCGTTAGATTGTGAGCCAGCGTTGCAGGCAGCGCAAGTTAACCGAACGCAACAGTTAGTTGGACCCATCATATTGTAAACCCTTTAAGAGATGAGCTGACCTAGAGATGAGAGGGGTGAATATAATAGTCTCATACCTTACCACCATTAAGAGATGAGCTAACCTAGAGATGAGAGGGGTGAATATAATAGTCTCATACCTTACCACCATTAAGAGATGAGCTAACCTAGAGATGAGAGGGGTGAATATAATAGTCTCATACCTTACCACCATTAAGAGATGAGCTAACCTAGAGATGAGAGGGTTGAATATAATAGTCTCATACCTTACCACCATTAAGAGATGAGCTGACCTAGAGATGAGAGGGGTGAATATAATAGTCTCATACCTTACCAACATTAAGAGATGAGCTGACCTCGAGATGAGAGGGGTGAATATAATAGTCTCGTACCTTACCACCATTAAGAGATGAGCTGACCTAGAGATGAGAGGGGTGAATATAATAGTCTCATACCTTACCACCATTAAGAGATGAGCTAACCTAGAGATGAGAGAGGTGAATATAATAGTCTCATACCTTACCACCATTAAGAGATGAGCTGACCTACAGATGAGAGGGGTGAATATAATAGTCTCATACCTTACCACCATTAAGAGATGAGCTAACCTAGAGATGAGAGGGGTGAATATAATAGTCTCATACCTTACCACCATTAAGAGATGAGCTGACCTAGAGATGAGAGGGGTGAATATAATAGTCTCATACCTTACCACCATTAAGAGATGAGCTGACCTAGAGATGAGAGGGGTGAATATAATAGTCTCATACCTTACCACCCTTAAGAGATGAGCTGACCTAGAAATGAGAGGGGTGAATATAATAGTCTCATACCTTACCAACATTAAGAGATGAGCTGACCTAGAGATGAGAGGGGTGAATATAATTGTCTCATACCTTACCACCATTAAGGGATGAGCTAACCTAGAGATGAGAGGGGTGAATATAATAGTCTCATACCTTACCACCATTAAGAGATGAGCTAACCTAGAGATGAGAGGGGTGAATATAATAGTCTCATACCTTCTTGTAGATCCCTAAAATATCACGGACAATTAGACATAGCATATGTATTTATACCTGTTTTTGTTGCATAATCTGTCTATCTGTAGTACCTCAGAGAAGCTCTGTGAAGCCTACAATTAAAATGAAGAGGTTCTACTGGGAATCCCTTCCTCCCCAGCAGGTGTGCTCTATACATGTATGTAGGTTTTTATGCTGTTTTATAGAAGTACTCATTCATTGGATCCGTAATGAGAGAAATTTACTTGAGCATAAATCCACACACTCCATGCTTCGATCTGTAGCTGTAGCAGCGCCATCTCTAGTAGCTCAGTTCAGTGGACACACAACTGGTGCAGGTAGAGTCAACTTCTCCTTACAAGCACCACCTCTGGTAGCACTGTGCAGTAGACACACAGCAGGTAGACTCTGTGTATCCCACTGTCTCTAGAGTGTGTTTATCCCACTGTCTCTCGAGTGCACCGTCTCTAGAGTGTGTTTATCCCACTGTCTCTAGAGTGCACTGTCTCTAGAGTGTGTTTATCCCACTGTCTCTAGAGTGAGTTTATTCCACTGTCTCTAGAGTGTGTTTATCCCACTGTCTCTAGAGTGTGTTTATTCCACTGTCTCTAGAGTGTGTTTATTCCACTGTCTCTAGAGTGAGTTTATTCCACTGTCTCTAGAGTGAGTTTATTCCACTGTCTCTTGAGTGTGTTTATCCACTGTCTCTAGAGTGTGTTTATTCCACTGTCTCTAGAGTGTGTTTATTCCACTGTCTCTAGAGTGTGTTTATTCCACTGTCTCTAGAGTGTGTTTATTCCACTGTCTCTAGAGTGCACTGTCTCTAGAGTGAGTTTATTCCACTGTCTCTAGAGTGAGTTTATTCCACTGTCTCTAGAGTGTGTTTATTCCACTGTCTCTAGAGTGAGTTTATTCCACTGTCTCTAGAGTGAGTTTATTTCACTGTCTCTAGAGTGAGTTTATTCCACTGTCTCTAGAGTGTGTTTATTCCACTGTCTCTAGAATGAGTTTATTCCACTGTCTCTAGAGTGTATTTATTCCACTGTCTCTAGAGTGTGTTTATTCCACTGTCTTTAGAGTGTGTTTATTCCACTGTCTCTAGAGTGTGTTTATTCCACAAGCTGCTCAGCGTAAGTGGGACAGTTTCTAGCCCCAGGCAAGCTTTTGTGCTTCAGGATCCCATACTGTACACCGTTCACTTATGGTCTCAAGTGTAGCTCAAAGTTGCAGGGAAAAGGGGCAAGTTCTCCCCCATACCCACTTAAATGAAGTCCTGTGTGAAAGCTACATACTACAACTAGATCATGTGTGCATTGTGTTAGACCTGTGGGAAAGCAATGCAAAGTCAGCTCCTCTCAGCTACCTGAGTCAGCTCCTCTCAGCTACCTGAGTCAGCTCCTCTCAGCTACCTGAGTCAGCTCCTCTCAGCTACCTGAGTCAGCTCCTCTCAGCTACCTGAGTCAGCTCCTCTCAGCTACCTGAGTCAGCTCCTCTCAGCTAACTGAGTCAACTCCTCTCGGCTACCTGAGTCAGCTCCATCTCAGCTACCTGAGTCAGCTCCTCTCGGCTACCTGAGTCAGCTCCTCTCAGCCAGCTCCTCTCAGCTACCTGAGTCGGCTCCTCTCAGCTACCTGAGTCAGCTCCTCTCAGCTACCTGAGTCAGCTCCTCTCGGCTACCTGAGTCAGCCTCTCAGCTACCTGAGTCAACTCCTCTCAGCTACCTGAGTCAGCTCCTCTCGGCTACCTGAGTCAGCCTCTCAGCTACCTGAGTCAGCTCCTCTCAGCTACCTGAGTCAGCTCCTCTCGGCTACCTGAGTCAGCCTCTCAGCTACCTGAGTCAACTCCTCTCAGCTACCTGAGTCAGCTCCTCTCGGCTACCTGAGTCAGCCTCTCAGCTACCTGAGTCAGCTCCTCTCAGCTACCTGAGTCAGCTCCTCTCGGCTACCTGAGTCAGCTCCTCTCGGCTACCTGAGTCAGCTCCTCTCGGCCACCTGAGTCAGCTCCTCTCGGCTACCTGAGTCAGCTCCTCTCGGTTACCTGAGTCAGCTCCTCTCGGCTACCTGAGTCAGCTCCTCTCGGCTACCTGAGTCAGCTCCTCTCGGCTACCTGAGTCAGCTCCTCTCGGCTACATGAGTCATCCTCTCGGCTACCTGAGTCAGCTCCTCTCGGCTACCTGAGTCAGCTCCTCTCGGCTACCTGAGTCAGCTCCTCTCGGCTACCTGAGTCAGCTCCTCTCAGCTACCTGAGTCAGCTCCTCTCAGCTACCTGAGTCAGCTCCTCTCGGCTACCTGAGTCAGCTCCTCTCAGCTACCTGAGCCAGCTCCTCTCGGCTACCTGAGTCAGCTCCTCTCGGCTACCTGAGTCAGCTCCTCTCGGCTACCTGAGTCAGCTCCTCTCAGCAGAGCAGCTAGCTGAGTCAGTAGCAAGATTGCCTGAAGTCATGCATTCTTCAAGAGTGAGGAATGGAGTATGGTGCAGCTGCCGGTCTCAGCATTGGTGAAGCATGTGAGCACACAGCTGGAGACTTGTATTTGGTGCATAGGCTAAGTCCCATTGGTCGACCACTTTGTAGTGCATGCTACATAAACATAATAGTTTGGTATGCCCTTGATTGCTGTTGTTGTTGTTGTTGTATCACACCCTGTGTTTCTTCACCACACTGTATGTGCCTTTAAGGTCATGCACCTTGAACCATGGTCATTATCCACACTAATTATAGGGGCTCCCCCATTCATTTCTTGGTGTCTGTGAGCATGTGCTGCTGCAGTCTATTGACAATTATGTGACTCCATGTGTGAACTTTTTATTATTTGATGTGTGACACTGTTCAGGTGATGAAGTGTGGCTGGATGGACTGGTGTGGGAGTGACTACACGGATGCCCTGGACCTCAGTGCGCTGGAGGACATGTTTGGAGTGGGCATTGCCAAGACCAAGCAAGATATGCCAGGTTGGTGTGCCAGTCATGTGCGTGCATTCATGCCCATGTAGTCGCCCGGACATCTCACTACAACAAGGACATGATCATAGAACTTCCCCCCTCCCCTCCCTGAGACTAACTTATGCAGAGCATATAACATTTCTGCCATTCTTTGTGTGTCTTCCCATCTCTTGTGCAGTCAAGAAGAAACAGAACACTAAGACTTTGCTGGACAACAATCGGTGCAGGAACATTGAGATATTCCTCCCTTGGTTCCTCCTCTCCTTGGATACTTTGGAGACCACTCTTTCAGAACAGCTCAACAGTGTGGCCAACTCCCTCGGCTTGGCCACAGATCACATAGTAGCCCTAAAGAGGTAAGGGGACACCATTAATTAACAGGCATATGTGCATACACACATGCACAAGTGGTATCTATAGTTAAGACAACTTGTGTACTGATTTTCTATGATAAATGAGGCGTCTGCATATGGTAAAGGGTTTCCAACATTTCTGTGTAAATATGTCATGAGAAATCCGAAGTCGGTACAGACTGAATAACAATCGAATTTCCAAGTCGGAAGGAGGGTTACATATGCGATGGGTCGTCGGTCCAGGGGACTGCAGGAAAGGGACTGTGCAGATGCTCAGAAAGTATGCACGTTTTTGAAAACATAAGAACTGCCCAAGGTTATACTTCACATCCTTTAAATATGCAAACATAAGCTTGTGCAATATGACTACTAGTCTTGTGTGGTGACTGCTGCTTCTCTGTCCTGACAGCAGTGATCCCTGGCTACTCCACCACTTAGGAAGAAATGGTGGAGATTGTGAGGCTAAACTAGGTAGCATGTTTTAGTCCCCTGTTCCTTATGGTCCTGTACATAAGTGCACACAAATTTAAGCTTCTGTTGCAGTTGGTTCTGGTGTCACTTACAAATATCTGGTCTTCTGTCACGGCTCCCAGCCTTCTTCAGCTCGACTACTACTGCTGCACTAAGCCACCAGAAGTTGTGCTTGAGAAGGTGCTCCACCACTAGCCAGCATCTACCATCAGATTTATGGAGTCAAAAATGATGTGCTCACTGCCATGCCTCCAACATGCTCACTGCCACACCTCCAACATGCTCACTGCCATGTCTCCAACATGCTCACTGCCATGCCTCCAACATGCTCACTGCCATGCCTCCAACATGCTCACTGCCACACCTCCAACATGCTCACTGCCACGCCTCCAAAATGCTCACTGCCACACCTCCAACATGCTCACTGCCATGCCTCCAACATGCTCACTGCCATGCCTCCAACATGCTCACTGCCATGCCTCAGACATGCTCACTGCCATGCCTCTGACATGCTCACTGCCATGCCTCCAAAATGCTCAATGCCACACCTCCAACATGCTCACTGCCACACCTCCAACATGCTCACTGCCACACCTCCAACATGCTCACTGCCATGCCTCCAACATGCTCACTGCCATGCCTCCAACATGCTCACTGCCATGCCTCCAACATGCTCACTGCCATGCCTCCAACATGTTCACTGCCATGCCTCCGATATGCTCACTGCCATGCCTCTGACATGCTCACTGCCATGCCCCCAAAATGATCAATGCCACACCTCCAACATGCTCACTGCCATGCCTCGGACATGCTCACTGCCATGCCTCCAAAATGCTCACTGCCACACCTCCAACATGCTCACTGCCATGCCTCCAACATGCTCACTGCCATGTCTCCAACATGCTCACTGCCACACCTCCAACATGCTCACTGCCACACCTCTAACATGCTCACTGCCACACCTCCAACATGCTCACTGCCATGCCTCCAACATGCTCACTGCCATGTCTCCAACATGCTCACTGCCACACCTCCAACATGCTCACTGCCACACCTCCAACATGCTCACTGACACACCTCCAACATGCTCACTGCCATGCCTCCAACATGCTCACTGCCACACCTCCAACATGCTTACTGCCACACCTCCAACATGCTCACTGCCATGCCTCCAACATGCTCACTGCCATGCCTCCAACATGCTCACTGCCATGCCTCCAACATGCTCACTGCCACACCTCCAACATGCTCACTGCCACACCTCCAACATGCTCACTGTCACACCTCCAACATGCTCACTGCCATGCCTCCAACATGCTCACTGCCACGCTTCATCAGCCATGCACACAAATAGTTTACTTACATGGGGAATAAGAGTTTCTGGCTAGTTCGAGGAGGCTTTCTGATGCAAAGCTAGAGAAATATGAATCATTAGAAGAAATCCAAATGTTTAGCAGATCTACATGTATGCCAGCATTTATAGACATGTCATTTCAGATTTCATTGGCACTCAAGTTTAAAATAATGTTTGCTCAATCTTGACAAAAATAATTGTGATCTTTGACCTGTATTTGTTGTAATTTCGGACTATAAATAAAGGTTAGTTTTGGGTGAGTGAGATGGCATTGATTTGACTGTCGCCAATGGTTTCTTTTCTCTCAACCAACTCTCAGTTGACGTAGGAGATCGACCTTCTCGACAATTTACTTAAATATACTCTCTTGACGTTTTGGCTAGGTCCCGATAAAGGCCTCCATTATTCCTGATGAAGGCAAGAGCATCTAGCCTGCATTATTCCTGATGAAGGCCAGAGCATCTAGCTTCCATTATTCTTGATGAAAGCCAGAGCATCTAGCCTCCATTATTCCTGATGAACTAGAGCATCTAGCCTCCATTATTCCTGATGAAGGCTAGAACATCTAGCCTCCATTATTCCTGATGAAGGCTGGAACATCTAGCCTCTATTATTCCTGATGAAGGCTAGAACATCTAGCCTCCATTATTCCTGATGAAGGCTAGAACATCTAGCCTCCATTATTCCTGATGAAGGCTAGAACATCTAGCCTCTATTATTCCTGATGAAGGCTAGAAGATCTAGCCTCCATTATTCCTGATGAAGGCTAGAACATCTAGCCTCCATTATTCCTGATGAAGGCTAGAACATCTAGCCTCTATTATTCGTGATGAAGTCTAGAACATCTAGCCTCCATTATTCCTGATGTAGGCTAGAACATCTAGCCTCCATTATTCCTGATGAAGGCAAGAACATCTAGCCTCTATTATTCGTGATGAAGGCTAGAACATCTAGCCTCCATTATTCCTGATGAAGGCTAGCCTCTATTATTCGTGATGAAGGCTAGCCTCTATTATTCGTGATGAAGGCTAGAACATCTAGCCTCTATTATTCCTGATGAAGGCTAGAACATCTAGCCTCCATTATTCCTGATGAAGGCTAGAACATCTAGCCTCTATTATTCGTGATGAAGGCTAGAACATCTAGCCTCCATTATTCCTGATGAAGGCTAGAACATCTAGCCTCTATTATTCGTGATGAAGGCTAGAACATCTAGCCTCTATTATTCCTGATGAAGGCTAGAACATCTATTCCTGATGAAGGCTAGAACATCTAGCCTCCATTATTCCTGATGAAGGCTGGAACATCTAGCCTCTATTATTCGTGATGAAAGCTAGAACATCTAGCCCCTCCATTATTCCTGATGAAGGCTAGAACATCTAGCCTCCATTATTCCTGATGAAGGCTAGAACATCTAGCCTCTATTATTCCTGATGAAGGCTAGAACATCTAGCCTCTATTATTCTTGATGAAGGCTAGAACATCTAGTCTCCATTATTCCTGATGAAGGCTAGATGCTCTAGCCTCCATTATTCCTGATGAAGGCTAGATGCTCTAGCTGAAACATCGAGTGAGTAAATTTAAGTTGATTGTAGAGAAAGTCCTTGTATGATCTTCTCTTGTTTTGATTGTGAAGATACCAGCCCACTCAGGAAGAGCGGGAGATGTACATGAACTATAAGGAGAGCAAAAGTTTGCTACAGCAAGCCGATCTCTTCTTGATGAAGGTGAGCAGTTCAAACATCTTTAGGCTAAGATTATGTTAGAGGGTCTTCAATGTGTCCAAACTCTCTTCCCTTGGACATCGTTCTTGCGTTTTTAATTGACCACGAAAGAAGCTTTTGGGACATCTTAGGCATACACTTATACTAATGATGTGTGCAGTTTTAAAATTTATTTTTATTATTGAATTATTATTGAAGTATGAAGTGAAAGTATGAAGGAAAGAACATTTTTCCTTTGACATTATTACTCAGTGAACTTCAAAATGGAGTCTGTAGCCACAAAGCTGCACAGAATGTTTGGCCAGCCCATAAGAAGTCAACTATTCAGAAGTGGTGTCCTCAGAGTTTGTAAAATTGGGGGCCCTGCCTGCAACTTTGCTATGGTGATTCCTCTATCTATTATTTTACTCCATTAGAAAGAGCTGTACCTGTTAGCTGTGAACCATTTGGGGGGCATGAGCCCTTAAGTAGGGAAGGACACACCCCTTTCTCTGTGGTTGTTATTTTGCTGTAGAGTCCACACTATGTCTATTGTTTGTTGGTATAGTTAATTGATCTGCAGTTGGTATAGTTAATTGCACTGCAGTTGGTATAGTTAATAGCTCTGCAGTTGGTATAGTTAATTGCTCTGCAGTTGGTATAGTTAATTGCTCTGCAGTTGGTATAGTTAATTGCACTGCAGTTGGTATAGTTAATTGCACTGCAGTTGGTATAGTTAATTGCTCTGCAGATGGTATAGTTAATTGCTCTGCAGATGGTATAGTTAATTGCTCTGCAGTTGGTATAGTTAATTGCACTGCAATTGGTATAGTTAATAGCTCTGCAGTTGGTATAGTTAATTGCACTGCAGTTGGTATAGTTAATTGCTCTTGCAGTTGGTATAGTTAATTGCTCTGCAGTTGGTATAGTTAATTGCTCTGCAGTTGGTATAGTTAATTGCACTGCAGTTGGTATAGTTAATTGCACTGAAGTTGGTATAGTTAATTGCACTGAAGTTGGTATAGTTAATTGCTCTGCAGTTGGTAAAGTTAATTGCTCTGCAGTTGGTATATTTAATTGCACTGCAGTTGGTATAGTTAATTCCTCTGCAGTAGGTCTAACTGCAGTTGGTATAGTTAATTGCTCTGCAGTTGATTGCACTGCAGTTGGTATAGTTAATTGCACTGCAGTTGGTATAGTTAATTGCACTGTGGTTAATTTAAGATGCTGTGACACACTCCATGTGGTGCTCATGCATTAATCATGAGGGGGTGAGACTGTCCACCTCTGCTATGCATTATCTGTCCATGCCTGTCAAAAATAATTGTCCTCCTTATACTAACGTACTTCCCCCTGAACATCTTGGGTCATACTGATGCCCAGATAGAATTACTGCCCTAGCTGTAACCCTGGTGTGGCTCTAACCCTGGTCCTAGACACAGACTTAACCCTAGGCCTGACCACAGTCCTGGGCCTGGCTCTGCCTTGAACCTTAGCCTTTGTCATGGTTCCTACCCTAGGTCTAGTCTTAGCTAGTATGAGGTGGGAAACAGGTGGGAGCTTTGCACCTCCATGGATGACGCAGGGACAGTCAGTAGTATGGGCCTAATGGAAGGAGCAAGGGTCGTGGTCCTCTTCTAGTTAGCTGTGGCAGTAGCTAGTAATACAGCTGTACTCTTGGTTGATTGATCACAATGTTCTGTATCTGTTTTTTGTTGTATTGTACCTCTGCAGCTCTGTGAAATACCTGCACTCTCTACAAGGTTGGACTTGCTGCTGACAATTACAGAATTTCCTGCAAACTTGGAAGGGTTTTTGCCCGTGAGTAAGATACAGCTGCCATGAGTGAGCTACAGCTGCCATGAGTGAGCTACAGCTGCCACGAGTGAGATACAGCTGCCATGAGTGAGATACAGCTGCCATGAGTGAGATACAGCTGCCATGAGTGAGATACAGCTGCCATGAGTGAGATACAGCTGCCATGAGTGAGATACAGCTGCCATGAGTGAGATACAGCTGCCATGAGTGAGCTACAGCTGCCACGAGTGAGATACAGCTGCCATGAGTGAGATACAGCTGCCATGAGTGAGATACAGCTGCCATGAGTGAGATACAGCTGCCATGAGTGAGATACAGCTGCCACGAGTGAGATACAGCTGCCACGAGTGAGATACACCTGCCATGAGTGAGATACAGATGCCATGAGTGAGATACAGCTGCCATTGAGATACACCTGCCATGAGTGAGATACAGCTGCCATGAGTGAGATACAGCAGCCATAAGTGAGATACAGCTGCCATGAGTGAGATACAGCTGCCATGAGTGAGATACAGCTGCCATGAGTGAGATACAGCTGCCATGAGTGAGATACAGCTGCCATGAGTGAGATACAGCTGCCATGCGTGAGATACAGCTGCCATTGAGATTCACCTGCCTTGAGTGAGATACAGCTGCCATGAGTGAGATACAGCTGCCATGAGTGAGATACAGCTGCCATGAGTGAGATACAGCTGCCATTGAGATTCACCTGCCTTGAGTGAGATACCGCTGCCATGAGTGAGATACCGCTGCCATGAGTGAGATACAGCAGACATGAGTGAGATACAGCTGCCATGAGAGAAATACAGCTGCCATTAGTGAGATACAGCTGCCATGAGTGAGATACAGCTGCCATGAGTGAGATACAGCTGCCATGAGTGAGATACAGCTGCCATGAGTGAGATACAGCTGCCATGAGTGAGATACAGCAGCCATGAGTGAGATACAGCAGCCATGAGTGAGATACAGCTGCCATGAGTGAGATACAGCTGCCATGAGTGAGATACAGCTGCCATGAGTGAGATACAGCTGCCATGAGTGAGATACAGCAGCCATGAGTGAGATACAGCTGCCATGAGTGAGATACAGCTGCCATGAGTGAGATACAGCTGCCATGAGTAAGATACAGCTGCCATGAGTGAGATACAGCTGCCATGAGTGAGATACAGCTGCCATGAGTGAGATACAGCTGCCATGAGTGAGATACAGCTGCCATGAGTGAGATACAGCTGCCATGAGTGAGATACAGCTGCCATGAGTAAGATACAGCAGCCATGAGTGAGATACAGCTGCCATGAGTGAGATACAGCTGCCATGAGTGAGATACAGCTGCCATGAGTGAGATACAGCTGCCATGAGTGAGATACAGCTGCCATGAGTGAGATACAGCTGCCATGAGTGAGATACAGCTGCCATGAGTGAGATACAGCTGCCATGAGTGAGATACAGCTGCCATGAGTGAGATACAGCTGCCATGAGTGAGATACAGCTGCCATGAGTGAGATACAGCAGCCATGAGTGAGATACAGCTGCCATGAGTGAGATACAGCTGCCATGAGTGAGATACAGCTGCCATGAGTGAGATACAGCTGCCATGAGTGAGATACAGCTGCCATGAGTGAGATACAGCTGCCATGAGTGAGATACAGCTGCCATGAGTGAGATACAGCTGCCATGAGTGAGATACAGCTGCCATGAGTGAGATACAGCTGCCATGAGTGAGATACAGCTGCCATGAGTGAGATACAGCTGCCATGAGTGAGATACAGCAGCCATGAGTGAGATACAGCTGCCATGAGTGAGATACAGCTGCCATGAGTGAGATACAGCTGCCATGAGTGAGATACAGCTGCCATGAGTGAGATACAGCTGCCATGAGTGAGATACAGCAGCCATGAGTGAGATACAGCTGTCCATGAGTGAGATACAGCTGCCATGAGTGAGATACAGCTGCCATGAGTGAGATACAGCTGCCATGAGTGAGATACAGCTGCCATGAGTGAGATACAGCTGCCATGAATGAGATACGGCTGCCATGAGTGAGATACGGCTGCCATGAGTGAGATACAGCTGCCATGAGTGAGATACAGCAGCCATGAGTGAGATACAGCTGCCATGAGTGAGATACAGCTGCCATGAGTGAGATACAGCAGCCATGAGTGAGATACAGCTGCCATGAGTGAGATACAGCTGCCATGAGTGAGATACAGCTGCCATGAGTGAGATACAGCTGCCATGAGTGAGATACAGCTGCCATGAGTGAGATACAGCTGCCATGAGTGAGATACAGCTGCCATGAGTGAGATACAGCTGCCATGAGTGAGATACAGCTGCCATGAGTGAGATACAGCTGCCATGAGTGAGATACAGCTGCCATGAGTGAGATACAGCTGCCATGAGTGAGATACAGCTGCCATGAGTGAGATACAGCTGCCATGAGTGAGATACAGCTGCCATGAGTGAGATACAGCTGCCATGAGTGAGATACAGCTGCCATGAGTGAGATACAGCTGCCATGGGTGAGATACAGCTGCCATGAGTGAGATACAGCTGCCATGAGTGAGATACAGCTGCCATGAGTGAGATACAGCTGCCATGAGTGAGATACAGCTGCCATGAGTGAGATACAGCTGCCATGAATGACATACAGCTGCCATGAGTGAGATACGGCTGCCATGAGTGAGATACAGCTGCCATGAGTGAGATACAGCTGCCATGAGTGAGATACAGCTGCCATGAGTGAGATACAGCTGCCATGAGTGAGATACAGCTGCCATGAGTGAGATACAGCTGCCATGGGTGAGATACAGCTGCCATGAGTGAGATACAGCTGCCATGAGTGAGATACAGCTGCCATGAGTGAGATACAGCTGCCATGTGTGAGATACAGCTGCCATGAGTGAGATACACCTGCCATGAGTGAGATACAGCTGCCATGAGTGAGATACAGCTGCCATGAGTGAGATACAGCTGCCATGAGTGAGATACAGCTGCCATGAGTGAGATACAGCTGCCATGAGTGAGATACAGCAGCCATGAGTGAGATACAGCTGCCATGAGTGAGATACAGCTGCCATGAGTGAGATACAGCTGCCATGAATGACACACAGCAGCCATGAGTGATATACAGCTGCCATGAGTGAGATACAGCTGCCATGAGTGAGATACAGCTGCCATGAGTGAGATACAGCTGCCATGAGTGAGATACACCTGCCATGAGTGAGATACAGCTGCCATGAGTGAGATACACCTGCCATGAGTGAGATACAGCTGCCATGAGTGAGATACAGCTGCCATGAGTGAGATACAGCTGCCATGAATGACATACAGCAGCCATGAGTGATATACAGCTGCCATGAGTGAGATACAGCTGCCATGAATGAGATACAGCTGCCATGAGTGAGATACAGCTGCCATGAGTGAGATACACCTGCCATGAGTGAGATACAGCTGCCATGAGTGAGATACACCTGCCATGAGTGAGATACAGCTGCCATGAGTGAGATACAGCTGCCATGAGTGAGATAGCATCTGTCATGAGTGAGATACAGCTGCCATGAGTGAGATAATGCTGGCTGCTGCACACTAACAGTTGGTTCTAGCCTCTATTTGTTTCGTGTTTATTGTGACCATTTCTCCTCCTGCTCGCGAGTCAGTGTTCCTTCCACTGCTGGAGAATTATATGCAATATCTGCGCAGGACAGTCTTTTATCTTACGTAATGTTGTTGTGAGGGATACCATAGAGTGTGGAATTTTTTCGGTCCATGACATTTTGTGTACGAAGGCATGAAATGCATGAAATGTAATAATGTATATATTTACTTGTGGCCTGAGAGCATGCCATGTGTGTGTGTGCACATGTGCTGCATGCCATGTGTGTGTGCACATGTGCAGCATGCCATGTGTGTGTGCACATGTGGAGCATGCCATGTATGTTTGTGTGCACATGTGGAGCATGCCATGTATGTGTGTGTGCACATGTGGAGCATGCCATGTATCTGTGTGTGCACATGTGGAGCATGCCATGGTGTGTGCGCACATGTGGAGCATGCCATGTGTGTGTGTGCACATGTGCCACACAACTTGCTAAGTAATCCTCGTGAGTGCCTGGACAATTTATAGAAAATATGCACCTGCTGAAAATGTCGTGCTATGTACAGTATAATCTGAGCAACTGTGCTGATCTCGGTTCCCCCCCCCCCCCCCCCTCCCCTCCCTCACCACCTGACGCAGACTCTGGAACTGGCCTGGTGTGCCAGTTCGGAACTCAAGAACAGCACAAAGTTCATCGATGCCCTCAAGTATGTTCTGGCCATTGGAAACTACTTGAACTTTGGCAGTCGTCAAGGCTCAGCATATGGCTACAAGCTGTCTGTTCTTCCTAAGGTAGCTTTATCAGGACTGCATGTGGAGGGTAGAATGTTTGGGTTCGCTTTGTGGGCCATGAATATTATTATACCATTGTGGATGTGTGTGTGTTGTGTGCTCCGCCCACATTATTTTATAGCTATCGGAGTTGTATGGCCAAGACAAGAAAACCAGCCTCATGCACTTTCTTGTTCAGCAACTTCATGCTAGCAAACCAGAGGTGTTGGAAATGACTCACGAACTAGAAGCCGTCTAAAAATCTGCAGACAGTAAGCGACATGTACATTAGACTTGTTAACTGTTTTACACTGGACGGGTTATACCTGTTAACGCTTCAGCCTTACCCCTGGCTTGGTTGATGACTCATATTTAGCACTACCATCTGCTTGTATTAATGTGTTCAATCCTGCTTTCACTTTCTATCTGACAAGTCAAAATGGCTGAATAGGTGGACAGCAGTAGTTTGGCGGGTTTTCTGCCAAAATCCATATTTTATTTACGTCCTGAGAGTGACTGGGTATGAGAATGGGGAAATGCTTACAAATGTGTTTTGACTCCAAAATAATATGTTTTGAGCAATTATTTTCAGTCTTGGGAGAGTTCTAATCACAATTTAGGGAAGAGGATGGAATTACAATTAATTTAGAGAAGAGGATCGAATTATAATTAATTTAGGGATTGGATGGAATTAGAATTAATTTAGGGAAGAGGATGGAATTAGAGGATGGAATTACAATTAATTTAGAGAAAAGGATGGAATTACAATTAATTTAATTTAGAGAAAAGGATAGAATGAATTACAATTAATTTATGGAAGAGGAAGGAATTACAATTAATTTAGGGAAGAGGATGGAATTACAATTAATTTAGGGTAGAGGATGGAATTAAAATTAGTTATAGTAGTAACAAATGCAAGGAATTGATGGAGAAACAGGAGAAACAAACCATTGCTCCAGCCATTGTCCCTAGCATAGCTGAAGGCCTAATACCTACCTATTCTGACCTGTGCAGTAGTGATGTCATCACATTGTAATGCTTGAATTGTGGATTGTGATAAGAGAAGTACTGTAGCTAAGAATTGTATGCATTAATTAAATATTCCTTCTGATTCCGAACTAGTGCAAGTTGAGAGGCCCACAGTGATGATCATTTCCAGCTTAGCATTTATGTAAGCTGGTGCCACGCCTCCACAGCTAGATCAGCTATGACAGAATGAAACTCCACCCTCCTTTCCTGTCAGCTATTAACCATGTGGTCTGTTCTCACGCCCGTGCAGCCATGGTTTCCTTGCTCTGGTTTCAAATCTGCTGCTGTCTTCTCGACCATTCTCTTCACTATGACAACCATTACATGTTTACATAAGCCCACATTATTTAAGGCAGCTAACCTGTTCACATATTTTATGATGAATGTACAATGCATGGATAGATAGATAGATAGATACATACACATATACATATGCATGGATAGATAGATAGATAGATAGGTACGTACAATATACATATGCATGGATAGATAGATAGATAGATAGATAGATACACATATACATTTGCATGGATAGATAGATAGATAGATATGTACACATATACACAGGCCATGCACAGCAATTCCATTCAACTCTGCACTGGCTCGCTTCACTCGTCAATTATATGTAAATTAGAGAGATGATAGTAGGAGTAATGTAAATTAGAGAGATGATAGTAGGAGTAATGTAAATTAGAGAGATGATAGTAGGAGTAATGCAAATTAGAGAGATGATAGTAGGAGTAATGTAAATTAGAGAGATGATAGTAGGAGTAATGCAAATTAGAGAGATGATAGTAGGAGTAATGTAAATTAGAGAGATGATAGTAGGAGTAATGCAAATTAGAGGGATGATAGGAGTAATGTAAATTAGAGAGATGATAGTAGGAGTAATGCAAATTAGAGGGATGATAGGAGTAATGTAAATTAGAGAGATGATAGTAGGAGTAATGCAAATTAGAGGGATGATAGGAGTAATGTAAATTAGAGAGATGATAGTAGGAGTAATGCAAATTAGAGGGATGATAGTAGGAGTAATGCAAATTAGAGGGATGATAGTAGGAATAATGTAAATTAGAGAGATGATAGTAGGAGTAATGCAAATTAGAGGGATGATAGTAGGAGTAATGCAAATTAGAGGGATGATAGGAGTAATGTAAATTAGAGAGATGATAGTAGGAGTAATGCAAATTAGAGGGATGATAGGAGTAATGTAAATTAGAGAGATGATAGTAGGAGTAATGCAAATTAGAGGGATGATAGGAGTAATGTAAATTAGAGAGATGATAGTAGGAGTAATGCAAATTAGAGGGATGATAGTAGGAGTAATGTAAATTAGAGGGATGATAGTAGGAGTAATGTAAATTAGAGAGATGATAGTAGGAGTAATGTAAATTAGAGAGATGATAGTAGGAGTAATGTAAATTAGAGGGATGATAGTAGGAGTAATGTAAATTAGAGGGATGATAGTAGGAGTAAAGTAAATTAGAGGGATGATAGTAGAGTAGGAGTAATGTAAATTAGAGAGATGATAGTAGGAGTAATGTAAATTAGAGGGATGATAGTAGGAGTAATGTAAATTAGAGAGATGATAGTAGGAGTAATGTAAATTAGAGGGTTGATAGTAGGAGTAATGTAAATTAGAGGGATGATAGTAGGAGTAATGTAAATTAGAGGGATGATAGTAGAGTAGGAGTAATGTAAATTAGAGGGATGATAGTAGGAGTAATGTAAATTAGAGAGATGATAGTAGGTGTAATGTAAATTAGAGGGATGATACAGTAGTAGGAGTATAATGTAAATTAGAGAGATGATAGTAGGAGTAATGTAAATTAGAGGGATGAGGAGTAATGTAAATTAGAGGGATGATAGTAGAGTACGAGTAATGTAAATTAGAGGGATGATAGTAGGAGTAATGTAAATTAGAGAGATGATAGTAGGAGTAATGTAAATTAGAGGAATGATAGTAGGAGTAATGTAAATTAGAGGGATGATAGTAGGAGTAATGTAAATTAGAGGGATGATAGTAGGAGTAATGTAAATTAGAGGGTTGATAGTAGGAGTAATGTAAATTAGAAGGATGATAGTAGGAGTAATGTAAATTAGAGGGATGATAGTAGGAGTAATCAGTCTATATTAGAGGGATGATAGTAGGAGTAATTTAAATTAGAGAGATGGGAGTGTAGGACTAATGTAGAATATGGAGCTGGTATAATTACATACACTTTTTCCAGTTTCCATCACTGGCATATCTGCTGAGCTGGAAGGTAAGTCAGAGTCTGGACCACCGACACCTCCAAGCATTCATTGCTTTGCTGTTGTTGTTTTCAGTGATGCAAAGAGAATTGGATAAAATGGAGAGTTTTGCAAGGAAGATCGTTGAGCAGGCCAAGGTGTCTTCCTCTGCTGCTAAGACGCTGATGAAAGAAGTAAAGGTATGCAGTAGCAACCAGAGCTGTTGTGATGTGACAAGTCTTGGTAAAGATGTGTAGCCCATACCTACGCAATACATTCATTTGTCTGCCTTGTGAGGTTGGCCCCACAGAGCAAGTTCAACCACCCAAAGGATGTTCATGGTACTAATTCTCACTTTGACTCACGATTAGTTTTTTTTAATTTGTTTACGGACTGATCTGTTGTCCTTCTTTAGTTTCCTGATATGCTTCCAATGTGCCTTGAATCCTGCCTGAGTAGCTAACTACTGGCTTGCTTCACACTATCACAACAACAACAACAACAACAACAAGTTCCCCCCTCTCCTCCTCTCCCCCCCCCCTTTTTTCACCTGGGCAAACACAGTCCTAGTGGCATAAAACTCTGGAGATGTGCATGTCAGATGTGTCTCTTCATCTGCCACATGTCAGCCAACAGGTTGAATATTGCATAATTACTTCACATCGAATTCTTGCAGTGCTGAGTGTCTCAAGATCTGCAGTCTCATGGGCTGTTTATGTGCACACATAAATTTCTCTAAGTTGTGCTGTGATGTAGACAGCACAACTTAGTTATGCAGCAAGTAATCCAAAAATATCTTGAGCGAGTTATTAGCTGAAGCTGTGCTCGGCTTTGGCTGAATCTTGGCTCAGCTAGTGCTGGGCTGATGCTGGGCTCAGCTAGTGGTTGGCTGATGCTGAGCTCAGCTAGTGCTGGGCTGATGCTGGGCTCAGCTAGTGCTGGGCTGATGCTGGGCTCAGCTAGTGCTGGGCTGATGCTGGGCTCAGCTAGTGGTGAGCTGATGCTGGGCTCGGCTAGTGGTAGGCTGATGCTGGGCTCAGCTAGTTCTGGGCTGATGCTGGGCTCAGCTAGTGGTGGGCTGATGCTGGGCTCAGCTAGTGCTGGGCTGATGCTGGGCTCAGCTAGTGGTGGGCTGATGCTGGGCTCAGCTAGTTCTGGGCTGATGCTGGGCTCAGCTAGTGGTGGGCTGATGCTGGGCTCGGCTAGTGGTAGGCTGATGCTGGGCTCAGCTAGTAGTAGGCTGAAACTATTCTCGCAAGTTGTTAACTAAAAGGCAAGCAAGAATGGCAAGGAAGCACAAATCGTCATAAACAATTTTAGTGCCAAAAGATAAGCTTGTGTGCTTTCAAATATGTTCAGATTTTCATAGACTGTGACAAGGAACTGTGACCATGTTAGGCCAAATAGCAGAGCTCCTTCATGATGTGCTCTCCAATAGGAGTCATGATGACTAAAATTGCTTCAATCCAATTGCCATGTGGTTGCTATTAGAGATGCTTGTTTCTGTGTTGCACATTTAGTTGTGGCCCTAGTTGACCTGGTCTAGTTTGCTTACCTAATCAGACTTCAACCATAGTTGACCTGGTCTAGTTTGCTTACCTAATCAGACTTCAACCATAGTTGACCTGGTCTAGTTTGCTTACCTAATCAGACTTCAACCATAGTTGACCTGGTCTAGTTTGCTTACCTAATCAGACTTCAACCATAGTTGACATGGTCTAGTTTGCTAACCTAATCAGAGTT
This sequence comes from Cladorhizidae sp. MBARI D1340-BT2, assembly GCA_028752905.1. Taxonomy (NCBI): domain Eukaryota; kingdom Metazoa; phylum Porifera; class Demospongiae; order Poecilosclerida; family Cladorhizidae; species Cladorhizidae sp. MBARI D1340-BT2. The sequence continues at coordinate 14,095,251 of JAQNBH010000018.1, forward strand.
CAACCATAGTTGACAGGTCTAGTTTGCTCACCTAATCAGACTTCAATCCTAGTTGACATGGTCTAGTTTGCTAACCTAATCAGACTTCAACCATAGTTGACATGGTCCAGTTTGCTTACCTAATCAGACTTCAACCATAGTTGACATGGTCTAGTTTGCTAACCTAATCAGACTTAACCATAGTTGACATGGTCTAGTTTGCTAACCTAATTTCAACCCTAGTTGACGTGGTCTAGTTTGCTAACCTAATCAGACTTCAACCATAGTTGACATGGTCTAGTTTGCTAACCTAATCAGACTTCATGGTCTTGTTTGCTTACCTAATCAGACTTCAACCATAGTTAACATGGTCTAATTTGCTTACCTAATCAGACTTCAACCATAGTTGACATGATTACCTAATCAGACTTAAACCATAGTTGAAATGGTCTAGTTTGCTAACCTAATCAGACTTCAACCAGCCATTAGCTTGTTCAAAAGATGCCAATAGGTATCCCTGACGAGGCTGTAGCGATGTGGTTGCACCTATCCTACATATCACCAATGGCTGGCTGCCCTCAAGATCAGCTGGTTCTGTGGTGGATGATTGTTCATGCCATCTCTTAAGGATCACATCACAATGGTGTCAGAGTGTTGCCTTCTATTACCTCCTTCTGTTCTGTTCCATGATGTTGTGGACCCGACAACATAAGCAAGCAGAATGGAACACAATGGCATGCTCATTAGAAAGTACTCTACACTGAACATTGCATTAGACAGTTCATATACAAACAATAGCCACCTAACCCACAAAACTGACACAAACGGTTCTAGGAATGGCACCTCAGCAATAAGTCTTTCTCTGCTAGTGTGTGAAGGATGATTCACAGCATGACAGAGGACAGAGGAGTGCTTCTTGCAGTGAGGGGTCACTCTATAATGCTATAACGTTCCTTTCCATTGTGTTCAGAGGAATGGCCTTTAATACTAGCCCACTAGAGGAATGTTCAGTTGATGGCTCACTGCAGCAGAGCTTAGGGCACTCTGCATGTAATGAACTAATGCAGTGCTGAGTGTTGATGGCTCACTGCAGCAGAGCTTAGGGCACTCTGCATGTAATGAACTAATGCAGTGTTGAGTGTTGATGGCTCACTGCAGCAGAGCTTAGGGCACTCTGCATGTAATGAACTAATGAAGTGTTGAGTGTTGATGGCTTACTGCAGCAGAGCTTAGGGCACTCAGCATGTAATGAACTAATGCAGTGTTGAGTGTTGATGGCTTATTGCAGCAGAGCTTAAGGCACTCAGCAAGTAATGAACTAATTCAGTGTTGAGTGTTGATGGCTTATTGCAGCAGAGCTTAGGGCACTCAGCAAGTAATGAACTAATGCAGTGTTGAGTGTTGATGGCTCACTGCAGCAGAGCATAGGGCACTCAGCATGTAATGAACTAATGCAGTGTTGAGTGTTGATGGCTTACTGCAGCAGAGCTTAGGGCACTCAGCATGTAATGAACTAATGCAGTGTTGAGTGTTGATGGCTCACTGCAGCAGAGCTTAGGGCACTCAGCATGTAATGAACTAATGCAGTGTTGAGTGTTGATGGCTTACTGCAGCAGAGCTTAGGGCACTCAGCATGTAATGAACTAATGCAGTGTTGAGTGTTGATGGCTTATTGCAGCAGAGCTTAGGGCACTCAGCAAGTAATGTACTAATTCAGTGTTGAGTGTTGATGACTCACTGCAGCAGAGCTTAGGGCACTCAGCATGTAATGAACTAATGCAGTGCTGAGTGTTGATGGCTTACTGCAGCAGAGCTTAGGGCACTCAGCAAGTAATGAACTAATGCAGTGTTGAGTGTTGATGGCTCACTGCAGCAGAGCTTAGGGCACTCAGCAAGTAATGAACTAATGCAGTGCTGAGTGTTGATGGCTCACTGCAGCAGAGCTTAGGGCACTCTGCATGTAATGAACTAATGCAGTGTTGAGTGTTGATGGCTCACTGCAGCAGAGCTTAGGGCACTCAGCATGTAATGAACTAATGCAGTGTTGAGTGTTGATGGCTCACTGCAGCAGAGCTTAGGGCACTCTGCATGTAATGAACTAATGCCGTGCTGAGTGTTGATGGCTGACTTCAGCAGAGCTTAGGGCACTCAGCATGTAATGAACTAATGCAGTGCTGAATATTGATCGCTCACTGCAGCAGAACTCAGCATGTAATAAACTAATGCAGTGTTGAGTGTTGATGGCTGACTTCAGCAGAGCTTAGGGCACTCAGCGTGAATCAATGTTGTTCTTCCAGTCAAACTTGAAGTAAGTTTTGAGAACATATCCAGATTACATTCAGAGCATCTAGTTGAAACATCGAGTGAGCAAATTTAAGTTAAGGGGGGAAGAGGGCTGAAATCACATATTTTTTCAAATTTTTTTTTATGGACCCAAAAGGGTTCATAATATGTCTGTAGTTTGAGTTTCAAGTTTCAGAGCAAGTGAATACTTGCATCAGAAGATATAGCCATTTTTATACAGTGCATTATTATTCCATTTCATTTCATTTCACTTCACATTGGAAGAGGTTCTCTCCCAGTCTTACCTGGCTACAATCGGGCGGTCGGCGATGATCGCCTACCCAAAATACAGTTTTTATATATCAAAATGTTGCCAATTTCATGGAGACCCTTACCAGTCGTTTGCGCAATGAATTGGCTATGTGGGGGGGTAGTGCGCAACCGCTAAGACGAACACGTTTTTTAGGTCAAGGTTCACTTGAAACTTTTACACTGTTGAGTTATGGGGAAGAGAACAGAGAAGCATTTTAAACAGAAAGGCCAAGGATTCAAGAAGAGTGACGACAAGAAGAAGAAAGCCCTACAGGCGGCTGTTGTTGAGCCTGTCACAGTAGCCGCGCAAGGCAAGTTTTAATGTTTATCTCAATACTAAAAAGTTACTAGCTGTTTCCTTCCTTTGTTAGTGAGTCTCTTGGATCCTGTGGGTGGGGTAGCGCCTTCTGTGAACCTTCACTTACCTTGCAATCAATTGCAAATGTCTGAAGAGAGGCCAGTTCCATTGGTGACCAGTGACTATGACCAGGAAGAAGTTGGCTCTCATGGATCGTTCAGCTGCTTCTGTGGCTGTTGCTACTGGATCTACTGGCTCTACCTCTTTGGACTCGGGTGGTGTTGGAGAACTAGGTAAGGGTATTCGTATAATAAACTTAGATAAGCTTAGAGAGGTCATTGAAAGGTGTAATAAGTTGGTAACTGAGCTCCCTTGCAACTGAAGCCCGTAGGGCAGGCATGGTTTACTTATTTGTTCAAATTGTAGTAACAACACTCAAGTCATCTCAAACCCTGTATCTGTAGAAGCATTCTTTGAACATCCAGTCAGTACTGGGTGCTCGCATTGCTGGAATTAGTCATTCTGGTCTGGAAGACATCACTGCAGTCATGGATATGTTGCCCCCTCTTAGTTCCACTTGTTTTTAAAATATATACTAGGTCAATAGGGAGTGACGCAAATGCAGTAACAGATGTATTATGTTGGATGCCGCTCATAGGTTACATGATTTTTATAGGGTTAGGCATGAAGACATCATTGATGTTAGTATTACTGTTGACGGCACATGGCTTAGACAGGGCCACAAATCAAATTATGGCTTGGTTGCGGTGATGTCTTGTGACACTGGAGAAGTTTTAGATTATTATCTTATGTCTAAGTTTTGTCAAGCTTGTGCGCAAAGACCTGAAGATGAAACTGAAGCAAGTTACACAGAATGGTTTGAGGGTCACAAGATAAATTGTGAAGCCAATTTTGAAGGCTCTTTGGGTTCTATGGAAGTTGTAGGAACACAAAAACTGTTTTAGCGTTCAGTGGAGAGACTGAAGCTTAGGTACACACACATTAATTAGTGATGGCTATACAAATGCACATAAACGGTTGTTGGAAGTCTAGCCTTACGGTCCTAGTGTCTTTGGGTGGTGCTAGGGGGGTTAGTCGTGTGTCTATAGTTAAAAAATCCAAACCTACTATAGGGGAGCAATTAGAAATAATGAGGATAACCTAGAGGGGATGATTTGCGATGTGAAAGCGATTTTTTATCACTCTTAGTCAACTATGGAACATCCCAACACGAGTATTGTCCTACAGGAGTTTTGAGTTGGTGTAAGTTTAATCCAGCTTGTGCTAAAGGTGAGGTACCACCAGTACCCATATGCCTATGATTCCTCTGGACAAGGCTATGTATGTTAGGTATTTGATAAATTAATGTCTGAGGATCTTTTGTGCAAATGTTTAGGTGGTTATACACAGAACCAAAATGAGAGTTTAATTCAGTTGTGTGGAGTAGAGCGGGTAAGAGAGAACATATGAGTGCAACAAGTGTCAGGCTTGCCGTCGAGAGGCAGCAGAGTTCAATAGAGGGCGGAGCATTGTATGGTCCTGGCATGGGGGACCTGTAACATTTTTATTCTGTTTGTGTCTTTTGCTGTCTATTGTCAAACAGTTTTCAAACAGAGATTACTGGAAGATATATACTTTTGTTTATGTGTATTTTTGTCAAGCTTAGGAATTAGTGGAGGATGACTTGTTTGTGTTCTATTTTTTTCAGGGATTACTGGAGGGTGTCGGAAGACATGTGTGGAGGGTGACGATGGATGGATGGACCTGGGCATGGGAGCCCTGCAAATGATGACGTGTTTATGTTTGCTAATTCAATATTAGCAAGGCAACATAAGTCTGATGCGTCTTTAATTTATGTGTATGTATATATATATAATTATGTATATATTGTTGGTTTTCAGGTTGTAGTTAGGATGTAGGATACTGCTGTTGTTGAAAAAATAAAGGACTGAAAAGTCAATTGGTTGCTTTCAACATTTTGTTTGTACACACACAATTCTAGTAATGAGGGGGTGTATTCTGGTGAAGCAGGGTGTGTTTCTGGCAGCTGGGATGTGATTACAAACTGCTTGGACTTCAAGGCTCAATATCTCTGAAGTGATTTTTGAAAAACCGTTCAAATGATAACTTGAATATTTTTTATCCTTTCATAAAAAAAAATATATCATTTGAAAGCAAATTTTATATTCTACAACTTGCGCGAGAGTTTTTGTTTGATAGGATTACTAAAAAAGACCTATAGATGAAAATGTAAAGTGATGTCATAAAGCTATGTTCAGAAAATGCAACAAAAAAACTTTTTTTCTAAATTTCAAGACGCGCAGTTTGTAGTGCTCATTATGATTGACTAATAGACCGAATAAGAGCCTCGCAAAGGTCGTTACTGCAACGTGGTTTACTTAACGGCTTACGGTCCGCACTGGAAGAGCCTATAATGAGCCAGGAAAAAATTATGGCGAAACTAAATGACAAAAGAGACTTACCATTAGAAAGCACAGACTGCAAGCTATAATGTGATATATAAATCGGGAGACTAGAGTGAATGCGAGTAAAGATATGGTACTTTATATGAGACTACGCGATACGCAGCCTTCTTTCCCCCTTAATCATCGAGAATGTATTGTATTTTACAATGATAGAGCAGTCTACTGCGCATGTGCAGAATGATAGAGCAGTCTACTGGGCATGTGCAGAATGATAGAGCAGTCTACTGGGCATGTGCAGAATGATAGAGCAGTCTACTGGGAATGTGCAGAATGATAGAGCAGTCTACTGGGAATGTGCAGAATGATAGAGCAGTCTACTGGGCATGTGAAGAATGATAGAGGAGTCTACTGGGCATATGAAGAATGATAGAGCAGTCTACTGGGCATGTGCAGAATGATAGAGCAGTCTACTGGGCATGTGCAGAATGATAGAGCAGTCTACTGGGCATGTGCAGAATGATAGAGCAGTCTACTGGGCATGTGCAGAATGATAGCAGTCTACTGGGTACGTGCAGAATGATAGAGCAGTCTACTGGGCATGTGAAGAATGATAGAGCAGTCTACTGGGCATGTTCAGAATGATAGCAGTCTACTGGGCATGTGCAGAATGATAGAGCAGTCTACTGGGCATGTGCAGAATGATAGAGCAGTCTACTGGGCATGTGCAGATCAAAGATCTGTTGTTCAACTCATTTTTTAATTTTAATTAGTGAACAATGGCATTTTGCACCCTGGGGCAGTCAATAGGTAACCTATTTTTTAGGATGTTTGGCTGTTGATACACATGAGAAGAGTGTGATATACAGAAGTGTCATATATGGTCACGTAACTATGGAATGTGATATAGCGCAACCAAATACTTTACAAAACATTTCACGCGAATATTCAACCCACAACGCTATTGCATGTGGAGCAGCACTTCATGAAATACTACAAACTAGGCAGCTGTTCTTCCATTTATGCCTATGCTAGCAAAAGTTTGCACTCTGTGAGTCATCTACCTGGTAAGGGTGAAATGGTACAGAAGGATAGTTCATACGTTGTCTGAGATGAGCGATTGGGAGTTAAAGTGTGGCACACATCAGTATCATGCCATGGTTATAGCTAGAGTTTAAAGTGTGGCACACGTCAGTAACATGTCATGGTTATAGCTAAAGTTAAAGTGTGGCACACGTCAGTATCACGCCACTGGTTATAGCTAGAGTTAAAGTGTGGCACACGTCAGTATCATGCCACTGGTTATAGCTAGAGTTAAAGTGTGGCACACGTCAGTATCATGCCACTGGTTATAGCTAGAGTTTAACGTGTGGCACACGTCAGTATCATGTCATGGTTATAGCTAGAGTTAAAGTGTGGCACACATCAGTATCATGCCACTGGTTATAGCTAGAGTTAAAGTGTGGCACACGTCAGTATCACGCCACTGGTTATAGCTAGAGTTAAAGTGTGGCACACGTCAGTATCATGCCACTGGTTATAGCTAGAGTTTAACGTGTGGCACACGTCAGTATCATGTCATGGTTATAGCTAGAGTTAAAGTGTGGCACACGTCAGTATCATGTCATGGTTATAGCTAGAGTTAAAGTGTGGCACACATCAGTATCATGTCATGGTTATAGCTAGAGTTAAAGTGTGGCACACGTCAGTATCACGCCACTGGTTATAGCTAGAGTTAAAGTGTGTCACACGTCAGTATCATGCCACTGGTTATAGCTAGAGTTAAAGTGTGGCACACGTCAGTATCATGCCACTGGTTATAGCTAGAGTTAAAGTGTGGCACACGTCAGTATCATGTCATGGTTATAGCTAGAGTTAAAGTGTGGCACACGTCAGTATCATGCCACTGGTTATAGCTAGAGTTAAAGTGTGGCACACGTCAGTATCATGCCATTGTTATAGCTAGAGTTAAAGTGTGGCACACGTCAGTAATCATGCCATGGTTATAGCTAGAGTTAAAGTGTGGCACACATCAGTATCATGCCATGGTTATAGCTAGAGTTAAAGTGTGGCACACGTCAGTATCATGCCATGGTTATAGCTAGAGTTTAACGTGTGGCACACATCAGTATCATGTCATGGTTATAGCTAGAGTTAAATTGTGGCACACATCAGTATCATGTCATGGTTATAGCTAGAGTTAAAGTGTGGCACACGTCAGTATCATGTCATGGTTATAGCTAGAGTTAAAGTGTGGCACACATCAGTATCATGTCATGGTTATAGCTAGAGTTAAAGTGTGGCACACGTCAGTATCACGCCACTGGTTATAGCTAGAGTTAAAGTGTGGCACACGTCAGTATCATGCCACTGGTTATAGCTAGAGTTAAAGTGTAGCACACGTCAGTATCATGCCACTGGTTATAGCTAGAGTTAAAGTGTGGCACACGTCAGTATCATGTCATGGTTATAGCTAGAGTTAAAGTGTGGCACACGTCAGTATCATGCCATTGTTATAGCTAGAGTTAAATTGTGGCACACGTCAGTATCATGCCATGGTTATAGCTAGAGTTAAAGTGTGGCACACATCAGTATCATGCCATGGTTATAGCTAAAGTTAAAGTGTGGCACATGTCAGTATCATGCCATGGTTATAGCTAGAGTTAAAGTGTGGCACACGTCAGTGTCATGCCACTGGTTATAGCTTGAGTGGCCTGTAGAATGCTTCCTGGTATATCATTTGTTTCCATTTATGACTCATTCTAGAGTTGCTAGTGTCCTCTACGTGCTGGAGGAGATGCTAGGTTGAAGCTCAGAGTCGAACATAGACCCCCATACCAACCACAAAAGCTTGTGCGGCCTTATGGCTGAAGCATCCCTAATTAACTCTTGTAATTAACTCTTGCAATGCAGCTTTATTATGCTTACATGTGAATGTATTAGAATAATTACATCATACATATAATGGTGATATTAGAATGTATTTCATCATTTCAGGAATTCACTACACAGTACAGAGAGAAACTTTCCGGACTGAATGTGAAAGGAATCGAAATGAATGAAAACTACAGAGAACTGTTGGTGAGTCCTACATATGCTATAGCAGCACTCCAGTGTATGACATCACACATGAGTAATGTGGTGTGTATGACATCACCACACTGAGCAATGTGGTGTGTATGACATCACCACACTGAGCAATGTGGTGTGTATGACATCACCACACTGAGCAATGTGGTGTGTATGACATCACCACACTGAGCTATGTGGTGTGTATTACATCACCACACTGAGCAATGTATTGTGTATGACATCACCACACTAAGAATTCTAGTGTGAATGACATCATACTAAGCATTCTAGTGTGTATGACATCACCACACTAAGCAATGTACTGTGTATGACATCACTTCACTAAGCATTCTAGTGTGTATGACATCACCACACTAAGCATTCTAGTGTATATGACAACACACTAAGCATTCTAGTGTGTATGACATCATCATACTAACATTCTAGTGTGTATGACATCATCACACTAAGTATTGTAGTGTGTACAACATCACACTAAGTATTCTAGTGTGTATGACATCACCACACTAAGCATCCTAGTGTGTATGACATCATCACACTAAATATTCTAGTGTGTATGACATCATCACACAAGTGATGTTGAAGAAAGCTCCTTGAAACATTGTGTTTGCCTGCCTGCGTGCTTCTCCAATACCTCGTCCAGGATCCTCATGAGAAGACAACCTGCATTATCTGCGAGTCTGAATCGCTCTCTAGATCAATCTATTTGCATTCTTGCAGAAGGGAAGTGACTTCACGTTGTTCTAGCTCCAGTTCTTAGCTCCAGTTCTTCCCAGTGAAACTCTACACTGGCCACTAGAGTCCTCAGAACCAATAGCTCCCTATAGCCACATTAGAGTCTTCATAGCCAATAGCTCCCTATAGCCACATTATAGTCTTCATAGCCAATAGTTCCCTATAGCCACATTATAGTCTTCATAATCAATAGCTCCCTATAGCCACATTGGAGTCCTCAGAAACAATAGTTCCTTATATGTACAACAATGAGATTGTTTTCTCTTCCTCCTGCAGATCATGTTCGGTGAGCCTCTGAGTAAAGATTCTGAAGATTTCTTCAGTGACATTGTCAAGTTTCTCTGGCACTTCAAGCGCGTACAAATGGAGTTGTTCCCTCCTCCCAAATCGTGAGTTTGTGTGTGTAGCATCTGGTGCTCCATTGAGTGCCTTGAGTGGGGAACAACCATGTGCTAACCCTGTCCTGTGAGTGCCTTGAGTGGGGAATGACGCATGCTACTCCTGTCCTGTGAGTGCCTTGAGTGAGGAATGACGCGTGCTACTCCTGTCCTGTGAGTGCCTTGAGTGTGGAATGACGCGTGCTACTCCTGTCCTTTGAGTGGGGAATGACGCGTGCTACTCCTGTCCTGTGAATGCCTTGAGTGGGAAATGATGCGTGCTACTCCTGTCCTGTGAGTGCCTTGAGTGGGGAATGACGCATGCTACTCCTGTCCTGTGAGTGCCTTGAGTGAGGAATGATGCGTGCTACTCCTGTCCTGTGAGTACCTTGAGTGGGGAATGATGCGTGCTACTCCTGTCCTGTGTTGCCTTGAGTGAGGAGTGATGCATGCTACTCCTGTCCTGTGAGTGCCTTGAGTGAGGAATGATGCGTGCTAACCCTGTCCTGTGAGTGCCTTGAGTGGGGAATGGTGCGTGCTACTCCTGTCCTGTGAGTGCCTTGAGTGGGGAATGATGTGTGCTACTCCTGTCCTGTGAGTGCCTTGAGTGAGGAATGATGCGTGCTACTCCTGTCCTGTGAGTGCCTTGAGTGGGGAATGACGCGTGCTACTCCTGTCCTGTGAGTGCCTTGAGTGAGGAATGATGCATGCTACTCCTGTCCTGTGAGTGCCTTGAGTGGGGAATGGTGCGTGCTACTCCTGTCCTGTGAGTGCCTTGAGTGGGGAATGACGCATGCTACTCCTGTCCTGTGAGTGCCTTGAGTGTGGAATGACGCGTGCTACTCCTGTCCTGTGAGTGCCTTGAGTGAGGAATGACGCGTGCTACTCCTGTCCTGTGAGTGCCTTGAGTGGGGAATGACGCGTGCTACTCCTGTCCTGTGAGTGCCTTGAGTGTGGAATGAAGCGTGCTACTCCTGTCCTGTGAGTGCCTTGAGTGTGGAATGACGCATGCTACTCCTGTCCTGTGAGTGCCTTGAGTGACGAATGACGCGTGCTACTCCTGTCCTGTGAGTGCCTTGAGTGTGGAATGATGCGTGCTACTCCTGTCCTGTGAGTGCCTTGAGTGTGGAATGACGCGTACTACTCATGTCCTGCGAGTGCCTTGCGTGTGTAATGATGCGTGCTACTCCTGTCCTGTGCAGTAGGATGTCAGTTATCCAAACACAGTCGGACTGGATGGTGTTTAGATAGCTGAAGTCACGCCATTTTCCACTATATCACAGCTCTTGAACTCGTGTTCATGTTGAGCTTCTTCTTCTTATAATGACGTTCTCAATAATTTTTACTCTCTCGACGTTTGGACCAGATGCTCCAGCCTCCATCAGGAATAATGAGATGCTAAGACTCGTGTGAGCTTGTTATATACCAGTAGCTAGTTAGGCATCGTGTGATACAAACCACACCCTACATGCGTCCACCACAAGAACCAAATGTGACAAAAATATCTCCAAAAATATATCCAGGACAGCAGGTGCTAATATCATTGCATGCTGACCAGCCTCTGGCTATATGGGAGTGGCATGTAGTAGGAATATAATGCTTGGGAGTGGCCTGCAGTGAGAATATAATGCTTGGGAGTGGCCTGCAGTGAGAATATAATGCTTGGGAGTGGCCGGCAGTGAGAATATAATGCTTGGGAGTGGCTTGCAGTGAGAATATAATGCTTGGGAGTGGCCTGCAGTGAGAATATAATGCTTGGGAGTGGCTTGCAGTGAGAATATAATGCTTGGGAGTGGCTTGCAGTGAGAATATAATGCTTGGGAGTGGCCTGCAGTGAGAATATAATGCTTGGGAGTGGCTTGCAGTGAGAATATAATGAATATAATGCTTGGGAGTGGCCTGCAGTGAGAATATAATGCTTGGGAGTGGCTTGCAGTGAGAATATAATGCTTGGGAGTGGCTTTCAGTGAGAATATAATGCTTGGGAGTGGCTTGCAGTGAGAATATAATGCTTGGGAGTGGCTTGCAGTGAGAATATAATGCTTGGGAGTGGCCTGCAGTGAGAATATAATGCTTGGGAGTGGCCTGCAGTGAGAATATAATGCTTGGGAGTGTCCTGCAGTGAGAATATAATGCTTGGGAGTGGAGAATATAATGCTTGGGAGTGTCCTGCAGTGAGAATATAATGCTTGGGAGTGGCTTGCAGTGAGAATATAATGCTTGGGAGTGGCCTGCAGTGAGAATATAATGCTTGGGAGTGGCTTGCAGTGAGAATATAATGCTTGGGAGTGTCCTGCAGTTAGAATATAATGCTTGGGAGTGTCCTGCAGTGAGAATATAGTGCTTGGGAGTGGCTTGCAGTGAGAATATAATGCTTGGGAGTGGCTTGCAGTGAGAATATAATGCTTGGGAGTGGCTTGCAGTGAGAATATAATGCTTGGGAGTGGCTTGCAGTGAGAATATAATGCTTGGGAGTGGCCTGCAGTGAGAATATAATGCTTGGGTGTGGCCTGCAGTGAGAATATAATGCTTGGGAGTGGCCTGCAGTGAGAATATAATGCTTGGGAGTGGCCTGCAGTGAGAATATAATGCTTGGGAGTGGCATGCGGTGAGAATATAATGCTTGGGAGTGGCCTGCAGTGAGAATATAATGCTTGGGAGTGGCTTACAGTGAGAATATAATGCTTGGGAGTGGCTTGCAGTGAGAATATAATGCTTGGGAGTGGCCTGCAGTGAGAATACAATGCTTGGGAGTGGCCTGCACTGAGAATATAATGCTTGGGAGTGGCTTGCAGTGAGAATATAATGCTTGGTAGTGGCCTGCAGTGAGAATATAATGCTTGGGAGTGGCTTGCAGTGAGAATATAATGCTTGGAAGTGGCCTGCAGTGAGAATATAATGCTTGGGAGTGGCCTGCAGTGAGAATATAATGCTTGGGAGTGGCCTGCAGTGAGAATATAATGCTTGGGAGTGGCTTGCAGTGAGAATGTAATGCTTGGGAGTGGCCTGCAGTGAGAATATTATGCTTGGGAGTGGCCTGCAGTGAGAATATAATGCTTGGGAGTGGCCTGCTGTGAGAATATAATGCTTGGGAGTGGCCTGCAGTGAGAATATGATGCTTGTGAGTGGCTTGCAGTGAGAATATAATGCTTGGGAGTGGCTTGCAGTGAGAATAAAATGCTTGGGAGTGGCCTGCAGTGAGAATATAATGCTTGGGAGTGGCTTGCAGTGAGAATATAATGCTTGGGAGTGGCCTGCAGTGGGAATATAATGCTTGGAAGTGGCCTGCAGTGAGAATATAATGCTTGGGAGTGGCTTGCAGTGAGAATATAATGCTAGGGAGTGGCCTGCAGTGAGAATATAATGCTTGAGAGTGGCCTGCAGTGAGAATATAATGCTTGGGAGTGGCCTGCAGTGAGAATATAATGCTTGGGAGTGGCCTGCATTGAGAATATAATGCTTGGGAGTGGCTTACAGTGAGTATATAATGCTTGGGAGTGGCTTGCAGTGAGAATAATTATAATGCTTGGGAGTGGCCTGCAGTGAGAATATAATGCTTGGGAGTGGCCTGCAGTGAGAATATAATGCTTGGGAGTGGCCTGCAGTGAGAATATAATGCTTGAAAGTGGCCTGCAGTGAGAATATAATGCTTGGGAGTGGCCTGGAGTGAGAATATAATGGTTGGGAGTGGCCTGCAGTGAGAATATAATCCTTGAGAGTGGCCTGCAGTGAGAATATAATGCTTGGGAGTGGCCTGCAGTGAGAATATAATGCTTGGGAGTGGCCTGGAGTGAGAATATAATGCTTGGGTGTGGCCTGCAGTGAGAATATAATGCTTGGAAGTGGCTTGCAGTGAGAATATAATGCTTGAGAGTGGCCTACAGTGAGAATATAATGCTTGGGAGTGGCTTGCAGTGAGAATATAATGCTTGGGAGTGGCCTGCAGTGAGAATATAATGATTGAGAGTGGCCTGCAGTGAGAATATAATGCTTGGGAGTGGCTTGCAGTGAGAATATAATGCTTGGGAGTGGCCTGCAGTGAGAATATAATGCTTGGGAGTGGCCTGCAGTGAGAATATAATGCTTGGGAGTGGCCTGGAGTGAGAATATAATGCTTGGGAGTGGCCTGCAGTGAGAATATAATGCTTGGGAGTGGCCTGCAGTGAGAATATAATGCTTGGGAGTGGCTTGCAGTGAGAATATAATGCTTGGGAGTGGCTTGCAGTGAGAATATAATGCTTGGGAGTGGTCTGGAGTGAGAATATAATGCTTGGGAGTGGCCTGCAGTGATAATATAATGCTTGGGAGTGGCCTGCAGTGAGAATATAATTCTTGGGAGTGGCTTACAGTGAGAATATAATGCTTGGGATTGGCTTACAGTGAGAATATAATGCTTGGGAGTGGCTTGCAGTGAGAATATAATGCTTGGGAGTGGCTTGCAGTCAGAATATAATGCTTGGGAGTGGCTTACAGTGAGAATATAATGCTTGGGAGTGGCTTGCAGTGAGAATATAATACTTGGGAGTGGCCTTTAGTGAGAATATAATGCTTGGGAGTGGCCTGCAGTGAGAATATAATGCTTGGGAGTGGCTTGCAGTGAGAATATAATGCTTGGGAGTGGCCTGCAGTGAGAATATAATGCTTGTGCTGTGAGAATATAATGCTTGGGAGTGGCTTGCAGTGAGAATAATTATAATACCTGCAGTGAGAATATAATGCTTGGGAGTGGCTTGCAGTGAGAATGTAATGCTTGGGAGTGGCCTGCAGTGAGAATATAATGCTTGGGAGTGGCCTGCAGTGAGAATATAATGCTTGGGAGTGGCCTGCTGTGAGAATATAATGCTTGGGAGTGGCCTGCAGTGAGAATATAATGCTTGGGAGGTGCTTGCAGTGAGAATATAATGCTTGGGAGTGTCCTGCAGTGAGAATATAAAGCTTGGAAGTGGCCTGCAGTGAGAATATAATGCTTGGGAGTGGCTTGCAGTGAGAATATAATGCTTGGGAGTGTCCTGCAGTGAGAATATAATGCTTGGGAGTGGCCTGCAGTGAGAATATAATGCTTGGGAGTGGCTTGCAGTGAGAATATAATGCTTGGGAGTGGCTTGCAGTGAGAATATAATGCTTGGGAGTGGCCTGCAGTGAGAATATAAAGCTTGGGAGTGGCTTGCAGTGAGAATATAATGCTTAGGAGTGTCCTGCAGTGAGAATATAATGCTTGGGAGTGTCCTGCAGTGAGAATATAATGCTTGGGAGTGGCCTGCAGTGAGAATATAATGCTTGGGAGTGGCTTGCAGTGAGAATATAATGCTTGGGAGTGTCCTGCAGTGAGAATATAATGCTTGGGAGTGGCCTGCAGTGAGAATATAATGCTTGGGAGTGGCTTGCAGTGAGAATATAATGCTTGGGAGTGTCCTGCAGTGAGAATATAATGCTTGGGAGTGGCCTGCAGTGAGAATATAATGCTTGGGAGTGGCTTGCAGTGAGAATATAATGCTTGGGAGTGGCTTGCAGTGAGAATATAATGCTTGGGAGTGGCTTGCAGTGAGAATATAATGCTTGGGAGTGGCCTGCAGTGAGAATATAATGCTTGGGAGTGGCTTGCAGTGAGAATATAATGCTTGGGAGTCGGCTGCAGTGAGAATATAATGCTTGAGAGTGGCCTGCAGTGAGAAATAATGCCTGGGAGTGGCCTGCAGTGAGAATATAATGCTTGGGAGTGGCCTGCAGTGAGAATATAAAGCTTGGGAGTGGCTTGCAGTGAGAATATAATGCTTGGAAGTGGCCTGCAGTGAGAATATAATGCTTGAGAGTGGCCTGGAGTGGGAATATAATGCTTGGGAGTGACCTGCATTGAGAATATAATGCTTGGGAGTGGCCTGCAGTGAGAATATAATGCTTGGGAGTGGCTTGCAGTGAGAATATAATGCTTGGGAGTGGCTTGCAGTGAGAATATAATGCTTGGGAGTGGCCTGCAGTGAGAATATAATGCTTGGGAGTGGCTTGCAGTGAGAATATAATGCTTGGGAGTGTCCTGCAGTGAGAATATAATGCTTGGGAGAGGCTTGCAGTGAGAATATAATGCTTGGGCGTGGCCTGCAGTGAGAATATAATGCTTGGGAGTGGCCTGCAGTGAGAATATAATGCTTGGGAGTGGCCTGCAGTGAGAATATAATGCTTGGGAGTGGCCTGCAGTCAGAATATAATGCTTCGGAGTGGCTTGCAGTGAGAATATAATGCTTGGGAGTGTCCTGCAGTGAGAATATAATGCTTGGTAGTGGCCTGAAGTGAGAATATATTGCCTGGGAGTGGCCTGCAGTGAGAATATAATGTTGGGAGTGGCCTGCAGTTAGAATATAATGCTTGGGAGCAGCTTGCAGTGAGAATATAATGCTTGGGAGTGGCCTGCAGTGAGAATATAATGCTTGGGAGTGGCTTGCAGTGAGAATATAATGCTTGGGAGTGGCTTGCAGTGAGAATATAATGCTTGGGAGTGGCATGCAGTGAGAATATAATGCTTGAGAGTGGCCTGCAGTGAGAATGTCTCGTGTGCTCGTCGATATAAAAACCATATAAAAAAAAAATTCTCTCTTGAGCAAGGGAGCATGAGGTTAGGCTGTTGGATATGGAGGTTCGGGGAGGCTAATTGGAGCTGTAGTCACACTTTGGATGAGACAGGTGCATGATTGCTGCATAGCTGATCCTACTCGAGTCTGAGTTGACTATTAATAAGCTTACCCCGGGCTGCTGCTGAGGGTGGCAAGTAGTTTGCCACAAAGCCAACTACAGTAACTGTAAATAGCTAGCTTATCAACAGGAAAGCTGCCATTGTGAGGACAAGGAAAGCCTGCCATTGTGGAGGGCAAGGTGGACATGCTACTTCACTACTTATTGTAGCCTTGGCCTAATTTGCTAGAATGCTACTTTCAGTCTCTTCTAGTGTAAGTTAAAAATTCATGTATCTGAACCCCTAAGAAAGATACCCCTCCCCCAGCATGGCATCATAATTTAGGGGGGAGGGGGGTGCTTGACAAACAATGCTCACATAACAAACAGCTGCTTAACAACCCTGTAAGGTAAGGTAGCTGTAGCAGGAGTCCCGACCACGTCCACCAGCAAGCATCCAGTGGACATTTCCCCTGTGCCTGCCGCAGCTTTCAATCAAAGAGTCTTGCATTTAGTAGGGAAGGCTAATAATCGTCCTGCACAGAAACACTTAGGCAAGAAGCTGATGTGTGTTGAGTGAGGCTGGACCACATCTGAGTTTCGATTGAAAAAAAAGGAAGATTAAAATAAATAAAACACCTATATGCTTGAGAGTGGCCTGCAGTGAGCTTGCAGTGAGAATATTGCGGAGGTTACCTGTACTATTGCGCATCTCCCAGAGCTAGATGTGTGTTGAGGTTAGACAAGGCACAGGAGGGGAGGCCACTTCACTAGCACATCATCCATTATCATGTGACGATAATTATGTTGCCTGTCTTATTTCAGTCCTAAGACGATGCCGCCCTGACAGGTCTCCACGGCAACCACTGCAGAAGTAAAGGAGACAAGAATTGGTGTGAATGAACCAGACGGGAGGGACACTAAGGTGGGTGCAGTCAGTAGAGTCAGCTCTGGTTGCTACAGGGGGCATGTACAATGATATTCATGGGTATATAATGATATTCATAAGTTGTTACATGTGAACCCTGACTGCCATTAGTTATAAACTTTCTTCACCAGAGGAATATATAATTAGAATGCAAGTGCAATGAGCTGCAGTTGGTGTAAGAATGTGCTCCATTGAAGTATGAGAACAAAAGCTATGCAGCGCTACTCTATGCTGCACTAAGTCTGCAATAGGAATTACAGCAAAGAAGTCCATCCAGCCTTCCTCGAGGGTGAAGAGAACCAGGAGTCCTTCCTCGAGGGTGAAGAGATTCAGGAGTCCTTCCTCGAGGGTGAAGAGATCCAGGAGTCCTTCCTCGAGGGTGAAGAGATTCAGGAGTCCTTCCTCGAGGATGAAGAGATTCAGGAGTCCTTCCTCGAGGGTGAACAGATTCAGGAGTCCTTCCTCGAGGGTGAAGAGATCCAGGAGTCCTTCCTCAAGGATGAAGAGATTCAGGAGTCCTTCCTCGAGGGTGAAGAGATCCAGGAGCCACCAGAAACATTGGCAAAGCCTGCAAGAGACCATTCACTGTCCCCCCCCCCCCCCCCCCCCCCCCCCCCCACACACACACATGACTTGCATGCAATAGAGGTTTATTCAGATAAGAGATGGTTTCCTTCAATGTAGCTGTTTCCTGTTGACCTTTAGGAACTAAAGATCTGTAACTCTTTGCAAGCTCAAATAATCTCCATAAAACTCAATGACGGCTTGCAAATATGTCTTTCCATTCACTACCTTCAATAGCAACTCTTCGAGGTTTTGATGCATTGCATAGCCTGTTTGATTAAAATGCTCTAGTGTATGAAACTGCCGAGTCCAAGGCTTCGTAGTAGAGCTCTCAGTAGTACTCCAAACTTCATAGGGAGTAGCAATTGCTGTCAACATCAGATAGATTTCTGAAGGGGAAACCTTGGTGGTGAAGAAATCTGATGTTCTCTAGGGTGTGTTAAGGACATGTTTTTGTTGACAGCCTTCTCTTCCTTGTGCTTCTTACTTAGCACTTCATCAATGTCTCCCAGAACCTCATTGGGAACTGTTACTATGGCTTCAATGGCCTCCCAATCACAATTGCAACTCTGATGCTTTTTAAATGCAGATGTTTCTTCTTCCACAAGTAAACCTCTGCTGTGAAAACTTGTATCTTTTTTTACACTGCTAAGAACTTGCTCTCATGAGATGCCTTGATGCATATTTGGCAAAAAGTTGCATCTTTGTCAACATCATAGTGAAGCCATGGGAATGTTGGACACCACTCTGATCTGAAAGATCTCACTGTCCTTCCTTTCCCATAACCAAATTTTCTTTTGGGAAAAGGAAAGCTACTTGTTAGCACAAACTGACTAGCAGACTGAGAAGCCATTTTAATAGCTGTTAGGCATTGGACATGTAAGTGCCACTAGGAGTAGAATTTATTTAGAAATCATTGCAAGTTCAGGATCTAGAATTTTTTTTAGGGGGAGGGGGGGGATGGATGATAGGTACCACTAGGTGTACCAGACAATGATGCCGAAGTAAGAAGTCCACAAGCTATCACAACTGGGGTGTAGCTTCTCTTCTTCTAAACAAGTTTATACTTACACCAGGTTTTGTCTGGCGGGTCTGCAGTTCTCCCTACAATGATGCTTGTTCCCATGCAGTTCTCCCTACAATGATGCTTGTGCCCGTGCACTTCTCCCTGCCACAATGAAAAAGAGCCAAAGCAAATGAGACGCTCTAAGATAACACATGACCACAAACTTTATTTGCGTGTTTGTACAGGCATAATTTATAGCTAACTTTCTTCGTGAATAAACTTTTCCAACTCTTCATATCATTAGCCAGAGTGTAAGCTCCGCTCTGTTGAGGTAAGCAAACTAATGCTATCACCGCGATATCTCCCTACAACAAAGACATCCATTCAGGAGCACTTCCAGAAAAGGGATTCATAGAGCGGATGCCTGCAGACACAGTGCCAGTGCAGTAGCCTGCAGAAGGGCTTCCAGAAACAGCAGCAAAGGTGAGGAAGAGACTGTTCATGATGGCAGCTGCGACCATCAGCTATTAAAGAAAAAATAGTCATTCCACTTTCAGAGACAAAATTAAAGTTTTACAACTTATTTATAACGACATACACTGGGCATGTGCAGGTAAAAAATATCTCATGTTTCGAGTGTTCAGTTAAGATTTTTTTAATTTATTCCTGCGATGATCGATGTCTGAGTTTGTGGGCGTGTCTTGCTTATGGCGGTCGATTGGTTAGAAATTAGAAACTAGCAACTACAAGAGCAAAATTTTAAATTAAAAGTAACAGCAAGTCAATTAGATTGACCTGTTAAGAAAAGCAAGGGAACAAGACTGGACACATGCCACTTAGATGACCCTTTACCATTTAAATATCCAGATACATGTTATCTTATTTTAATGGTAAGGTGTCACCTAACTAACTGTGGTCTGCATGGACTTCACTCTTGTTTTCTTTCTTTATTGACGGTCCATCCAATATAGCATAGTTGCTTGTTAGAGAACTAAAATAATAATCTGCACATGTGTGTAGCTATGAAGTAGTAGCCTCCAAGTTTTTATGGGGGCGTGGTTTGTATGCCCGCTTCTTATTTCTCAGGAATCCTGAGCCTGCAGTATCCAGATCAAACTTGTTGTTACCTTTAAAATATACCGCTGGAAGATTGAATGCGTTGGGTCTGAACTTTTTAAATGAAGCAAGTAGCTAGCTCTTTTCGTGCTATTTGCGATCGTCGACAGCCATTTAGTTTGGGGAAATATCACACATAATGCAACACAGCGAGTGGCATTATCATCAACAACCCTGCAACACAATGTGTGGCGTTATCAACAACGACCCTGCAACATAGCGAGTGGCATTATCAACAGCTACCCTGCAACACAGTGTGTGACATTATCAACAACGACCCTGAAACATAGCGAGTGGCATTATCAACAGCTACCCTGCAAAAAGCAGACAAAAGTTATCCTGAATTTACCAATGCAACCAAAACAAATATTCCCCAAATCTAATGAAAAACTGTCACTATTAAGTGAACTATTTTCTAACTTTCCATTGATCAACGATGTGAGCAGAATCAATAATATATATTGCATATACTCCCACATCCTTAACTACTAACCTCAGAATAGCATAAAGGCAGCAACCTAGGCCAGCGCTCAGGAGGAGCTGATCACAGCCAGAAAATAAGAAATAAAGAGTCCCAGATCCTCGACAAGTAATGGTACAGCTTCGAAATACTAGAGCTGCGACCTAGGGCAGTAATCAGGAGAGGCTGCACACAGCCAGCAGAGAAGAGAAAAACTGTGCATCATTATAACCGAGCTACAGGATACCAAGGGCCTGCTTCATGGGGAGTGCCTAGGCCTGCTTCACGGGGAATCCAGCTACTGGGTGCTATGTAGTGCATCTACATAGGTAAAAAGTGGGGGAAATTCAACTTACAGGGTGGCCCAAATACTTGGGGGAGGGGGGGAGCCCAAATACTTGGGG
Source organism: Cladorhizidae sp. MBARI D1340-BT2 (assembly GCA_028752905.1). Taxonomy (NCBI): domain Eukaryota; kingdom Metazoa; phylum Porifera; class Demospongiae; order Poecilosclerida; family Cladorhizidae; species Cladorhizidae sp. MBARI D1340-BT2. The sequence goes on from JAQNBH010000018.1 coordinate 14,115,892, forward strand.
GAGGGGGGGAGCCCAAATATGAGCTACTTCCTCCACCACAATGAAAAATCAGGTTGTCTTAAAACCTTCTTTGTGTGGTCCTTAACACCACACAAAGTTTTGCATGGATGGGGTATATACTGGCACTGGCCAGACAATAAGGGATAAGGACGTGTATGAGCTGAGGGTTGAAACCAACTTTAACAGAATATATTGGGTGTGTGAAGCTGACTTTAACCAAAAATAGCAGATCATACACTGTGGTTAAAGCTAGTCTTTCTGGATGCCCAACATACAAGCAAAGCTGGCAGGCTCACTCTATGCATACTATAAGGCTTACATAAAGCTTACTGTATCTGCAGTACTATAAGGCTTACTGTATCTGCAGTACTATAAGGCTTACTGTATGAACAGTACTATAAGGCCTACTGTATGCACAGTTCTATAAGGCTTACTGTATGCACAGTACTATAAGGCTTACTGTATGCACAGTTCTATATGGCTTACCCTATCTGCAGTACTATAAGGTTTACTGTATGCACAGTACTATAAGGCTTACTGTATGCACAGTACTATATGGCTTACCCTATCTGCAGTACTATAAGGTTTACTGTATGCACAGTACTATAAGGCTTACTGTATCTGCAGTACTATAAGGTTTACCATATGCACAGTACTAAAGGCTTACTGTATGCTAAGTAAAGGCTTATTGTAACTGCTAATTATTCCTGATGAATACTGATGAAGACTAGAGCATCTAGTCGAAACGTCGAGTGAATAAAATTTGAAGTTGATTATTGAGAAGGTGATTTTAATGCTAACTAGTTATATTATTCCCAACAAACTATCAGTTGACGTAGGAGATAAAACTTTCTCATAATCTACTTAAATTTTCTCACTTGATGTTTTGGCTAGATGCTCCAGCCTTTATAAGGAATAATCCTGGTGAAGGCTCTATTCCTGATGACTAGAGCATCTATGTAGCCTCCATTATTCCTGATGAAGGCCAGAGCATCTAGCCTCCATTATTCCTGATGAAGGCCAGAGAATCTAGCCTCCGTTATTCCTAATGAAGGCCAGAGCATCTAGCCTCCATTATTCCTGATGAAGGCTATAGCATCCAGCCTCCATTATTCCTGATGAATACTAGAGCATCTAGCCTCCATTATTCCTGATGAATTCAGAGCATCTAGTCTCCATTATTCCTAATGAAGGCCTGAACATCAAGCCTCCAGCATTCCTGATGTAGGCTATAGCATCTAGCCTCCATTATTCCTGATGAAGACTAGAGCATCTAGCCTCCGTTATTCCTAATGAAGGCCAGAGCATCTAGCCTCCATTATTCCTAATGAAGGCCAGAGCATCAAGCCTCCATTATTCCTGATGAAGGCTAGAGTATCTAGCCTCCATTATTCCTGATGAAGGCTAGAACATCTAGCCTCCATTATTCCTGATGAAGGCTAGAGCATCTAGCCGAAATATCGAGTGAGAAAATTTAAGTTGATTATCAAGAAAGTCGTTGTAGTTATATTATTGCTTCTACAAAGTAGATGTAGGTTGGGAGAGTGCGGTAGGAGGGTTGGTATGGTGGGAGAGGGAGGGAGGGAGGGATGGTGAGCTGGTGGGCGAGGAATGATGGGGTGGGAGAGAAAGTTATGGCAACATTTAAAAATAAAAACACAAGTGAACTCTGCGATCAAATATTGTTTGATATGACAGCTGCAAGAGGCACTTGCACTCCAGCTAGTCCGCATGTGTGCTCTGTAGTGACAGCTGCAAGAGGCACTTGCACTCCAGCTAGTCTGCATGTGTGCTCTTTAGTGACAGCTGCAAGAGGCACTTGCACTCCAGCTAGTCTGCATGTGTGCTCTGTAGTAACAGCTGCAAGAGGCACTTGCACTCCAGCTAGTCTGCATGTGTGCTCTGTAGTGACAGCTGCAAGAGGCACTTGCACTCCAGCTAGTCTGCATGTGTGCTCTGTAGTGACAGCTGCAAGAGGCACTTGCACTCCAGCTAGTCTGCATGTGTGCTCTGTAGTGACAGCTGCAAGAGGCACTCGCACTCCAGCTAGTCTGCATGTGTGCTCTGTAGTGACAGCTGCAAGAGGCACTTGCACTCCAGCTAGTCCGCATGTGTGCTCTGTAGTGACAGCTGCAAGAGGCACTTGCACTCCAGCTAGTCCGCATGTGTGCTCTGTAGTGACAGCTGCAAGAGGCACTTGCACTCCAGCTAGTCCACATGTGTGCTCTGTAATGATATCATGACAACTTGATTTCACTACTTCAGGTTGTTCCAGGAATTGATCATGCACAGTTGGAAACTGATTAAAAAAGACAGGCAAGTTCCTATCTCTATCTATCTAACTATCTATCTGTCTGTCTGTCTGTCTATCTATCCATCCATCTATCTATCTATCTATCTATCTATCTATCTATCTCTGTTCATATTCATCAGCACAATTACATTAATACTGCATTAAGTGCAGAATTATCTAGGGCTTGCCATTCAAGTATACTGATCTTGGGCCAAGTAGACTGCCTACACCTTTTTTTCCCTGTTCCCAAACTATGTCCTGGCTCTAGACAAAGCTGTGATTCTAGCACCCTTTCTCCTTGAGTGCTTAGTGCCTAGCCCTAGCTTTGAGTGCAGCTGTGAGTGCCTAGCCCTAGCTGTGAGTGCAGCTGTGAGTGCTTAGCCCTAGCTGTGAGTGCCTAGCCCTAGCTTTGAGTGCCTAGCCCTAGCTGTGAGTGCTTAGACCCAGCTGTGAGTGCCTAGCCCTAGCTGTGAGTGCCTAGCCCTAGCTGTGAGTGCTTAGCCCTAGCTGTGAGTGCCTAGCCCTAGCTGTGAGTGCCTAGCCCTAGCTGTGAGTGCCTAGCCCTAGCTGTGAGTGCCTAGCCCTAGCTGTGAGTGCCTAGCCCTAGCTGTGAGTGCATAGCCCTAGCTGGGAGATCTAGCCCTAGTTGTCAGACACAATTCTACATAGAACCACATTGATGTCTGGATAAGATGGCAGGAGAAGCTATAACAGTGGTTTTGTAATGGGGAGCAGCTGCCATGTAGGGGAGGGACCACCAGTGGGGAGCAGCTGCCATGTACGGGGAGGGACCACCAGTGGGGAGCAGCTGCCATGTAGGTGAGGGACCACCAGTGGGGAGCAGCTGCCATGTAGGGGAAGGACCACCAGTGGGGAGCAGCTGCCATATAGGGGAGGGACCACCAGTGGGGAGCAGCTCTATGTCAGAGAGACCACCGAGGCTGCTCGGGGGATTTTTGAGATCGTCATTCCAGGAAATGGGTGTAGTTTGGGTGTGACTTTGCGTTAACACAGTACTATTGTAGACACAATTGCTGACATAATATTTTACTACAGGAGAAGTTAATAAGATACTCGTCTACATACACCCCTTACCTAAAACGTCATTGGCTACATCAAATAGATCACCATATTTCCTCACATATCTGCGTGTTCTATTCACCCCATGAGCTGCCTAGCAATGCTTACAATTCAAGGGCGTGCTCTAATGAGGAAATACAGTAAGTTTGTCTGTGCGATCCTGTAAGTTGTTTAGTCTTTCTAGTGACACAGAGGAATCAGATATAATTTCACTGGATGCATTGCGCTATAAATAATCGTCCACGGTGCTGCTGTTCATAGTTAGCATAAATAGCACAAAAATGTGCATGCGCCTCCTAATGACCACACCCATAAAATTAATAATGTACTGGAAGTGGGATGGACCATCAGAGCCGCACTGCCTCCTGATTGGCTTCCTGCTGCGCTCTGAATGATGGACAGTTTAATGAACCTTGTGCCTTGTGCGGCTATTCAAATGTTTCCTTGTTGTATACCGGTGGACAGAAATAACATTTTGTGTCTGTCAGACTTTCCCTGGTACATGTAAGGTATGACACAAGCCATTCACAAGAGCCTATTGCACACTGTGTTTGTGTGTGTGTCTGTGTGTGTGTTGCCTTGGAAGTGTATGTTATACACCTCCTCTATATATAGTACCATTCTGTTCTTATGTTGTCTTGTCATATATAAACTGATCACCATAAAGTCCCGCACTATATAAGGTGGCCTGGTAATACGTGGGGCACACATGGGCCAATCACTGCATTTCCGCAGCCTATGACCTTCTGCAGTGCACGTGCTTCTGCATGGCTCAGAGATTCACTAATCAGTTGTGAGAACCTTGCAAGAGCACGAGTTTGAAGTGAAGTGTTCTTCACTCGCTGATCCAGTGCATTAGTGTCAATTCAAGAGTCAGTGAATTGATAATGATGGAAAAGGCATACTTGCTGACAATAGTTGGTGCAAGGTCTAAATGAACCCTCATCAGCCTCAAGTAAACACTCATCAGCATCAAATAAACACTCATCAGCATCAAATAAACACTCATCAGCATCAAGTAAAACACTCATCAGCATCAAGTAAAAGCTCATCAGCATCAAATAAACACTCATCAGCATCAAGTAAAACACTCATCAGCATCAAGTAAACACTCATCAGCATCAAGTAAGCGCTCATCAGCATCAAGTAAAAGCTCATCAGCATCAAGTAAACGCTCATCAGCATCAAGTAAACGCTCATCAGCATCAAGTAAAAGCTCTTCAGCATCAAGTAAACACTCATCAGCATCAAGTAAAAGCTCATCAGCATCAACTAAACACTCATCAGCATCAAGTAAACGCTCATCACCATCAAGTAACCACTCATCAGCATCAAGTAAACACTCATCAGCATCAAGTAAACACTCATCAGCATCAAGTAAACACTCATCAGCATCAAGTAAACACTCATCAGCATCAAGTAAACACTCATCAGCATCAAGTAAACACTCATCAGCATCAAGTAAACACTCATCAGCATCAAGTAAACACTCATCAGCATCAAGTAAACACTCATCAGCATCAAGTATACACTCATCAGCATCAAGTAAACACTCATCAGCATCAAGTAAACACTCATCAGCATCAAGTAAACACTCATCAGCATCAAGTAAACACTCATCAGCATCAAGTAAACACTCATCAGCATCAAGTAAACACTCATCAGCATCAAGTAAACACTCATCAGCATCAAGTGAACACTCATCAGCATCAAGTGAACACCCATCAGCATCAAGTAAACACTCATCAGCATCAAGTAAACACTCATCAGCATCAAGTAAACACTCATCAGCATCAAGTAAACACTCATCAGCATCAAGTAAAAGCTCATCAGCATCAAGGAAACACTCATCAGCATCAAGTAAAAGCTCATCAGCATCAAGTAAACCATCAGCATCAAGTAAACGCTCATCAGCATCAAGTAACCACTCATCAGCATCAAGTAAACACTCATCAGCATCAAGTAAACACTCATCAACATCAAGTAAACACTCATCAGCATCAAGTAAACACTCATCAGCATCAAGTTAACACTCATCAGCATCAAGTAAACACTCATCAGCATCAAGTAAACACTCACCAGCATCAAGTTAACACTCATCAGCATCAAGTAAACACTGGGGAGTGGTTGCAGCACCTCACACACCCATTGTCACTGGTGCTGAGGACACTGTAGACAGTTCACTTACCATTGTGGACAGCAACTCTCAGTTCGACCATTGCTGGGTGATCCACCAGCACACATTGAAGAGACGTGACCTATGGAAGTGTTGGTGGCTTGAGTTACTTTTCATAGTGGGGTCACACACGGTAAGACGGTGGCCTGTCAGTACCACATAAGGAGGACATTCACAGGAAGTTGCTTCCTTCTCTTGGATAGCGAGAGTTGCCTCCCACCATGCACCATGTTAGGACAGGATCGAGAATGAGTTGCAGCAACAACAGAATAATACTGTAGGACATGCTGTGTGTATTCCACTTTGGGAAAGTCTGTGATGCAGCATTGTTACAATCATCATATTGTGAGCCAGCCTGTAGTCCTGCCAGTCAGCTGCAGGCAAACCAGAAGAAATAATTAGCCCCCCCCCCTTCTTTCTTAATTTCTATGGATTGAGGGGCTAGACACACAGTTCTTCACTCAGGTGGTCTGCATAAGCCAGTGCTACCAGAAGTGTTCACGATCAACTGAAGTGTCCATACTGAACCTGGGACTGGCTTCATCGTGCAGTCCGGTTGTTATAATTAATGCACACCATGCAACATCTGCTCAGCTTAGGGAGTTTGGACTTGTTCTATTTTCTAGTTGAAGAAGAGCATGTGCAGTCTCTGCATTGCTGTTGTCTGGGCACCTTCATCTTTCTAGTTGCTCTGCACTCGATACAAACTCTTATTATTTGCTTTGTGTGACCAGCCTAATCCGCAAGAATGAGAGTGATGTGTACCTCATCTGCAAGCTGGTATCCTCACCTCCATGAACGGGGCTGCAGTCAGACTGGAGGACTCCACACATGCAAGGGCAAGATGGTGTTAATGCTGCAGTCAGACTGGAGGACTCCTTTCCCAATCTATTAGGAAGCCCATACAAGTACTGGTGTTTCTTGTGGTTAGCAATGGCTGACTCTCAAACTTGGTAGGCCATCTTTCCCTCTAGCTTGACCACAGCCAACTGCATTATATCAGAGTGGGCACACACATGCACACACACACACACACACACTCATGTTCAAGTATATTATATTGCATAGAGTTATATTACATAAGGTTAATTTTATATACAATTTGTATAATTTGACCTCAAGGACTCACAGTAGGTGATGGGGTCTATATACACATACAAATGTCAGCACTTAAGCGCGAGACATCAGGAGAGTGCACAATGATCTGGCTTGCAAAGGAGGTGCTTACAAGAGTAGACCACACTCGTTTTTGGGCAGACAAGTTGCTCTGTGCCTGAATAATTTTTTACTCACCCGACCATTCATCTAGATACTCTAGCCCTCATCAGGAATAATGAGATGCTAAGGCTCTCGTGAGGTATATATATGAACCTCACATGCAAGCTAGCGCGGGTCTTAGCATCTCATTATTCCTGATGAAGGAAGGTGGAGCGTTTAGTTGAAACGTTGAGTCAGTAAATTTAAGCTGATTATCGCGAAGGTCATTGCAATTATGTAAACTGAGAGTTCATTGAAACTTCATCTTGTTCTGAGCTTCCTTCCCATACACTTCTTGTGGTGCTGGCTGGATTCTGGGTTCAATGCCAATGAGGTCTTCAGCTAACATAATCTGTTCTGACTGCTACAACAATGCATGTTTGGACTCACTTGCTCATTGCTGCAACTACCACCTACTTGTGTGCAGGCCTGCAACTCTGAATAGGCCACAACTCGCTTATTATTTACTGCCATATTAAGTGTTTGCTTAGCTAGGGTAGCTCTCAGCATTGTGCCTGCTGGGCTGGAGTAGCTCTCAGCACTGCTTTGTATAAATTGCAGAGATAAATATGGCCAAGTTTTCATGAGTCTGCTACCAAAATTCTGGCAATGGAATTCCCCTACAAACATCACATGATTCGCTGCCTGATAAGTGTAATGACTAGCTAGTGATATATTTGCTCTATGTTTATGTGAACCAACTTTCAAAGAAATTAGCAGAGAAGCTATTCCCAATACATCCAGGATGCTAGGTTTCTCCCAGCTCCACCCTTACAAGAGTATTTGTAAGCAGCAGTAATATATTTGTCCACCTTGCAACCTAGCCTCGCATAGCCAGCTCTCGGTAAATTGTTCCAACTTGCTGAGGAAAGTCATATGCTCCCGCGTGTTTGATCTTTTGAGATGTGGCCAGGCTCCTTGTTTTGAGTAGTGGCAGGTGCACTTGACTGATTTCTCGTGATGGAAGACTGGATTAGAAGGATGATAGACTCCAGCTCTGTACACGGGAGAAATCATGGTGAATGCACATAATAATGGGAGGCATCAACTGGTGTTGATCGGTCCTGCAGCACCTCTGGGGTGTGGTCTGCTACTAGGTCCTGAATATCATGCAAAACTTGTGGGGTTCACCGTTGAGGCAGAAGCTTTTTATGGTACATCTGAAGTATTATTTAGTGTCGATTAATTAAATTGTCGATTAATTAAATACATAATGTTTGGGTGACATAGTATGTGGTGGATGGTTTAGTATTCTCTGCACGACTACTTACAGAGGAGGTGGTGCGAGGTTTAGTATTCTCTGCATGACTTGACTCACAGAGAGGTGGTGGGAGGTTTAGTATTCTCTGCACGACTACTCACAGAGGAGGTGGTGGGAGGTTTAGTATTCTCTGCATGACTTTACTCACAAAGGAGGTGGTGGGAGGTTTAATATTCTCTGCATGACTTGACTCGCAGAGGAGGTGGTGTGAGGTTTAGTATTCTCTGCATGACTACTCGCAGAGGAGGGGGTGGGAAGTTTAGTATTCTCTGCATGACTTGACTCACAGAGGAGGTGGTGGGAGGTTTAGTATTCTCTGCATGACTACTCACAGAGAAGGTCGTGGAGGTTCTCTGCACGACTACTCGCAGAGGAGGTGGTGGGAGGTTTAGTATTCTCTACATGACTTTACTCGCAGAGGAGGTGGGAGATTTAGTATTTTTAAGAAGGTGGCTCTCTGCTGCATTCCTTCCTTTACTCCATCACATCACATCACTTGGGCAATTTAAAGATGGTCATGCCATGAAGTGGGTGTGGTATGGGTGTGGCTCTACATTAACACAGCAGTACTCTACAAACAATTGCTGACGTAATATTTTAGTACTGCAGAAGAAGTTATTAAAATCAGCAAGAATAGACAAATACTCGTCTACGTGTATCCCTTACCTACATAAAATTACCATATTTCTACGCATTCTATTCTCCTAACTGCACTTACTTTTCAAGGGCGTGCTCTAATGAGGAAACACGGTAAGTTTGTCTGTGAGGTCTTGTGAGTTGTTCAGTCTTTCTAGTGACTACTGCATCTGAAATGAACCTTCCAACCTATAGTATATAGAGGTAGCAATTGTTTTAGGATTTGACAAAACACTCAATGAACTCTCTAACTCTTTCTTCCACTTTTTTAAATATATTTTTTGAGGACATTTGACATTTTGGCTAAAGGCTCCAGCTTTCTTTAGGAAGACCAGATAATTTGATGAGGACGAGAGCATCTGAAGAAGAATATAGCATTTGCAAAAGACTAGAGCATCTGAAGAAGTCTAGAGCATCTGAAGAAGACTGTAGCTCGGATGAATGTGTTTAAGTTTCTTGAGAGGGGGAGAGAAAAATTGAACAATGTGGCAGTAGATTCACTGCAGATGTCTTTATTATCTGCTGTGTAGAGTAAACATGATGCCTCTCCAGCACCGTCATTCACAACTTTGTAGACACTATGTACTTTGCAAGAGTTGAATGTTTATATATATATATATATATATATATATATATATATATACATATAGGCCGTAGAGAAGGAGCTTTTAAACATTTTATAATGACCAGTGTGAGGAGGGGAATGAGATATCACCTAATCCTCGCCTTCCCCAGCAAATATTATCTTCTTAACAAAAAATACTATTTTGTGGAGTAAATTTGCATAGATTGTGTAGGCTGCTTTTTGTCTTGTGGAGTTTCCCTGCCCAGACAAAGTGCTGTTCTTGCCTAGTCTGTTTGTACATGTGTGTGAATGTGTGTGTGTGTGTTATGAATGAAATACCTTAAAAACTGTACAATTTTATCTCTTGATCAGCTCTTGTTAAATAATATCATTTCTACTGAGCACTTTCGTCTTTTGACTGATAACGGTCATTTTATGAAGTCAGCTAAAAACCACCGTTCTGACATTGCAGATTGTTATCAATATTAGCAAGCATGTGCCAATGAACAAGCGTTAAAATTTCAAGGTCAAAATTTCAAGGTCAAAGTTCACAACACACAAATGTCGCTCATTGTTCATGTCTAAACTGTAGCAACACTGAACTAGGAAGGATGGTAAGGTGTGGATCAAGGAACAAATCAATGAATTGTTGATAGGCCAATATCGCAAATTGTACGTTGGGTGAAAAATGCTTGCGGATCTTTACCAAACTTGGCAGGCATATTAAGGGGGGACATCTGCATTTAAAAAAAAAAATTTTTTTTACCTGTGGTTACAACTTTAGAGCTCAGTAGATTCTGCAAACTTCATGGTATGGACTTGATATATAGCTCAAAAGATAGGTCTCTCTGTGTGCTCTCTTTTGATACTAAAATATGTTTCATAGGTATAACTATAGGCAAGTTACTAGACCCTAAAGCGGAGTGACCACAAAAACCTGAAGCGCTCCAACCTCCATAGAAACCACTCTGAGGTGCGAAGTGCAAAAAAATTAAAAATGGTACGAGTGGCTAGAGGAAGCTCTAGAGTACACAAGGAGTATATTGAGCAGGCGTGAAAAATTTATTACCTGGTCAAGCGCGCGGTTGGAAAATTGAAGGCGTCGCCTCGTCAACGCCTTCAATTTTCCAACCGCGCGCTTGACCACGTTAATAAATTTTTCACGCCTGCTCAATATACTCCTTGTGTACTCTAGAGCTTCCTCTAGCCACTCGTACCATTTTTAATTTTTTTGCACTTCGCACCTCAGAGTGGTTTCTATGGAGGTTGGAGCGCTTCAGGTTTTTGTGGTCACTCCGCTTTAGGGTCTAGTAACTTGCCTATAGTTATACCTATGAAACACATTTTAGTATCAAAAGAGAGCACACAGAGAGACCTATCTTTTGAGCTATATATCAAGTCCATACCATGAAGTTTGCAGAATCTACTGAGCTCTAAAGTTGTAACCACAGGTAAAAAAAATTTTTTTTAAAAAATGCAGATGTCCCCCCTTAACTCTTCTCCCGGTAAGTTTATTTGGGAAAAAATTAAAAATTGACCATTAAGTACAAATAAATTGATATTAAATCAGGTTAACAATAGTCCCTAGCAACCATATACCACAAGATAGCTCTACTGTTGGACATTATTGTGGTCAATTCGTGTTGCTAGGTTACCAAACCACACATGTATGAATATCATTATACTGCTGTTTAATATTAAAAAATATTAAAATTGTATTGTAGATTATAAATATCCTATTTTCACGGAACAACTGAGATATGCTGTGGTATGACAGATGTTTCCCTGTATAACAAGAGAGGACATAATTTCTACTGTATAGAATTCCCACCAATATTATTGATACAATTCCCATAACCAATAATATTGATACAATGTACACAGAATCAAAGAGCAATTATACAATAAAATACTCTGTAATTACATACTCATAGTCTGATATACAAGTGTCCTCGTGCAGTAAGACTAGCACTGGACGAAGGTAAGGGGGAGAGTTGAACATTCCTACTTCTGAGAAAAGTACGTCCTCGTGTAGGTCTACAAGACGAGCGTCCTCGTGCAGTATGGATGAAGAGAGTGGGGTAGGTGTGTTTGCATCACTATCTTTATCAGAACTCATCTGAACATGGGGAAGCTGTGCCATGGTATTATCTCCGTCATGGTCCATCACTTGCTCCATCAAACCTGAACATGATAGAGTTGTTATTCGTCAACTTATTAGACAAGTCAAGGAATCAAGTATATACAGCTAGAACTATAAAGGAAAGTAGGCTATTACACAGGTGTAGCTAACACCATGATTTAGCTAGCTCCTCAGACTATCAGGCTTTATAAATAGCTAGCAAAGTACATTGACTGACCAGGAGGACTACCAGGATCAATGCCTTCGCCTCCAACAGCCATAGCTTCGTCCATACTGCCATGGTTTCGATTGGAAAAGTCTCTGCCGAGTAGCTCTACTTGGTCACGATCCAAACTGGGCTGTATACGGTAGGCTTCACTCTCCCCTTCCTCAGATTCATCGTCAGATAACCCGAAGTCGTCGTAGTTGTCGTCCAGGACCGCTGTGAGCACCTCATCAAAAGATAGCCTTTCGGCCATTTTAAATTCTAGGGCAGAATTGACCCCTTGAACTTTACGGGCGGGATTTCCCTAGTTACCATGGCGCTATTGCCGTATAATTTTGAATGTAGCTGCAGCGCAATTTTATGATATTTTTGTTTTGCAAAACAACCCAACGATTGATTTTTTATGATTTTTCAAAAGCAATTACGCCATATGGCGCTTACACCGGGAAAAGAGTTAAGCATGTATTCAAGAACAATTTGAAATATGAAGGTTAATGGGCTGGATGACTCTGGTTTTTGCTGCGGATTGGATTCTATAGTCTGTGAAAATAGAGAATATCAACCCACTCAAAAATATTTCTTTCTCTCTTTCTCTAGAGTATATATGGCTGTTATGATGAATATATTTGTATTTGTGGTGTCTTAGATGCTCGGAGGAATTCGGAAGCATGCAGGCACTACTAGAAGATTCCAGCCCAAGGAGGGCACGCTGGAGAAGAAATCTAAAAAAGGAAAATGGCAAAATAAACACTTTGAGTTGGAGAGAGGACAGCTTCACTACTACGACAAGAAAGGAGAGAAATATGGAGACACTATTCGCTTACACGATGTACCCATTCACGTGGACATGGCAGATCCCAAAGTGTTGGTCGTCAGTGCAGAATCTCGGATTTTTTATTTTCATGCGGAGTCAGCTCAGTCTGCAAGAGCCTGGATGACAGCACTCAAATCACATGGCCAAGCAGCCCTCTAGCCTCTTCCAAAGAACCAGTTATTATATAGTAATGTATGTGTACATACACTCACTTGTGGGGGTGCTTATCTTTATATATATATAATAGACATGTTTTTTAATTTTTTATTTAATATATTATATATATATATATTTTTATATTTATTGTGCATTTACTTCCTATATACTTCCTATAATATAATAATATTTTCGAGTTATATACAAGTTCTATAAATCTAAGTCCTATAAATCTATCATGATTGAAATGTTCACTAGTGGAAATCAGTAGTTGGATCCCTCCGGTGGCTGGGGAAGTTTCATGTTCTCCTTCACTGTCATGCTTCTGTGTGTCAGTTGAATACATAGGACAGTGTTTTAGGCGGGCACACGATACTTATTTCCATATATATTATTATATTATATATATATATATAAGCATACAGGTGTGTGTGTGCATTTTATTGGTTATCAGATGAAGTTGGGTGGAATAAGGATTATCTTTGGTTGATGAGCTTATGTAGGGCAAGACATGTGATGAACACAACCAGACTATTTATTTAGATACACGTTTTTAGATATGTTTCCTTCATAGTTTATTAATTTAGATACATGTTTCCTACTTAGTTTATTTATTTAGATACACATTTCCTTCTTAGTTAATTTTTTCTTTCTATTTACATCCCTTCGCTGCCGCCACATCCGGTTGTGTGGTTGTGTTCATCACACGTGTGCCCGGTGTAAATAAATAAACTAAGAATGTATCTAAATTTATACTACATCACGTCATCTGTGGCTAATCTGATTGGTTAATAACTGTAGGTTACATAGGCGCGTAACCTACACTTTTAACCTTTTTTTAATTTTATCGTAACAATAATCGTAACAATAATATAAATAACTAAATAAATAAGTCAAGTGTTTAAATGATGCCATCGACGTCAGCGGGGTTGAATGGGGACTCTGTTCGCCCAAAGTGTGGCGTTGCCTCTCCAAAGTGTGATGGAGAGTTTCTGGAAGAGGTGGCGTGTTGTTTCTGCAGGTGGGATTCCAAGTCTCTGTCCTTGTTTACGGCCAATAGACCTAATGAGGTCAACAGCTTCAGGGCACCAACCACCCAGAGACTCGACAACCAGGGGAACAAAGGTTACCCCAGCCGACTGGCAGGCGGCAGAGTGGGCTGCCATCTTTCTCTCACAGCCAACATTAAGGGCATGACCCTGGGTGGAGGCAGCGCCGGCTAGTGTAAGCTGCTGGAGGGTGGAGATGACGTGGACATCTATTGCTGCTGGTTTCCCACATTTCCAGTTGGGGAGGAAAACGTCGGCAGAGCGACTGTGGGAGCTAGGAATGAGGGCAGGCGCTTCTTTTCGGGGCGCGAGGGCAGCAGATTGGGCAGCAGAGAAAAGAGTGTCCCTGATAGCGTCATGCCGATGAATCCTATCTCCATTCCCACCACAACCAACTTGATGATCACCATGAGGATCGGAGGCAGTCTGGCAGATGGGGCCGAATGAACCCTTCGCTACCATCTGCATACCCAGCCAGTACTGGAGACAGTGTCTGAAGTCCTGGTCCAGGAGATGGAGGCCAAGAGCCCGGCAGGGAATGACATTAAGCCAGTCACCAGCATGGGGAATAGCAGTGGACAGGGCAAGGGCCTTAGAACGGGGGCTGGGAGCCGTGGCAATAAGATGGTCGAAGGATGCAAGATCGATAGAGTGTGAGAGGGAATGCTGTCTGATGGGGACATCCACGTCTTCCAGGGTACACCATGCTGGTTTATCGGCGGCCAGAGCCAAGGAGGCCAGGGCGGGGGACGAATGAGGAGAAACATCAGGAATCTGACCCAGGATGCTGGCAATGAGGTGGTGGGACTGATGTAGAGAGCCCAAAAACGCTGCTGGAGCATGGAGTGAAGCAGATTTGATGGACTAGAGAGCAAGGTAAGGAGGCTTTTGACCACGCCCAGTCAGAGAGGGGACCCCCTGCGTTAGATGCTACCGCTTCACTTCACGCATAGAGGAATCAAAGGTTTCGATAGCACCCTTAGCGTAACTTGGGGGGCAGGTTCTGAGAGCAAAGGCAACCTTTGGTACAGAGAGACATGAACGTAGGAGGGCAGACTCCATCTGAGCGTCTTTTAACCGGATGTAGTTTAGCGCGTGCGCAATGTTGCCTATACTCCACTCGCGGGTTATGCGCTAGTGTAACCTACTGCTTTAGCTATTAATGTTCACTGTTCATGAAGCTTTAATGTCATGATAATATTCACTTGATATAATTGATATAGATGTTCTGTGCTGCAGTGTAACCTACTCGTTTGCGCGTAACACTGCAAAATATCTGGGCTCATAAATCCCTGAAGTTGAAGGAGTTTTTGATTATCAGTTGAAGGAAGTTGTTCCAACTCAGCTGCGTGTTTATCTAGCAGTACTTTGTCAATAGCCGGGGCGCCTTGAGTAAAAAATTCTTCCATTTCTAGTTGCTATGTCGTTTAGCGCATGCGCAATGTATTATAAGCAAACTACTCGTTTGCTGTTACATTCAAGGAAATGTGTATCTAAATTAATAAATAAGAAGGAATCGTGTATCTAAATAAATAAATAAAAGGAAACGTGTATCTAAATAAATAAGAAACATGTATCTAAATAAATAAACTAAGAAGGAAACGTGTATGTAAATTAATAAATAAGAAGGAAATGTGTATCTAAATAAATAAACTAAGAAGGATCTAAATAAATAAATAAATAAGAACGAAATGTCTACCGTTAAATTGAATTTTAAAATTTTATTTTTATACACAACCAAATATAGTACTAGTACAACTAATAATATTAGCATTAAAAATAAAATTCACTAAGAATACAGAAAAATTTACGTGCTTGAAGGATCAAGTTGAGGCTCTTTAGAGCGGCCACAGCCAGTTTATGATGATGTAGCTCTCGCATGCACAATGTTGTCAGATATTTTATTTCGACCAGTTAAGTCCATATTTTTGTCCTTTATAACATTTTAATCTGGTTTCTATTTATAGCCCAACAGCCACCTACAAGAGGTTACTTAGTGTAAACCAGTAGTACGAACAACGTTAACCAATGATGTCAGTATTACTAAAGTACCTATCTTCAAATAATATCCATAGGCACATGGTTTTGATGTACGTCTGTGTTGTTAACATCTGTGCTGATAACTATTGTCACAAGAGGGTAATCATTTCACGGTAAAAACGTGCTGACTCGGATTAGCTAGACTCAGTATTGTATGTAAGTTGATGACATTTAAAACCCTTTACCGATGTTTAGGTCTTTAGCTCAGTACTCGAGTCGAGTAATGGCTGAATTTGGTTATTTTTGGGGGCAATACTTTGGACAGTTTGGAGTCTTCTGGTAGTAAAATTATAACAAAATTAATGGGCAAACTATATGCACATATGTGAGAAAAATAGATTGAAACATAGATAGATACAAGATCTCAAAGACCAAATTAGGGGCAACTCCAAACCGGAAATCCAGAGGTGGTGCAATGCTGCATTTTCCCTTCAAAAACATAGTCCTGAAGTTGAACCAGCTGGGACTCACAAACAACGCCTGTCAAACTTACCTCACATTTCTTTACAGGATGCTTCTTTCATAGCTGGAGAAGCAAACTCTTCTAGTCGAGACATATTTGACAGCTAAAGATAATGATATATTCTCTGATGTTGTAGATGACATTATGAGCATTGCTTTTTGAGATGAGAGGAAGAAATGCAATAACTAACAATGGCACGGTGGAGGCAGTGAAATGAAGAGTGAGAGTGAAGGCAGTGACAATTAAGGTCCATCTAGAACATGATTTTGGCACTGAATCGTAATATTTTACTGAGAATTATTTTTCTTCTGGAAACAGATACCAAATAAAAATATGAACAGCATTACTGCTCTGAATAAAACTTCACCTCCACTAAGTATGGAGATGTGTGCTTCTTCATTTCAAAGATGTTGCTGACATAAAGAAGTTACTCAGAGTCAGAAACCTAATGGATGATGATAAACTGTATTCTGGCACAGCAATTCCACAAGCAACTAAGCAGTAAACAAGTGAAATATACAGAAAAGCATAGCAGAGATATGGGCCCAGATATAGGCTTCCTCTAGGTCATATCAGAATACAAATTTAAGGTTGCGGACAACTGCACAAGGAATGTTACCACACTAGCCAATTACTAATTACAAGTTAATTTTTAATTTGTTATGATCATGATAACAACAAAAACAATAATAATAATAATTATTATAATATTAGACTCATGTTCCCCCAACCCACACTCACCCCTTCCATGGATGTGGGGTTGCTTGTTTGGCTAGTGACACCAATCTGCTGGGAGGAAGGAAAATGATCTTGTCTCTCTCTGAAAATATATTATATTCTGCATCCCAAATCCTTTGAAAAATGTAGTAATGTCCAAACATCCATGGAGGATTCCACAGCTATCGATTGGAAGGTAAGTGAGGCAAGGGGCCATGAAGTCATACTTGTCTTCCTCACCTCAGCCAGAGCAATTACTGTACCCATCTTACTGGTGGCACATAAGCTAGAGGCAAATATGTCCGCCAATGGGACAATGGAGTATGTATTCACATAATTACAATTATGTGGTGTTTTTCACCTTACATCTGGTTCTAATCTTTCACTTGGGAAGTCACTTGCTGTGGCACTACTGATAGCTACTCCAGCCAAACAGAGACAGTGCTGAGAGCTACTCCAGCCAAACAGAGACAGTGCTGAGAGCTACTCCAGCCCGCACAAGCTGAGAGCTACTACTCCATCCCAACAGAGATAATGCTTTAGTATTCTGCATGGCTTTACTCACAGAGGAGGTGGTTTGAGGTTTAGTATTCTCTGCATGACTTTATGAAGATGGCTCTCTGTGGTTAATCTTTCACCTTGAACTGCTGAAATGATTCATATAGTGGGGTTACCATATAGGGGTCCCGAAAATAATTTGTGGAGAATTAAGTTGGACTGTTGATTTACATTCCTTTGGACATTATCTTCAAAATAAGCTACTATACACTTTCATAAATGGTGGGGAACTCTCGCTAGAGGGCGTTTTTCAAAATGGCTGCCATGGAAACACAATGCTTTGCATATTTCTTCCAGAAACTCAGCCTAAAACATTTACTCTGAGGTTTTTGTGCACCTCAGCGACCTGTCAAACTTCTGAGAAATGCTCAAAATATTACTATAATTGGATGAATTACAATTACGCATAAATACCTTATGACTATTCACATATGCACACATGTGTCTCTTCAGTCAACATCCTACAAGTCATTATTGCGCAACGTTGGATATGGTAAAATAAACTAAATGTGGCATGTGAAAACTGACCATGTATAATAACTGTTAGAGTGACTAATGTGATAGATCTAGATTGTTTCCTACTGTGTAATAAATTTAGAACCCTAGGACTGGGTATATAAGCATTTTGAATCTTTCATTGCAATGATTAGTTCAAATAATGAATGACCAGGAAGCATCAAAGCCGCTCTTGATGCCACTATCAGTGGAGGGAAGCCGCAAGAGGAAACACCGAACTGTTTGTATTCTGTGTGAGCAAGAGGACAGAGAAGATGATTTGCTCGAAATAAAAAATTCTGTATCTTGGGATAATTTGAAAGTAACTGCCAAAGCTTGGGTGAATTTGGATACATTTGGGAGTATATTTAATGCAGTAAATTGGATTGCTGGTCCAAGGCAGCAGTTCATGCACAAAGCATGCAAAAGCAGATAAACAGAGGAATCATCAGGCCATGCGGCGCAAAGACAAGACAAGGCAGAAAGAGGAGCAGCAGGACTCAACCGGAGCCCAAGATGTGCCATGTAGCCTGACAACATGTGCAACAACTTGGCCAATACATGATAAATATATATGCATTTGGTGTTTCAAATCAGCCGACAATCGTCACTCAGATCGCTCAAAGGGGCGCCTGTGCTTGATGACTCAGGTGTGTTAAATATGTAGGTAAATATATTTGTAGTTTATAATGTCTAACCAAATTAGATGACACCATGAAATTGCATATTGTCTTTTTCTCATTCTCTCACAGAAACGTGCCTGGAATCGGCAGCCACTGTGCATCTACAAGATGAAGTCATGCGAACCAGAATTCTGGCATTCATTGGTGAAGGTGATGACTTTTGTGCCAAGGAGGTACGTTATCACAAATCGTGCTGGGACAAATATATCACGAAGTCCTACAAAGAGGTTAATCCATCTGAAGACATTCATATCCAGAATATTCCAAAACAGGAAGTTGATGAAATGCTTTTTTTCCAATGTGGAATCCTGCATTTTTGACGATTGTTAGCCAAGAATGCTGTCAGGCCTTCTGTCTGATTATGACAGAATGCTGGACAATTTTAATTTTCCGAAATGTGGAAATGGGTCTAACTTGAAAAGATTGCTCGAAGGACATTTCAAGGATCGTCTTGGATTCCACACTTGTTTCCATCGGAACCAATCACTCATTGTCTATGATAAATCCACGGCAGGCACATATATTGAAACTGCCATCAACCAGTGGGGCATACCAGACAACAAGTTAGTCCAAATAGTTACTAAGCGATTGCGAGACAAAGCAGCAGAGATGTCATTGCCTGCATGGCCCCCTCATCCACACCATAGGAATGAGTGCGGTGAACCTTCAATGGAACTCAGAAAATGTCTAACTTGGCTACAAGACCCAAATCAGCATTATTTCACAGGAAGCTGTAATGATCCTCAAATCTGCATGCTGAGTGATTTACTTCTCTCACACATTACCAGAAAACGAACACAACTACAGGTATATGTGCATTTATTTTCCCAAGTGCTTAACTTTTAAAAGTTGTGTTTGCATTTATATAGGCTTCAGCAATCACTATCCAATGAATGACCCGAAGTAAGGAGCTAATAAATAAACTCAAGAAACTCGGTGTTACAATATCATATAAGGACACCCTTGACTTATACGCTGCATGGACGGCTCACAACACAAAAGAGGTATGTCTCACTTTCCCAACAAAACAAAGACATTTCGCTTATAGAGACTGATATTTTCTCCTACAGAATCCAGTCTGCCCAGCAGAAATAGCACATGGGTTTCCAGGAGCTGCACAGATAGATAACGATGACTTCAGAGAAGACACTCTGACAGGTAGGATTCTAACTAACTGGAATCAGTATTAATTAACATGCCCTAAAAGTATTACTATGTGTGAAGTATTACCATGTGTGTTATTTACTATTTTCAAGTGGAAACACCACTCATGTTACCAACATGCAGTTACTCCAACCAGAGGATATAATTCGACGGATAGATGATCTTTATAGGCACTCATTATCAATACCATTGTAGTAGAGATACATAGTGGGTGACTTGTGCTGGCAGCTGGCACTATAGTAGTCCGCATTCGGTATTAATCACACATCCATGCACATTATTTTTCCACCATATGTACATGCATAAGTATGTTTGGATAATCAAGTCATGTACCGCACCCACAGAAGCCTGCAAAATTATTCAGCTAGGCCTGACACAATCGTCCAACCCTGCCAATGGCCAGGCTGATTGCAGTAGTGTTGAGGGTATGTACCCCATGTTTGCAGTAGTTGATTCCAATGCACCGACCAAGTTTGGCATAAGTACTAGAGAATTAAGAGAGTCCTGTAGCACCGAAAGTTTTATTCACATCCACCTAATGGAGTCTCTCAATCTCCTAAAACACAGACTATAGGGATATTGCCATGGACCAATCTTTGCTGTCTGTTCTGACTCTCAGGTATTGAATTGTGCTTGGAGGTAAGGATTAGTCAGATCTTCACTTGTCATTCTTTCAAGGTCTTTGTGCTGATCTAATACTTGGACTCTACTTTCAGAAGCAACACCATAAATAACCTCAGTCACCTCTCATGATTTGTGGCCTTAGCATGTAGAAAGTCAGTCCCCCTGAACTCTTCGCTAGCCTGGCTGCTGACTGTCACCCGTCACCATGAAATTAGGAACATTCAGCCGTGACGACAGAAACTTCATTGATGCAGAAGTTTGACGCTTACTTGAGGAAGGGTGATGTATGTCCTAACTCACTTTGTCTCCATGAAGTCACCTGTATGTTCCACTTTGTGAGGACTCATAATTTGCCATATTCAGTTGAAGAAATGAGGCAGGTCACCAAGGCTTGCAATGGATGTGCCAAGCATAAACTGAACAGCAACAAGCTCATCTGCTTTAGAGAGGTTGAATTTTGATTTCAAAGTCCATTGAAATCTAATAATCAGAACAAATATATAATTGATGAGTACAGCTGGTTCCCTTTTGTCTTCTCATGCATGGTGGTCAGCACTCTCATGCGATGCCTGTGCCAGCTGTTCTCTCTTTTGGGAATGCTCGCGCACATGCATTCTGACAGAGGCTCCTCTTTCATGAGTGCTGAACTGCACCAATTTCAGGGATCACTGCTAGCAAGAGTACTGCTTACAACCCAGCTTATAATTGTGAAGTGGATAGGTACAATGGTATAGTTTGGAAAGCTGTAATGATGGCTCTCAAGAGACCGATGGCCTCAATATAACATTTTGGCAGGATGTTCTCCTGAATGCACTGTATATAGTCACTCAATTACCTGCTGTGTACAGCCACCAAATCCAGCCTGCATGAGAGACTCTTCAGTTTTGAGGGATGTCATCCGTGGATGGATCGGTGCCTGCCAGGTTGATGAAGCCTGGTTCTGTATTGTTCAAGCATCATGTCTGTCAGCAAGGATGAGACCCTTGTGGATGAAGTTGAACTCCTGCATGCCAACCTGCAATATTCATACGTCTGGCAAGCTGATGGCTACGAGATAATGGTATTGATCCGGGACCTAGCACCTCCAGGGGATACCTTACTGCAAAATGTTTTCCAGCTTGGACCCAGCATATCTTGGTTCCAGCCGACTATATGAGCCTACAAGTGTCGAGGATCATGATTTCCAGTCCCTGCGATTCCTGCTACAGAGATGCCTTGCCACTTGATGTTCAGAACATAACATGCGTGTGCCATATAGACACATTTGAGTGAATGTTGTGATTTTTAGTTGCCTCCCCTTTCTTTTCCTCTCCACTTTTAGCATGGTCATCTGAACCTTACGTAATTGTAAATATTTCCATTGTCATGCTTGTTTGTTGCTTGCTGTTGTAGTTTTATGATGAATAAAGCCTCATGTTCTGAAGAAAATTCCTATCCAATCACTAAACCTCGCACCATTATTATTTATACTGAATTGCTTTTCTTCTTCTTATTGTTCTTCTTATTGTTCTTCTACTTCTAATTATTATAAGAGGCAAAAAAAAGAAGCATTTTAAAAACTATATAATTATAAAACAAAGCAACTAAATAAATAATTAACTAAAATATATTCATTATAGTTGTAGAATAAGGTTGTTGTTGTTGTTGTTGTTGTTGCTGCTGTTTCTGTTGTTGTTGTTGTTGTTGCTGCTGCTGCAGTTGTTGCTGTTGTTGTTGTTGTTATTTATTATTATTGTTATTTATTATTATTATTATTATTATTATTATTATTATTTATTATTATTATTATTATTTATTATTATTATTATTATTATTATTATTATTATTATTATTATTATTATTATTAATTATTATTATTATTATTATTATTATTATTATTATTATTATTATTATTATTATTATTATTATTTTATTTTTTTATATATTTTTTTAATTTATATTTTATTATTATTATTATTATTATTATTATTTATTTATTTTTATTATTTTTATTATTATTATTATTATTATTATTATTATTATTATTATTATTATTATTAATATTATTATTATTTTATTATTATTATTATTATTATTATTATTATTATTTTTATTTTTATTATTATTATTATTATTATTATTATTATTATTATTATTATTATTATTATTATTATTAATATTATTATTATTTTTTTAAATTATTATTATTATTATTATTATTATTATTTTTATTATTATTATTATTATTATTACATGTATTATTATTATTACTACTACTACTACTACTACTATTATTATTATTACTACTATTATTATTACTATTATTATTACTATTATTATTATTATTATTATTATTATTATTATTATTATTATTATTATTATTATTATTATTATTATTATTATTATTTTATTATTATTATTATTAATTATTATTATTGTTATAATATAGATAATTGTGGTTTTATTTATTATTTGTGTACATTTTTTATTTGTTGTTCATTTATTATTATTTTATTTATTTATTTATTTTTTAAACATCCTGTGCACATGCTAGGTGTGTGTACAGGCACGTCGTGGATAGGTATATCACATGAGCCTCAGCATCTCATTATTCCAGATGAAGATTAGAGCATCTAGTCGAAACGTCAAGTGAATAAAATTTGAAGTTGATTATTGAGAGGGTGATTTTAATGATGTAATTTACTATACAATTTAAGATGAGTTAACCAAATACAATTTTAATTTTTTGTTGCTTCTAAATAATGTATAATATAATAATTAATATGTTTAAGACAAGACTATAAGCGCAGAGTTCAGTGGACCCCATGGGGTTGGGTAAGTAGAGGTATGCATCAAAAGTAACAAAGACCTATGCAAGTGCAAGGATAATACCAGGTCTATTATTTTGCAGACTAACTTGGTCCATGGTTGTATCTACATGTCTATCCCAAATAAAATTTGCACACATAATATATAATATATAATTCCTCTAACAAACAAGCTAGTGTATAACAACCAACACAGCAATAACATATTGTACTAAAAGTTACATAATAGTCAGTTTAGTATATAGACATCATCAAATATTATACATTATAATAATAATAAAATAACAACTCTTATAAATCTACGAAATAAGTCACAATCCGTATACAGTATAGCTATATATACTGCAAATCTATTTTTCTACAAAGCACCCTCCTTATATTGTATGTCCAGCAGTGTCATCAGGATATATTTATCACTGCAGGTTGAAAAGCATAACAAGAACAACAATAAATTTACAATGGAAATCAGTGTGTATATAAATATATTAAATATTGCATTAATCAGTGACAGCACTTCTGAGAAAATGAAGGTGCTTTATGTGATGGTAGAATTCTTCCACATAAGGCCCAATTCAGTTAATTTTTTTCCATTTTTAATTCTCTCCAATAAATTAAATTCCACTCACTATCAGGCACCTCAATTATGTAACTATTTACCTAGAGAAAAATTTCACATTGCTTGAAACAAAAACTACCAGCTGAAAGCCATAAAATCCCTATGTGTTTTTCCAAATTACTTTTCTGTTTCGTTGCTAATAATCCTCAAAACAACTGTGCAGGATTATCTTCAAATTTGAAACAGTTCCATTCCGGAGATATGGAGGATTATTCCCATGAGGCTCATGAACATTAAAGCTGAATATTTAAGAAGAAACTGTTTACCAATAAGGATGATGGATCAAAGATCTGCAAATGTTAGGCTAGAAAGTTAGTTTTACTACTAAACACTTCCTGAAAAATTATGGACTTTAATTGCAATTAATTAGCTACTGCAGGTAAGATTTTTTGGAAAATTCTTTGTTTCAGGGAGAAAGAAGGCTCTGTTATTTCCAGATATCGTGCAGATAGAAGTTAGAGCAGTCATATGAAGGAGCTCAGCAAACTCCTATTCCTCTGCTTTAGCTCCTACACCTTTAGCTACAGGACCTACTCCTCTAGCTACAGTTCCTATTCCTCTAGTTACATTTCCTATTCCTCCAGCTCCAGCTCCTACTAGTCTTCCAATTCTTCCAGCTACAACTCCTATTCATCTAGCTACATCTCCTACTCTTCCAGATGCAGCTCCTACTCCTCCAGCTCCAGCTTCTACTCCTCCAATACAGCTAGCTCCTACTCCTCCAGCTCATACTCCACCCCTCTAGCTATAGCTTCTACTCTTCCAGCTACAGCTCCTACTTATCCAGATACAGCTCCTATGCTCCACCTTCCATCTATCAGGTACTTTTTCTCCTAAACCTGTCACTACCTGGTCAGGAAATAAGATATCTCTTGCTAGAGAAACTTTTCAGCCTAGATAAGTCCTGAAAGACACTTTAGGTAACTACCACCTCATCAAGATGAGTATCTTGATGAGGACCATCAGTGCAAACTTATTTAGTATTTCTTCCCTCTCTGTAAATGAAAATAGGTGTTGCAGGAAGTGGTTAGTAGGCAATCTGCTGCAATGGTTGTGGCAAGGAATCTTTGTGTACTGCGATGAAGACATGAGAGTCAACACGAGGTAACCCTGCTTTCTGCAAGATCTATAGATTAAGGAAGAGAGTTTGCAACATTCATTGTCCTGATGAGTATGCTCCACCCATCAATCAAACACATTACCCTGCACACAACCAAGATTTGATCAAAACAATAGAAGCAGAGAAGCAGACCAACTTGTCTGCTGTGGCTACACATCTCCAGAAGGGTGCCATTGATGATGAGTGGGTAGATATGAAGTTGTGGTGGTATCATACTACTTGGCAGAAGCAAAGTCACTAGCCACTACAGAGTATGGTAGTTGTGATATTGTGGGACAAGGAACAGGTATTGGAAACTGAGGTGTCAGCTAGAGGTGCCATAAGTGCAACACGAAGCGGCACCTCTTTTTGTTGTCAGAGGAGTTTTTGGAGGCTGGGTGATGGTTGGTGCTGAAAATATCTCTAGATCATCTGGTGTGATGGAGGCTGAAGGAACTTTGAAGCTATGGAAGAGATCAGGTGAAAAGTACAAGCTCTGCAACACATCGACGATTGACTCATCCACTTATCCAAACTTGCTGCAGAAGATCCCTATGGAAGTGATCACCAGCTTGTGATGACTGTGTGTGGCATGTGCAGAATACATTTATGCATATTTGTCGGTGGCAGGGAAGAGGCAGAACAGAAGGGCTAGAGGTAAAATACTGAGAATGGAGAGGACGATCCGCTGACTGATGGCCTCATGAAGACGATCTACTGCTACTACTATGGGATGCCTATCCAGTCGAATGTGGGTGATGAAGTGATCATACAGGTGACAGGAATTTTCTAGCATTCCATCTTGACAGATGACTGCCTGTAGAACTCTTGTGACCTGTTTGTTGGTGAGACTTCACAGTGGAAGCTCGAGAGTGCCTAGGCCAAAGAAGAGACTACTGCTCTACATAATGCCACCATCTCTGCAGCCATTACTTCCTGAATCAAGAGTTTTTTTAAGCCCTCTGATCCTTTCTTGACAGAATTCTGCTGCTGTAGAAAACCCAAACAAGCCATTCAACTGCAAGGTAGGAGTTTGCTTCATCTGTAGTTGTGGAGATTGCTGTGTATTTGGCATAATCTCCTTCCATTCTGCATGGGAAGAGAACACTGCTTGGATAGCACTAATGGCTCAAGTACAATCTTTAGTCGCACTGGTTTTCTAGAGCTCTTTCCACATCTGACATAACTAAAGCATATATTACCCTGAAGCCACTTTGAGGACACATTCACATATCTGATATACCTAGAACCACATCATCTAGAGCAGTGGTTCCCAACCTTTTTGGATAATCGCTCTATCCTCCCTGTTCCATTACCCATACCTGTGTAGTAAAAAATAATTATTTTATGATTTAGAAAAAATTAATATTAGTAGTTAGTAGTTAGTTGGTCATTGCAAAACAAATCAAATCAAAGCGATGGTTGTGGTCACATTTTGTTAGCCAAGTATTCAATGCACAGTTTTGTAGAACTGAGAGCAATTCTTGCACCATTTGACACTTCCAACTGGTTCTGGTTCTTGGTTTTTATTCCCATGATGATGGAAAAGCCTTGCTCACACCGGTAAGTGGTCAAAAAGAAGTCAGGATCTTTAGAGCCCATCTCGCCAAGGTTGGTGTGTCATTTAGCCGGGCTATCCAGATGTTTCCAGGTCCTTGTTCTGGAATTCCAGCTTCCAAGCCTCATTCACTCTCTGAGTTATCCACTCCTTTTTTGCTGTAAAGTCATTTTTATCGCCACAAAAGGCTGCTGGCGCCACTGAAGGCAAGAGGTGTCCAGATCAGGGAGGTATTCTTCCATCTTTCTGACCAAGTAGACCTGGTTGTCTCTCTTCAAATTTTTTTACCATCCTCGCTCTCATCAACAAATTGGTCAAATGTGGGAAACTGTGCCACTATGACCTTTGAAACTCTCTTGCCCAACTTTAGCTCTCCGGTTTTGTGTCGATGATTGTCACATTCCTTCCTTAAAATGTTAAGTTTCCTCTGTTGTGTTCATGATGTCACCTAAATAGCACAGCCATACATGGTCAGAAAAGTATTGTGCCAAATCTGATCCTTTTTGCTGCCAAATTAGTGGCACTGCCTCCCGAAGTTCAATCACATCACAATGAGACAGCCACCTTACTTTGGTGTGGTACAGTAGCAATTCATACTTCTCACCCATTTCATTCTTCAAACACGGGGCTGTTGAAGTCTTTGGATTTTATGAAGTTAACAACATTAACGAGGCCGAATACTGCTTTCAAGGTGTCTGGGAACATCTTGTATGCAAGTGTATACCGGTGAATGCTGCAATGTTCAACAGTGATATCTGCTTTGAACAAAGCCTCTGAACCAGTGATTACCACCCATCATAGCAGGTGCACCATTAACAGACACCTGTTGAACACTGTTCCGAAGCCAGTCCACTTTTCTTGAGGAAGCCACTGACTGTGCTTAACACATCCTCTCCTTTAGCCTTCGTAGAAGACTCTCACATAGGATAAACTCTTCCTTGACATCCGAGCGGTAAATAAATCCCAGTAAAATAGTTCAGTTGCTTACACCCATGGATTCGTCGAAATGCAGAGAAATTTTGTCATATGGACTGGTCTTGACTTCACTACTTGAGCCAGTATATTCACAGCCACCTCGTCGATCCTATGTCAAATTGTGTTGTTTGAAACCTATATAGAACTGAGCTTCTTAGCCTGCTCTACACTACATGCTTTTGGCAACCACCACTCGTGCACATGACATGATCAGTTATTCGGCAATCGTATGCCCTTTCTGCCACTGTGCAACTTTGTAGGCCACCTCATAGGAAGCTTCAAGAGCAGCAAGAAGATATTTTATGCTGCAGTACCAGTGTTTCTGAATTGAATACCCTTCAACTGCTTTGCCCTGTGTTCGAGGCTAGATCTGTGTTATGTAGGTCAGAATGATATTTCAGCAGATGGTTTGCAAGTTTTGATGGTTTCAGGCTTTCATTGATTAGAACCTTGCTGCAGATAACACACTATGGTTGGTCTTCACCCTTTGAGGGCAAATTAACAAATCCATAAGTAAGAAAAGCATCTGAGTAAGGTCACTTCTTGCTAGCCATAACACCTTGTGAAAAAACTTGCTCTCACACTCACTGACATAGAACATGGCCAATATAATTTGTTTAAATTTTAAAACAGAAAAACAAAGACTAACTGACTATGATAACTTGAAATGTAAACAAGTTTTTGTCTGAATTCAGTACGCAGATCACATTACAAAAACTCAATGAGCTAAATAATTTCTAATAAGGTAAAGGTAAGTAAATACACCTAGCTTATACATACAGAATGACATCACCTATTCATCTATCACAGGTGCAGTTATCTTAAACCTAATCTAGAAAGTTCTAAATTACAATAGTCGCTAAATAATATTAGAATGTCGTTACATCAGTCATTACACTGACCTAATGTTTTGTAAGTTGATACAAAACACAAATAGCAACCAAAAATCCATCACTCAGCATTGCTACATTACCCCCAAAATATTGGCTTATTACCCCCAGGGTGTAATTTATCCCCAGGTTGCGGGGAAAAAATTATTCTGATAGTCCTTAAATTTTAACAGTCAATTTGTCCTTTCCTGTTTGGACATTTTGTGAAGATATAATCAAAATCAGATGACTGACATTGTAAGGTATGGTCGAAAATAAATAGGGTAACCAGGGATGCAATAAGAGGTGGGGGGGGGGGGAATTGCCCCCCTTCCCCCCCTTCTGATCCTTTGCCTCCTTGAGATCTGTGGAAATTGTATTATTTATAGTGTTCATAAATACATGCTTCCCACCAACTCAATACTAATTTTGCCCGCCCTTCAACTCGATCCCAAATGCAGCCATGGTAACAGTAAGTACTGGTTGGTATTACAGAAAGAAAGTAGAATTATGTGACTGTGTGAGTGTATGTGTGTGTGTGTGCATTGTGTCTAGATGCACACACTCAGATCCATCCTTTAGCATCTGATATACTCTTTCAAACATGATGCAACAACAACAGGCAGAAGAAACACCATGTGTACTTATGTAATACTTTTCTAGTAACGTGCAGTGGTAGGAGCATTACCTTCACAATTGTGACCATCAGAGCTTAGACTGTATCCAACATTGCAAGAGCAGTAGTAGGTGCACATATCATTGTGGCAGACATCCTTACATCCTCCATTATTCGTGTCACACTCATCAACATCTGCAACAAGTGAAATTATGTCAGTTTTGATATCGTAACCAACTGCAATAGAGAAAGCTGTAAAGTATTGCCTTCACATGTGTGCTTGTTAGAGTTCATGTATCCATCATTATACATCACATGTGTGCTTGTTAGAGTTCATGTATCCATCGTTATACTTCACATGTGTGCTTGTTAGAGTTCATGTATACATCATAATACATCATATGTGTTTGTTAGAGTTCATGTATCCATCATTATACCTCACATGTGTACTTGTTAGAGTTCATGTACTACATCACATGTGTGCTTGTTAGAGTTCATTTATCCATCACTAGTGTGCTTGTTAGAGTTCATGTATCCATCATTATACATCACATGTGTGCTTGTTAGAGTGCTTGTATACATCATTATACATCACATGTGTGCTTGAATCAATTGGGACCTAGGGGAAAATTCAGATACACAAAAAAGCATGAATGTTATTATAAACTCAAAAATGGTGTCACTCTGTTTGCTAATATCATTAACCACGTTTATCTGCAGTGCTTGGGATGTGAGCCTCCCCCTGTTTAAAATAGATACCGTGTTCTTTAATAGGAACCGTGTATTCCCTAATATGAACCGTGTGATTAGTCCAACGGGTGGTTACAATTGGAATGCTGTTTTTATTATTGTCATGCAGAGTGAGGTTCAAAGGTTCATTTCCAAAGAGTCACTGGAATATTGCATTGCTAGTGGGTTGTTGTTTTTTCAGCTGCTGAGCTGTTCTCTGTTGTTTAGCTGAGCCATTGTGCAATGGCAAGGGCTGTGGTTTTGGCCAGGGTTTAGTAACAATAACACTTCTAAAGGCAACTGTTTGGCCATCTCCAAGAGTTCATGCTGTATGATCTGCTGTCATCCAGGTAGGCACACTATCATCTTCAAGAGTTCATGCTGTATGATCTGATCATCATCTTCATCATCCAGGGAGGCACATTATCATCTTCAAGAGTTCATGCTGTATGATCTGTTCATCATCCAGATTCCTTGTCATCCAGGGAGGCACATGGATCATCCCCATCAGTGACATCCTCCTCCGGTAGCTATAGAGTAGCTCCTGCGATGGCTGGCAAGGCTGAAGCAACTTTCTCACCATCTTTCCAAACGTGACGCTTATTGTCTTTTGATCCATCCACCTTCACAGAGATACACAGACACAAGGAAATCTGCACCAGCTCAGAAGACAAGCTATCCTCTCTTCTTTCCTTCACCCATCCCAAGCACTTTATCTTGTTGGACTCACACTGAGACCCCAACCCTGAGATCTAAAATTCAGTATTCTGAACTTAAGATTTCAGTACTTTTAGAACATTTCAGTACTTTGAGGGGGGAGGGGAAATCATGACATTATTGATCATATAAATAATGGAATATTGTTGTGATGCAAAAAAAGGGGGAAAAAATAATACGATGGAACAAAAGTTAGTTGTATTTATTGATGTCAAAGCTTAGATTCCTCTCATGAGTAGGATTTTGCTCTGTCCAGAAAGCTTGGTTCAAAATCTGAACCCTCACAGCACTTTTCAAGTGAGTTAAGATGTATGCCAATGAGAGAATAAACAGTTTCAGGATTCAACCTTGATCGAAAATCAGTTTTCATTCTCCTCACTAAACTAAAAACTCTTTCACTATCTGCATTGCTTGCAGGAATAGATAGTAATTGTAAAGCTAATGTTGCTAATCTCTCATATTTGTATTAACCCATTGCTGACATTACATTTTTTTGACATTTAGCCAAAATTTGACTGCATCTTGATTGTCTGAAGTGGTCACATCCGAGTCTGCTGCAAATTCTCGGAACTCAAGTGTGACAGCAGCTTTTGTCAAAAGTAATTGGAAAAAAATCATAGATTTTATCGAACACTGCCAATGGAATGTCTTGTGATTGTGAGGGATCAAGAAGTCTCAGAACTTTCAGCACATCAGACTTGAATCAAACTTGTCAAGTAATTTCCTTACAAAAGCTTGATTGAACCGTTTCACCCCAGAAAAAAAATCAACTGGTGCTGGATCTCCTTCATTTTCTCGTAGATGGATCACCAAAGCTTTTGTATTGTCTCCTATGAATATTTCTTCATCAGAGAGATGACTAGAAGAACTTGATACTTGTTAAATTTGCACTTTGTCTAATTATTATTGGCTTGATAAAGTAAGATAAAACTGTTCTAAGTAAACATTCACTTTCTGCATGAAGTTTGTGGATTGATGAAAATGTTGTTTAAAAAAGTTCGTTATATTACTAGTGTATTAAAAAGAAATTGAACCCAAAGCTTAGTCAGAGGTTTATTAAAGAGAATAAAACTATGCTATTGACCTTTCCAGGTTTTTCAACATCAGGATGACTATTGAAATAAGATAGCAATGGGTTCCACATATCCAACGTTCTCCTGAGAGCACAAGTTAGTGAAAGCCATCGGGTATCACAATGTATGGACTTGAATTACACATGACAGAAGTCAGCATACTCATTGAGTGATGTAACACGTTTAGTACTACGATATAAGTACATTTTACTAAATTCAAGGGCATATTTCAGAATTACCTTTTGGGAGACTTGAATGTGCCTACTTCACTTAAATCAGTAATTCCAACAGTTTCCAAGTGTGGAGTTCTCATTAAGGCATTGATGGGTTCAAAGGCATGGACAAGAACTGTAAGAAGCTTCACTGAACCACCTTAATCATCAACACAAAGCGAACTACATGGTGAATTATGAAGATTACTTATCATTTGCTTCTTATAAAAAGGTCTAGTGCTTCACACAAAATGGATCTGGTTTTGGTATGCTTACAGGAAAAATCTGAAGCAATAGCCGAGTCAGGAAACATTGCCGTAACCAAATCAGATAAGTGGTCAGCGGCCTGAAAGGAGAGATTATGCACCAATGAACTTGCACACATTACAGCAGATCTAACCTTTCTTGCATGGCTCAGCCATATTGCAGACTTGCTTGATCTTAACATTCCCTTGATCAGGGATGATCCCTTTACATCCCTTAGCCTTTGCTTATGGCACAACCTCCCACATGATGAGATAGGTCACTGAATCCCCCATGAGAAACACTGAAATGACTTGAACACAGCTTGCAATAAGCATACTTGTTTCCTTTTGTGCTGTAAATTATTCCTTCAGGAAGTTGCCAGCTGCACTTGAACCTTCCTTCCAGCTATTTGTGAGCCCACACTCGTAGCTGTCATTTCAGCCAAGCATATTTTCTTTGAAGGACCAGCTGATTCAGAGCTGCTATCTAGTGAACTAGCTATAGTTGGTCGATGACAAAAGTTGTCTCGGGCATCAGACCCTTTACCGAATAGCTAACCGTAAAAATTTTAATTTTTTCATACTCTGTATATACCAGTGAACAAAATTTCGTACTTATACGGATAAATCCATGAGGTTGGAGACACTGACTCACATTGCCAGTCATAGTGTATAAGACTTTTGTCCAGGCATCATTCATTGACTGTGTATGCTGCTTTGTAGGAGGCTTATTTCTCGACATGTCTGCTGGCTGCAGACTGGTCAACTCTCCCAGCAATGATGCCAAGGACAGTGCTGGTCCTCTTATCCACATATGGGCCTTTATTTTGTGCATTATGTGACACTTGTATGCATTCCATACTGGCTCCTGCCAAACCCACATTCAATCAACCTAGACTTCGTCAGCTGCTGTATGCCACCCCAACACTCTGTATGCTGTTGAGCCCTAGCACTAGACACACCCCTTTGGAGATTACGAGGGGCTTTAATTTTTGGCCATCTGCCATAGCAGACAGGACAAGTGTAAATCTACCTTTGTCATGGCCAGTGTTTTTTTTGCTATGGTGGTCTCTCTAGGCATATCGAGCCATGATGGAGCCCTATCCATATTACCAATAGCAGATGGTGTAGCCTTTTGTGTTAAGAATTCATCGGATCTGCATGACAAAGCTAATAACCTTGTGGAAAAAATCATCAGGAACTGTGTGGCTAACGGTCATCCCTCTACATTAAGAGAATTTATTCTTTTTTTCCTCCAACTGTCCTTTACTGGTTGTGAACTCATTACTGCTAGGTGGAGTTCCAAGGCCTTCCCCTGGATATCCGACTGAGAAACCATCCGGTGTTCAGCCTACAGTCACTCGATCCATGCCAACAACCTTCATCTATATCAGAACCACAACTTTTCTCCCATAATCCTCCCGCCTCTTCTTCTTTGATCCTTTTCATGTACTTGTTCCTTCTGTTTCCCGTTCCCTCCACTGCCTCTCGCTCACTCCAAACTTTCTCCTTGCACTTCTGTTGCTGTTAAGCTCGGCTAATTCAACTACTTGAACTGGGAAGGCTGCAACACACATAGCTCATCTTCATGGACTTGCACCAGGTCTCCACCATTACTTATCGTGATTGTGATTATCATTTGTAACTGATATATACCTCAGTATAGAGCACACTTCACCTCAAAAGTAAACCGGCGTGTGTTATTGCTATTTGCCTCCATGGTTCCAATTGGAAGGGGTTGCAATTGGAAGGGGTTGCAATTGGAAGGGGTTGCAATTGGAAGGGGTTGCAATTGGAAGGGGTTGCAATTGGAAGGGGTTACAATTAGAAAGAGTTACAATTGGAAGGGGTTATAATTTGAAGGGTGGTTACTGTCCGGGGAAACAACCTAACCAACTTCAGGAAACCACTAACCAACTTCAGGAAACCACTCAGACACCCCAGGAAACTACTACATCTTCAAAGTCTTCAAAGACCCACAGACAGCATGAGGAAGAGTAGTGGAAGAGTAGTGGCAGACCACGGCACGCCGAAGACTAGATAGTTATTATTACTTACATCTTTATATGGAATTATTGACATAATGTATAGATAGTTTTATGTAATATATAAGAACTGGGCCAACGCCTTGATAGAGAGAATGAATCCACTAGAGAGAATTAGGCTGAGAGCCGAAAGAGACAGAACACTGTATAGTTATATGTTTACGTAGTATCTAATATTTGTATGTTTAACTGACGTATACTTATTCAGAGGCTACTGGAGAAGTGCGCCGGGAAAGCTTACAGCTACTGGGCATAGATAAACTAGGCAGCGGAGTTAGCCAGGGAGGCTAATGTTAGGACCTAGGTATTTCGGAGACTTTGCCCCAGGGCGCTAAGGGATCAGCGACCCTGATTAGGATTATTAGCAGAGGTAGAAAGACCTTCGAGGAGAGGGTAAATTTCCCTGACAGTTACTATAACAATTTGCTACCGGTTACAATTTGGAAAGGGTTACAATTGGAGGGGCGGTTACAATGGAAGGGCTGTAGTGTTATACATGAAATATTATAAAAGTGTTATCACCTCTACATGTGTGTCCATCCTCGTTCAGACGGCATCCATTGTCGCATGTGCATTGGTAGCTTCCCTCATTATTGAGGCACTTGGTTTGACACCCACCATTTTCAATGTCACACTCATTAATATCTGCAACCAGAAAAATATTAATGGTAACAGCTGCAGTATTATTGGCAAAGTTGGATAGGAGATTCACTTTTACAATGCATGTTTATGTAGTAGTAACTGGGATATTGCATCTATACTCACAATTCACCTGCAATAAATAAGACAAATAGATTAACTGTCCTAACATGAACTGTTTTGAATGAATATGGTTGTCACATTCTCTGCATGGTCAGTGAACTGGCTGCATTGTCAATAGAGGAGAGAGAATTGAATGCATTATCAATACTGGAAAGAAAACTGGATGCATGATCACCGCACATAGTCAGTGGGAAGAGAGAACTGTTTGCATGCATAGTCAGAAGCGGAGAGCCAACTGGATGCACGCCCTACCTGAAAAAATGTTTAACAAACTGGTGCATGCTGATTTAAGTATATCATATTCTATACGTAGGACCAATAACTAGAGGGCCAATATTCTGGAGGGCAACAACTGAAAGACCCCCAAAAATGGTGGGCCAACACAACTGGAGGGCAAGTACAACTGGAGGGCCAGCACAACTGCAGGGCCATCACAACTGGAGGGCCAACACAACTGGAGGACCACTACAACTAGGCTATTGAGGCAGATTATAGCTAGATCAAAAATTTCTCATATCAAGATGATGAAATCACGTGATTATGCAGACTTTGAGCAGAGGTCAGTGTGCACCAGGCAAGCACCTTCCACCCATTCCATGTCAAAACTATCAGAACAGCTAGCCAGTTGGGTGTGAGAGGAAATAGTGTCTGCTGGAGCCAAGGGAGCATGATGCATAGCAGTTGCAGTTGAGAAAAGGTGTAGCTTTGTCAGAATTGGAACAGTAGTTAGAAGAACAACTAAATGAATCCATGAATGTTGGATTGAGGCCATCAATTAGGACATCATCCTTTCTGGTTCTAAATCAATAATAAACTATTTGTCATGTTCTAACTGAGCACAATGGAGGGTCCCATCATGAGACCATTGGAGTGGAGATTGTGGATATCAAGATGGATATGGGAGCAGTCTGACACCACGTGATATATAGAAGCCTTTCTAGCCATGAATTGTAATAATTAGGAACTGCACAGAGCTGCAACATTTTTTGTCAGAAGAGGTCTGCCTTTTAAATTCAGAAACAGGTAAGGATCAAGGTTTTACCTTGACTTCCTGCACCAATCATTCGTAGCTGATCACGTCAGGATGTATATTTAGCCAATCTTCACTGAGCTGCTGATGCGTTCAACCAGACCATTGGTCTGAGTGTACTATGAAGTGCACACAATGTGGACTCCAAAGAATTCAAGCAGATCATGCCATAGTTCTGATATGAACTGCTGGTCACAATCAGTAGTGTGAGCACAACAGAGGAAGAGATCCACCTGGAGAGAAAAACTCTTGCACAAGACTCGGCAGTGTAGTCATTCATTGGAATCACTTCAGGCCATACAGTAAAATGAAAATGCTTGTGAAGATATAAGAATGTTCACATCATGGCTGCAACATGAAGATGCTGGAACATGGAGTTAAGAATCGGAAGACTTTGCATAAGGCAGACCAAAGAGATCCTGGACCCATAGCACCCGGTGAAATTTGTACCCAGGAAGTGACGTCTTTGTTGACACCTTGCCAGATATAGCATTCAACCACGAGCTTCTAGAATAGCCTATATCCAGAATGTGTGAGAGAGTGGAACTTGTCAAAATAATCGCTTTGTATTGGAATGGCAGCATGGGACGAGAGAATGCCAATGCGTGAGACAAAGACCATGAGGTATATGGACATCTTCCAGTTTCAAAGAAGTGAGACAACAATAATGATGGTAATAATTAAAGCTACTCTATTTCCTTGATATAGAACATGTGAATTCTTTTTCATG
Organism: Cladorhizidae sp. MBARI D1340-BT2; assembly: GCA_028752905.1. Taxonomy (NCBI): domain Eukaryota; kingdom Metazoa; phylum Porifera; class Demospongiae; order Poecilosclerida; family Cladorhizidae; species Cladorhizidae sp. MBARI D1340-BT2. The sequence goes on from JAQNBH010000018.1 coordinate 14,152,354, forward strand.
AGCTGCCTAGTTGTCCATACTTATTCAAGGGTGCATGGTGTGCTCTATTATGACTAACAGCCGTATGCACACTAGTTGCATAAAATCACTGAGCTGGAATAGATGGACAATTGTTGAAATGGGACAATAGACATCCTATTTTGTGGGAAGGAGCACGATCTTAGACCAGGCCAGAAGACAGAAGGAACTGCTAGTGAAGGAGGCATTGCACATCAGCCTAGCACCAAAGTGTGAATGCTTCAAACAAGATTGTGGAATGGACTCACCTGGCTTCTGGGTGGCCACTCTGAATAGCTTGAAACCCACGACAACCATATTTTTTGGTATCATTATCATAATGTTTTAGTAAATCAAGCACGTCTACCAATAATTCTATTAATTATTGTTTTGCATTATTATTGTTTTGATGTTATTTTAATTGTTTATTAATTTGCTATTATTATTTTGCCAAAACCGGGTCACGTGCTGGCCGTGTGTGCCAGGGTGTGGTTTGTATCACATGGTGGTAGCAGCACCCGGTATATAACAAGCTCACGGTCGTTATTCCAGATGAAGGCTAGAGAATCCTGTCAAAACATCGAGAGATTAAATTTCGAATTGATTATAGAGGTCATTGTAATTATGTTATGTCAACTGAGAATTCATTGAGAATATATAGAAATAATCAAACAAACAAATAATTGAAACAGGAAGAATTTACTAAATTGTATTGACCCGTTAAAAAGAAAGGCAACAAGAATGTGCCCACGTAAACCACAACCATTTAGATGAACACTTACCATTTCTCAATCACATGCAGAATATTGTGCTGCTTGATTGGAGTATATACATGATTAATGGTAAAGGGTCATCTAACTGGTTGTGTCTGCATATTGTTCCCGTTCCATATTTTTTTAACAGATAGGGTTTGTTTTTAATTAAATCAATATAATGTATGGTTAAAGCTCATGCGTCGAAAATATGCAATAATGATGAAGTTTATGACACTGATGTAATGATTATTATGTCACTGATGTAATGATTATGTCAGTGATATAATGATTATGACACTGTGTAATGATTATGACACTGATGTAATGATTATGGCATTGGTATAAAGATCATGACACTGATGTAATGATTATGTCAGTGATATGTGATAGGATCTGAGAAAAGGGGTCTTATGTACAAAATTAAAAAAACTGAGTTATTGATACCAGGTGAAAGAACAAAGCAATGCCTATATTTTGGAACTAAAATCATCACTTATTTGAAAAGTTATGAAAGCCTGAATGCTAGACGCTTGAAGCATTCATTTTGAGAAAAACGCATTTAAAATTAATGGCTTTTACAGCTTCCTGTGCACTTGATGAAGCCATTCCTTTGTTAGTTTGTTAACCACACGGCCACTATAGCAGCTAGTAGGAAATCCCACCATCTTTCCGCATACGCGGGCAGTATTTTCTCCGCGTTACATGGCAACACAGTTCCGTTACACGCGTAGCAAGTTTCTTGACCACCAATCTCCTAACCTCACTCTTGCCTACAAAGAAGCAAGCAGCAGCCTTTAGACTTCACACAAATGTAAAGGTAAGGTAGTAGATGCCTGTAGTACAAAAAAATTAAAATAATCAAACTATAACTTTGAGCTTATTTTGGTCATATCACAAAACCATTTTTCTCTACATAAGACCCCTTTTCTCAGATCCTATCGCATATAATGATTATTACACTGGTGTAATAATTATGACACTGATGTAATGATTATGACACTGGTATAAAGATTATGACACTGATGTAATGGATATGACATTGATGTAATGATTATGACAATAGTATAATGATTATGACACTGATGTAATGATAATGATATTGATGTAAAGATTATGACACTGATGTAATGATTATGACACTGATGTAATGATTATGACACTGATGTAAATATTATGACACTGATGTAATGATTATGACACTGATGTAAATATTATGACACTGATGTAATGATTATGACACTGATGTAAAGATTATGACACTGGTTTTTAATGACTATTACACTGATGTAATGATTATGACAATGGTATAAAGATTATGACACTGATGTAATGATGACACCGATGTAATGATTATGACACTGGTATAATGATTACGACACTGATGTAATGATTATGACACTGTAACAATGCAATAACTTGACTTAGTTAATTTGTGTATTGCATAGAGTTTTGCGTTTGGTATTATGTAATGCTTATGTATGTGTTCTGTGGATGCTTATCTCATGTCCTGTGACTCCTGTGGTTATTTTGACTCTGTAGAATATATATCCTCTTATCTCATGTCCTGTGGTGAACTCTCTTACATATGTAATTCTTGATATTCTTATTTTTTTTTTAGAGCTTTTCCACAACATTGATGTAAAATATATCGACCAAAACCCATACAAGATCAATGTTATGAATCTTGAGCACAACTTGGCCTTGCACTAGTTATGTATAACAAACATAGCCAATCAAACACTGCCATCCAAACAGGCTAGGTGGTCGCATAGACATGCATCAACCAAGATAAATTATCTAGTGTCCACCTGATAAAACTCTGCCACAATAATGTACTGCATCTCACTAGGGGCTAAGCGGGATATGCTGGGTAGCAGAAAAGGAGTGTCAGATAGTAGCCATCCAGCACACAGAGCTGCACATGCATAGTAACTCTAGAGAAGCACGAGGTCGTAAAGTAAATTTCAACCAAACATACTTGCAGGATGTACCTGGGAAGCTAGCTATAGGCACTACCCACCTTTTCTACAGCCTTTGGACAACAAACAAGCTAGTACTATAGCTAGATTCCATTTACAAACCCGAGAGGTCTTCATATCCATTTCCTCTTCACGCAGCAATCCAGTGGTGAGAGGGTTAAATAAGCGCTGAGGTCATTAATTGACACCCTCACAACAAATCATCAACACATACCATTTATGGTGCTCAGAGTAACCACAGATACAACTTACAAATGACCACTATGATTTTAAAAATACCCCTCCCCCCCTTCCCACTCCAATTTTCATTATTGAAACTGGCTTGTAAGTAGAGAAGAGAGGACTGTCTGCATAAATAGTTGGGAGAGAGAACTGGCTGCATAGTCAGTAGAGAAGAGGGGAACTGACGGTACTCTTAGAAGAAAGAAATGCAGTAGGTTTAGACCATGCAGACTTCATGTGTTGGTGGATGCATTGACCCTTGCATTGTGCACATTTATAAGCTACATGGACTCTACAGTCCATACTACACTAGCCAGCGTTTGATCACTCCCAACGTCCTGCTAACCCGTTAGTTGCATATCAATACACTAACCATACATTTAAAAAAATGTACATGTGCAGTCAATTGACTGTTACATCATTGCTTTGTAGACTGAGGTTTTATACCACCGCCTCTCCTCACCGCACAACATAATACTGTAGCAATGCATGACCCTTTACCAAATTGCAATGCAATGGCAAAGTGCATGCAAACACACAACCACGATAACATACTGCATTACCTTTGCATGTGTATCCGTTGCCGCAAAAGCAGTGGTGTGCACCCACAGTATTGTAGCATTCGTGGGAGCAGCCACCATTATTCGTGTCACACTCGTTAATATCTGCAAACAACAAAGTTGATATCATATCTGTTAAGTTCTTACCAATAATGTCAGTCATAATGCATTACCTTCACATGTGTGACCATTGGAGCTCAATTGGTATCCTTGGTTGCAAGAGCAACGATAGCTCCCAAAATTATTGTCACAGTGATGATCACATCCACCATTATCCAAACAACATTCATCAATATCTGTAGTTGGTGAAATTGTCAGCTTAAACAATAGATTAAATATGGCACTATTTATTACCTCAATTAAATGGAAGTTTGTAATGCATTTGCAAGAGTCAACATAGTTGTCTACAGAAATGTTGTATTTTCCTTTGCCTGTATTATAATCATTAACCAATTAAATACCGTAAGCGTCATGCAGACTCGGACATCATCGGGGGGGGGAAATTAAATACAAGAATTTGAATTACATGACCATTTTTGGTAAGCACATCTCCAATAGATGGCTCTATTGGTTTAAAAATTCGTATAAGATTTTACTTTCGGTTAGTTGGTGTAATAGGGACATTAAGTTAGCTTTATCTGCAAGAAGAAGAAATTGGAGGGGAGTGCGCGTGTTGAGGATTGAAGGGAAGTGCAATTGGAGAGGAATGGAGGGAAAGGGGAGAAGTGAATGGTTGTTGATCCATCCGTGACTCATGCATCATCCGTCGTGTAATGCAGTGGATAACCTCGAGTGTGAGTAAAATTCAAGATTTTTCCCCCCTGACTTTTGCTACTGTTTCTTGAAGCTATTCTTTAGCTGAAAACTGCACACCCACCTATACTTACAAGAAATCACTCTAAATTCCTTGAGCAATGGGTCAGTCCTGGATGGATTTCTTTGCTGTAAGTTTTGTTGTAGACAGAGAATGAGGTAGCTAGTGCTGCATAGCTTTTGTTTGCTTATCTCAATAAAGTTCATTCCTACAACAAACTGCAGCTTATTGTATTAGCTTCTCTAATGACATGAACATTTGAGAACTTTCGTCGTAAAAAAAAGAAGTCATAACTAAAAATATAATTTTATACTACAACAATAAAATGGGGAAAAAATCAGTTAATAATATCAACCAGTGAAATTGTTATGTCATTACAGATAAAATTTTATAGTACAAAACCGAATCTCACCTAGCTATGTATCATCACTCACTTAGCTCACCTAGCTATGTTTCATCACTCACTTAGCTCTCCTAGCTATGTATCATCACTCACTTGGCTATGTATCATCACTCACTTAGCTCACTTATCAATGTATCATAACTCACTTAGCTCACCTAGCTATGTAACATCATCAATCGCTTAGCTCACCAGCATCATCACTCACTTAGCTCACCTAGCTTTGTATCATCACTCACTTAGCTCACCTAGCTATGTATCATCACTCACTTGGCTATGTATCATCACTCACTTAGCTCACTTATCAATGTATCATAACTCACTTAGCTCACCTAGCTATGTAGCATCATCAATCGCTTAGCTCACAAGCATCATCACTCACTTAGCTCACCTAGCTCTGTATCATCACTCACTTAGCTCACCTAGCTATGTATCATCACTCACCTAGTTCATCTAGCTATCATGACACACTTAGTTCACATAGATAAGTATCATCACTCAACTAGCTCTCCTAGCTATCATGACACACTTTGTTCACATAGATAAGTATCATCAATCAACTAGCTCTCCTAGCTATCATGACACACTTAGCTCACGTATCTATCATGACACACTTAGCTCACCTAGCTATGTATCATCACTCACTTAGCTCACCTAACTATCTAGATTAGCACAAACTTAGTTCACCTAGCTATGTATCATCACACACTTAGCTATTTATATTAGCTATTTATATTAGCACACATAGCCTTTACCTAGTTATTTACAGAATCCTTCCAAGCAACATTTGCATAAGTGAAGGTTTATTCTATAGCAGCTGCAACAAGTAATGATCTTACTGAAATCTCTACATCCCAACTGAACTCATGCATAAAGAGGTATATCTTCTCATAATTTCATTCATGAGCTATATAACCACACCACACCACCACACTATATCATATCAGTGCTAAAAACATTATTTTAGCTGGTATATATATTACAAGAACTAAAATGTCTATTTAACAATTGTGAATGCAATAGTTGAAACCTAAGTAATTGCCCCCACACCACTGACATGAAAAATGTTTTGAATGAAAAAAAATTAATTTATAAAAAAATTATAGAATGTAATTCACACGTCCAAAAGCATGCAAAATGTTGAACCACTACACTGGATTGACTTGTCAGAGAGAAAGGAGACAAGACTGTATCCATGTTCACCATAATCATTTGGATGACTTCCCCATTCAAAACCACGTATATTAACCATTACACAGATCAGTATAATACTTGGTACATGATTTTTAAATGGTAAAGGGTCATTGAAGTCAGTTTGTTTTCTTTCTTCTCAACAGGTCAATCCAATACAGTTGTTTGCTCAAAAAAAAATTAAGTTGTTTTTCTCAATTGATTTCCGTTTGTTTGCTTGGTTTATTGTTTCTATTGAGTTGAAAGGTGGAGGTCTAGACTAAGTGTGAACTTCAAGTCTCCTCGGGTTTCAAACATCTTTTCTAACTCTACAACTCTACAGGCTGAAAACAGAGGCTTGATTTTTTAGGGGTTTTAGGGGTGGTATACCACTTCCAGTTATACTTTTCAGTACCTACTAATGTTCGGCATTCAGATTTTCATATAATTTGTTTTGACTGACTGATTCAAGTTACACTCTGCAAATAATTGGTGTCTTTAACTCGGCACTGATACCAAAACTTTTTATTATTCAGTACAATACACTCCTTTCCTCAGATCCTATCATGTTTAGAATATATACATGTAGCTCTCTCTATTTGCAGCAAGCTGTGTTTTTATGCAGTGTATATAGTAGAGCCATCACAACCGTTATAATCGATCCAAACAAATAATTCAACAGTGAACAGGTGCATGGAAAAAAGGTAGTGTGCAGGTATACCTACTCCACATTTCAACATTATATATACATTCTCAATGAACTCTCAGTTGACATAATAACATTAAAATCACCGTCTCAATAATTAACTTCAAATTTTATTCACTCGATGTTTCGACTAGGTGTTCTAGCCTTCCATCAGGTGAAGACTAGAGCATCTAGTCGAAATGTGGAGTGAATAAAGTTTGAAGTTGATTATTCAGAAGGTGATTTTAATTATTTATATACATATCTATAGCCAGTACATTGCATATACCTGTTTGGCATTGCGAGTCAGTCCACCCGGGTAGACAGGCACACTGATCGGGGGGAGCTTCACATTTTCCCCCATTCAGACAAAGTGATGTGCAACACGCTGCATGGTGAAAAGAATATAAACAAAATTGGTGTGTGTGCTTCGGTGCGAATATCCCAGACCACACCCAACCATCCCTGCACATTATCCCATCCACCAACATCTTAAATTATATTCTTCCTAAAGCTGTTCTGCCGCAAAGAAAATATATAGCTGGCTATAAATCAGTAATGGCGGCAGCAAAAACATGCAACTGAAGTTTCAGTCTCCTGATAGTCTAGCCACAGCCATTTGGCTAATGCGGACCTATTGTTTACCAATTGTGGACTTGCTGATAATTGAGCAATTACCACTAAGTCCCTTGCAACCCAAATTGAATGATACTAGATGGGTAGAACAGAACATAGCATGGAAACTTTCCACCACTTCTACGTTGCTTGCTTCTTAGGATGGGGTGGGATGGGGTGGGATGGGGCATGTTTATTTTAAAATACACTCACACACAAAAAAACTCAACAACAACAATTGTATGCCTACTTACGGCCTGGCATGAGTCTTATGATTCTGTACAACATAGCTCTATTAATAGGCTTGCAAAATATTTAATTAACACTTAGCGGACCGTACACGTTAATTGAAATGTCAACGCGAGATTATTCAATTCGAACGCGCATCTATTCCCAGAGACCGGGCGTTTAACGGTGGGCAATATATTTAGTTTTCCTCGTGTTCCAAGCTTGATAGACAACTGCTAGGTGCTACTCCTCTCTATGATTACTTACTGGTACTTCATTACTCAAATCTCAAAAGGTTTTTCAAGTATATGAGCTGATAATAATTAAAAAAAGTAAAGCGAAGAACTCTTGTTACCAAGGTGAGTAAGTAACTTTACTTCAGCTAATATAAACCTAGTGGTTTCTTTTATGACTGTTAGATCAAGCTAAATAGTGTATGAATAGTAAATAGTTTAGCTAGCGCATCTAAATAGTGTAGGAATAGTAGCTAGCGTAGCTAAATAGCTAGCTAGCCCACTAACGAGCTAGCGCTTCATGTAGCTAGCTAGCTATCGGACCCAAGTAGCTAACCAGCTAGCGCTCCCATATCATCAATACCTCTCTATAGAGTCTGGGTATCATAACCACAGGCCATTCATAGCTAACAACCACGAACCATAGTAAAAAAACCTTCGTGGTCAAAATGAAGTGGCTGTCACGATATATCGTGACGGTGGTCTACAGGTGACAATTACTACTGTCACGAAAACGTGACAATGGTCTTATAGCTACGCCTGCGCGTGTCACGAATTCGTGACAATGGTCTTATAGATACGCCTGCGCGTGTCACGAATTCGTGACAACGGTCCGCTAAGTGTTAAGCTCAGCTGAGTGGTCAGCTTAAATTAAATGCACCTCTTGGTGTCACAGTCTGTCAGATAAGAGAGGTTCCACTGCACATGTCAGGACCATATTTAGCAGAGGGGGGGAGGGTAAGGTGGGAAGCTACTCTACCTAATTCCCACATCAAAACAGCACTCTATTAAGCACATCGCACGAATAATGGCACTATCAAATCTACTCCTATTTCAAAAAGGCACTCGAAACTGCGAGGCAGGCAGAAAAGGGAATTTTCTTTCGGTAAAAACAAAATTTCGTGTTTTTAGCGCTTCGCTCATCATAGGAGGTGGAGTTACAGTGTTAAACACCCTTGGCATATAACATTCTCTTTCAATATACTTATTCAGGTGCTGAGACGGTCTTAAAAATATCTGGCAACCACAATTGCCATCACGGTCATCTCTTCCTGACTTTAACTGCTGCTTCCTGGAAGTTCATCTGCTTAGCAAAGCATATCTCAAACAAGTCTACTGGAATATAGTTGAGCAATATTGAAGTTTGATTTCTTTGTGAGGTAATGCATTCATTTTTATGACTAGTGGCACTTTTGATGAAGGAGTCTTTTTTTCTGTGTACAAAGATCTGGCATTAATTGAATATGTAACTTATGTACTTAAGGGTCCAACATAAAAGCACCTTGTGGTGTTCTACAATATTCTGCACTTCCATACAGAGCCCGCCTGTTTTTGTTAGTATCTTACATACTGGTTCCAATATGATGCAAACACTAGTTACACTGTAGGTATTGAATTGTAAACAGCATTGCTACTTTATGCACTTGATCTGTGTGGTTTGCAACTCAATAGTCACATTATAATCGGTGTGCTTTGTTGGGATTGAAAGTACTTTATCCGATCAGCTACAGAATAGAGACGAAAGCAAGAGCAGATCCATCTCCCTCCTTGTAACTTGAGCAGATTCACTGTCTATGGATGGAGAGTAGGCTAGGTTTGGAATGTTGAATCGATGGGTAAACTTCATAATATATGAATGTGCATCTGGCATATACTCAAATGGTATGAAGCCTTGCTTTCATATTGTAAATGGATCATGGGAAGGCAAAGCTGTTGTTTACACTATGTACCATTTGTGGACTAGGGTAATTATCACTATGCTAACCAGCATTACACTATGGCTGACCCCCTAATCCCCTACTCTACCAAACCTGCTGCTATTTACTACAGTAGTAGATCCTCCTACCACAACATACGCTGTTTGTTTGATGGATTTCTGTGTGTAAATGTTACCAAGAGGCTGTTGCTGAACCTATGGGTACAGACACACCAATATCAACAAACTATTGGTGTACTAATGTTCATGTAGTGTACAAGTGGTGTATGCATGGGTATGTTGAGCAACAGCAGTAAGATCTGGCATGCGTTGATGGGTAGGGAATGCTCTATGGAGATCCAGAATCTCTAAGTTGGACTCTGTAGAACTGTGACTTGGTGTAGTTCTCTACCGCTCAACCAGAAATATGAAAGAAAACGGACCTTGAAACAAGATGTTTTTAATTTAAGAAGCAAACGCAATTGAAAAAGAAGGAAACAAGTCTGTAACCATTTTGACCACAGCCAGTTAGATGACCCTTTACCATTTAAAATCATGACCAATATTGTACTTGCTATTAATTTTATATGCAAGAGTCTTAATAATGAATGTGTGTGGTCAACATGAGTGCAGTCTTGGCTCCTTTTCTTAACAGGTCATATCAAATGCAGTGCTTTGTTGTTGTTTGTGGTTGTTTGTGGCTGTGGTTGTTGTGCTATTGCATTTTTAGTAAAATGCTCACGCCGGGGGTTGTTGTAAGATTCAATATAATTGCCCAATTAGTTAGTCCACAAATGGTAAGTATTAGTGAACAACAGCATGTTTCCTCATTAAACCTTTTAAGGGAAACCATAGTGGAACTTGTGAACAAGAAGAAACTCATTGGAGCAGTGTGGTGCTCCCCTTATGTGAAAATTACACAAAGACCCCAAGGATGTGGTAGATCAGGTGCTAATATTTAACTGCTACCTATAGTCTTGTTGCAAGGTAAGCTCAAGTGGTCTGGTAGCCATGGTGTCTAGTTGTTTGGTGGATCTGATACAAACGTATTTGGTTGGCATTGATGTAGCAGCTCATGATAATAGTAGCTGATGTAGTAGCCAGATATAGCAGAACTTGTGGTCAATGTGCACATGTGTACTCCACAGCTTTCCATTGATGTTGGAGCTGAGGACAAAGTCCAACGGTGTTGAACAAACGCATGCTACACCATTAAAAGCAGAGCATGAGGCTGTGCAACCAGACTCGCTTTGCACCATGTCATGAACCCTAACACACATAGGTGCTTTTCAAGAAGTAATTATGTCGAATCAGTTTTTGTGGTACAATGGCACATTTAAAATTAATCAGCATACAAATATCACAGATCTAACTGCTAAATGTTTCTGACATCTTGCTTACCATCACATTGTAGAGAGCAACTGTATCCATCACAGCAACCCATGTAGGTCTGGGGCACTGTTCTAATACCAATCTTGTACTGCACTCTACACAGAGGATAATAATCAAGTTTTATAATAAACTGTGCTAAAGTTGAGTTGTGGGTACAGGTTAGGTCTAACCACACAAAAACTAAGGTCATATATACACACACTCAATCTGTTGATGACCTCTTCACAAATATAAGCATTAATTTTCATTAAAAATATATAATAAATGAAAAATAGATACCGGATTGCCTTGTCAATAGGAAGTGATCTCAGGAAGTCTCAAATGAAAACGTTTCCTGGGGGAGAATGCCCCCAGACTCCCTAGCTTTTGATGTGCCATCAAAATCCTGCCCCCCCCCTCTGTTTACAAAATACTACTTTTGCCACCTTTTAAGACAATTAGCTTCAGGCACGTTCTGTCTTGCTTTTTGCCAATCGTGTCCTGGTTTTAGGTTTTGTGCAAGTTTTTTCTTGCCAGTCTGAATTTTGCATATAAGGAGGTCAATATTTCTGCTCTGCAGTTTTCTTCTGCATAATTTTTTAGACCGTGAGTCTTTCACAGACTGTTTTTGCCAACATGAAGAGAAGTTTCTCATCATCAGCTGAAGAATCAGCCAAGCGAAGGAAGGTGGAGCATGAGACGTACCAAAAAATGGGTGAATCAGTACAACTGCATGTGTCAGATGCTGACATGGGTTGAACCTTATCAAGAGCAGCAAGAGAACCTACCTTGGTAAAAATACTCCCAATGACCTGCTGGCTCTGAACACGACAAACTTCCACTGCAAGATTTCCCCCCTGATGCTGCTAATGATATTGGGTGGCGTGCTAAGTTTAAAACGCTTAGTCCTAGTCAAAAGAAGTAGAACATATCGAAGCATTAGCTGCCCCAACCTCTGACACAGACAGTACTGAGGAGGAAGAGGAGAAACTGTTACTTGATGACTGGATCCAGGAGGACTGACTCAATCTGTTGCTTGCATTATTCATTATAGAGTTTTATTGTGTTTGCACTCATTACTTGATTCATTAAGTTTTAAATATTTGATGGCAGGTCAAAGTCAGAAAAAAATTATTGTACTCATACAAATTGTCCAAACAGATTTTGGTGGTAATTTTCCGCTCCATATGTCGTGAGCTAACCAAAAATTTGGACAATCCTTTGATTGTTCACACAAATACTGGATCCATATCTTGACCAAGCCATGCATGGATTAACAAAAGATGTGTATAATCCGTTGCTCTACACTTGATACTTGGGGACTGGCTATTCTATGCTCTACAATTTATTAACTACGTCACAGTTAATGTTAATAATTGCAACAAGGGACATAAATACATCCAGTCCTGGCTGAATTGATTAACAACAACAGTGGGGGGAAGGGGTGTGCTGGGGGCACTTACTATAATTACTACAACATTGCCATAGTCTACGCAGCTCTGCTGGTGGACATGAGATTATCATAGGACCATCCTGCCAAAAACCACTACATTAGCCTTATCTCTAACCACAGACCATCTCAAATCCACAACCACCAACTTATATTGACCAAATTCAAAAATCTACACTCCCACCCCTTACCCATCAACACACAACAGTAGTGTACATCCAACCTCAGATTGCACCTGCTAGTGAACAGTATAGAGTTGTATGGGACAATTAACGATTAAAAAATTGTGCTGGCTTACTTAAAGGGGGCTTACTTAAAGGGGCAACTCATTCCTAATGCTAAAGCGGTATTCAAAGCAAATCCCTTCTACCCAACCACTCTTCTCAATGAAACTTGTGAACGCAGTTAAACATTACAATTGTGTGGTTATAGTTAATGAGGAGGAATACTTGGGAACTCTCCTGCTCTTATACTAGTCATAGCTTTCAGTAGCTTTTAATTATCATCTAGCTTCTGCATCTGGTGCTTTATTGAACTATTTATCTATGCAGATAGTTTTCTAATAGTTGATAGCCTTTGATATATATAGATAATGTCTGCTATTTGCTGTCTATAGTAGCTATATAACTATGACAGTAACAAACAGACTGCAAGCACTTAAAAAACCACCTACAATATATTATAATTCTCTTACAGCCCTGGAGGGCCCATCAGAAGGCTATAGCTATGATCCACACCTATAGGCTCTAGTTGCTGCAATGGTCTAGGCTGGAGTGCCTGTGAGAGGGCTATAGCTATGATCCACAGCTGTAGCTCTGGCTGCTGCACTGGTCTAGGCTAGAGTGCCTGTGAGAGGGCTATAGCTATGATCCACAGCTGTAGCTCTGGCTGCTGCACTGGTCTAGGCTAGAGTGCCTGTGAGAGGGCTATAGCTATGATCCACAGCTCTACCTCTAGCTGCTGCACTGGTCTAGGCTGGAGTGCCTGTGAGGGCTATAGCTATGATCCACAGCTGTAGCTCTGGCTGCTGCACTGGTCTAGGCTGGAGTGCCAGAGCTGCTGCACTGGTCTAGATTTGGTCCAAAGAAGAAAGTCTACAGAGTTACCTAAGTTAAGCTCTTTTTGGCTCAATTTAGGACATTTTTTAGTGTTTTGAGGAAAACTTAGTGAAAAAGCTCATTCTTGTCAAAATGGGCACATTCAGTTTTAACCTAGGTATAGTTACACAACTTTGAAGAATAGCTGCGTAATGTTTTCAAATAGAGTGCTCTTGTGCCATGAGCTACAAACCACAGCTGTAGTATTAACAGCTGCACTGGTTTACCTAAGGCCCAAAGAAGGAAGTTCCTAGAAGAAAACTTTCAAGGGATTAGCCGCCAGTTTTGTAAGGGACATCTATATTTAGGAATGTATAATTATATACCTCTTGAAAGTAAGAGTGCAAGTCTTGCTATAACTGACTTGCATTATTCATGTATACAGTAGAGTATAACATTTAAATTTGACCTGCCCCATAGCTTCACCCCATCTGGAGACAGATTACCTACTGGTTTAGTATGGATTTGAAAGTGGTCTCTCTAAAGAGGACTACTACAGTACAATTCTGGTATAAATTTTTTCTTCTCCTTTGTATCAATATATAGCCTAGACTAGCATTACAATAAGAGTTAAACAGTTTACACTACCCAAACAACAGATTGGTAAAACATAGCAACAATTAGCTTTAAAAAATCACAAAAAAATCTGTCCAACAAACAGTGAGATTATGAAACTGCATCTGACAGGAAACTGACACTCAATTGCACTGCTTTTCCACAGGAGACCCACATAAGGGGCACTAATATTAGAGTTAGCAAGGAGTACTAATACTAGAGAAACAAGGGATATAGGAGACCTCCATAAGGGCTAATATTAGAGTTAGCAAGGAGTACTAATACTAGAGAAACAAGGGATATTTAGGAGACCTCCATAAGGGGCACTAATATTAGAGTAAGCAAGGAGTACTAATACTAGAGAAACAAGAGATACAGGAAACCTCCATAAGGGGCACTAATATTAGAGTAAGCAAGGAGTGCTAATACTAGAGAAACAAGGGATATAGGAGACCTCCATAAGGGGCACTAATATTAGAATAAGCAAGCAGTGCTAATACTAGAGAAACAAGGGATATTTAGGAGACCTCCATAAGGGGCACTAATATTAGAGTAAGCAAGCAGTACTAATACTAGAGAAACAAGGGATACGGGAGACCTCCATAAGGGGCACTAATATTAGAGTAAGCAAGCAGTACTAATACTAGAGAAACAAGGGATACAGGAGACCTCCATAAGGGGCACTAATATTAGAGTAAGCAAGCAGTGCTAATACTAGAGAAACAAGAGATACAGGAGACCTCCATAAGGGGCACTAATATTGGAGTAAGCAAGGAGTGCTAATACTAGAGAAACAAGGGATACAGGAGACCTCCATAAGGGGCACTAATATTAGAGTAAGCACTAATACTAGAGATATAGGAGACCTACTGCTATACTCAACTGTAAAATTAAGCTGCTTTAGGACAGAAGCCTGAAGCTCGACCACACTGCTTCTTGATGGGAGACCAATGCTCGGCATGGAGTAAGAAACGGGTTAGGACAGGAGAGCGACTACCGACTGGACTACTTCATGAGGAAGGAAGAAAATAAATTGCTCTGAAAGAGGAAGGGACTTAATAATGCTGGATTTCTGAAATCGAGGACAACATGTGCTTATACCAGGATTGGGACATCGACGATTTTGACTGGATCATGGCCTGAGATTCCCACCATGGTCATACAGACATTACGCATCTGTGTTATGCTTGGGGGGAAGAGGTGGCCATGTCATCATGTGCATGTACTATGAGCATGGTAGGATCTATGCTGCATGAAATAGCCACAAAGCTATCATGCATCTGTGACAAGGGTGGGGCGCAAGTGACTAGGCACTCCTGCTCTTCAATTGACTCTGATGTTCCTGAATTAAATGCTAAGCCGGGCACTGGACCTGGACCAGCTCAGCCATGATCACTGGAAATGCACGCCTCAGATCCCACTTGTTAATTTTAGATGGTCGAACACACATGATATGTAGCCATGAGCCAGGCCAAACATGACATGGTTGTGGAAGGATTGAGCCATGGTAGAGCCAATGTAAGCAATACTCTCCTATGCAGCAGTCATTGCAGGTAGTTGTCCTCCATAAGGGGCACTAATCAGGCTAAAAGGCATCAACCACATGCAAGCATTCTTGCCATAAGTTATGCTATTAGATCAGTGGAAGAAATGTGAATTGCACCGGAACTTGCCAATTATATAATATATATATATTATATATATAGTGTGTGGGAGGAAAACAACCTGCACTATGCCCTCATAGCCAGTGAGAGGGAACCGCCCCTGAATTGTCACACAACTGATATCACCTCAGAGCTAAACCTCAGGATGTTTAGAGGGTGGGCAGGTGGCTATGGGTGGTCACTGAATGACTACCAAGTAATAGTGTGTCACGGTGTGCCAGAGCCTGTATACTAGCTACTCAATTATCCATGAGTCCATCAGTTCCCAGGACCAATTTTAGAATGAATCCCAATTTTGTTGGGAGGATCATGAATGCCATGTTCCCCATCTTTCTCTCAGCAGAAGTAGAAATTATAAGTTAATGCAGACATCCAATAGATAACAGAGAACTCACATACAGACAATATATTTATAATTACATCTTATGTATAAGAGCAAGAACAAAAAACAACAAATGAGGAAATGCATAAGATTTGGAGGAATATTAGTGTTGAATAATTTCTATTTAGACATCCAGTATTTTAAATCCTTACATGTTCCTAGATTCTCTGCATCTACTCAAACCCCAAAAACCACACGAAGTGTAGTAATATTCAGTCCGGGAAGTGTTGACGAATGTTTCATTCACAAGCCTGGTTTTAGCCACTGTACACATCCTATGGCAAACACACAGAGAAGCCATTATTAATATATTAAAAGCAACTTTATTACCCTTTTTCGTTTACCTGGAACAGACAGGGTTCACAGAGAGATACAGCCAAAAAATCAGACATGGAACAACAAAAGTTAATGTCCGCATCACTGCTATATCAAACGTTTTTTTGGCTTCACTGAAACTTCTTCCCTAGCTGCTACTGGTCTGACCTGTTGATTACTCGCACCTTCGGCTGTGGAAATGCTTTTCATGCAAAAAAATTATGACGCGCACTTCACCCATTGCGCATGCGCACACCTTTATTTTCTTTGCTCCATATTACTCGCAGCCATTATTACTCGCACTTCATCCAATGAATGTGCGTGCAAATCTTTATTTCCGAAAGTACTCACGCTTGCCAAATTACTCCCCTGGAGATGGATCTGCCACCAGATGACGGCAGTAAGCTACGCAGTAACTGTGATAGGGGCTACACTGAACTTATTCGATAAATATGTAGTTTTTTTAATATTGTGCGTTAAAAATAAGAAGTGATATTGTAAATACTGTATTTTTTTAAAAAGAAAAACGTATTAACCAACAATAAAATAACAACATAAAATAATAATATAAGTTAGTACAAAAATACCAATTTAATTGTTCTGTTGTGCCTTGATATGGGCCATTACTATATAAGTACATACAAACTGACTACTGAAGAAAAAAGCATGAATTAACTTATTACAACAGTGTTTCTTTTGGGATGGCGGGGGAGGTGCCAAAGACATAAGGACGTAGGACCCTAGGTGCTAAAAATCTTTTTCTCTTCTCCCACCACTTCAACACATTTTCCATTACAATTACAATTTGTTACCATACCCAACACCTCTTCCCTGCTATATACTCACCTACCCAAATTAGGCCTACTCTCCCTTCATCATCTTCATTTCTCCATTCTACCATCCACTCCACAGACCCTTCAATGCTCTCGACCATATCCAATAATCTTCCTCAATCACCAGTAAACTCCGCACAGTACAACAAGAAGTGCACAATCTTTCACAACACCTAATAATTATCAGAATAAGGCATGAAATTGGCAATTGATTATTGGTACAAAATTCCCACAGAACTCAATCTTTATATGTAATTAGCAGGAGTTAGCTATGTAGGAGAAAGAGTGAGAAACACAATGATCAATTATTGCATCAGTGATCAGGAAGTCTTATGACCGTGGAAATTAGAGCCCTTGGTCACTCACTCCATAAGACCCTGCCTGGGTTTTGGAATCCTGTATATACAAGCTCTTAGCATAAAATTATGGTTTATTTGGTGATGGTGGGAAAGTGGCAATGGTATGCTCTTGTGTGATGTTAGAGCTAAAGATGAGCAGAGTATATATAAGTCGGCTCTGCCCATCAGTTCTCGCTCCATATTAATGATTATCAGTCGCTATATAATTTATATAATATTTATTTTTATTACTATCCTTACCTTGTGTTGTCCTTGCAAGCTCTGTGGGACTATGCCCCAAGTAGGGTGGGTACCTTGCTGATTCAGAACCCTCGTTCATTTCCGTTTCATCTGCTTGTTAGATATTCTAATTTCACTTGAATTTTTTTCTCTTCTCTTTGTGAATTATTCTTATATAGCAATATAGCTTTTAGTCAACTATATGGCATGCTATCGCACCTGTCACATTACGCCCATTTCGTCAAGTGTTGTGGTATATATATAGGAAATATGAATTATTCATTATTCCCATTGACAACTGACCAAGAATTTCATAACTTGCCAAATAACTCGCAATGTATTTCACAATTCAAGAGATGTACTACATTATAGATTTGTTGACAAGCTGATTGATTACTCTCTCTTTGCATTGCTGGCAATTCCATTCTTCATGCAATTTTGCAATGGCTGATGAAGGAATGTTAACACAAGATTGATGGAACCATTCCTTTCATGCACTGTGCAACCGTAAGGGCAGGGTCATTGGGCTGCCTACATATGCAGATAAGTGGTATTCTTTCGTCCAAACTCTTGTATGTCACAGTCCGTCTGAGACCTTTCAATGGGAAAGGTAGTAATATTCTTGTCCAGAAGGACATTGCTAGATGGTGTCGCATCTTGCTCTGGTCAAAGTGATGAGTGATGGGTTAATCCCACTGCATAGAGCTGTTGCAATTGCAATAGCAAATAACCCACAGTCATTGCCTCCAGCCTGTCTCTGTAATTTTGGTTTCACAATGATAAGGTAAGTTCCAGCGTAATGCTCCATCCAGTCAAGGCCTTTCAACATATCCAATTCTGCATCAATGATAACAACAGAGCATTAGGTGCATGTATTAAGGTGTAATATCAAATATTACTGTACGTAGTCCTCAATTCCATTCACCCGCCTTGAAGAAAATATGTCAAACAATTAATAACAAATAAAAAATCACTGGATTTGAGTGGACATAGTTTAAACACAATGACTTACTGGTTCTGGTATATAGGGAGGCTGTCATATAACAACATTATACCTTTGGATGCTCCTACATTTGATGCACAAACCCAGTGGCCGCCAGTATTCATGATCTGCATAATTCTCTACTGGAGTTCCAGTAAGTGAGCCTCCACTGCCTGGTGCTAAATATTGAACTAGCTGAATGCCACCCATCTTTGGAAACTGTACATGAAGTAGGGCCTGTGCTTCATTTATGTGGGTGTCGTCCAACCATGCTCCAGATTGGAGAGTTATAAAAAAGTTTGCAGCTGACAAGCTGTTGGCATGGTAGGCATTTGCCATTTACTCTCAGTACAGTCTGGGTCGCACCAGTCACAAAACAATCTGTCTCAGTCTGTGAAGATTCTGTGGAAATGCACATCTTTTCTGGTTGTCGTTGGTCCTGGTCCACAGTGCATGTGGATGGTTGGACTGGAGGTATAATGATTGTGCTCTGTTTCTCAGTATAGGGTTTGTTGGGATGTAGGCTAAGAGTTGACACCACACGAAGGCACTGCCTCTTCCTTGGTGGACTCTTCTCTGCAATATTCGTGGCCAAATTCACAGTGACTTCCTCAATACTAGTATCACAATCAAAGTCACAATCCAGGTATTGTAGGTCAGAGGGAGGGAGGGGTAAGCTTGTCTGCAAGCTTGCAGAGCCACTCTCAGTTGTAGGAATTTGTTGGGACACATCACCTACAAGATTGTCTTCTTCTTCTTCTTCTTCTTCTTCTGGCGTGTGCCTTTAAACTTGTAGCTCGGTTGAGATGAGCCAAACCAATGTCTCATTGTCCAGATCCATCAGTCCACGTTCGCCATGAGGTGGTCTGTAGATCGGGCAGCGGGATGGGATGTGCTCCACCGTCTGTTTCTGGTCACCGCAGTCGCAGGCAGCATTGGTAGCGAGGCCCCAGGTCTTCATAGAGGCCCCGAAACATCCAACCCCAGTTCTGAGGCGATTGAGGGTCGTCCACTGCCTCCGGGGAAGGTTTAGGCCAGGGACCTCAAGGGGATCTTCAATGAAACTGTGTAATCTGGATGGTTCTTTTGCCGACCACTGGTCCCTCCATTTCATCCTGGTCCAGGCGGCCTTCGTCACGTCTGGCGGTGTGGGTAGAAGCTCGTGAGCGTGCACAGCAAATTGGTGTCGGGACTTCAGTCGAGCGCGTCGAGGCCGCTCAGTGACTACCTGGTGGAGGTGGTGGAGTTCACTCATCTGTGCCTTTTGGGAGAGGGCCAGTATGGCAGCTTCGCGTCTGATGGCTGCTGGCGCGACGCCAGCGAGGATGGGCAGCTGGCTGACCGGAGTGGCTCTTAGGCAGCCAGAAATGGTCCGCAGGGCGCTGTTGAGTGTGACGTCTAGCTTCTTGACATGAGGGCTACGGCAGCAGACAGGGGCGCAGTACTCTGCGGTAGAGAACACCAAGGCCTGTGTGGAGATCCTCAGGGTCTTGGTCGCAGCTCCCCAGGTAGTACCAGCCAAGCGACGTATCAGCGCGACACGGGTGGTGGTGTTTGCCCTGACACCTTCCAGGTGTTGCTGAAATGTCAGCGTTCGGTCGAGTTTCACTCCTAGGTATGTTGGGATGGACTGGAACTGCAGTCTGCTGTTGTTCACCAGGACATTCATTTCACGCTTTGCTTCCTTGTTATTAAGATGGAACATGGATGACATAGTCTTGGCTATGCTGAGCTTGAGGCGCCAGTTCTCCAGGTATGTCGATAGGATCTTCTTCATGTCGTTGGTGAGACCCTCCTCTGCTTCTTCCCAGGATGGCTTGCTGAGTAGGATGTCCGCATAGCCGTACTTCCTAGACTGGATTGTGGGCAGGTCATGGATGTAGATATTGAATAGCATCGGAGCCAGCACCAAACCTTGTGGTACGCCATTCTTTATTGTCTTACCCTGCTGCGTTAACCGTTGCTGGTGTGTAGTTGGAATCCTCAGTTGCTAAGCAGCTCCATTATGAAACTTACCATGTGCTTGTCTGGGATGGTATCCAGAAGCTTCATGTGTAGTCCTCGCAACCAGACGGTGTCGTATGCAGCTGTGAGGTCCAGGAAAACAGCACCAGTCTTCTTGGAAGCTGTCCTCGATGTCTTGGCACAAGAGAGTCACCTCATCTGCTGTATACTTACCCTTGCGGAAACCAGCTTGCTCCTTGGGCAGCTGAGGGTCGATCACTGGCTCGAGACGCACATGGATGAGACGCTCCATGATCTTGTATGGAATGCAGAGAAGCGAGATGGGCCGATATCCTTTAGGGTCATCTGCTGGCTTGTTTGGCTTTGGCAGAGCAATCACCTTGGCGCGGCACCTGATCTTTGGTAGCTTTGAGCAGCGGCAGCACACAGAGAGGAAGGAACGCAGCCGTTCAGTTCCCTTCTTGCCTTGGTATTTAATGTAGTCTGGGTGGATACTGTCGATGCCTGGTGCTTTACCTGTCTTTAGACGTTGGATGGCCAGTTCCATTTCCTGCATGCTGAAGTCACCTGAGAGGTTCAAGTCGCACCCGGGGGCCCGACGCAGCTCTTGGACTGTTGCAGATGTTGCTCTTGTGAAGTTTTTGTCCACTTTGGGGAAACGGCTATTGCTCAGCAGCTGTGACGCGATGTAGTTTGCTGTGATAGGACACTGTGATGGCCTACCCGTCAGCTTGTTGATGACTTGCCAGGCCCGACGGCTTGAGTGCGTGAAGTCGACCGCTTCCACAGTCTCTGTCCATCTCTGCTGGCGCTTCTCGTTTAACCTACAAAGGAGAATGGTCGCTGCATTGTCCCTGGCCTCATTGGTATTGGCTTCTTTGTGGGTGAGAAAAAGGTCATCGCATTCATCATCCACGCAAGGAATGTAGGTCTTTCGGACGCTACGTGGGATGTTCTTCTTGGCGGCAGCCAGCATCATCTTGCAGTATGCATTGTAAGCACTGTGGATGTTGGCAGTACTCGGGACCAGGAGACCATCAGTTGCGCAGTTTGTATCTTGCATGAAACCTTCCCAGTTGGCTTTACGGAAGTTCCATCTCTTGACGTCTTTTACTTCTATGGGCTGGACCAGTGATGGAATGGTGATCAGCGATGGTCGATGGTGTGATGACCTTGGGAATCTGTCCAGAATACATCTTACCTGGAGTGGCTTGTCCATGCGGCATTTGGCGAAGGCCAGGTCCGGGTTGGTCGTGGTGTCACAGCGAGCGGAGTGGAAGGTGTGTGGTTCTTTTGGATCGAACAGGAGCGTTACATTGGCATTGGAGGACCACTCTACCAGAAAGTCACCGTCAGCGTTGGAGTTGCTGTATGCCCAGTCTGTGTGGTGGCAATTGAAATCACCAGCATAAACTGCGGGTGCAGGGACATCTGGCAGCGATGTTTGGACCAGCTTGCACGGAGGTGGCTTGTAGATGTGTTGACAATGGTGGTGTCTTGTACTCTGGTTCTTACCCATTCTATTTCCGCATCTGATGGTGATTGCGCCTCGGAATGTCATCTCAGACAAAGGTGGCGATGCCGTGGTGTTTGTCAGCAGTGTGGCCAGCAAGGGAGAAATCCGGGATCTTTAGGAAGTTCTTGTTTTCCGTGTGGGTTTCCTGTAATAGAACAATCGTCACCTTTTTTTTTATGGCAATCTGTTCGATGATGTTAAGCTTGGTGGTGGTGATCCCCTCAACGTTCAGATGTAGCAGCGCAAGACCCTGACATTCAACAGCAGTTGTAGGTGCCGTCCGTCCTGATAAGGACGCTTTGCAGTGTCGTGGTCTTATTGCAGTCTGTAGGCGTGGTGACGACATTAGTTTCGCTTGAGAGCTACTTGTAGGGAAGGCCGTGTAGAGGCTGATTTCTTCTTCCCCAATTCATACACTAGCAGAGATGTCTGCCTGTGCATCAGTGAGTGTGTATATATTATACATACACTAGCAAAGATGTCTGTCTAAGATTGTCTTGAAGATTGTCTTGCCAAAAGCCTTACTTGAGATTGTCTTGAAGCATGGCTTCATGACCTGGTATACGACGGATCAAGTAAGTCTTTAGGTGTCCTGAATTGACCTTGCTTTTCATGGCATTGCCATTACCATCCTGCAATGTGCAGAGGCCCATAGAAGTGATGTCTGTTATTTCGTACGGCCCCAACCAGTCTCGTGATAACCTCTCACCTTTCCTTGATGCTTTTTGTACATTCCTCTTCAAGACATGGTCACCTACACCAAACAACAAATAATTTTTAAACATGTGCATATCTTCAAGCCTAAACTTATGTCTGCTATTTATTAAGAACATAAAATGGATTGGAAATATAAAGTTCTATGCTTTTATTGAACCTGATTTCCACTCAACAATTAACTGCTTCCTCTCTGTGTCTCACACAAGAGCAGTATATAGCACCCTAAATATCTAATTGAGGTCATATTAATTATCAACCTAAGCATACCTATTGCAAACTGGAAGCATTTTAAACCTTTCTTTTGCTTGGCATCAAAATAGAACTTGTGCTTGGCCTTGGCTTCTTCAATTTTTTCTCGTACCTGTTCATCTAGGCCTGTACCTGTTCATCCAGGGCCTGTACCTAAGTGAATACAGAAGTATGAGTTGTTTCGGATCATTTTACATTCATCAATATGAAAACTGCCAATAATTTCATTCCCAAATAAAATATGCACAGCGAATTAGTATCTAAATCATATTTTAGTCTGCCACTAGACAGTCTTTACCTTTGCTACATGATCTTCCAAGTCTGTTTTAATCTCTTCAGGAGACATGTCAGTGTGTATATTCACATACTGTAACTCTTCTTCACAATCATATTCTACGTTAATGGCTATGGCACCACATCAGTACAAAGGGATGCTGTTTTGTTGATGATTGTATGCTAGTGTTGATGCCATAAGTGGTAGTGAGCAGCACAAATCTAAGATATCAACAAAATGCAAAGCATGAGAAGAACTAAAGACATGTACATAGTAAGCCTATACACCAACCAACAGTTAAAATTTCTATATTGGAACTCTAGGTCATAGCATAGATTACAAAATCCATCCAGTAATAGCATACACTGCTCGATTTCATCTTGTGGCTCCTCAGCACATCGTATACCGGCAATAAATTTGTGGGGGATATACAGGTGGGATAGTTGCTGAATGTCTACGGTAGCTGCAATATCAACCGCTAGGTACATCTTGGGAGGCTAATGGTTGCCGGTAGGGTGATGGGATATGGTGTCGGAAGCTTTATTTTTCGCTCCTGGTATGTGGACCATGCGGAATCTGTAGCGGAGGGTCTTCTCCTTGAAGTTTCTGAGCCGAGAGTTGCTGATGTCATTAAGTCACCTATCTCCAAATAGCTTGAGGAGCGGCTTGTGGTCAACTGCGATGATAAGATCCTCACACCCAGGAAAAGTGTTTAGATTTATCTAGAGCATCGGCAACTGCCAGGGCTTCACCCTCAACTGGGGCATAGCGTGACTCAGCAGGGTGTGTAAAGTGACTCCCAACCAGAGTGATTTTCCAACCTGTGTGGCAGCAGAATAGGTCAGTACCAGGGCATCCACAGTGTTTCTGGAATAGCCAGAACCCAACGCCTGTCTTGGACCAATCAGTGGCTAGGCATGTTGGCCTTGATTTGTCAAAAATATGGACACCCTTTGTGATCTCATCTACTATGACCAGTTTGGACTCTTCAAATAGGTCATTGAGGTTATCGTCCCAGTGGAAGTGGGTGCTGGTTTTCAGTAGTTGGCGAAAGGGGAGCATCTTCTCTGCCATGCTGAATGCATATGACACTTGGTTAATGAGGCCGAACCATGAACGGATATCGGTTATGTTTTTTGGCTTAGGGTATTCCATAATTGCTTGGAGGTATTTCTTGCAGGGTCGAACGCTGTCCATGGTGATCTCAAAGTCAGCAAACTCTACTATGTCATGGCCAAACGGCAAATTTTCTGGGTTTAGGGTTATACCATTCCTGCCACAAATGTCAAGCCACTGAACTGCCTGATGAACGCATCCTTCCAGGTCATCTGCCCAAAGTGGTGTGTCGTCGATGCATTTGGTCTTGTTGGGTATGTTTGACACGATTTCATCGTAGCGTCTTGAGTAGCCGTCTCCTGAGGCAATATACCCTTAGGGTGCAGTGCGGTACCGATATCTGCCCCATGGGGTGATGAACGTGGTCAGGTGGCGATCTTGCTCATGAATGGGGACACTGTGATACCCATTCCAGGCATCGAATACAGACTTTTTCTTGCCGTGGGGCACTGATCGTGCTTGGTGAAATGGTGACTGGGTGTAATGAGTCTCTCTGGTGGCGTGGGCATTCAATGGTTGAAAATTAATCGTCCGTCGTGGTTTTCCATTTTTCTTGGCACATATGACCATGCGGTGGCACCAAGTCACTGGCTCACTGATCACGCCCAATCTCACATCTTGGTCGAGTCCTGCCTTGACATCATCTTGCCAATGAATTGGGACTGGTACAGGGGAGTGGTAGGCAACAGGTTCAGCATCAGGGTTGATCATTAGCTTCATTGGGGGGCCTTCCATCAGTGGGAGTGGTTGGTGTTCGCATGTGTTGAGTGTGCTTGACTTGTAGTAGTCAAGGAGGTACTGTAGGTTTTTCTCGCGATTCTCTTCTGTTGCAGGAAATGGTAGCTTTGTTGGGGGTGGAGGTGGTGATCTACGTCTTGGGCAGTTGCAATCTGTTGTGAGGCCACTGTCACTGTGGGTGTATATGCCATGCTCAGCTCTCATGACAGTGCCAACTGTATTGGTATGGCTGTTTACAGTCTCTCCTATAGTGGGGGATTTCTCGGTGATCATGCCAAGAGCGATGCATGCTTCCCTACTGAGGAAAAGTTTATCTGAGTTGTTGGTCACATATGTGATTTGGCGAGTCTCTACCAGGTTGCCCAAGTTGTCTATCCCGTAAAAGCGCAAGATGGTGGCACCTAAGATGGTGATTCCTTTGTTGTTGGCAGCATGCGCATCTTCATTGTGACAGGGATGAGATCATTCCTTTTTAGGCCAAGTCTGTTGATGATTTTGATGCTGGTTAAGCAGCTCTGGCAGCCTGTGTCGGCCATCGCATGGAGGAGGGTGGATCTTGGTGTGGGGGTAAAGGTGAAGCCAAAATGCTCATAGTCCTCACCTAATACCTTCACGGTGAGCTTGATGAATGGCTGGGGTCTGGAGGGCTGCTTAACCCACGTGTTTGAGAGCTGGTTGTAGAGGTGATGGTCGAGGGCTATGGACCTCCTACCCCAGATTGGGCTCGGGGTGGTGAGTACACAGAGAGAGTCAAAGACTGCGCTCTCACGCTCGTCATGTGCTGCTGGTGTCTCAACCTTTGCAGCATCCTTGCTCCTACACATACTCTCAGAATGGTTGTTGCGACCACAATGCCTGCAGGTCGTACCGTAGTCTGGGCACTCCTTTCTGCGTATCCTGGTGGGTGCACTCTTCCCATGTCCCTTCTTGCCACAGTATGAGCTTGCTTCACGCTGGTCCTTAACTCCCGGGTACTTCTGGTGGGAGGGTAGGTTCTGGTGGCCGACCTTCAGCTCATCGTTTCTATGGTGCCTGTAAGAACTGCTGGCGAGTGCATGAGCACCCTGATAGGCCAGGAGGTGTAAAACAAAGTGCTTTCCGGCTTCCTTGGCCTCAACGAACTGGAAGACTTGTTCTAGGGTCATGTCTTGGTTTTTATCGCCCAGTAGGTCAAGCTGAATCTCAGGGTCGGTTAGGCCACGGCACAGCACATCACGTACGATGGCTTCAGTGTAATTCAAGTCTTCCTCACAGTTTGTGCATTTGGTTACAAACTTACACACTCCAGCCTGACCGCGGAGGTGAGCGCCAATGGCACGTATTGGCTCGTCGTGGTCTTGTCGCATGTTGTGTAGGGTCATCACCCTGGCCACCATCGTGTTCTCCTCCCTGACAGCGAGGTTCTTTATGGTTGCAAGGACCTCCTCCTCTGTCTTACCAGTAAGTGTGCCACCAGCAGTTGGGTGAGATCCTTTCGTAGCTGCTCATCGCAGCATTCTAGTAGCTGGATTACCCTGTCCATCCCGGACGCCTTGGTAGCTCCGACATAGTCTCCCCATCGAGATTTGAAGTATGACCAATCTTCGCTTGTGCCCGCAGAAGAGATGGTTGGCCGCTTCACTTTCTCCACCTTCGCAGCAGCCGCATTCGTGGTTGCAGGGCTGTGGATGGTGGCATGTACGGTGATGAGGGCTGCAGCCATGATAACCTCGACATCTTCAGTCATATATCATATAGGGGCACGCAGCGATAGGGCAGCGAATAATCGGCATCTTGAGGCAGTGGCAGGCACTAATTGGAGGTCAACAGAGTCAACGACGCAAAGTAGGCAAATAGCTAAGCTAAGCTCTTCTCAACTGCGAGCTGGCTGATGTGTCGATTTTCGGTATTGAATACGATCATAGATAAATAGGGACAACTCCCATTTGCGTATCTACGATTAAATGTTCATAGACCATAAATGATAGTATTCAATACTGAATGACATAACAGGTAAGGGGTCCTTATACTATAGTATATCACATTAGTCTATTATTCTCTATTTGCATGTACCATCAGATGTACATTACTGTTCTTGGCATGCACCTTCACATGTACATTACATTAGGCATGCACCATCACATGTACACACTGTTCTGGGCATGCACTATCGAAAGTATGTTTTATTGTTCTTGGCATGCACCATCACATGTACATTACTGTTCTTGGCATGCAGCACCGATAGTACGTTATTGTTCTTGGCATGCGTACGTTATTGTTCTTGGCATGCACCATCATTAGTACGTTATTGTTCTTGGCATGCACCATCACTACAGGGGTGGCCTCCCCCTTCTCTTTCCAATTTTTGGGGGGTTGGCAAATTTGATCTTGCAAATTCAATCAATATATACACTTTCTATTTGGCTGGGTGATTGTCACACTTTATTAGATGGGATGCAGCTGGTTAACACCTAAGGGTGATAACCTTAGGTGTTAACCAGCTGCATGCCATCTAACCATGTGTTCAAAGTACTGCTCCAAGCATTTTCATGAACTTTGGGACCTTTGACCACATTCAACTTCTGAGATGTCTTAAGGCCCATTTTTCCTCAATATTTGACCTTTTTTTGTGTGTCCTTATATGATTTCTAAACATCTGTACAAATTGTCTTTCAAATTTGGAAACATTAGGAAGCACAAGTCTCAAATTATGGTGGATTTTATCCAGGCCTACACTTCATTCAACTGAAAAATTTAAGGAGGGCATTTATTTTTTTAATTTAATTTTTACTTGTGGTTACACCTTTAGAGCTCCGTAGATTCTGCAAACTTCATGGTGTGGATTTGATATATAGCTCAGAAGAGAGGTCTCTCTGTGTGCTCTCTTTTGATACTAAAATATGTTTCATAGGTATAACTATAGGCAAGTTACTAGACCCTAAAGTGGAGGGACCTCAAAAACCTGCATCCCAAAGTCCCCATCCAGAATAACTGCTAAGTGCCAAAAAAATTGAAATTGGTACGAGTAAGCATGCCAAATGACCTTTTTCATTAGGCGTTAAAAATTTATTACCTGGTCAAGCGCGCGGGTGGAAAATTGAGGGCGTTCATTGGAAAATTGAGGGCGTTGATTGCAACGCCCTCAATTTTCTACCCGCGCGCTTGACCAGGTAATAAATTTTTAACGCCTAATGAAAAAGGTCATTGCATGCTCGAGGCTTCCTCTAGCCACTCGTACCATTTTTTTGCACTTAGTTATTCTGGATGGGGACTTTGGGATGCAGGTTTTTGAGGTCCCTCCACTTTAGGGTCTAATAACTTGCCTATAGTTATACCTATGAAACATATTTAGTATCAAAAGAGAGCACACAGAGAGACCTATCTTTTGAGCTATATATCAAGTCTATACCATGAAGGTTGCAGAATCTACGGCGCTCTAAAGTTGTAATCACAAGTTTAAAAAAAATATTAAAAAATATCATTGTCTCCCCTTGAAAGTATATAGTCCAACTTCAACAGCGATTTCCCACATTTCCAAAAAAAGAGCCTTTTTGAATTTCAAAAAAGGATATCTCTAAGAAACATTAGTGTGTACTTACTTAATTATATATTTTATAGCTCTGTCTTTGCTCTATCATTTAATAGAGTTACTTAAGGGGGGAAGAGGGCTGAAAACACATATTTTTTCAAATTTTTATTTATGGGCCCAAAAGGGTTCATAATATGTCTGGAGTTTGAGTTTCAAAGCAAGTGAATACTTGCATCAGAAGATATAGCCATTTTTATACAGTGCATTATTATTCCATTTCATTTCATTTCACTTCACATTGGAAGAGGTTCTCTCCCAGTCTTACCTGGCTACAATCGGGCGGGCGGCGATGATCGCCTACCCAAAATACAGTTTTTATATATCAAAATGTTGCCAATTTCATGGAGACCCTTACCAGTCGTTTGCGCAATGAATTGGCCAGGTGGGGGGGTAGTGCGCAACCGCTAAGATGAGCACGTTTTTTTAGGTCAAGGTTCACTTGAAACTTTTACACTGTTGAGTTATGGGGAAGAGAACAGAGAAGCATTTTAAACAGAAAGGCCAAGGATTCAAGAAGAGTGAAGACAAGAAGAAGAAAGCCCTACAGGCGGCTGTTGTTGAGCCTGTCACAGTAGCCGCGCAAGGCAAGTTTTAATGTTTATCTCCATACTAAAAAGTTACTAGCTGTTTCCTTTCCTTTGTTAGTGAGTCTCTTGGATCCTGTGGGTGGGGTAGCGCCTTCTGTGAACCTTCACTTACCTTGCAATCAATTGCAAATGTCTGAAGAGAGGCCAGTTCCATTGGTGACTATGACAAGTGACTATGACCAGGAAGAAGTTGGCTCTCATGGATAGTTCAGCTGCTTCTGTGGCTGTTGCTACTGGATCTACTGGCTCTACCTCTTTGGACTCGGGTGGTGTTGGAGAACTAGGTAAGGGTAATCGTATAATAAACTTAGATAAGCTTAGAGAGGTCATAGAAAGGTGTAATAAGTTGGTAACTGAGCTCCCTTGCAACTGAAGCCCGTAGGGCAGGCATGGTTTACTTTTTGTTCAAATTGTAGTAACACTCGAGACATCTCAAACCCTGTATCTGTAGAAGCATTCTTTGAACATCCAGTCAGTACTGGGTGCTCGCATTGCTGGAATTAGTCATTCTGGTCTGGAAGACATCACTGCAGTCATGGATATGTTGCCCCCTCTTAGTTCCACTTGTTTTTTTTAAATATACTAAGTCAATAGGGAGTGACGCAAATGCAGTAACGAGTATTATGTTGGATGCCGCTCATAGGTTACATGATTTTTATAGGGTTAGGCATGAAGACATCATTGATGTTAGTATTACTGTTGACGGCACATGGCTTAGACAGGGCCACAAATCAAATTATGGCTTGGTTGCGGTGATGTCTTGGGACACTGGAGAGGTTTTAGATTATTATCTTATGTCTAATTTCAAGCTTGTGCGCGAAGACCTGAAGATGAAACAGAAGCAAGTTACACAGAATGGTTTGAGGGTCACAAGGTAAATTGTGAAGCCAATTTTGAAGGCTCTTCGGTTTCTATGGAAGTTGTAGGAACACAAAAACTTTTTTAGCGTTCAGTGGAGAGACTGAAGCTTAGGTACACACACATTAATTAGTGATGGGTATACAAATGCACATAAACGGGAGTGCAACAAGTGTCGGGCTTGCCATCGAGAGGCAGCAGAGTTTCAATGGAGGGCGGAGCATTGTATGGTCCTGGCAAGGGGGACCTGTAACATTTTTATTTTGTTTGTGTCTTGCTTTCTATTGTCAAACAGAGATTTCAAACAAAGATTACTGGAAGATACTTTTGTTTATGTGTATTTTTGTCAAGCTTAGAAATTACTGGAGGATGACTTTTGTTTGTGTTCTATTGTTTTTCAGGGATTACTGGAGGGTGTCGGAAGACATGTGTGGAGGGCGACGATGGATGGACCTGGGCATGGGAGCCCTGCAAATGATGACGTGTTTATGTTTGCTAATTCAATATTAGCAAAGCAACGTAACAAGTCTGATGCGTCTTTAATTTATGTGTATGTATATATATATAATTATTGTTGGTTTTGAAGTTGTAGTTAGGATGTAGGATACTGCTGTTGTTGAAAAAATAAAGGACTGTGAAAGTCAATTGGTTGCTTTCAACATTTTGTTTGTACACACACAATTCTAGTAATGAGGGGATGAATTCTAGTGAAGCAGGGGCAGCTGGGATGTGATTACAAACTGCTTGGACTTCAAGGCTCAATATCTCTGAAGTGATTTTTGAAAAACCGTTCAAATGATAACTTGAATATTTTTTATCCTTTCATAAAAAAAATTATTTCATTTGAAAGCAAATTTTATATTCTACAACTTGCGCGAGAGTTTTTGTTTGATAGGATTACTAAAAATTACCTATAGATGGAAATTTAACGTGATGTCATAAATCTATGTTCAGAAAATGCAACAAAAAAACTTTTTTTCGAAATTTCAAGACGCGCAGTTTGTAGTGCTCATTATGATCGACTAATAGACCGAATAAGAGCCTCGCAAAGGTCGTTACTGCAACGTGGTTTACTTAACGGCTTACGGTCCGCACTGGAAGAGCCTATAATGAGCCAGGAAAAAATTATGGCGAAACTAAATGACAAAAGAGACTTACCATTAGAAAGCACAGACTGCAAGCTATAATTTGATATATAAATTGGGAAACTAGAGTGAATGCGAGCAAAGATATGGTACTTTATATGAGACTATGCGATACGCAGCCTTCTTTCCCCCTTGCTTCACTAGAATACATCCCCTCAATCACTAGAATTGTGTGTACAAACAAAATGTTGAAAGCAACCAATTGACTTTCACAGTCCTTTATTTTTTCAACAACAGCAGTATCCTACATCCTAACTACAACTTCAAAACCAACAATAATTATATATATATACATACACATAAATTAAAGACGCATCAGACTTGTTACGTTGCTTTGCTAATATTGAATTAGCAAACATAAACACGTCATCATTTGCAGGGCTCCCATGCCCAGGTCCATCCATCGTCGCCCTCCACACATGTCTTCCGACACCCTCCAGTAATCCCTGAAAAAAACAATAGAACACAAACAAGTCATCCTCCAGTAATTTCTAAGCTTGACAAAAATACACATAAACAAAAGTATCTTCCAGTAATCTTTGTTTGAAATCTCTGTTTGACAATAGAAAGCAAGACACAAACAAAATAAAAATGTTACAGGTCCCCCTTGCCAGGACCATACAATGCTCCGCCCTCCATTGAAACTCTGCTGCCTCTCGATGGCAAGCCCGACACTTGTTGCACTCCCGTTTATGTGCATTTGTATACCCATCACTAATTAATGTGTGTGTACCTAAGCTTCAGTCTCTCCACTGAACGCTAAAAAAGTTTTTGTGTTCCTACAACTTCCATAGAAACCGAAGAGCCTTCAAAATTGTACCTTGTGACCCTCAAACCATTCTGTGTAACTTGCTTCTGTTTCATCTTCAGGTCTTCGCGCACAAGCTTGAAATTAGACATAAGATAATAATCTAAAACCTCTCCAGTGTCCCAAGACATCACCGCAACCAAGCCATAATTTGATTTGTGGCCCTGTCTAAGCCATGTGCCGTCAACAGTAATACTAACATCAATGATGTCTTCATGCCTAACCCTATAAAAATCATGTAACCTATGAGCGGCATCCAACATAATACTCTGTTACTGCATTTGCGTCACTCCCTATTGACCTAGTATATTTTAAAAAAACAAGTGGAACTAAGAGGGGGCAACATATCCATGACTGCAGTGATGTCTTCCAGACCAGAATGACTAATTCCAGCAATGCGAGCACCCAGTACTGACTGGATGTTCAAAGAATGCTTCTACAGATACAGGGTTTGAGATGTCTCAAGTGTTACTACAATTTGAACAAAAAGTAAACCATGCCTGCCCTACGGGCTTCAGTTGCAAGGGAGCTCAGTTACCAACTTATTACACCTTTCTATGACCTCTCTAAGCTTATCTAAGTTTATTATACGATTACCCTTACCTAGTTCTCCAACACCACCCGAGTCCAAAGAGGTAGAGCCAGTAGATCCAGTAGCAACAGCCACAGAAGCAGCTGAACTATCCGTGAGAGCCAACTTCTTCCTGGTCATAGTCACTTGTCATAGTCACCAATGGAACTGGCCTCTCTTCAGACATTTGCAATTGATTGCAAGGTAAGTGAAGGTTCACAGAAGGCGCTACCCCACCCACAGGATCCAAGAGACTCACTAACAAAGGAAAGGAAACAGCTAGTAACTTTTTAGTATGGAGATAAACATTAAAACTTGCCTTGCGCGGCTACTGCGACAGGCTCAACAACAGCCGCCTGTATGGCTTTCTTCTTCTTGTCTTCACTCTTCTTGAATCCTTCTTCTTGAATCCTTGGCCTTTCTGTTTAAAATGCTTCTCTGTTCTCTTCCCCATAACTCAACAGTGTAAAAGTTTCAAGTGAACCTTGACCTAAAAAAACGTGCTCATCTTAGCGGTTGCGCACTACCCCCCCACCTGGCCAATTCATTGCGCAAACGACTGGTAAGGGTCTCCATGAAATTGGCAACATTTTGATATATAAAAACTGTATTTTGGGTAGGCGATCATCGCCGCCCGCCCGATTGTAGCCAGGTAAGACTGGGAGAGAACCTCTTCCAATGTGAAGTGAAATGAAATGAAATGGAATAATAATGCACTGTATAAAAATGGCTATATCTTCTGATGCAAGTATTCACTTGCTCTGAAACTTGAAACTCAAACTCCAGACATATTATCCCTTCCACCGTTGACTTTATTTACAAAAAATTGACTTGCATAGACATATGGAATGCTATTTCAGCAAAGGTTGACTAAAGTCCTTAGCAACCATAGTTCACATGAAAGCCCTTATAATGACCAACATTGTGGTAACCTACAGTTGCCATAGAAACAAACCACAATGTCATGAATATAATTAGAAGTTTTGAGTTCTGGTTTCACAGATAATTAACAATTGTAGTAATATGATCTATGTACGTGTGTGGACACGTATATGGCCTTATTTCATTTCCCCCTCTAGTATGGTATATAATCAAGGTGTTTTCAGCCACTCAGACAGTGAAGGAGGCTTGATAAGATACTGGCCAGCATACAAGAAGACATCATTGTGCCACACTACCATACACTATACACTACACACACTACCACAATGTAATTTATAGACACCATCTAGGAATATATATTTTCACATTTCATTTACTCTTATAACACTTGGTACACAATGTATGTATCATCAAACATGACTGGTACAAGAAGCCATTGAGGTATCCAAATGAATACTGGAAGTTACTTGACTACGTGTACTCAGACGTCCAAGTTGACTACTCCTAGCTCTACTACTGCCTCTAGTTCTGCGACTACGCTGACCAACAGGCCTTGAATGAGTATGAACCGAAGGAATAAGAACTCCACAAGAAGTGGCTTTGAGGAAGGGTGACAGTGAAGGGGTTGGTTGCACCATACCTAAAAAGAATAATGTCAACATAAACAAAAAGTATTGCCTCCTCGACCTAATGAATTTATATATGACGAAAGAACAGCTAAACAATTCTATCCAGAACATGCTAGCTACTTAGCTAGCAAGTAAACAAAACTCACTGGCATAGTCTTCTTCGTCACTGCTAGACTCTCCTCCGCCCAAACAGACTATCGAGCGGCACCGCTCTCGCCAGAAAATTGTCCAAAAAGTATCTCCCACCCATCGATAGCACAATTTCAGGATCAATGCTACTCTTCCCAAGTTAGGAATAGATTACTTCACCTTCCTCGCTGCTACTTTCGTCCTCTGATAGGACGTAGTCGTCGTCTTGAATCTTAGAAAGAACTTGGTCTAAAGTTAGTCTGACCGTCATTTCCAACTTATGAACGGTCAGCGATTTCAATTTTACTTTACCTTAGTTACCGAACCCGTACGGCTCTTATATTCGGCACGTACGTAGAGCAAGAATTGAGCTATTTTTTTATATTCATATCTTAATTTACAACCGAACGATTGATTTTTTAATGATTTTTCACCGATAATTATGTGGTTTGGACGTATATATACGCTTATGACGGTGAGTGGGTTATGAACCCTTTTGGGCCCATAAAAAAAAATTTGAAAAAATAATGTGTTTTCAGCCCTCTTCCCCCCTTAAGTAGTAGCTATAAGCACTTCCAAGTTATAAGTTTATTCACAACTGTCCTTAGTGGCAATTAAAAGCGCTGGTACGCAGCCAATTGTACAGCTGGTAGTGCACTTAGCAAGCTCTATTTAACTCTATTAAATCACTCATTAGTGTCCAAGCAATATTACTAAGAGTTTTGGAAGCCATAACTGTTTTATTTTTTTAGCTAGGCTTTGTAGGGTTTTAAGGTTGATTTTTCTCACTTTTCCCAGCTTTTCTGCATGTCACACACTGTATACAGATCCTATCCTCAATTTTTTTATGTTTTTTTGAAGCACTAAGAGAGATCTATCTTTTGAGCATAAAATAACTGGCATAGGGGCGTAGTTCAGGAGTTACGGCCCTTGAAAGAGGTGAGAGTTTTTTGAAGAAAAAAATGGGCCATACTGGCCTTAAAGAGAGATAAGTCTAAGGACCAGCTGCTAAGAAAGTCCAGAGCATTGACATTCGACATTTCTTCAAGAAAGCGTATGTCTAATGTGTTGTTTAAATTTTTAGCAAAGCTTTAGTACAATTTTATTGGCATGTAGTGATGAAGCTAGATCTGTTCCAACTGTCTCTTCTGAAGAAGCAACCACCAATTATTGTAGTCATTCTAATTTGGTGAACTCATTGAAATCAAATTACGAATCCTCTGTTGATACTACCGATACTGAATCAAATCCAAGTGACTTAGAGGATGAAAGCAGTTCTTCGATAATGACCATTGGTTCTGCTATTGATTCAGGTGAATGCAGTTCTTCGACAATGACTATTGATCCTTCTATTGAATCAGGTGATTTTGGGGGGTTATAGACTAAGCTAAGGCTTACAAGTAGCGAAAAATATTATCTCCTAAGCATCATTTTGTGCATAAAAAAATTGTATTCCCTGTCCATAAATTTGGTGATCATAACCGCAGGTTTCAATATAGCTGGCTAGATCAATACAATGGCCTCACATTTTCAATTTCAGATGATGGAGGATGCTGCAAATTTTGTGTTCTTTTTGCACTGAGTGAATCACCTGCACAAGAGTTGGGGGTCCTGGTTCAGCGGCCTTTAAAAAATTTGAAGAGAGCAAAAGCAATATTAAATGAGCATTTTTCTACAAAGTCTAAGGGAAGGCTATCACATCAAATAGCTGTAGAAAAAGCACTGGCCTTCTGTGCAATTCAAGAAAATACAGTATTGTCAGCAAATTAGCTCCCACAAAGGTAAACCTGCAGCTGAAAACCGGCTGATACTGAGATCTATTGCAGCCACTGTTAGCTTTTGTGGGCAGCAAGGATTGGCTTTTGGGATACAGCAAGACAATGGACCTCTCAAGCTAAATAGTAGTGAGAACATGGGGAACTTCAAAGCTCTGTTGAAGGTTCGAGTTCATGCAGGTGATCAATTCTTGAAGGAACATTTGGAAAACAGAAAGTGCCAATGCTTAGCAAAGAAACTCAAAATCAATCTGCGGAGTTCAAATTTGGAGTAATATTTTGACGAAGGTGCGGGAAGCTATTATTGCAGACGAAGCAACAGATTCTTCAAATGCTGAACAGCTAGCCATCATTATAAGATACGTTGATGATGGAAAGCCACAAAAAAAGGTTTTAGGGTACCACGAGTGTCTTTCTGGTGTCAGCAATTGGCAATGATATTCTTGGTCAGCTTACTAATTCGCAGTTAGATCCACACTTGTTGAGAGGCCAGGCATTTGATGGTGCTGGTGCAATGGCTGGTAGGTCAAAAGGAGCTGCGTCAAGAAATGTCAGCATATCCCAAAGCTCTCTATGCACATTGTGCATCCCACAAGTTAAACGTGTGCATAGTGAAATGTTGTACCATAAGAGATGTTGGCAATATGATGGAAGTGGCAGACAAAGTAGTCATTTTTTCCCCAATTCCCCTAAGAGGCAGCTATCTTTAGAGAAATGGATAGAAGATACTATAACTGAAGAAAGAAGAAAAACTCTAAAATCACTATGTCGCACCAGGTGGGTGGAACCCCATGATGCTTTTCAGGTCTTCACTCTTCACTGATCTTTACATTGCTATTGTCAGTTCTTTGGAGTCAATTGCCAACCATACAGGGTGGAACAGATAATCCAGATCAGATGCTCGATCAGTACTCTAGGCTTTATCTCGATTTCAATTTCATCTAGCCTTAGAAACACAAAGAAAGTTTTGGAGTACACAAGACGATTAAGTATTAAACTTCAAGGTCGATACATTGATGTAGCACGGGCTCACCAGGAAGTGGAAATGGTAAAAAAAATTGTGAAAAATCTTCGCACAGAAGTGGAGACATTTCATGCAAAAATGTACACTGCAGCAAAGAGAAGGGCCCAGACAGTAGGTATTGAAGAGTCTATACCAAGACTTTCATCCAGGCAGCAACATTAACTCTTTCGCGGATACGGGCGCATTTGTGCGCTTGCGCTGTACCGTCGCTGTCGGGCGGCAACGCATCTATGCGATGCAGCTGAAAAAATTATTGTCTTCTTCTTGATGCAGTTCGCTGTTGCTCTGTTTTCTATCCTTCATTTGTTTTTTTACCACTGAACAGGGCTATAAAATGAGCGAACAGCGTAGGACCTATTTACCATCGGACCCCGAATTTTTATTGAATTATATGTCAGGCCTACCTAGCGATGACTCAGACAGCGACTTCGACGGCTACGTGGACGAGGACGAAGATATAGGTCTCCAGGACGAAGCACCTCCTCGAGTATCTAATAGCTCTCTTTTGGAAGACAGTCCCGATTCAGAATCTAATGGCTTGCCAACGACAGCAACCTCCACAGCCACACCCTCGTTACCTCTGTCAACTCCACCTACTCCCATTCCTGCTTCCTTCTCAGGTACAAAATCAAGACCACTATATTCCCCATGACCCTCGAGTTTGTTTCGTTATAATTATAAGCATCATTTGCTTGCCGAATCCCAAAAACTTTTGTAGTGTCATTGGTAATCATGTGTCCAGGTATATGCTTGTTATATGCATTCTATATATACCATAAATAATAACAGAACATTTTTTTTTTACTTCAGAGCAACCCTTTACAGGAAATGCGGGAATAAATGTGGACGTCACTGGAAAAGGGATTGTAGATTTCTTCCGGCTGTTCTTCACTCCAGCAGTGTTGGACATAATTTTCAATGAAACGATGAGGTATATATATACATATATACATACATCAAGTATAATATGTCACAACTTCAGGTATGCACAGCAACAAATGGATGCATCTAGGGAATACATGAATGATCATCCACATGCAAGAAACCACGACTGGCTACGCTGCCCAATGAAAAGAGAGGAAATGGAACCTCTAATAGCCACCATCATTGCGATTGGTCTTGTTGGATACCCTACATTGAGGTTACAAAACTACATTACATAAAGCAATATAATTATGAAATATGAAATAAAAAACTTACGCAGGTGCTGCTGGAGTACAAAATGGCCATTTTGCTCCACAAATTTCAGCAGAATAATGTCTGGGAGAAGATTTGAGTTGCTGCTCAAGCACATCCATCTCAATGACAGCAAAAAGCAGCCAGACCGCTCCAGTAACAACTATGACAAGCTGTACAAAATTCGGCCATTTCTGGACAAAATAACAGAAGCATTCCAGTCGATATACACACCAGCTCAGAAATTGTCAATTGATGAAAG
The DNA here is from genome assembly GCA_028752905.1 of Cladorhizidae sp. MBARI D1340-BT2. Taxonomy (NCBI): domain Eukaryota; kingdom Metazoa; phylum Porifera; class Demospongiae; order Poecilosclerida; family Cladorhizidae; species Cladorhizidae sp. MBARI D1340-BT2. Next base: position 14,190,924 of record JAQNBH010000018.1, read on the forward strand.
CATCATTAGTTTCAAAGGAAGACTTTCTTGGATACAGTACATGCCAAAAAAGCCAACAAAATGGGGCATAAAAGCATGGGTTTTGGCTGAATCTAAAACTGGATATGTGTGCAATATCCAGCTGTACACAGGTAAATGCAATATGCTTACACTAAGAAAAATAATCATCTCCACTAATTGCAGGCAAGGAGCAGCAAAATAAGCCACAGAAAGGCTTGGTTCACAGGGTGGTGATGGATCTTGTGAAAGATATATGTGGTATGGGCTCCCACATTTACACTGACAATTTTTATTCGTCACCATCACTCTTTGCTGACCTGATAAAGAATGGCTTTCAAGCTTGTGGCACTGTGAGGGCCAACTCAAAGGGGCTGTCCCGTTCCTTCCAGGATTTGAAACTTGATAAGGGTAATAACAAAATTGTGAACCAAATGGTAATAAAAGTATTATTACCTTTTGACAGGTGAAGTGTACTCTGAGCTCATCCAGGATGACAGCATGATGAGCCTCAAGTGGCGGGACAAGCGAGTAGTCAACATGCTCTCGACTTTCCACTCAGATGACATTATGGAAAAGAGGCGAAGGACACGAACTGTAACAGGAGGATCAGAAGTGATCAGAAAACCACAAGTGGTAGAAGACTACAATCAGCACATGGGTGGAGTGGACAAAGCTGACCAGCTGGTACTCTATTATGGCTCTGCCCATAGATCTAACAAGTGGTGGAAGAGAGTATTTTTTCATTTACTTGACCTGTCTGTGGTAAATGCTCATATATTATATAATATGAGTAACGATAAGCCACTTACGCAACTTGAGTTTTGGCTGGAGGCTGCACGTGGGCTCCTTAAAGGTCATCACCCAATAACTGAACGTCATCGTATTTCCCCACAAGCAGATATGCCACTCAGGCTAACAGAAAGGGCATTTCCCGAGGAAATCCCAAGAGACACGCCATTTGGAGGGAGACCACTCTGTGAAGTTTGCAGAGTCAAAAAAAAAGATCTCAGACAAGATACCAATGCAAAATTTGCAAAACACCACTGCACCTACTGCCATGTTTTGAAGACTATCATACCAAACTTCACTACTAAGACTGTTAGTTATGTATAATGTATACAAAACCTGAATAACCATATCATATATTCATAACCTATAACAAAACCATGATTTAGCTTTGTCATTCATTGCTACCTAGCTAAACAAACTAGAAAAGCCCTGCAACAACACTGTTAGATTTTTTTTATACTGACAGAGCAAACCCATAAGGGAGCTCTCGAGTATAGCTTTTGTTTCAGTAAGTAGTCTACTAGATAACATTAACAAGAAAACTAAGACAGAGCTAATCCAAAGGGGAGCTCTCAAGTATAGCTTTAGTTTCAGTAAGTAGTCTACTAGATAACAAGAAAACTATAAGCTTCTTAGGACATAGCTAACCAAAAGGGGAGCTCTCAAGTATAGCTTTTATTTCAGTAAGTAGTCTACTAGATAACAAGAAACCTTAGCTTTTTAGGACAGAGCATACGAGCTCTCAAGTATAGCTTTTGTTTCAGTAAGTAGTCTACTATATAACAAGAAAACTTAGCTTCTTAGGGCAGAGCTAAGCCAAAGGGGTCCTCTCAAGTATAGCTTTTGTTTCTCTAAATAGTCTAAGAGATAGCAACAAAAGTAAGCTTGTTAGGACAGAGCTAACCCAAAGAATAGCTTTTGTTTCACTACATAGTCTACTAGATAACAAAACTTAGCTACTTAGGACAGAGCTATTCAAAGGGGAGCTCTCAAGTATAGCTTTAGTTTCAGTAAGTAGTCTACTAGATAACAAAACTAAGCTTCTTAACAAACTTGGTTGGTCAATCGCACATTACATCCTAACTAAATAAGCTGGAATAAGCCCTGAATATCAAATCATACCTTCATTTGAGCAAACTTCACGTCGATGTCTTGAACATAGAGAATCCAAATAAACTTGCACGGGGGCTTCAATTGGAAATATCCTGGGCGATGAAAGGGGTGTGACTAAAAAGGTCAATCACACATTACCACCTAACTAAATAATCTGGAATATCAAATCCTACCTTCATTTGAGCAAACTTGACGTCGATGTCTTGCTTTCTTGAACATAATTAAAGAATCCAAACAAACTTGCACGGGGGCTTCAATTGGACTAATAAACAAGCGTGATCTAGCTAGCCAGAAATAACAGCAGCACCGCTAAGGAGGCACAATGGTCTAGAGTTACCTTTGCTAAATTCTAGAAGTCAAAATCGTTATACACTAAGTTAGTAGATACAGTCAAAACATAATAGCTAACCAAAGCTAGCTATAGCGTCGGTGTTTTGTTCAACTGAACTCGTCAGACAGTTTCTATAGTAACAAGCTTTACTTAGCTGACTACAAACTCACTTTGAAGCCATAGAAACGCTCTACTGGGCCGGTGCTCTACGCATCGCCAGAGGTGTTCTAGCCTTTGCCCACAATTATTTTTGACAGCCACACGCGCACATTAAATTTTTACGCGTAATCCGCGAAAGAGTTAAAGTAATACAGCCACAAACTACCAGGAATATTACTGCCGGAATCTAACTATTCCCTTGCTAGTTCACTTGATCACTGAGCTCGATACTCGATTTGATAATTCAAAGTCAAAAAATATTACTGATTTCATCAAGCTATTACCATCATCAATTGTTTCTGCTGATTCTGATGATTTGAGCAGTGAAGTGTATGAAGGTAGTATTCTATACTTGTACAGAGATGACCTTCCATCACCAGATTGCCTGGATTCAGAGCTTCAGTTATGGAAACAAAAATGGAGTGAAAACCTTCAAGCATCACTGTTAGTCAACTCGCTAGAAAAGGCAGTCAACCATGCAGACATAGATTTCCCCCCCAATATTCGTACTTTATTTTTGCTGATGGGTATTTTGCCAGTGACAAGTTGTGTGTGTGAACATTCTATTAGTATGCTAAAGCATATTAAATCACCTCTGGGAAGCACCATGACACAAGAGAGCCTCAATGGTTTAATCTATGCTATTTTTTCACCAAAATATTGAAATTACACCAGAAGTAGTTGTAGATGAATTTTCTGGGCGGCACCCATGCAGAATATTGTTGTGAGCATTAATGAACATGCTCTATAAATTATGTAGGTCTCATTATATCATTGAAACGTATTGTAATACAAATTATGTTTCACCTTAATAAATACTGAATCCACCCCTGCAATCACTATGTACTTTGCATGAGTTGAATGATGTGTTTATATATCCACACAGACCACAGAGAGTGAATTGCAAGGACTTTTAAACATTCACCTATAATGACCAGGGGGAGGAGGGGAATGAGATTTCCTCCCCAAGCAGAAACCAAAAATACTTTTTTGTGGAGTAAATATTTATAGATTGTGCAGCTGTTATTTATGCTACAAAGTTCCATTACCCATGCAGTGTGTGTATTGCAAGATGTTGTTCTCCCCTATCTGTTTGCACATTGGTTTATGTGAGAATAAAACAACAGCCTATAACTCAGTTTTTTTCACCCATAAATCTTTAGTTTTCAAAATCTTTGGTACATTTTATTAAGTCAGCTAAAAATCACTATTCTATATAATATATCTTAACAGATGGTTATCAATATTAGTAAGCATACTAGATAAGCATGTACGAAGGAGCAAAAGGTTAAATGCAAAAATTGAGAAATCAACCATTGTGGTATTGTAAAACACACTTGTATATATCTACAAGGAACAACAATGATTATATATATATATATATATGAAGGTCATAATCACAAATTGGAAGTTTTCATGCATATTAAGCAAGTTCCAAGGAACAATTTGAAAGTTCAAGGTTTACGTGCTGGATCTGCACCTTTTATGCTGTTTCTTTTTGCTGCATATTGGATTGTTCTTGTCCATGAAAATGGTGAATATTAAAATACTTAAAATATCCTTCTCAATAATCAACTTCAAACAGTATTCTAGATGTTACGACTAGATGCTCTCAACTTCATCAGGAATAATGAGATGAAGACTCATGTGAGCTTGCTATATACCAGTCTCTAGCTTTCCACCACGTGCTACTACTACACATGCCAGGCACGTGAACCAGCACATGTGGTCCAACTCATACCTCTCTTTCTCTCGAGTATATGGCATATAAATTATATTGTTTCTCTAGAGTATATGGCTTGTATATTGTTTCTCTAGAGTATATGGCTTGTATATATTATATCCTTTCTCTAGAGTATATGGCTTGTATATATTATATTGTTTCTCTAGAGTATACTGCTTCTATATATTATATTGTTTCTCTAGAGTATATGGCTTGTATATATCATATTGTTTCTCTAGAGTATATGGCTTGAAAAAAATATTATATTGTTTCTCTAGACTCTAGAGTATATGGCTAGTATATATTATATTCTTACTATAGAGTATATGGCTTGTATATATTATATTGTTTCTCTAGAGAATGTGGCTTGTATATATTATATTGTTTCTCTATAGTATATGGCTTGTATATATTATAATGTTTCTCTATAGTAAATGGCTTCTATATATTATATTGTTTCTCTAGAGTATATGGCTTGTATATATTTTATTGTTTTTCTAGAGCATATGGCTTATATATTATATCGTTTCTCTAGAGTATATGGCTTGTATATATTATATTGTTTCTCTAGAGTATATGGCTAGTATATTTTATATTCTTTCTCTAGAATATATGGCTTGTAAATATTATATTGTTTCTCTAGAGTATATGGCTTGTATATATTATATTGTTTCTCTAGAGTATATGGCTTGTATATATTATATTGTTTCTCTAGAGTATATGGCTTGTATATTTTCTCTATAGTATATGGCTTGTATTGTTTCTCTAGAGTATATGGCTTGTATATATTATATTGTTTCTGTAGAGTATATGGCTTCTATATATTATATTGTTTCTCTAGAGTATATGGCTTGTATATATTATATTTTTTCTCTAGATTGTATTATATTATATAGTTTCTCTAGAATATATGGCTTGTATATATTATATTGTTTCTCTAGAGTATATGGCTTGTATATGGCTTGTATATATTGTATTGTTTTTCTAGAGTATATGGCTTGTATATATAATATTGTTTCTCTATATGTGGCTTGTATATATTATATTGTTTCTCTAGAGTATATGGCTAGTATATTTTATAGTATATTTTATATTCTTTCTCTAGAAGATATGGCTTGTATATATTATATTGTTTCTCTAGAGTATATGGCTTGTATATATTATATTGTTTCTCTAGAGTATATGGCTTGTATATATTATATTGTTTCTCTAGAGTATATGGCTTGTATTATATTATATAGTTTCTCTAGAATATATAGCTTGTATATATTCTTTAGAGTATATGGCTTGTATATATTGTATTGTTTTTCTAGAATATGTAGCTTGTATATATCTCTAGAGTATATGGCAGCTTTATGTATTATATTGTTTCTCTGGAGTATTTGGCTTGTATATATTATATTGTTTCTCTAGAGTATATGGCTTGTATATATTATATTGTTTCTCTAGGGTATATGGCTAGTATATATTATATTGTTTCTCTAGGGTATATGGCTAGTATATATTATCTCTTACTATAGAGTAATATATTATATTGTTTCTCTAGAGAATATGGCTTGTATACATTATATTGTTTCTCTAGATTGTATATATTATATTGTTTCTCTAGAGTATATGGCTTCTATGTGTACTCTGGAGTATATGGCTTGTATATATAATATTGTTTCTCTAGAGTGTATGACTTGTATATATTATATTGTTTCTCTACAGTATATGGCTAGTATATATTATATTCTTACTATAGAGTATAATGCTTGTATATATTATATTGTTTCTCTAGATAATATGACTTGTATATATTATCTAGAGTATATGGCTGATATATTATATTGTTTCTCTAGAGTATATGGCTTGTATATATTATATTGTTTCATAAGGCTTATATATTATATTGTTTCTCTAGAGTATATATTACTGTATATTCTTTCTATAGATGATATGGCTTGTATGTAGGACAAGCCAATCATACATATGTATGACAAGCCAACCATAAATATTATGTTAGATGAGCCAATCATAAATATGTAAGACAAGCCAACCATACATGTGTAAGACAAGTCAAACATACATATGTAAGACAAGTCAACCAAACACATGTAAGACAAGCCAAACATACTTGTGTAAGACAAGCCAACCATATACATGTGTAAGACAAGTCAACCATATACATGTGTAAGACAAGCCAAACATACATGTGTAAGACAAGCCAACCATACATATGTAAGACAAGTCAACCATACATATGTAAGACAAGCCAACCATATCTATGTAAGACGAGCCAAACATACATATGTAAGACAAGCCAACCATACATATGTAAGACAAGCCAACCATATACATGTGTAAGACAAGCCAAACATACATGACGTGTAAGACAAGCCAACCATACATATGTAAGACAAGCCAACCATACATATGTAAGACAAACCATCCTTACATATGTAAGACAAGCCAAACATACATACGTAAGACAAGGCAAACATACCTATGTAAGACGAGCCAAACATACATATGTAAGACAAGCCAACCATACATATGTAAGACAAGCCAACCATACATATGTAAGACAAGCCAAACTTACATATGTAAGACAAGCCATCCATACATATGTAAGACGAGCCAACCATACATATGTAAGACGAGCCAACCAAACTTATGCAAGACAAGCCAACCATACATGTGTAAGACAAGCCAACCATACATATGTAAGACAAGCCAACCATACATATGTAAGACAAGCCAACCATATACATGTGTAAGACAAGCCATCCATACATATGCCTACCATACATATGTAAGATGAAGCCAACCATACATATGTAAGACGAGTGTATGGTTGGCTTGTATTGCATAAGTTTGGTTGGCTTGTCTTACATATGTATGGTTGGCTTGCCTTACATATGTATGGTTGGCTTGTCTTACATAAGTTTGATTGGCTCGTCTTACATATGTATGGTTGGCTTGTCTTACATATGTAGTGTTGGCTTGTCTTGCATAAGTTTGGTTAGGGTGTGTATGACAAGTCAACCATATACATGTGTAAGACAAGCCAACCATACATGTGTAAGACAAGCCAACCATACATATGTAAGACAAGCCAACCATACATATGTAAGACAAGCCAACCATATACTATTATATATAATAAAGATAAGAAACCCCACAACTGAGTGTATATACACGTACATTACTATATGGCTTGTCTTATGGTTGGCTTATCTAAGTTATCTTACACATGTACGGTTGGCTTGTCTTACATATGTATGGATGGCTTGTTTTACACATGTATGGTTGGCTTGTCTTACACATGATATGCTTTTATTTATTTATTGTGCAATTACAATATTTTCAAGTTACAAGTCCTATAAAACTATCATGATTGAAATGGAAATCAGTAGCTAGATCTCTCTGGTGACTGGGGAAATTTCATGTTCTCCTTCGGTGTCATGCTTCTGTGTGCCAGTTGAATACATAATACAATTAAAGACATTTAGATGGGCACACAGATAATTATGTCCATCAAAATTATAGCATACAGGTGCGTGTATGCATTTTATTAGTTATTAGATGAGATTGGGTGGAATAAGGTTAATCTCTGGTTGATGAGCTCTTGTAGGGCAAGCCAAATATGTGCCGAAGCATGTACAAGCTCCGAGACTAGAGGTAATTCATATCTATATCTAATACTAAATTTTGCCTAATAACAAATTTATTATACCAACAAGTAAACAAAAACACATCATCACTACACATATATAGTTCCATTGCACCAGGCATAATGGCCAGCAAAGCAACAGCTATAATGTTTGCATGACAACTGCATGAGTTGGGCAAGTTTAGTATAAGTATACCTCACTCTCAGGATATCTATCTATGCACAAGGCATCGGATAAGACATATATCTACCAGTTGGTAGCAAATCATGAGGAATGACTTGGTGTGGGACAAGTATGACAAGACAAAAAAGACTTTAAAAAAAGGAACTATATTAGGGTCAATGAACTCTCAGTTGACATAACAATAACTTTCTCAATAATCAACTTCAAATTGTATTTTCTTGACATTTCGACTCGATGCTGTAGCCTTCATCAGCAATTTAGAAGCCAGATGGGAGTGGAAGTTCTGGAGAGGATGAGGAGAGGAAGGAGGAAGAGGAAAGATCTGAAGAAGCCATGGAGCCAACCAACAAGTAAGGAATAAGACATTGTTTTTCTTCTTGTAAGACAAAAATAGAGTAGGGGGAAAGCAACAAGTCTTGCATATGCCCATATAGAGCACAACTAGTTGATGACCTTTACCTTTTAATATCATGTTAATATCATGTGCACCAAACAGAAGAAAATAATAATGGGCGGTGTTGGGAAGTATGGTACGATTTCTTTGTTGGGTTGACTCTTATCTGCATATAGCAGATAGGGGGGGGGGGGGGGGGCGGAAACAAATCAAAGTTAAACTCTCACTGCCAGCTAACTAAATGATTTTCAGCAGATGTCAAAAAATACTCGCAGCATGTCTAGAATTCTATTCTAAGTAGTAAAACTGGCATACCAAAATAGTTAATGGCCTCATAGAAAGTGTGAAAAAACCTTGAAATTCGTCGTCAAAATCGAATCTATCCCAATTTTCTCTCATGTATATACCTTGCACACAATCAAATAGTACCTCAGGACTCCAAGTTCTTCAATGTACACATCTACCACCAATCTGTTTCTTAACAGATTGTCAGTAAGAATCGTCATTGACGACCTGAGCTCACACACATGGTGTGTTTATAGATGACCCATACTTAGCTTCATTGTTTAGTTTTTGCTTCTGGCAAACTGCACCAAGTCCAAAGGAGGCTCTACTAAAATATCCGCCATTTAGTTGGTGGAATTCTCCTGTGTATCTCTTACCAAGTCCTTGTAGAAAGTTATAGCTGGGTACAGGCAACAATTGAAACAAGACATGGCATGTGCTGATATGTGTAGTGTACAAACATTAAAGGTCGGAGTTGGACTTTGTCCTATTCTGCTCATCTATATATTTGTACACAAACAACAACAACTCAAAACAAGAAAACAATAATATTTTTATGTTTTAGTAATAAAAAAAAAAGTTTTATAACCTGTTAAAAAGAAAGGGGGCAAGGCTGTAGGCCTACCCATGTGTGACCACATAGAGTTAGATGATAAACCATACAATAATAAAATAAGCTCGTGATTATCAAGTCATTTAATTGGCTGTGGTCAACTGGGAGCAGTCTCCTTTGATTTATTTTTACAGGTCAATCAAATATATATTTTTTTAAACAAAACATATTTTTCTCGATGAACTCTCAGTTGACATAATAACATTCCAATAACCTTAATAAAACTTGAAATTGTATTCTCTCGATGTTTCGACGAGATGCTCTGGCCTTCATCAGGAATAATACTAAAGACTCAAACATGAGGTTGATATACCATATTAGCCCAAGGCAGGGCCCCTTTGGGCCCCTTGGCCCTTGGCACCGCCCCCCCCCCCCCCCCCACCGCAAAAGAAACGCACTCCTTGTGTACTGGCCCTCTGGCAGTGGTCACACGCAGCTAACTGCCGCTGCCTGACAGGATCTCACGTATTCATACCGCGGCCCGCTTGAGACTGCAAGTCTGGTGCCAGTATAACAAGAGCAACTGTCGTTGGGGCTCAGTACATTCCATTGTTTACATCATGCCGCCGGACCATCCCTGACTGTTGCTTCACATAAATTGAACCTTTTTAAAATAATAATAGTACACTTAGCGGATGTTGTGACGAATTCGTGACACGCGCAGGCATATCTAAGACCATTGTCACCCTTAGACCATCGTCACGATATCGCGACAGCCACTTAATTTGACCTCGACGGTCATTTTATTTTACTGCGGTTAGTTACCCTGTTCAGTTACGCTGTTCGTGGTTGTTACTATGAATGGCCTGTGGTTATGATACCAAGACTCTGGTAGAGATGTTATCTGATGGTAATAGCATTGGTGATTGTATATACTGTGACTCAAATAGTTGTAGTAATGATGAGAAATAGAAATGTTGAAGAGATCAAGAGAATGAGAGTGCAAGTATGGATGTTGGAGCAAGTGGAAATAGGGGGAGAGATACAGTGAGAGGACTAAGTCAGCAGATGTCAATGAGAGGTAGTGGTAATAGGGGAAGAGCTGCAGGTAGAGGACATCAGAGGAAGGGAAGAGCTGCAGGAAGAGGATAGCAGAGGAGAGGAAGATCAGATGTAAGTGGAACCATCCGTGTGGATGCTAGCCAATATATCTGGACAACTGTTGGGGAAGGTATGATATTCCTGCAATAGAATAATAACAACTAATATTATTAGCTACTACACAGACAAATGTTTTATATCAAGCAAACTTTACTACATATAAACCATTATTATTTCATTTCAAATTCTAGATGACATTGCTCCACAGAGTACCCCACTCCATTCATCCTTCAACCAGGACCTAATGTTCCTCCATCCTGCCAAATGCAGAAGATTGTTTTGCACTATTCTTTGGACCCACCACGCTAAAGTTTACCATTGGCAGGACCAATGCACATGCTGAGCATAGGTTGCTGAAGTGGGCCCAACCTGGCTGAGAAGTACCCCAACAGGCTGAATGGCAAGGGAGACCATTACCAAGTGTGAGGAAGTCAGAGGTGTGACTGTGCTTTCTGCAATTGCAGGATGGCACCAGACACCTCACCCTAACCGTGGCTAGCCGTCAGCTTCCAGACCTACCACTCACAGAGGACGTATAAAACTGAATCTATATAAGTATACCTTCATCCTAGTCTCATGGTTATGATTACATGACTTCATCACAGATGTTGCTGCAATCCTATATGTAAAATATATTAACAACTGAATGCGAGCAAGGACAATTAAAAAAACACCAGCACAGTGTTCTCAGCACAGTGTTCCAGGGAAAAAAAGGCTATTTAGCTAAGCTAGATAGCTATTTAACTGCTAACTAGCTATATGGGTGCGCTAGCTTGCTAGCTACTTGGGTGCTTTAGCCAGCTAGCTATATGCGTGTGCTAGCTGGTTAGCTACTTGGGTCCGTTACTTCATGAAGCACTAGCTAGTTAGCTAGATATTTAGCTACACTAGCTAAATTATTTACTATTCCTACACTATTTAGATGCGCTAGCTAAACAACTTACTATTCCTACACTATTTAGCTTGATCTAACAGTCATAAAAGAAACTACTACGTTAGCTGAAGTAAAGTTAGTTCCTCACCTTGGTAACAAGAGTTCTTTGCTTTACTTTTTTAAATTATTATCAGCTCATATTAATATTATTATTATTATTATTATTAAAATATTTTACAGAATAGTAGTACCAATAATTATGTGGCGATCATGGTTGTGAGACTATGATTGTATCTTGCTAGGCTGGTCTGATGGTCTGATGGCATTGAGCCAGCAGCCATAAAAGTAATCTTACCAGTAAACATTTGGCCAAACAATTATAATTAGCTAGACAAAGTCTGAGAGAGGTGTAGAGGTGTTTGGAGGAGATGGGATGCTGGTGCATTTGTAACAGGGACAAGCGAAGTGGAATGAGCAAGGATCGTCGGGCTCAAGGTGACTTTCGAAATGAGACCACAAGAATTTCTTGAGTTGATGGACGATGGTTTGTGTAGATAGATCCAAGTTGATGGGAGGGAGTGGATTCCACAAACGAGGAAATCTTCTGAAATAGAAATTACTTGATAGTTTTGTTCTAGAAATACAGTGTTTCAATTTGTTAGAGCTGGCTGCTCTGGTAGAGCCTGTGACAAGAGATATATAGTCACAAATGTTGAAGGCACTAGAATTAACAATGAAATGATTTGATAAAAAATGTGATTTCTATCAGTTCAAATTGCATCATTAGAGGCAGGAGATGGAGAGTTGTTAACCTAGATTTATAGTCCGAGGTATAATCTGAAAGGATGAACTTTGTTGCTCGTCTCTGTATTTTCTCAAGATGGAGAACGTCCTTTATGAGATGGGGGTGCCAAACAGGAGAACAATAAGTTAGTTGAGACCGCACTACAGCTGATGGTCCGACGTAGTAGACCAAGAGTTTTATAAGATTTTTTGCTCAAGTTGTTATAATGTTCTTTCCCGGACAGATGAGAGGATATGATATATACTTGAAAACCTTTTGAGATTTGAGTAATGAAGTACCAGTAAGTAATCCTAGAGAGGAGTAGCGTCTAGAACTCCTCTATCAAGCCTCCAGTTCTTCGGACACGAGGAGAAACTAAATATTGCCCACCGATAAAACAGTCCCTATGTCTCTGGGAATAGATGCGCCGCGCACCAACAGACGTTTACTTTTCAATTAACTGGTACGGGGAAAAAAGGTTGCGCATGGGCCCCTGTTTTTGGTGGGCCCCTGCTCTTGGTGGGCCCCTAGGCTTCAGCCTAGTCAGCCTTATGGATAATACGGCCCTGCACATGATGCCACCTGCACCTGGGCACATGTGATGAACACTACCACACCTGGCACACATGTGATGAACAACCTGGCACACATGTGATGAAGACAACCACACCTGGCACACATGTGATGAATCCGCACACCTAGCACACATATGATTAACATAACCACATCTGGCACACATGTGATGAACACAACCACAACTGGCACACATGTGATGAACACCACTACATCTGGCATACATGTGATGAACACAAACACACCTGGCACACATGAGATGAACACAACCACACCAGGCACACATGTGATGAACAAAACCACACCTGGCACACATGTGATGAACTCCCACAACTGGTACACATGTGATGAACACAACCACAACTGGAACACATGTGATGAATAACCGCACCAGGCACACAACTGGCTCACAGGTGGTGAAGACAACCACACCTGCCACATATGTGATGAACACAACTACACCTGGCACACATGTGATCAACACAACCACACCTGGCAACATGTGATGAACACAACCACACTTGGCACACATGTGATGAACACCCGCACCTGGCAAACATGTGATGAACACAACCATACCTGGTACACATGTGATGAGCACAACCACACCTTGCACGCATGTGATGAACCCTACCACACCTGGTACACATGATGAACACAAACACACCTGGCACACATGTGATGAACACAACTACACCTGGCACACATGTGATGAACACCCGCACCTGGAACATGTGATGAACACAACCACACCTGGAACACATGTGAGGAACACAACCACACCTGGCAAACATGTGATGAACACCACCACACCTGGCGTACATGTGATGAACACAAACACATCTGGCACACATGTGATGAACACAACCACACCAGGCACACATGTGATGAACACAACCACACCAGGCACACATGTGATGAACAAAACCACACCTTGCACACATGTGATGAACACCGGCACCTGGAACATGTGATGAACACAACCATACCTGGAACACATGTAATGAACACAACCACATCTGGCACACATGTGATGGACACTACCACAACTGGCACACATATGATGAACACAACCAAACCTGGCACACATGTAATGAACATAACCACACCTGGCACACATATGATGAACACAACCACACCTGGCACACATGTGATGAACACAACCACATCTGGCACACATGTGTTGAACACAACCACACCTGTGACACATGTTATGAAGACAACTACACCTGGCACACATGTTATGAACCCACTCACCTGGCACACATATGATTAACATAACCACATCTGGTACACATGTAATGAACACAACCACAACTGGCACACATGTGATGAACACCACTTCACCTGGCATACATGTGATAAACACAAACACACCTGGCACACATGTGATGAACACAACCACACCAGGCACACATGTGATGAACACAACCACAACTGTGATGACACATGTGATGAACACAACCACACCTGGCACACATGTGATGAACAAAACCACACCTGGCACACATGTGATGAACACAACCACACCTGGCACACATGTGATGAACAAAACCACACCTGGCACACATGTGATGAACACCACCACACATGGTACACATGTGATGAACACAACCACACCTAGCTACCACACATGTGATGAACAGAAACAAACCTGGCACACGTTTGACAGACACAACCAAACCAGGCACGCATGTGATGTACACAACCACACTTGGAACACATGTGATGGACACAACCAACCTTGCACACATGTGATGAAGACAACCACACCTGGCACACATGTGATGAACCCGCACACCTAGCACACATATGATTAACATAACCACATCTGGCACACATGTGATGAACATTACCAGAACTGGCACACATGTGATGAACACCACTACACCTGGCATACATGTGATGAACACAAACTCACCTGGCACACATGTGATGAACACACCACACCAGGCACACATGTGATGAACACAACCACACCTGGCACACATGTGATGAACTGCCACAACTGGTACACATGTGATGAACACAACCACAACTGGAACACATGTGATGAACAACCGCACCAGGCACACATGTGATGAACACAACCACAACTGGCTCACAGGTGGTGAAGACAACCACATTTGCCACATATGTGATGAACACAACTACACCTGGCACACATGTGATCAACACAACCACACCTGGCAACATGTGATGAACACAACCACACTTGGCACACATGTGATGAACACCCGCACCTGGCACACATGTGATGAGCACAACCACACCTTGCACACATGTGATGAATGCCACCACACCTGGCACACATGTGATGTCACTACCACACCTGGCCAACATGTGATGAACTCAACCACACATGGCACACTTGTAATGGACATAACCACACCTGGCACACATGTGATGAATACAACCACACTTGGCACACATGTGATGAACAGTACCACAACTGGTACACATAATGATGAACACAACAGAACCTGGCACACACCAGGCACACATATGATGGACACAAACACACCTGGCACACATGTGATGAACAAAACCACACCCGGCACACATGTGATGAACACCCGCTCCTGGCAGACATGTGATGAAAACAAACTCACCTGGCACACATGTGTTCAACACAACCATACCTGGCACACATGTGATGAACACCTGCACCTGGCACACATATGATGAACACAACCACACCTGGCACACCTGTGATGAACAACCACAACTGGCACACATGTGATGAACACAACCTCACCTGGCACACATATGATGAACATAACCACACCGGGCACACATGTGATGAACTCACCCACACCTGGCACACATGTGATGAACACTACCACACCTGACACACATGTGATGAACATAATCACATCTGGCACACATGTGATGAACACAACCACACATGGTACACATGTGATGAATACTACCACACCTGACACACATGTGATGAACATAACCACATCTGGCACACATGTGATGAACACAACCACACATGGCACACATGTGATGAACAAAACCACACCTGACACACATGTGATTAACACCACCACACCTGGCACACATATGATGAACACAACCACACCTGGCACATATAGTGTGAGGTCAAACTTGACCTATATTTATATGGAGTATGTAGTATTAGTGTGCACTGTTCTTCTGCTATTGGTGAGTATAGCAAGTCCTCAGTTTGGAGTTGGTTCACACTCATGATGGTCGCCCGGATTTTAAAGGTTAATAACAAAGAAATGGTATATGATATTCTACATTTTATTTTATAATATGAAAGTGCAAGCAATATAGTTTGTTGTACTTGGTTTTGACTTTGATATGATCCAGATGGTGGCCTCTGTTCGCGATACACACTTGCAGTCTATTTCTGAAGTTCTGCATCATCCAGCGAGTCATTTCTGGCAGTAATTTTGCAAAATAGACTGTCTCGCAGCTTGTACATTTTCTGGCGTTCGTGGTTTCCTTTTTACCGCTGAACCCGTGGCCCTGGAATTTTCCACCCATAGCAATATGGTTTTTCAGTCTGGAACAGCATCATTTCAACCAAGCCCGAAGTGGATACGAAAATCTCTCAGTGCTACAATCACAGATTCGGCATTGTTGATAAACGTTTCAACAGCAAATGCGCAGTGCACCAGTCCAAGGCATGATGGCAACTGAAATGGTAAGACATTAGCCACAGGAAGAGACTGCTACCACCTGCCTAACTTCATTAGCACCCACCAATGGCCGTGTAAAATGTGGGAGGTTTCTCTGTCCCATCCTGTATTTGTTGCATCTAACTAAAGATTTATCTTTGCACTTTACACCTTAGATATACCCATAGCAATATGAATGGGTCAGCCATCTTATTTGGGCTTACATTAGGTAATGGTCGTGAGGTGGAAAAAGACTGAGGAACTAACTGGTGGGAAATATGATGGGCAGAAGAGAACTTGTTGCACAGGATTGAGAACTGGCCTTTTAACAAGTAGCTGTCAGGAAAGGATGCTGAAATTTCATTCTGACATGTACCTATTCCATTCCTGACCTATTCCATTTCTGAGCATAAGCGGATGAATCCTCTATTTGAAAGAAAGTGGCATGCAAGGATACCAGCTGAGAAGATTCAGGTTTTCTTCTTCCGGCAGCCATCTCTCTCAGCAAAGTACTCAAGTTTGTTTGGACACTGAACTTCCACCCCAATTTTGGTAGGTGTGTCCACTGTGAACTTACACCCTAACTGTAGGTAGGTGTGGCCACTGTGAACTTCCACCCCAACTGTAGGTAGGTGTGGCCACTGTGAACTTACAACCTAACTGTAGGTAGGTGTGTCTACTGTAAACTTACACCCTAACTGTAGGTAGGTGTGTCCACTGTGAACTTACACCCCAAATGTAGGTAGGTGTGTCCACTGTGAACTTACACCCTAACTGTAGGTAGGTGTGTCCACTGTGAACTTACACCCTAACTGTAGGTAGGTGTGTCCATTGTGAACTTCCACCCTAACTGTAGGTAGGTGTGTCCACTGTGAACTTACACCCCAACTGTAGGTAGGTGTGTCCACTGTGAGCCTAAACATGCTATATAATGGTCTGGAATTCCCCATAGCTATGTTAAGGAACTGAGTAGATATGAGATTATGTTGTAGTGGAACTCCAGCATCCTTTCCCATCGACACTCAGTGTGCAGCTAGTTCTCTTCCCTTGAGCTAGGAATCTTACCAGCCAGTTCTCTTCCCTCGAGCTTGGAATTTTTTCCTTGATGCCATTTATTTCTTCACCAGTCCACCATGACCACTTTCTCGTTGACTTGGTCTTAACCAATTAACTGTGTTATAATTTTTTTTATTGAGTTATTTTCAAGTGTCCGCCTCATTCAGTTTGAGAGAGAAAAAAGTGCCTGAAGCTTGGACTAGAGTTTAAAGAAGTTTGAGTATCATCTGCCCTAAAGCAAAGCGGTATCATGGCCACCAGAGTATAACAATAATCTAGTCTGCCGCGTTTTAGTGACGTATGGAGTTTGCATTTCTTAATCTCAAAGGCTATCTTCGATGTTGAGGCGATGTTTAGCTGATGTCGACTTTTGTGACGCTCCTTCTTCTATAGAAACATGCGGAGATGGAGTGTAGAAGCTTTACCTGAGCTTAAGGAAGCTCCAGAGGGTGGATGACACCAAGCGCTAGCAATGAAGGTAGTAAAAAGCCAACTATAATTTTGAACGGGAATAATTTTCAATGTGTAGCTATAATCTAGTTAATAGGGCTTGGGTGGGCTAGTAATGGAATCTTATTTTCTTGAAACACAACACTGCCATATTAAAACCTTGTCTTCACTAAAATTGTTATTGATACCAGTTGGTGTTAACCATCATACAAAGCACACACCCACACACATGACACCACGTATATCGTAGCAATTAATCCGTTAAAACCGGTTATAACTGTTCCATATTTTTGGCGGCAAGTGAATGGCAGACAGATAGAAAGAACATGGCATATACACCCATGTGTGGGTGTGGTTCCCCCTTCACTCCCCCAGTGATGTTTGCTTCGCTCACTAATAACCCTCTCCTCCCTCCATTATCCATACCTCTCTCACTTCTCTATAAAATAAAAGTCGTGGGAGTATAACTGTCAGGGTGTGCTTAGCTAGCTACGATGCACTTCCAGTGTGCACTGATGTGCTATAACTGTCAGGGTGCTTAGCTAGCTACGATGCACTTCCAGTGTGCACTGATGTGCTATAACTGTCAGGGTGCTTAGCCAGCTACGATACACTTCCAGTGTGCACTGATGTGCTATAACTGTCAGGGTGCTTAGCTAGCTACGATGCACTTCCAGTGTGCACTGATGTGCTATAACTGTCAGGGTGCTTAGCTAGCTACGATGCACTTCCAGTGTGCACTGATTTGCTATAATTGTCAGGGTACTTAGCTAGCTACGATGCACTTCCAGTGTGCACTGATGTGCTATAACTGTCAGGGTGCTTAGCTAGCTACGATGCACTTCCAGTGTACACTGATGTGGCATGATTGGGTGTTGACCATCTCATCCATGAGACAACATATATATAGCAGGCATCCTAACATCATCTTGGCCAAGCCAGGGACCAGAGAGGGCATCCTAACATTGTCTTGGCCAAACCAGTCAGAGCAGACCAATGTTCTGAGCTGCCTGGTAGCTGTTTTCATGTTCTTGCCACTCCCAGCAATGGTTACTGATGTTAGAAGACTGGCTGTGTAGAGGAGTTGGCTGTGTAAGACTAGCTGTGTTGAGGAGTTGGCTGTGTAAGACTGGCTGTGTAGAGGAGTTGGCTGTGTAAGACTAGCTGTGTAGAGGAGTTGGCTGTGTAAGACTAGCTGTGTGGAGGAGTTGGCTGTGTAAGACTGGCTGTGTAGAGGAGTTGGCTGTGTAAGACTAGCTGTGTAGAGGAGTTGGCTGTGTAAGACCAGCTGTGTGGAGGAGTTGGCTGTGTAAGACTAGCTGTGTGGAGGAGTTGGCTGTGTAAGACTAGCGGTGTAGGGGAGTGGGAGTTGGCAGTGAGTTCAGTAGCTGTCAGAGAGAAGATGGACCCCTAAACCTTGTACATGGCCATGTAAGTATTCCCACCAGGCATGACATCTCTAACTAAAGAAGACCTCACACCTCACAACACAGACATGCACTAAGGCTTAACAATTGTTCAGTCAATTCTTTGAAGCGCTCAAGTGTGCAGTACGTGGATAATCTCGGTCCCTTATTGAGAGGTGACCCATCGGGAAGAGTTCAGAAGCTGGCTAAGGAGATTCAGGTTTGCCTACCTGCAGCCAGCTGCCCGAGCAAATCTTGGTTCTACTGTTGTCTTTGACTGTCAACACAAACCCAAGAGATCAAGACTTCCATCATAAGCCACAAACATGCTTTATCAGGTAAGAACTCGCAGCGTTTAAGGCTACCACATGTGCGCAGCATACTACATGCAGGGAGGTTGTCATGGATTCAAACAGCCACAACCTCTAGACCAGTAACTGTCACTCTGCACCAAGTTTGTGGTTTGCCTAGTGCTTGAGGATAGGCCACCATGGATGGAGCATGCTGGTGAGAGTGGAGTGCAGATTTCAGTTGGTGCAGAGATGGAAGCTTATGGTGACCGAGCAGCAGCTGCAACTCACCAATTTTGCTTAAGTCTAGAAGGGGCCAAGCAGGAAACCATGTGAGCACCAAATAGAGTGGTACAGATGGCAAGGTCAGACAGAGGTCACTTGATTTTTTGGCAACTGCTTGTCAAGTTCCAACTACGTGTAGGGCAGCGTGCAAGACTCCATTAATGCCCAGACTTGGTACACTGTGGAAATACTATTTGTCATGATGTCAGGAGGAACTGGCCAGCTATAGGCAAGGCTGAAACACATTCCTTGCAGCTATGCTCCTTGACGGCACTGCTCTCTTGGGTGGCTAATAGAGGAAGGAACACTCACTGCATGCCAGGCAGTTGAAGAGAGAGAGATGTTTTGGACACCATTAGATATTATGAAGAGTGCCCCATCATTTACTAACAAGTCTGAAGTTCTTGTCAGTTTCTGCATAGTCTTTCTGCAGCTCCTGGAAGTATGTCAGTTAGCTCTGGCCTGTGGCCTCACTCCTAGTTGCTACCCATCCTGGCTGGTGGCCTCACTCCTAGTTGCAACCCATCCTGACTGGTGGCCTCACTCCTAGTTGCTTCCCATCCTGGCTGGTGGCCTCCATCCTAGTTGCCTCCCATCCTGGCTGGTGGCCTCACTCCTAGTTGCTTCCCATCCTGGCTGGTGGCCTCACTCCTAGTTGCCTCCCATCCTGGCTGGTGGCCTCACTCCTAGTTGATACCCATCCTGGCTGGTGGCCTCACTCCTAGTTGCTTCCCATCCTAGCTGATGGCCTCACTCCTAGCTGCTTCTCATCCTGGCTGATGGCCTCACTCCTAGTTGCCTCCCATCCTGACTGATGGCCTCACTCCTAGTTACTTCCCATCCTGGCTGGTGGCCTCACTCCTAGTTGCTACCCATCCTCAGTGGGAGCTGCTGCTTCCAAGCACTCTCAACAAACTTACTCTCTCAGCCAAGCTTCTACCAAGCACATTTGCACCCTCCAGAACCTGCCAGCTGTTTTGGTAGTGCAACATTGCACTAGTTTAGAATATAATTCTTGGTTATTTCCATGCCTCAACTTAGCAGCATCTGCAGTGGACAGATCAGTACTGCATTATGATTTCAGGGCCAGGGCAAGGGTTAGGGCCAGGGCAATGGCTAGGGTTAGGGCCAGGGCAATGGCTAGGGTTAGGGCAATGGCTAGGGCCAGGGAATTCACCAGGTTAGGGCTAGGACATTGATCGGTTAGAGGACTAGGACTATGGCAGGAGCTAGGGCTAGGGCTATGGCAGAAACTAAGTTATAGGCCTATGGAAGGGGCTATGGCAGGAGCTAGGGCTAGGGCTGTGGCAGAAACTAAGTTATAGGCCTAGGGAAGGGGCTAGGGCAGGAGATAGGACAGAAGCTAGAGCAATAATGTTCATAATGACATCATAGCTTGCCCCACAATGTCTCACTCTCTCTGTCCAAGTGCATGCCAGAGCAAGAGGCCGGCATGGCTGGCTAGGTCAATAAGTGGTCCTGGAGTAATCAGCATTATCCAGGGCAGCCCACTCTGTGTGGTCCTACTCATTATTGTCATAAATCCTGTACCTGTGAACTTAGCACTTTGGACTAGACTCCTGTCTGCTAAATAGTCACCGTAGGACCATGTGATAAGTATACAGCAATCCTCAGCTTATGTTTTTATGGGGTAAAGATAGAAATACCCTTTCCTCCAGGAATAATGTTGAGATCATCGCAATGCAAACACAATAAGCTGAAGGAAACTGATCATCAGCTTGGGTCAAGTAGGTAAACAGAATCCAGGCAGTGTGTGTGTCGTGCTCTGTGCAGAACAGAACAAGGAAGAAGGAAGTTGACGCTGGAGGTGCTGCCTCTGTCAGGGCAGGAAGATGGTTCAGAGTTGTCCCTGGGTAAGCCAAGGTTGCAGAGGCTCGCTCAGCAGAAGAGCTTCCAGAACTTCAGCTCAGACCTGGTGGAGCTGGTGCACGACAGTGGTGGCGACTGTCAGCCTATATTAATAGTAGTAGTAGTAGTAGTAGTAGTAGTAGTAAATAAGAATTAAATGAGGTCCCTCCTGCTCAAACAAGTCCAATTATTATTGGCCATTGTTCAGTATGTGTTGTTCTTTGTTGGAACAATCCTGACCGTGCGTGCGCTCATGTGCACTGTTGGTGGGCAGGTGGTATAGCAACGGGTATTTAAGTATAATAAGTATAACAGCATGTACTAAATATAGCAACAGGTGTTAAGTATACCAGCATGTATTAAATATAGCAACAAGTGTTAAGTGTAACAGCATGTATTAAATATAGCAACAGGTGTTAAGTGTAACAACATGTATTAAATATAGCAACAGGTGTTAAGTGTAACAACATGTATTAAATATAGCAACAGGTGTTAAGTGTAACAACATGTATTAAATATAGCAACAGGTGTTAAGTACTGTATAACAGCATGTATTGTATACAGCAACAGGTGTTAAGTATAACAGCATGTATTAAATATAGCAACAGGTGTTAAGTATAACAGCATGTATTGTATACAGCAACAGGTGTTAAGTATAACAGCATGTATTGTATACAGCAACAGGTGTTAAGTATAACAGCATGTATTAAACATAGCAACAGGTG
Source organism: Cladorhizidae sp. MBARI D1340-BT2 (assembly GCA_028752905.1). Classification (NCBI taxonomy): domain Eukaryota; kingdom Metazoa; phylum Porifera; class Demospongiae; order Poecilosclerida; family Cladorhizidae; species Cladorhizidae sp. MBARI D1340-BT2. The sequence goes on from JAQNBH010000018.1 coordinate 14,213,236, forward strand.
TTAAGTATAACAGCATGTAACAGCTTGCATTAAATATAGCAACAGGTGTAAGTGTATTAAATATAGCAACAGGTGTAAGATTATTAAATATAGCAACAGGTGTTAAGTATAACAGCATGTGTTCTATACAGCAACAGGTGTTAAGTATAACAGCATGTGTTGTATACAGCAACAGGTGATAATTACCAACAACATGTGTTAATGCATCTACATGTGTTTAATTCGAGAGTCTAGTAGTCGACAGAAAGTACTGTAACAAGATTCATACATGACCCAATTATTACAGTCCAAGGTGTTTGAGACCACGGAGCATGCTTGCGCAAGTGGTGTGTGGCTTTCTATTAGTGTGCTCGTGGTGACCAAGCAGCAGATGCAAGAAGCCAATTTTGCTGCACGTCTAGGAGGAGCCAATCAGGAAGCCCTGCGACCACCAAATAGAGTGCACAATTAGCAAGGTCAGACAGAGGTCACTTGCAGTTACTTTTCAAGTTTGGACACACTATTCAGACAGTGTGCAGCGTCTCCTCCGAGCTCAGCAGTGCCGAGGACTGCACGTCTTATGTGTTTGTTTTGGATGCATCTATTGCTATTGCTTTCAGTTCAGGTGGACAACTTGTAGACTGTTGTTGCTATTCAAATCTACACAGTCACCCAATTAGTCAACTTCAAACTTGTTTTGTGTATAAGTTTGCGAAGAAAGGACTACTTCCATTTTGTGGTTTGAGCATACACTATGAGACATTGTTAGCCAAGGCTGTGGTGATAAGCATGGACATGCAGTAGGCCAGGCCAGCTAAACTTCCCCTCATGGTGGGCCTGCTCTGCAAAGTTTCCCTCGTGGTGGGCATGCTCTGCAAAGTTTCCCTCATGGTGGGCTTGCTCTGCAAAGTTTCCCTCATGCTGGGCATGCTCTGCAAAGTTTCCCTCGTGATGGGCCTTCTCTGCAAAGTTTCCCTACTGGTGTGCTTGCTCCCCTCATGGTGGGCTTGCTCTGCAAAGTTCCCTTCATGGTGGGCCTGCTCTGCAAAGTTTCCCTCGTGGTGGGCTTGCTCTGCAAAGTTTCCCTCATGGTGGGCCTGCTCTGCAAAGTTTCCCTCGTGGTGGGCTAGCTTGTATTATTTTGATGTGTTGCTTTTGTGCAGGGCTTGGCTATTTAGGGTGATAATTAACATGATGGAGGCGTGTACCAGAATTGTTTCTTTAAAAAAAAATTCATGTGACAATAGGGACAAATAAATAACAAGCAGTTTTGTCGTCTTCTTTATTGTCTGAGGCCAGTGAAGGTCTGTTGGTATGGAAGCTTGCCTAGCAACAGAAGAAGTGCATGGAATACATGGAGTTCTACCAAGTTGTTTTGGGATAGAACTTCGACAAAGCTCTACGTACTATGATAAGGGAAAGAGTGTTTCGGAGAGTTCTTCCATGCTGTGGTCTAAATCATTGATTGCCTTCTGCTACAGCCATATGGCTGGCCCACCTTCCTTTCCAACTGTTGCTGAAGAGGTATGGCCTCAATGCCCAACTATTTTCTTGGCATTGGCAGTGCGGATGTATTGTGTACGTGTTGCATTTGCCAAGATGTACTCTTGTGCCATGATGTGTCCATTACTCTGAAAAGCATGCATGTAATACCTCTGCTATCATCCCTAAAGGGTTAGTAAAGGGTTATTAAAGTAAGCAACTAAAGGGTTATCACTAAAACTAAAGGGTTACTAAAGTAAGCAAAGCAACTAAAGGGTTATTAAAGTAAGCAACTAAAGAATTATCATTAAAACTAAAGGGTGATTAAAGTAAGCAACTAAAGGATAATCACTAAAACTAAAGGGTTACTAAAGTAAGCAAATCAACTAAAGGGTTATTTAAAGTAAGCAACTAAAGGGTTATCATTAAAACTAAAGGGTGATTAAAGTAAGCAACTAAAGGGTTATCACTAAAACTAAAGGATTATTAAAGTAAGCAAAGCAACTAAAGGGTTATTAAAGTAAGCAACTAAAGGGTTATCATTGAAACTAAAGGGTGATTAAAGTAAGCAACAAGTAAACAACTAAAGGGTTATTAAAACTAAAGGGTTATTAAAGTGAGCAGCTAAAGGGTTAAGTGAGACATGACAGTGGTGTTACGAGTAATCTTCCTTTTTTCTTCTTGCTAATTAAAAAAAAATTCTTTTTCTCCTGCAGACCCCAAGTGATGACGCCAAAAGGGCGGAGCTTGAATTCCTGGTTGATGTAAGTTTTGAAATAATGCACACCTTGTTAGCACATCCACTAAATTCCTTGCTTGCGATTAGGCGGGCAAGCTGTCGGCAGAGGAGGCAGTTGCTATAGCAGAGAAACTGGGCCTGGTGACATCGCCTCGCGTGGGGAGAGCCATCAGCCTCACCACCACCAAACAGCTTTACAACTTCAGCGTGTACAAGTGGAACATAGGGAAGACAGTGCAAAGGTTAAACTTGCAGGTGCATACACAATTGTGCACAGTTTCAAGCTGCTAATTGGTTGTGAGCGACTATGCCTTATTTGCATATCACTATGACGTGTTTCTCTTTGTCTAGTTTGACTTCCAGTCGCTCACTCTGTCCAGTATCCAGCATGGAACCAGGACAAAGAAGATTGATTTTTCCAGCATTGAGTCCCACCAGAGTGAAGTATGTGAAACCTACACAGGGTGGGGGGTGGGGGGTGGGGGGAGGCTTTATGTTGATGGAAGGGAGTGGAGCATCTGTCTATGGTTGTGGGCCAGTTAGGGTGCAATTATAATCACTGTTGGGGGGTTAATTAGCAGCAGATTGGCTGGAAGTGTTGCTGCACTAATTAATGGAGGAAGTGGTGGACTCCTCACAGAGTGAAAGGCGACTTTCAACATGATTTTTTTTACACCGTGAGGTGTTAATTATTGCACATCCATATGTACACACATAAAAACATACATACATACATGCATACACATGTACATACATGCATATACGACCCTCCTGGTTGTTGATTAGTCTACCAGCTTCAGTAGTCTTAGTGATCCGGTTCACCTTGTGGTAGGGGGGTTCCCTACTGCACTGTTCCCTCCTTCTTCCCCTCCCCCCTCCCTCCGAGTTCCCACCTTCCTGCACATGCTCACAGGCCTTGCACTTCTCTGAGCATCTGGTACAGTGCTAGATGTCTGAGGAGTAGATGAGTTAGTTAGCTCTCAGGACAGGTGCTTGATTGAGTTAGGATCTGTAGTTGTGCTAGATGAGTTAGTTAGCTCTCAAGACAAGTGCTTGTATGAGTTAGGAGCTGTAGTTGTGCTAGATGAGTTAGTTAGCTCTCAGGACAAGTGCTTGTATGAGTTAGGAGCTGTAGTTGTGCTAGACGAGTTAGTTAGCTCTCAGGACAAGTGCTTGTATGAGTTAGGAGCTGTAATTGTGCTAGATGAGTTAGTTAGCTCTCAGGACAAGTGCTTGTATGAGTTAGGAGCTGTAGTTGTGCTAGACGAGTTAGTTAGCTCTCAGGACAAGTGCTTGTATGAGTTAGGAGCTGTAGTTGTGCTAGACGAGTTAGTTAGCTCTCAGGACAAGTGCTTGTATGAGTTAGGAGCTGTAATTGTGCTAGATGAGTTAGTTGCTCTCAGGACAAGTGCTTGCATGACTTAGGAGCTGTAGTTGTGCTAGGTGAGTTAGTTTAGCTCTCAGGACAAGTGCTTGTATGAGTTAGGAGCTGTAGTTGTGCTAGATGAGTTAGTTAGCTCTCAGCACAAGTACTTGTATGAGTTAGGAGCTGTAGTTGTGCTAGATGAGTTAGTTAGCTATCAGGAAAAGTGTTTGTATGAGTTAGGGGCTATTACGGTTGTGATACATATACATGACCTCTGAACTCCAAGTTCAAACATTTTGGAGCATGTGGTGTTTGGATAATGAAGTCAACTTCGCAAAACTCCTCCTAGAAAGTGCTTGAGGCTGAAATATAAATAAGTGGGAGTGTGTGTGTGTGTGTGTCGTGTATGGGTGTGTGATAAGTGATGTGTAGTGTGTGCATATATGGTGAGTGGATTGTATGGAGGTGTTGGTATGTGCTGTGCTGACAGAAGTGACAACTATACTGTGGGTTCTTGCTACATGCTGTAGGTTCTTGCAACATGCTGTGGGTTCTTGCAACATGATGTGGGTTCTTGCAACATGTTGTGGGTTCTTACAACATGCTGTGGGTTCTTGCAACATGCTGTGAGTTCTTGCGACATGCTGCTAATTATTTAGATGTGGTTTGATTCGGAAACCATATTACCATCAGCCTGTATTGTAGTGAGGATAGCATCCGCCATTTTCTTCTTTCCTTGAATGTTCAGGATGGGCTTCGTCTTTCAATCAAGTTCAGTTCCCAGCAACCCGAGTACGAGCTTGACGCGGACACACAAGAGGATAAGAACAAGGTGAGGTGTGGAGTCAGAGGCTGTGTGTGCGGTGTCTGTCATAGCAACATGTTGCTGTGCAGATGTGTCGGTTGGTGATGGCCATCTCCATGAGGAACTACCAGCATCGAGGCCAGCAGGATTCACTGCCTGGCCGGGACAATGGTTATGGCAATAGAATGCTCCAAGAAGGCCAAGGCTCTTCCCCGGTGATTAGCTCCGAAAGTGGACACTCAAGTGAATATAAAATAGATATGTATATATATGACTGGAACACTAGCTATTTAGAGTAGGTACTATAGAGACACTCTATACATATACAGTATGATCAGAACACTAGGTAGATACTATAGAGGCACTCTATACATATACAGTATGATCAGAACACTAGCTATTTAGAGTAGATACTATAGAGGCACTCTATACATATACAGTATGATCAGAACACTAGCTATTTAGAGTAGATACTGTAGAGGCACTCTATACATATACAGTATGATCAGAACACTAGCTATGTCGAGTAGGTTAAATATGGATTATACAGGCACTCTATATATGCAGTATGCTCATAAGGCTAGCTATGTAGAGTAGGTTAAATATTATGGAAGCACTCTATATATGCAGTATGACTGTAATGCTAGCTAGGTTAAATATGGACTAGAGGCACTCTATATATGTAAGTGTGATCACGACACCAGCTGTATTAGTTTGAAATGAAGGGGTTCACTTAGCAAGCTAACTGCGACCATGTGACTCACACATACACCCCACCATCTTCTCTCGAATGTGATAAGAGCAAATGTTTCGACAGATCTTGACTTCCTTGTTTCTCTCTTTAACCCCTTCATAATTATTGATAATGAAGAGGCCAAGTTTTCTGCACGTTATAACTCTGGACATATCCCGTGCACACATGTATAAGTTGTTGCAGGCTACATGAACATGTATGTTGCTGTTGATGGGAACATAAGCATGTATGTTGTTTATGGGAACATGAGGATATATGTTGTTGATGGGAACATGAGCATGTATGTTGTTGTTGATGGGAACATGAGGGTGTATGATGTTGTCGATGGGAACATGAGCATGTATGTTGTTTATGGGAACATGAGCATGTATGTTGTTGTTGATGGGAACATGAGATGTATGTTGTTCATAGGAACATAAAAATGTATGTTATTTATGGGAACATGAGGATATATGTTGTTTATGGGAACATGATCATGTATGTTGTTGATGAGAACATGAGGATGTATGTTGTTGTTGATGGGAACATGAGGATGTATGTTGTCGTTGATGGGAACATTAGGATGTATGTTGCTGTTGATGGAAACATGAGATGTATGTTGTTGATGGGAACATAAGAATGTATGTTGTTTATGGGAACATGAGGATATATGTTGTTGACGGGAACATGATCATGTATGTTGTTGATTGGAACATGAGGATGTATGTTGCTGTTGATGGGAACATGAGGTTGTGTTTTTTTTTTATTCCCATGTAGGGAGTGATGTCGATGATTCCTTGCAGTTCATGCCAGGCTCTGAGGGTGCCCATCAAGGAGGACATGGTGGAGAAGAGAGTCACAGTGCCAAGTACCTGCTCTTCTCAGTCACAGTGCCAAGTACCTGCTCTTCTCCAGGAACGGCTCTGTCATTGTCATGTTGCCAAGCAACATGGAAGTCCATTATCACCCCGGGCATACTTTTACTTCATCCACTACCACACCAAAAATTCCATTGCAGTTCATTAGATGCAGTGGGCGTGCACAGGAATGCCTCGACACTAGCCTAGTACAGGAGTGCATTCATGGGACTCACCCCTTGCTTTTGTGACATTTATTAAAAATAACTGTCTCTAGCATCAACTTCGTATTTTTACAACTTTGGTTGATGCTCTCATCTCTTCCTTAAGGGGAAGATTCCCCTGCTCTTTATTTTATCCAGAAGGAGCTGAAGCCTTAGCCCCCCAAGTGTTGGATATGATGTTGATTATCGAGAACGTTTTATTAAAGTTCTACATATGTTTGCCGAGTGAGTGTCTGTTGCGAGTTTCAGCATAGGTACTGTTCCAGTTCAGAGGTGAACTCAGCGGCAGGTTATTGCTTAGTCAGCATGAGCTTAAGCCACATACATATGAAGTAGGCGGAGTTACGATGACCTATAATTAGAACGACCTCCTAATTTAGACCCAGCCTGCTTGACCGAGTTGGCTAACTCACTTCTCAAGTGCTGGCTGATGAATTCCATTAAGACTTCCCAGATGTCTGTTGCTGTGAGATAGAGGCACTAATAGAGGTAAAGGGTGAACATAGGTATGCCCACTGATGACTGGATTGTTTTACACTGCGTCGGATGTGTGGGTAAAAGGGGGGGGGGGCAATGAAAAATAGATGAAAACATGAGGTGGGGGAAGAGACGGTGTAAAGAAGAAGCTGCTCTGATTTTGGTGGCCCAGCACAGCTCTGTGTGTCTATACCACCACCCTGTAGCAGATACACAGCCTGGGCTAGGAGGGCAATATATGGAGCATGAATCACTCACTGCCATGCATGGTATGCAGGTGGATGCATGTGAGTGTGCATGCTGACTGCATGTGAGTGTATGTGCTGACTGCATGTGAGTGTGTATGTGCTGACTGCATGTGAGTGTGCATGTGCTGACTGCATGTGAGTGTCACTGTGTATGTGCTGACTGCATGTGTGTGTGTGTGCTGACTGCATGTGAGTGTGCATGTGCTAACTGCATGTGAGTGTGTATGTGCTGACTGCATGTGTGTGTGTGTGCTGACTGCATGTGAGTATGTGTGTGCTGACTGCATGTGAGTGTGTATGTGCTGACTGCATGTGAGTGTGTATGTGCTGACTGCATGTGAGTGTGTATGTGCTGACTGCATGTGAGTGTTTATGTGCTGACTGCATGTGAGTGTGTGTGTGCTGACTGCATGCGAGTGTGTGTGTGCTGACTGCATGTGAGTGTGTGTGTGCTGACTGCATGTGAGTGTGTGTGCTGACTGCATGTAAGTGTGTATGTGCTGACTGCATGTGAGTGTGTGTGCTGACTGCATGTATGTGTGTGTGTGTGTGTATTTGTCGTGGCCTTGTTTCTCTGCAGGCGATGGCGGCGAGTGTTTGAGGGTGAACTGCATTACTACAAACCAGATGACTTGGAGGTAATTAATGATGATTAGTATCTATGTAGTCACTAAGGATAGGAATAAGAAGAGCATTGAGCACTGTGTCTAAGGAGAGCACTGTGTCTAAGGAGAGCATTGTGTCTAAGGAGAGCACTGTGTCTAAGGGGAGCACTGTGTCTAAGGGGAGCACTGTGTCACTGTGTCTAAGGAGAGCACTGTGTCTAAGGGGAGCACTGTGTCTAAGGAGAGCACTGTGTCTAAGGAGAGCACTGTGTCTAAGGAGAGCACTGTCTAAGCGGAGCACTGTGTCTAAGGGGAGCACTGTGTCTAAAGGGAGCACTGTGTCTAAGGGGAGCATTGTGTCTAAGGAGAGCACTGTGTCTAAGGGGAGCACTGTGTCTAAGGAGAGCACTGTGTCTAAGGAGAGCACTGGTCTATGGGGAGCACTGTGTCTAAGGGGAGCACTGTGTCTAAGGAGAGCACTGTGTCTAAGGAGAGCACTGTGTCTAAGGGGAGCACTGTGTCTAAGGGGAACAGGCTTGAGTTGTGGCTTGACCAGGTACAATGGATTGCTAAGCCGACCTCATTTTGCCAATATTGGGCACGGAGCCTGCCAATATTATTTTCAGCAAATGTTCTGAAGTCTCTTCCATTAGTTTTCTTGTTAGGTTTGCCATATTTCAGCCGGAATACTTGGGGTGAGTCACCACCTGGGGTTAACTAACGCAACATGTCCACACTCACTGGCAATACATCCACACTCACTGGCAACAAATCCACACTCGCTGGCAACACATCCAAACTCGCTGGCAACACATCCACACTCACTGGCAATGCATCCACACTCGCTGGCAACACATCCACACTCGCTGGCAACACATCCACACTCACTGGCAAAACATCCACACTTGCTGGCAACACGTCCACACTCGCAGGCCACACATCCAAACGTGCTGGCAATGCATCCACACTCACTAGCAACACATCTACACTCACTGGCAACACATCCACACTCTCTGGCAACATATCCACACTCACTGGCAACACATCCATACTCGCTGGCAATGCATCCACACTCGCTGGCAACACATCCACACTCGCTGGCAACACATCCACACTCGCTGGCAATGCATCCACACTCCCTGGCAACACATCCACACTCGCTGACAACATATCTACACTCGCTGGCAACACATCCACACTCGCTGGCAACACATCCACACTCTCTGGCAACACATCAACACTCACTGGCAACACATCCACACTCACTGGCAACACATCCACACTCACTGGCAAAACATCCACACTTGCTGGCAACATGTCTACACTCGCAGGCCACACATCCAAACGCGCGGCAACACATCCACACTCACTGGCAACACATCCACACTCGCTGGCAATGCATCCACACTCGCTGGCAACACATCCACACTCACTGGCAACACATCCACACTCGCTGGCAGCAAGTGTGGATATGTAAACATGTTGCCAGTAAGTGTGATAATATAAACATGTTGCGAGCAAGTGTGGATACATTGCGGTGTTTATCTATTAATTCCCGACCGAAGGCTAATGCATTAGCACTAGAAGCTGATTGAAGGAGAAATGTACAGAACGTTGTCTAATAACTAGCCCACATCCTCAACCCATAAATCTCTTGCTGACCAATGTTGTTATTCATATTGTTGTTTAGAACGAGTATAAGCAAATTTCATTCCCCCTACCCCCACCCCGCCCCCCCCTTCAGAATGCTCTGAACATCATCACCCTGAACCCTGATGTGACTGAAGTCAGTGTGTCAGGAAGTAATAGACTGCTGTTCTCCATGCAAGGAAGTGAGCGGAGGTTCTAGTAAATGCATCAATTGGAAGTCCTGTTGCATTTACAAACACTTTGCAAGCGAGTTAATCTTGTTCACGTTGTCTTTCAGCGGACTTTTGCAAGCTCATCAATGGGCAACAAGACAGCCGAACAGCTGAGGGATGAGTGGTATAAGGTAGAGCATTGTCATTGCTGTAGTTACGGGAATGATGTAATGACTTCTTGTGGTCGTCCTTCGGGCCATCATGACTGGCATGTTCAAGCGCCCCACCTCCTCTGGTGGTCTGAGTGGAGGCACTTCTACTGGTACGCTTTGTGTTAATAGTACACCCTTGTTGTTGAGCAGGTGTCTGTACTACGCACCTACTTGGTGTTAATAGTACACGCTTGTTGTTGAGCAGGTGTCTATACTACACATCTACTTTGTGTTAATAGTACACCCTTGTTGTTGAGCAGGTGTCTGTACTACGCACCTACTTGGTGTTAATAGTACACGCTTGTTGTTGAGCAGGTGTCTATACTACACATCTACTTTGTGTTAATAGTACACGCTTGTTGTTGAGCAGGTGTCTGTATTACGCACCTACTTTGTGCTAATAGTACACGCTTGTTGTTGATCAGGTGTCTATACTACACATCTACTTTGTGTTAATAGTACACGCTTGTTGTTGAGCAGGTGTCTGTACTACACACCTACTTGGTGTTAATAGTACACGCTTGTTGTTGAGCAGGTGTCTATACTACACATCTACTTTGTGTTAATAGTACACACTTGTTGTTGAGCAGGTGTCTGTATAACGCACCTACTTTGTGTTAATAGTACACGCTTGTTGTTGAGCAGGTGTCTGTACTACACACCTACTTGGTGTTAATAGTACACGCTTGTTGTTGAGCAGGTGTCTATACTACACATCTACTTTGTGTTAATAGTACACGCTTGTTGTTGAGCAGGTGTCTGTATTACGCACCTACTTTGTGTTAAGCACCTGCTCCACTGTTGGTTCTAGCCTCTTGTTTTAAGCGTTGGAGGTAGCCATGTCTCCGAGTGCTAGAGAGTCAGTGTTTCTTCTGTTGGTGGTGACACACTACAGATTCGTAGATATGATGTCCACGTATGACACTCACCGGACTCTGTACCATGACTTCCTGCTAGAGAATCAGCGATCTGTACCTGAAAGAGATTGGTTGCATGTTGGTCTACACACGGGCATAGTTTTAAATAGCCACTGGATGCTGGGTGCCATCTCCTTGCCGACCAGTGCTACTCAGCAGCCAGGTCACTCACCCATCATCCCAAACCATTACCCTTGTCCTAGTTGTAGCCATTACATTTCAGAAGTGGTTCACTGTGTGATGGTGTTTTATAATATCTCCAGCCAAAGATTTGGCTTTGAAGAGAAACACCATAAAGAATTCCATGAAGAAACCCACCAGTATCGATAAGCTGGTCGACCCTTTCGAGGCCATGGAACTGGACCTACCACCTGGACCTACCACCAGCAGGCAGTTCCTCTGGCACTGAAAAATCTGGAGATCGTCATTGGACCCTGGCCAAGTCTGGAGAGTGCCAATGGATGATCTCGAGCATCAGAAATAAACTGTCGTCCATTCGGAAATCAAACTCGTTAAATGCCCCCTCGCAGGATTACCTCGAGGAAATGGTGACTCCGAGAAGAGACAAGTCCATCACTGGAACGGTTTTTTATGGGGACGAGAGCATGGCAGTGACCAAGAACTTATCCGAACCAGCCAACTTCGAGCCACTGGATTTGAAGGGGAAGAACATGAATGAGCTACTGATGCTACTAAAGCCTGTAATATTAATACACTGCCCCTCTTAATTAGTATTGATTTGTTAGTGTCTAATTGTAGCATATTAAATTGCACGAAGACTGTTTTCTTCCTAGTCATTATTCTGCAGATTAGTAGATGATATTGCCCCTAGCTGCTCTCTTTATTAGCCTAGCGTACATAGGTCAGCTGCAGGTTTTGTTGTTGCCATGGTTGCTGCTGACACTAAGTAGCTATACCCTCATAATGGCCAAGAACCTCCCCTTCCATAGTCTACTGGACATAACAAAATAGTGTAAAAACTCTTTACCAGCTACAGGAGATGTAGTGTTGATTTTGAGAGCTATGGTTTTGGCAGCAAGATTCTAACCCAAATCCAGCCCACTTCTAGGTAGCTGTCAGTAGAGAGAGTCTCTATTGTTGTTGTTTTGTGTGTGAGTGTGTGTGTGTGTGTGTGTGTATGGGAGGGGTGGGGGTGGGTGTGTATAAGGGAGGTTTTACTTCGTAATAGTTAATGAGGTAGGTAGTTTAACTAAACAGAAGTCAGATTTAGAGATGAGCGTGCTCCCTGTTTCTTCTCCATTTACAGGAATTTGAGGATGTCAGCAACATTCTGGGAAATATGACCACTGGTTCCTCTAAACTGGACATGATGGTGTGTGAGTGAGTGCTTGTGTTAGTTGGGCACGGAGTCTTACACAAGGCAAGCTAGCCAATATGCTGGCAGGTCCTGTTGGTGGCTAACATGGCTCCAATTAGGGTCTTATGTGAGAGGTGTGAAAGTATTTCCAAGGGGGAGGAAGCGGTGGGGTCACAATCTTGCTTCTGGCAACGAGATAACTATGGACTTAAACTAGAATGTCATAAAAACTCTGCTCTTTTTAAGGTATATACTTCGCAGATGCGACTTTGACATTTACAATGTGCCTGTGGCTGACATACAAACTTACAAGTCTCTGGAAAAAACATGCAATTCTTCTGCACTAGCATAACACATGGCAGTCGGCTGTGCACATGGCAGTCGGCTGCGGATATGGCAATCGTCTCCGCACATGGCAGTCGGCTGCACACATGGCAGTCGGCTCCGCACATGGCAGTCGGCTCTGTACGTGGCAGTCGGCTCCGTGTCTTAGAATGCACCGGATCATAGCACTAGTAAACAGGAGGAGGATTCATTTATCATAACTCACTTCTAGTTTAAAAATGAGTAGTCAGAAGACCACCATGTCTGTACCAGTGATGACAAGCCTAGAGAGGAGCCAAGGTTAAGGAAGACCCAGAGTTTGACCAAGAGAAGCTTGAAAGTGAGAGGGAGAGCAATGCTCTGCAGGGAAGGAGGAGATGACTGAGAAACAATTGGAAGAGCATTGATTGAGGGGGCATTTTTCAGCATGACAACATCGATATCGTATACCCTCTCTGGTGATCCAGCAAGCCAGTCATGTACGTAGCTCACAGACAGCATCCTATCATTCACGGCAAGCATTAGGAAAAGCTGTGAGGCAAGTGAGTCATTCCCTGCCATCTCCTCCTCACAAACAATGGCGCAACTCACCAGCAACAAGCCACCATGGCTCTACCATTAGTGAAGAAACAATGAGCTTGTGAATACTACAACAATTAAGACATCTTATGGCAAGCTCCCGGAACAAACGATTGCATTATTCGAGAAACTAATGAGGAGGTAGCTAAAGTGAAGCGGGCAGAAACGGCAAGGTGTACGATGATATACCTGTGAGAAGCGCACTCTAAGTTCACCGAAGAACATCTGATAACCAAAACTGGTATCAGCAAGTTTGGTGAATTATGACAAGCAAACATGAACCTGTTTGACCACATGCCATACTCAACCTCACAACAGGCGACTGAAGGCTGAAACGTCACAACAAGCAACTGAAGGCTGAAACTTCACAACAAGCAACTGAAGGCTGAAACCTCACAACAAGCCACTGAAGGCTGAAACCTCACAACAAGCCACAGAACGCTGAAACCTCACAACAAGCAACTGAGGCTGAAACTTCACAATAAGCAACTGAGGCTGAAACTTCACAATAAGCAACTGAGGCTGAGACCTCGCAACAAGCAACTGAGGCTGAAACCTCACAACAAGCAACTGAAGGCTGAAACCTCACAACAAGCAACTGAGGCTGAGACCTCACAACAAGCAACTGAGGCTGAGACCTCACAACAAGTAACTGAGGCTGAAACCTCTCAACATGCAACTGAAGGCTGAAACCACACAACAAGCAACTGAGGCTGAGACCTCACAACAAGCAACTGAAGGCTGAAATCTCACAACAAGCAACTGAAGCCAAGACCCCACAACAAGCAACTGAAGGCTGAAACCTCACAACAAGCAAGTGAAGGCTGAAACCTCACAACAAGCAACTGAAGGCTGAAACCTCACAACAAGCAACTTAGGCTGAAAAACAAGCAACTGAAGGCTGAAACCTCACAACAACTAACTGAAGGCTGAAACCTCACAACAAGCAACTGAAGGCTGGAACCTCACAACAAGCAACTGAGGCTGAAAAACAAGCAACTGAAGGCTGAAACCTCACAACAAGAAACTGGAGGCTGAAACCTCACAAGTAGTCATAATCCTCACTGCTCATGCTTGAATTGTCATGAAAAGTATTGTGGTGATTTTTGACAACCTCAGCGTTAACATATCTCCATGCGATTTATTTTTAGGCATCTTAAAAGGTCAAGTTTGCCTCCATAGAAACTACCGACATCTTTACCGATAGAGCCACATCACAGTTCAAGCAGATTCTTCTTCTCACATCTTCATTCCTGGCAAATGGAACATGACCTCCAACTAATATGGAACTTCTTTGTGACTTCACATGGCGAAGATGTTGTCCATGGGATCAGAGGAATGGTGAGGAGAACAGTATGGAGGCATGTTACAGCAGAGACAAGTCATGTCACCTATGTTCAAGAATACGCTAGCCTGGCGAAGGAGGTGTGTCCCAACATTGTAGTGAAATACATACCAAAGAGTGAAATTGATGAGGAGGCAGCCATTTTGTGTGCAAAGTGGGCAATAGTTCTTTCAGTTCCCAGAGCACAGCAGCTTCATTGCATCAACCCTAATGGCAGTGGCAAGGTCAAGGTTGCTGAGGCCTCAGGTGGGACAGTGGCAAGGTCAAGGTTGCTCAGGCCTCAGGTGAGGCAGTGGCAAGGTCAAGGTTGCTCAGGCCTCAGGTGAGACAGTGGCAAGGTCAAGGTTGCTGAGGCCTCGGGTGAGGCAGTGACAAGGTCAAGGTTGCTGAAGCCTCAGGTGGGACAGTGGCAAGGTCAAGGTTGCTGGGGCCTCAGGTGAGACAGTGGCAAGGTCAAGGTTGCTGAGGCCTCAGGTGGGACAGTGGCAAGGTCAAGGTTACTGATGCCTCAGGTGAGGCAGTGGCAAGGTCAAGGTTGCTGATGGCTCAGGTGAGACAGTGGCAAGGTCAAGGTTGCTGAGACCTCAGGTGAGGCAGTGGCAAGGTCAAGGTTGCTGAGGCCTCAGGTGAGACAGTGGCAAGGTCAAGGTTGCTGAGGCCCCAGGTGACAGTGGCAAGGTCAGGGTTGCTCAGGCCTCAGGTGGGACAGTGGCAAGGTCAAGGTTGCTGAGGCCTCAGGTGAGACAGTGGCAAGGTCAAGGTTGTGAGGCCTCTGGTGAGACAGTGGCAAGGTCAAGGTTGCTGAAGCCTCAGTTGAGACAGAGTTTCAGGTTTTATCAGGTACGAAGTTCATCTTCCGTAACACCATCCAAACCACAAGTGGAGCAACAATCAGTGGGTCCCGCTGAGCCACAATTTGAGATAAAAATTGTCTTGGAGCAATTGATGATATATTGTCCTACGAAAAGCACGAAATTCCCTGCATGATGTGGTAACCTGTATTGACAAGGATGTCGGAGTCAAAGGTGTGCACAGAAGTGGCATCATTTGGAAGTAGCCAACACGTGAAGACAAGATTTGTTATAAAATGGACGACACTCTTGGCATCATAAAACCACTAGCTGCTGCTGGACACCCGAGGACAACTTAAGTGTGAAGATTTAGTAGCTTAGTGTCCATAACCATGGATGCAGAGAACTCTGCATGACTTGCCATTTTATCACTGCAAGTTTTAAAAGTGATCTCCTCAACACATGTCTAAACCCTTCAACGAGTCCAACTTCAATGGGTCTGCAGTAGATAACAGGCCAAAGTTCACAGTTTGCTCACAAACAAACATACATTCTAGAGAGCACATCATCAGCACAGGGCTACTCATATGCACCAGTAATAGCACGGGCAAGAGCCAGGCAGGACTAGTAACTTCACGGACTTCTGACAATAAATATTTCTGCATCAATTTCTCCTATTTCTCTGCACATGCCCGTCACAGTCTTTTGATCAGTTCCCCTGACCTCCAGGAAGTTGAAAGTGAAAGGTTTCCCTTTGGCTACACCTTTTAGCTGTTTTGTGTTAGCAAGTTGTTCTATGAAATGGACGTCCATTACCTAATGAAATTGCCCCAAGCTCTATTACAGGTACAGTATGCATTTTTATGTACTAGCTTTGAACCTTCTGTAGTGTGAGTGTTGAATGCCCCAGGCAAAGATTCCTCAGCAATCTTAGGGCATAGTGTTAGGTGCACAGGCCTCCCCTCCCCTCACCTCCCACTCCCCTCCTAGTTTATTTTCTCTACATCATGTTGTGTGTGTGTGTGTGTGTGTGTGTGTGTGTCCTTCCCTGTCTCCAAGTGGTAAGGCTGGATAGCATCATCAATGCTTTGGTGAACAGCTACATTGATGTGACAGGAGAAGACTTGAGGTGAGCATTAATTAAAGTGTGGTAGCTATTGCCGGACATGCAACACTTATTGTGTTGCTAATCTTCAACAAACCTCATGCTCTGTCCGCATATTCCAGCCGTGTCTTGAAAAGTGCGTGCTAATAATCAAGTCACCTCTGTCTGACCATGATGTGTATTATTTATCACTCGAGTGTTGGAGAAGGCAAGGTTTCCTGCTTGGCTCCTCGCTCGACTAGCAGAGATAACTTACTTGCAACTGCTGCTTGATCTCCATCTCTGCACTGGCAGCAGAAGGTCCATCCAATGCCTCACAGCAAGCTCTCCACTCCATGCCTCACAGCAAGCTCTCCACTCCATGCCTCACAGCAAGCTCTCCACACCACACCTCACAGCAAGCTCTCCTCTCCACACCTCACAGCAAGCTCCCCACTTACACCACACAGCAAGCTCTCCACACCACACCTCACAGCAAGCTCTCCACTCACACCTCACAGCAAGCTCTCCACTCACACCTCACAGCAAGCTCTCCACTCCACACCTCACAGCAAGCTCTCCACTCCATGCCTCACAGCAAGCTCTCCACTCCACACCTCACAGCAAGCTCTCCACTCCACACCTCACAGCAAGCTCTCCACTCCACATCTCACAGCAAGCTCTCCACTCCCAGCCTCACAGCAAGCTCTCCACTCCACACCTCACAGCAAGCTCTCCACACCACACCTCACAGCAAGCTCTCCACTCCACACCTCACAGCAAGCTCTCCACACCACACCTCACAACAAGCTCTCCACTCCACACCTCACAGCAAACTCCATGGTGGCCTGCAACATCGACCATAAACTTGTCATCAGGTCTGGGCCCAGATGATTAGTAATTAATCTCATACACCGTTCCCTTCCTAGAGACCTGTGCCATAGGTCCTAGTACAAGGCCATATCAAGTGCAAATGTCAGTTGCAAATTCAGAATGGTTCCATGAGTTCCATGCAACTCTCCTTTCTGACAGTTAAACATCGCCATGTTATTTTGGTTTTTTGACCTGGTTTCTTTGCCTCGGAATAAAACCGCATGCTGTCCAACTTCTTGCCTCTTTTTGTGAGACTTACCAGCATTTCCCGTGCAGCTGCCTGAATGTAGCGATCAGGTAACTTTTTTGGGTGCTTCATCATTTGCAACCCCCTCTGTGAATCTCCTGTATCCATCACTGGACATCTGTGACAGCTAGAGCAAGGTGATCAGTTGATCTTTTGTCTCGGGCACTGTCCACATGGGAATAGCTGGCAAATTATATATTCCAATTAGTGCTCACCAAAACCGTTTAACCTCTTTACTAATGTAAGAAGCTGAGGCTTTTGTGGTCTGCGTGTGTGCACATACCATAACTATTTCTGGTACTAGAGTAAAAGCATGTACCTAATTGGTGAACACCAGCTACAGTAGGCTTGTGTCCATGAAGTATTGCATGCAGCTGGTCCCATTAATGACTTCTTTGGTTCGATATCTCCTCCACACATACATGAAACCTTGTGGACCTCACCCATCCAAAATGTCCTTCTCCTCCCAACAGCTGGTCAGTAGCATCTGTCATGGACAGAACAGCTGTAGTAGTTGTTCCATTGTCTTTGATGGCAGAAGAAGCTCTTCATGTTCTGTCCCGTCCACCTGATCGTTTAAAACTTGCATGAAGGAGCTCCTTTGATTTGTTGGACTCAGTAGACAGCACCAGTTTATGTGGAGGTGCGCTTAGTGAATGACTTGGTTTCTGTGCTCAGCAATTGTGCAATACTCTGAACGTGGGTACTAATTAGGAAGTATATACTTCTCTCGATGTTCCCTATGCTTGTAATTGTGTGTGTACTTTTAAGCAGCTCAGATGCGGTTGAGGTCCTTTAAACAAGATAATGACAAACTAACTGGATGGTGATGAAATGGAGAGACCCATAATCCGTGACATGCAGAATGAAATCCTGGAGACCCACAACCCCTGACATGCAGAATGAAATCCTGAGAGACCCACAACCCCTGACTTACAGAATGAAACCCACAACCCCTGACATGCAGGATGAAATCCTGAGAAAGATGGCTCTGTCAGGTCTCTCGACAAGTGATGGCTTCGATCCGATCAGCACAGTTCTGGACAATTATGGGAGATGAAACTGCAGAGGCCTCTAATGAGTAGCAAGTTGTTGTCTGTTTTTGATGGTTAGATAGTGAACTGGAGACTCATGAAGAATTGGCTGGTCTCTGTGAGACTAACTCGACTCCACACAAGTGCTGCACTCTGTGATACATGATGTCCTGAACTCTGTAGTACATGATGTCCTGAACTCTGTGGTACATGATGTCCTGAACTCTGTGATACATGATGTCCTGAACTCTGTGATACATGATGTCCTGAACTCTGTGATACATGATGTCCTGAACTCTGTGGTACATGATGTCAAGAACTCTGTGGTACATGATGTCCTGAACTCTGTGATACATGATGTCCTGAACTCTGTGATACATGATGTCCTGAACTCTGTGGTACATGATGTCCTGAACTCTGTGATACATGATGTCCTGAACTCTGTGGTACATGATGTCCTGAACTCTGTGGTACATGATGTCCTGAACTCTGTGATACATGATGTCCTGGACTCTGTGGTACATGATGTCCTAAACTCTGTGGTACATGATGTCCTGAACTCTGTGATACATGATGTCCTGAACTCTGTGGTACATGATGTCCTGAACTCTGTGATACATGATGTCCTGAACTCTGTGATACATGATGGCCTTAACTCTGTGGTACATGATGGCCTTAACTCTGTGGTACGTGATGGCCTAAACTCTGTGATACATGATGTCCTGAACTCTGTGGTACATGATGTCCTGAACTCTGTGATACATGATGTCCTGAACTCTGTGGTACATGATGTCCTGAACTCTGTGGTACATGATGTCCTGAACTATGTGGTACATGATGGCCTGAACTCTGTGGTACATGATGTCCTGAACTCTGTGATACATGAAGTCCTGAACTCTGTGATACATGATGTCCTGAAATATGTGGTACATGATGTCCTGAACTCTGTGGTACATGATGTCCTGAACTCTGTGATACATGATGTCCTGAACTCTGTGGTACATGATGTCCTAAACTCTGTGATACATGATGTCCAGAACTCTGTGGTACATAATGGCATGAACTCGGTGGTACATGATGTCTTGAACTCTGTGATACATGATGTCCTGAACTCTGTGGCAGATGATGTCCTAAACTCTGTGGTATATTATGTCCTGAACTATGTGGTACATGATGGCCTGAACTCTGTGGTACATGATGTCCTGAACTCTGTAGTACATGATGGCCTGAACTCTGTGGTACATGATGTCCTGAACTCTGTGGTACATGATGTCCTGAACTCTGTGATACATGATGTCCTGAACTATGTGGTACATGATGTCCTGAACTCTGTGGTACATGTTGGCCTGCTTCGAATGGATCTTTCCACTTCAAAACCCTGGGGGCAGTGTTACGATGTTGCTGCATATATGTTGGGAGATTTGGTAGGGTAGCCAAACTGGTCCTTGATGAAGAACCCAGAGCACTGTACACTCATTGATATGGTGTTCTCAACTGGCATGCTCAGATACTATATAGGATTGCAGCGTAATGAGGGATATTTTGGACCCATTGTACGAGATTGTGAAGCTGATCAAGAAATCTCATCAACATGATGCCATGCTCCACAACCTAAGGCAACAGCTACCAGACTCCACTCAACATGATGCCATGATGCACAACCTAAGGCAACAGCTACCAGACTCCACTCAACATGATGCCATGCTCCACAACCTAAGGCAACAGCTGTCAGACTCCACTCAACATGATGCCATGCTCCACAACCTAAGGCAACAGCTATCAGACTCCACTCAACATGATGCCATGCTCCACAACCTAAGGCAACAGCTACCAGACTCAACTCAACATGATGCCATGCTGCACAACCTAAGGCAACAGCTGTCAGACTCCACTCAACATGATGCCATGCTCCACAACCTAAGGCAACAACTACCAGACTCCACTCAACATGATGCCATGCTGCACAACCTAAGGCAACAGCTACCTGACTCAACTCAACATGATGCCATGCTGCACAACCTAAGGCAACATCTACCAGACTCTACTCAACATGATGCCATGCTTCACAACCTAAGGCAACAGCTGTCAGACTCCACTCAACATGATGCCAGGCTCCACAACCAAAGGCAACAGCTACCAGACTCCACTCAACATGATGCCATGCTCCTCAACCTAAGGCAACAGCTGTCAGACTCCACTCAACATGATGCCATGCTCCACAACCTAAGGCAACAGCTGTCAGACTCCACTAAACATGATATCATGCTGCACAACCTAAGGCAACAGCTATCAGACTCCACTCAACATGATGCCATGCTCCACAACCTAAGGCAACAGCTACCAGACTCCACTCAACATGATGCCATGCTGCACAACCTAATGCAACAGCTGTCAGACTCCACTCAACATGATGCCATGCTCCACAACCTAAGGCCACAGCTACCAGACACCACTCAACATGATGCCATGCTCCACATCCTAAGGCAACAGCTACCAGACTCCACTCAACATGATGCCATGCTGCACAACCTAAGGCAACAGCTGTCAGACTCCACTCAACATGATGCCATGCTCCACAACCTAAGGCAACAGCTACAAGACTCCACTCAACATGATGCCATGCTGCACAACCTAAGGCAACAGCTACCTGACTCCACTCAACATGATGCCATGCTGCACAACCTAAGGCAACATCTACCAGACTCTACTCAACATGATGCCATGCTCCACAACCTAAGGCAACAGCTGTCAGACTCCACTCAACATGATGTCATGCTCCACAACCTAAGGCAACAGCTACCAGACTCCACTCAACATGATGCCATGCTCCACAACCTATGGCAACAGCTGTCAGACTCCACTCAACATGATGCCATGCTCCACAACCTAAGGCAACAGCTGTCAGACCCCACTCAACATGATGCCATGCTGCACAACCTAAGGCAACAGCTACCAGACTCCACTCAACATGATGCCATGCTCCACAACCTAAGGCCACAGCTACCAGACTCCACTCAACATGATGCCATGCTCCACAACCTAAGGCAACAGCTACCAGACTCCACTCAACATGATGCCATGCTCTACAACCTAAGGCAACAGCTGTCAGACTCCACTCAACATGATGCCATGCTCCACAACCTAAGGCAACAGCTGTCAGACTCCACTCAACATGATGCCATGCTCCACATCCTAAGGCAGCAGCTACCAGACTCCACTCAACATGATGCCATGCTCCATAACCTAAGGCAACAGCTACCAGACTCCCCTCAACATGATGCCATGCTCCACAACCTAAGGCAACAGCTGTCAGACTTCACTCAACATGATGCCATGCTCCACAACCTAAGGTAACAGCTACCAGACTCCACTTAAATGATGCCATGCTGCACAACCTAAGGCCACAGCTACCAGACTCCACTCAACATGATGCCATGCTGCACAACCTAAGGAAACAGCTACCTGACTCCACTCAACAAGATGCCATGTTCCACAACCTAAGGCAACAGCTGTAAGACTCCACTCAACATGATGCCATGCTGCACAACCTAAGGCAGCAGCTACCAGACTCCACTCAACATGATGCCATGCTCCACAACCTAAGGCAACACCTGTCAGACTCCACTCAACATGATGCCATGCTCCACAACCTAAGGCAACAGCTACCAGACTCCACTCAACATGACGCCATGCTCCACAACATAAGGCAACAGCTGTCAGACTCCACTCAACATGATACCATGCTGCACAACCTAAGGCAACAGCTGCCAGACTATACTCGACATAATGCCTTGCTCAACAACCTAAGGCAACAGCTACCAGACTCCACTCGACATGATGCCATGCTCCACAACCTAAGGCAACAGCTACCAGACTCCACTCAACATGATGCCATGCTCCACAACCTAAGGCAACAGCTACCAGACTCCACTCAACATGATGCCATGCTCCACAACCTAATGCAACAGCTATCAGACTCCACTCAACATGACACCATGCTGCACAACCTAAGGCAACAGCTACCAGACTCCACTCAACATGATGCCATGCTCCACAACCTAAGGCAACAGCTGTTAGACTCCACTCAACATGATGCCATGCTCCACAACCTAAGGCAACAGCTACCAGACTCCACTCAACATGATGCCATGCTCCACAACCTAAGGCAACAGCTGTCAGACTCCACTCAACATGATATCATGCTCCGCAACCTAAGGCAACAGCTACCAGACTCAACTCAACATGATGCCATGCTCCACAACCTAAGGCAACAGCTACCAGACTCCACTCAACATGATGCCATGCTCCACAACCTAAGGCAACAGCTGTCAGACTCC
Source organism: Cladorhizidae sp. MBARI D1340-BT2 (assembly GCA_028752905.1). Classification (NCBI taxonomy): domain Eukaryota; kingdom Metazoa; phylum Porifera; class Demospongiae; order Poecilosclerida; family Cladorhizidae; species Cladorhizidae sp. MBARI D1340-BT2. Next base: position 14,235,614 of record JAQNBH010000018.1, read on the forward strand.
ACTCAACATGATGCCATGCTCCACAACCTAAGGCAACAGCTGTCAGACTCAACTCAACATGATGCCATGCTGCACAACCTAAGGCAACAGCTACCAGACTCCACTCAACATGATGCCATGCTCCACAACCTAAGGCCACAGCTACCAGACTCCACTAAACATGATGCCATGCTCCACAACCTAAGGCAACAGCTACCAGACTCCACTCAACATGATGCCATGCTCCACAACCTAAGGCAACAGCTGTCAGACTCCACTCAACATGATGCCATGCTCCACAACCTAAGGCAACAGCGGTCAGACTCCACTCAACATGATGCCATGCTTCACAACCTAAGGCAACAGCTACCAGACTCCACTCAACATGATGCCATGCTCCATAACCTAAGGCAACAGCTACCAGACTCCACTCAACATGATGCCATGCTCCACAACCTAAGGCAACAGCTGTCAGACTCCACTCAACATGATGCCATGCTCCACAACCTAAGGCCACAGATACCAGACTCCACTCAACATGATGCCATGATGCACAACCTAAGGAAACAGCTACCAGGCTCCACTCAACATGATGCCATGTTCCACAACCTAAGGCAACAGCTGTCAGACTCCACTCAACATGATGCCATGCTGCACAACCTAAGGCTACAGCTACCAGACTCCACTCAACATGATGCCATGCTCCACAACCTAAGGCAACAGCTGTCAGACTCCACTCAACATGATGCCATGCTCCACAACCTAAGGCAACAGCTACCAGACTCCACTCAACATGATGCCATGCTGCACAACCTAAGGCAACAGCTACCTGACTCCACTCAACATGATGCCATGCTGCACAACCTAAGGCAACATCTACCAGACTCTACTCAACATGATGCCATGCTCCACAACCTAAGGCAACAGCTGTCAGACTCCACTCAACATGATGCCATGCTCCACAATCTAAGGCAACAGCTACCAGACTCCACTCAACATGATGCCATGCTCCACAACCTAAGGCAACAGCTGTCAGACTCCACTCAACATGATGCCATGTCCACAACCTAAGGCAACAGCTGTCAAACTCCACTCAACATGATGCCATGCTCCACAACCTAAGGCAACAGCTACCAGACTCCACTCAACATGATGCCATGCTTCACAACCTAAGGCAACAGCTACCAGACTCCACTCAACATGATGCCATTCTCCATAACCTAAGGCAACAGCTACCAGACTCCACTCAACATGATGCCATGCTCCACAACCTAAGGCAACAGCTGTCAGACTCCACTCAACATGATGCCATGCTCCACAACCTAAGGTAACAGCTACCAGACTCCACTCAACATGATGCCATGCTGCACAACCTAAGGCCACAGCTACCATCTCCACTCAACATGATGCCATGATGCACAACTTAAGGCAACAGCTACCAGACTCAACTCAACATGATGCCATGTTCCTCAACCTAAGGCAACAGCCGTCAGACTCCACTCAACATGATGGCATGCTGCACAACCTAAGGCTACAGCTACCAGACTCCACTCAACATGATGCCATGCTCCACAACCTAAGGCAACAGCTGTCAGACTCCACTCAACATGATGCCATCCTCCACAACCTAAGGCAACAGCTACCAGACTCCACTCAACATGATCCCATGCTCCACAACCTAAGGCAACAGCTGTCAGACTCCACTCAACATGATGCCATGCTGCACAACCTAAGGAAACAGCTGCCAGACTACACTCGACTTAATGCCATGCTCCACAACCTAAGGCAACAGCTACCAGACTCCACTCGACATGATGCCATGCTCCACAACCTAAGGCAACAGCTACCAGACTCCACTCAACATGATGCCATGCTCCACAACCTAAGGCAACAGCTACCAGACTCCACTCAACATGATGCCATGCTCCACAACCTAAGGAAACAGCTATCAGACTCCACTCAACATGATGCCATGCTCCACAACCTAAGGCAACAGCTGTCAGACTCCACTCAACATGATGCCATGATCCACAACCTAAGGCAACAGCTACCAGACTTCACTCAACATGATGCTATGCTCCACAACCTAAGGCAACAGCTACCAGACTCTACTCAACATGATGCATTGCTCCACCACCTAAGACAATAGCTGTCAGACTCCACTCAACATGATGCCATGGTCCACAACCTAAGGCAACAGCTGCCAGACTCCAATCAACATAATGCCATGCTGCACAACCTAAGGCAACAGCTATCAGACTCCACTCAACAAGATGCCATGCTCCACAACCTAAGGAAACAGCTACCAGACTCCACTAAACATGATGCCATGCTCCACAACCTAAGGCAACACTACCAGACTCCAGTCAACATGATGCCATGCTCCACAACCTAAGGCAACAGCTATCAGACTCCACTCAACATGATGCCATGCTCCACAACCTAAGGCAACAGCTACCAGACTCCACTCAACATGATGCCATGCCCTACAACCTAAGGCAACAGCCCACTCAACATGATGCCATGCTCCACAACCTAAGGCAACAGCTACCAGATTCTACTCAACATGATGCCTTGCTCCACAACCTAAGGCAAAAGCTACCAGACTCCAGTCAACATGATGCCATGCTCCACAACCTAAGGCAACAGCTACCAGACTCCACTTAACATGATGCCATGCTCCACAACCTAAGGCAACAGCTACCAGACTCCACTCAACATGATGCCATGCTCCACAACCTAAGGCAACAGTACCAGACTCCACTCAACATGATGCCATGCTCCACAACCTAAGGCAACAGCTACCAGACTCCACTCAACATGATGCCATGCTCCACAACCTAAGGCAACAGCTGTCAGACTCCACTCAACATGACGCCATGCTGCACAACCTAAGGCAACAGTTACCAGACTCCACTCAACATGATGCCATGCTCCACAACCTAAGGCAACAGCTATCAGACTCCACTCAACATGATGCCATGCTCCACAACTTAAGGCAACAGCTGTCAGACTCCACTCAACATGATGCCATGCTCCACATCCTAAGGCAACAGCTACCAGACTCCACTCAACATGATGCCATGCTCCACAACCTAAGGCAACAGCTACCAGACTCAACTCAACATGATGCCATGCTCCATAACCTAAGGCAACAGCTGTCAGACTCAACTCAACATGATGCCATGATCCACAACCTAAGGCAACAGCTACCAGACTTCACTCAACATGATGCTATACTCCATAACCTAAGGCAACAGCTACCAGACTCTAATCAGCATGATGCCTTGCTCCACAACCTAAGACAATAGCTGTCAGACTCCACTGAACATGATGCCATGGTCCACAACCTAAGGCAACAGCTGCCAGACTCCAATCAACATAATGCCATGCTGGACAACCTAAGGCAACAGCTATCAGACTCCACTCAACATGATGCCATGCTCCACAACCTAAGGAAACAGCTACCAGACTCCACTAAACATGATGCCATGCTCCACAACCTAAGGCAACACTACCAGACTCCAGTCAACATTATGCAATGCTCCACAACCTAAGGCAACAGCTATCAGACTCCACTCAACATGATGCCATGCTCCACAACCTAAGGCAACAGCTACCAGACTCCACTCAACATGATGCCATGCTCTACAACCTAAGGCAACAGCCCACTCAACATGATGCCATGCTCCACAACCTAAGGCAACAGCTACCAGACTCTACTCAACATGATACCTTGCTCCACAACCTAAGGCAACAGCTACCAGACTCCAGTCAACATGATGCCATGCTCCACAACCTAAGGCAACAGCTACCAGACTCCACTCAACATGATGCCACGCTCCACAACCTAAGGCAACAGCTAACAGACTCCACTCAACATGATGCCTTGCTCCACAACCTAAGGCAACAGCTACCAGACTCCACTCAACATGATGCCATGCTCCACAACCTAAGGCAACAGCTACCAGACTCCACTCAACATGATGCCATGCTCCACAACCTAAGGCAACAGATGTCAGACTCCACTCAACATGACGCCATGCTGACCAACCTAAGGCAACAGTTACCAGACTCCACTCAACATGATGCCATGCTCCACAACCTAAGGCAACAGCTATCAGACTCCACTCAACATGATGCCATGCTCCACAACTTAAGGCAACAGCTGTCAGACTCCACTCAACATGATGCCATGCTCCACAACCTAAGGCAACAGCTACCAGACTCCACTCAACATGATGCCATGCTCCATAACCTAAGGCAACAGCTACCAGACTCAACTCAACATGATGCCATGCTCCACAACCTAAGGCAACAGCTGTCAGACTCCACTCAACATGATGCCATGCTGCACAACCTAAGGCAACAGCTACCAGACTCCACTCAACATGATGCCATGCTCCACAACCTAAGGCAACAGCTGTCAGACTCCACTCAACATGATGCCATGCTCCACAACCTAAGGCAACAGCTATCAGACTCCACTCAACATGATGCCATGCTCCACAACCTAAGGCAACAGCTGTCAGACTCCACTCAACATGATGCCATGCTGCACAACCTAAGGCAACAGCTGCCAGACTACACTCGACATAATGCCTTGCTCCACAACCTAAGGCAACAGCTACCAGACTCCACTCGACATGATGCCATGCTCCACAACCTAAGGCAACAGCTACCAGACTCCACTCAACATGATGCCATGCTCCACAACCTAAGGCAACAGCTACCAGACTCCACTCAACATGATGCCATGCTCCACAACCTAATGCAACAGCTATCAGACTCCACTCAACATGATGCAATCCTCCACAACCTAAGGCAACAGCTGTCAGACTCTACTCAACATGATGCCATGCTCCACAACCTCAGGCAACAGCTACGAGACTTCACTCAACATGATGCTATGCTCCACAACCTAAGGCAACAGCTACCAGACTCTACTCAATATGATGCCTTGCTCCACAACCTAAGACAGTAGCTGTCAGACTCCACTCAACATGATGCCATGGTTCACAACCTAAGGCAACAGCTACCAGACTCCACTCAACATGATGCCATGCTCCACAACCTAAGGCAACAGCTACCAGACTCCACTCAACATGATGCCATGCTTCACAACCTAAGGCAACAGCTACCAGACTCCACTCAACATGATGCCATTCTCCATAACCTAAGGCAACAGCTACCAGACTCCACTCAACATGATGCCATGCTCCATAACCTAAGGCAACAGCTACCAGAATCCACTCAACATGATGCCATGCTCCACAACCTAAGGCAACAGCTGTCAGACTCCACTCAACATGACACCATGCTGCACAACCTAAGGCAACAGCTACCAGACTCCACTCAACATGATTCCATGCTCCACAACCTAAGGCAACAGCTGTCAGACTCCTCTCAACATGATGCCATGCTCCACAACCTATGGCAACAGCTACCAGACTCCACTCAACATGATGCCATGCTCCACAACCTAAGGCAACAGCTGTCAGACTCCACTCAACATGATGTCATGCTCCACAACCTAAGGCAACAGCTACCAGACTCCACTCAACATGATGCCATGCTCCACAACCTAAGGCAACAGCTGTCAGACTCCACTCAACATGATGCCATGCTCCACAACCTAAGGCAACAGCTGTCAGACTCCACTTAACATGATCCCATGCTGCACAACCTAAGGCCACAGCTACCAGACTCCACTCAACATGATGCCATGCTCCACAACCTAAGGCAACAGCTACCAAACTCCACTCAACATGATGCCATGCTCCACAACCTAAGGCAACAGCTGTCAGACTCCACTCAACATGATGCCATGCTCCACAACATAAGGCAACAGCTGTCAGACTCCACTCAATATGATGCCATGCTTCACAACCTAAGGCAACAGCTACCAGACTCCACTCAACATGATGCCATGCTCCATAACCTAAGGCAACAGCTACCAGAATCCACTCAACATGATGCCATGCTCCACAACCTAAGGCAACAGCTGTCAGACTCCACTCCACATGATGCCATGCTGCACAACCTAAGGCCACAGCTACCAGACTCCACTCAACATGATGCCATGCTGCACAACCTAAGGAAACAGCTACCAGACTCCACTCAACATGATGCCATGTTCCACAACCTAAGGCAACAGCTGTCAGACTCCACTCAACATGATGCCATGCTGCACAAACTAAGGCTACAGCTACCAGACTCCACTCAACATGATGCCATGCTCCACAACCTAAGGCAACAGCTGTCAGACTCCACTCAACATGATGCCATGCTCCACAACCTAAGGCAACAGCTACCAGACTCTACTCAACATGATGCCATGCTCCACAACCTAACGCAACAGCTACCAGACTCGACTCGACATGATGCCATGCTCCACAACCTAAGGCAACAGCTACCAGACTCCACTCAACATGATGCCATGCTCCACAACCTAAGGCAAAAGCTACCAGACTCCACTCAACATGATGCCATACTCCACAACCTAAGGCAACAGCTATCAGACTCCAGTCAACATGATGCCATGCTCCACAACCTAAGGCAACAGCTGTCAGACTCCAATCAACATGATGCCATGATCCACAACCTAAGGCAACAGCTACCAGACTGCACTCAACATGATGCTATGCTCCACAACCTAAGGCAACAGCTACCAGACTCTACTCAACATGATGCCTTGCTCCACAACCTAAGACAATAGCTGTCAGACTCCACTCAACATGATGCCATGGTCCACAACCTAAGGCAACAGCTGCCAGACTCCACTCAACATAATGCCATGCTGCACAACCTAAGGCAACATTTATCAGACTCCACTCAACACGATGCCATGCTCCACAACCTAAGGAAACAGCTACCAGACTCCACAAAACATGATGCCATGCTCCACAACCTAAGGCAACACTACCAGACTCCAGTCAACATGATGTCATGCTCCACAACCTAAGGCAAAAGCTATCAGACTCCACTCGACATGATGCCATGCTCCACAACCTAAGGCAACAGCTACCAGACTCCACTCAACATGATGCCTTGCTCTACCACCTAAGGCAACAGCCCACTCAACATGATGCCATGCTCCACAATCTAAGACAACAGCTACCAAACTCTACTCAACATGATGCCTTGCTCCACAACCTAAGGCAACAGCTACCAGACTCCACTCAACATGATGCCATGCTCCACAACCTAAGGCAACAGCTACCAGACTCCACTCAACATGATGCCATGCTCCACAACCTAAGGAAACAGCTATCAGACTCCACTCAACATGATGCCATGCTCCACAACCTAAGGCAACAGCTACCAGTCTCCACTCAACATGATGCCATGCTCCACAACCTAAGGCAACAGCTACCAGACTCCACTCAACATGATGCCATGCTCCACAACCTAAGGCAACAGCTGTCAGACTCCACTCAACATGACGCCATGCTGCACAACTTAAGGCAACAGTTACCAGACTCCACTCAACATGATCCCATGCTGCACAACCTAAGGCAACAGCTATCAGACTGCACTCAACATGATGCCATGCTCCACAACTTAAGGCAACGGCTGTCAGACTCCACTCAACATGATGCCATGCTCCACAACCTAAGGCAACAGCTACCAGACTCCACTCAACATGATGCCATGCTCCACAACCTAAGGCAACAGCTACCAGACTCCACTCAACATAATGCCATGCTCCACAACCTAAGGCAACAGCTATCAGACTCCACTCAACATGATGCCATGCTCCACAACCTAAGGCAACAGCTACTAGACTCCACTCAACATGATTCCATGCTCCACAACCTAAGGCAACAGTTACCAGACACCACTCAACATGATGCCATGCTCCACAACCTAAGGCAACAGCTGTCAGACTCCACTCAACATGATGCCATGCTCCACAACCTAAGGCAACAGCTATCAGACTCCACTCAACATGATGCCATGCTCCACAACCTAAGGCAACAGCTGTCAGACTCCACTCAACATGATGCCATGCTCCATAACCTAAGGCAACAGCTATCAGACTCCACTCAACATGATGCCATGCTCCACAACCTAAGGCAAGAACTATCAGACTCCACTCAACATGATGCCATGCTCTACAACCTAAGGCAACAGCTACCAGACACTCTACTCAACATGATGCCATGATCCACAACCTAAGGAAACAGCTGTCAGACTCCACTCAACATGATGCCATGCTCCACATCCTAAGGCAACAGCTGCCAGGCTCCACTCAACATGATGCCATGCTCCACAACCTAAGGAAACAGCTGTCAGAATCCACTCAACGTGATGCCATGCTCATTAACCTAAGTAAACAGTTGTCAGACTCTACTCAACATGATGCCATGCTCCACAACCTAAGGAAACAGCTACCAGACTCCACTCAACATGATGCCATGCTCCACAACCTAAGGCAACAGCTACCAGACTCCACTCAACATGATGCCATGCTAAACAACCTAAGGCAACAGCTACCAGACTCCACTGAACATGATGCCATGCTCCACAACCTAAGGCAAAAGCTACCAGACTCCACTCAACATGATGCCATGTTCCAGAACCTAAGGCAACAGCTACCAGACTCCACTCAACATAATGCCATGCTCCACAACCTAAGGCAACAGCTACCAGACTCCACTCAACATGATGCCATGCTCCACAACCTAAGGCAACAGCTGTCAGACTCCACTCAACATGATGCCATGCTCCACAACCTAAGGCAACAGCTATCAGATTCCACTCAACATGTTGCCATGCTCCACAACTTAAGGCAACATCTGTCAGACTCCACTCAACATGATGCCATGCTCCACAACCTAAGGCAACAGCTACCAGACTCCATCAACATGATGCCATGCTCCACAACCTAAGGCAACAGCTACCAGACTCCACTCAACATGATGTCATGCTCCACAACCTAAGGCAACAGCTATCAGACTCTACTCAACATGATGCCATGCTCCACAACCTAAGGCAACAGCTATCAGACTCCACTCAACATGATGCCATGCTCCACAACCTAAGGCAACAGCTGTCAGACTCAACTCAACATGATGCCATGCTCCACAACCTAAGGCAACAGCTACCAGACTTCATTCAATATGATGCTATGCTCTACAACCTAAGGCAACAGCTACCAGACTCTACTCAACATGATGCCTTGCTCCACAACCTAAGACATTAGCTGTCAGACTCCACTCAACATGATGCCATGGTCCACAACCTAAGGCAACAGCTGCCAGACTCCACTCAACATAATACCATGCTGCACAACCTAAGGCAACAGCTATCAGACTCCACTCAACATGATGCCATGCTCCACAACCTAAGGAAACAGCTACCAGACTCCACTAAACATGATGCCATGCTCCACAAACTAAGGCAACACTACCAGACTCCAGTCAACATGATGCCATGCTGCACAACCTAAGGCAACAGCTATCAGACTCAACTCAACATGATGCCATGCTCCACAACCTAAGGCAACAGCTACCAGACTCCACTCAACATAATGCAATGCTCTACAACCTAAGGCAACAACCCACTCAACATGATGCCATGCTCCACAACCTAAGGCAACAGCTACCAGACTCTACTCAACATGATGCCTTGCTCCACAACCTAAGGCAACAGCTACCAGACTCCACTAAACATGATGCCATGCTCCACAACCTAAGGCAACAGCTACCAGACTCCACTCAACATGATGCCATGCTCCACAACCTAAGGCAACAGCTACCAGACTCCACTCAACATGATGCCATGCTCCACAACCTAAGGCAACAGCTACCAGACTCCACTCAACATGATGCCATGCTACACAACCTAAGGCAACAGCTACCAGACTCCACTCAACATGATGCCATGCTCCACAACCTAAGGCAACAGCTGTCAGACTCCACTCAACATGACGCCATGCTGCACAACCTAAGGCAACAGATACCAGACTCCACTCAACAAGATGCCATGCTCCACAACCTAAGGCAACAGCTATCAGACTGCACTCAACATGATGCCATGCTCCACAACTTAAGGCAACAGCTGTCAGACTCCACTCAACATGATGCCATGCTCCACAACCTAAGGCAACAGCTACCAGACTCCACTCAACATGATGCCATGCTCCACAACCTAAGGCAACATCTACCAGACTCCACTCAACATAATGCCATGCTCCACAACCTAAGGCAACAGCTATCAGACTCCACTCATTATGATGCCATGCTCCACAACCTAAGGCAACAGCTACTAGACTCCACTCAACATGATGCCATGCTCCACAACCTAAGGCAACAGGTACCAGACACCACTCAACATGATGCCATGCTCCACAACCTAAGGCAACAGCTGTCAGACTCCACTCAACATGATGCCATGCTCCACAACCTAAGGCAACAGCTATCAGACTCCACTCAACATGATGCCATGCTCCACAACCTAAGGCAACAGCTGTCAGACTCCACTCAACATGATTCCATGCTCCATAACCTAAGGCAACAGCTATCAGACTCCACTCAACATGATGCCATGCTCCACAACCTAAGGCAACAGCTACCAGACACTCTACTTAACATGATGCCATGATCCACAACCTAAGGAAACAGCTGTCAGACTCCACTCAACATGATGCCATGCTCCACATCCTAAGGCAACAGCTGTCAGAATCCACTCAACATGATGCCATGCTCATTAACCTAAGGAAACAGCTGTCAGACTCTACTTAACATGATGCCATGCTCCACAACCTAAGGAAACAGCTACCAGACTCCACTCAACATGATGCCATGCTCCACAACCTAAGGCAACAGCTACCAGACTCCACTCAACATGATGCCATGCTAAACAACCTAAGGCAACAGCTACCAGACTCCACTTAACATGATGCCATGCTCCACAACCTAAGGCAAAAGCTACCAGACTCCACTCAACATGATGCCATGCTCCACAACCTAAGGCAACAGCTACCAGAAACCACTCAACATAATGCCATGCTCCACAACCTAAGGCAACAGCTACCAGACTCCACTCAACATGATGCCATGCTCCACAACCTAAGGCAACAGCTGTCAGACTCCACTCAACATGATGCCATGCTGCACAACCTAAGGCAACAGCTACCAGACTCCACTCAACATGATGCCATGCTCCACAACCTAAGGCAACAGCTATCAGACTCCACTCAACATGTTGCCATGCTTCACAACTTAAGGCAACATCTGTCAGACTCCACTCAACATGATGCGATGCTCCACAACCTAAGGCAACAGCTACCAGACTCCACTCAACATGATGCCATGCTCCACAACCTAAGGCAACAGCTACCAGACTCCACTCAACATGATGTCAAGCTCCACAACCTAAGGCAACAGCTATCAGACTCCACTCAACATGATGCCATGCTCCACAACCTAAGGCAACAGCTATCAGACTCCACTCAACATGATGCCATGCTCCACAACCTAAGGCAACAGCTGTCAGACTCCACTCAACATGATGCCATGCTCCACAACCTAAGGCAACAGCTACCAGACTTCACTCAACATGATGCTATGCTCTACAACCTAAGGCAACAGCTACCAGACTCTACTCAACATGATGCCTTGCTCCACAACCTAAGACAATAGCTGTCAGACTCCACTCAACATGATGCCATGGTCCACAACCTAAGGCAACAGCTAGCAGACTCCACTCAACATAATGCCATGCTGCACAACCTAAGGCAACAGCTATCAGATTCCACTCAACATGATGCCATGCTCCACAACCTAAGGAAACAGCTACCAGACTCCACTAAACATGATGCCTTGCTCTACAAACTAAGGCAACACTACCAGACTCCAGTCAACATGATGCCATGCTCCACAAACTAAGGCAACACTACCAGACTCCAGTCAACATGATGCCATGCTGCACAACCTAAGGCAACAGCTATCAGACTCCACTCAACATGATGTCATGCTCCACAACCTAAGCCAACAGCTGTCAGACTCCACTCAACATGATGCCATGCTCTATAACCTAAGGCAACAGCTATCAGACTCCACTCAACATGATGACATGCTCCACAACCTAAGGCAACAGCCTCCACTCAACATGATGACATGCTCCACAACCTAAGGCAACAGCTATCAGACTCCTCTCAACATGATGCCATGCTCCACAACCTAAGGCAACAGCTACCAGACTCCACTAAACATGATGCCATGCTCCACAACCTAAGGCAACAGCTACCAGACTCCACTCAACATAATGCCATGCTCCACAACCTAAGGCAACAGCTGTCAGACTCCTCTCAACATGATGCCATGCTCCACAACCTAAGGCAACAGCTGTCAGACTCCACTCAACATGATGCCATGCTCCACAATCTAAGGCAACAGCTACCAGACTCCACTCAACATGATGCCATGCTCCACAACCTAAGGCAACAGCTGTCAGACTCCACTCAACATGATGCCATGCTCCACAACCTAAGGCAACAGCTACTAGACTCCACTCAACATGATGCCATGCTCCACAATCTAAGGCAACAGCTGTCAGACTCCACTCAACATGATGCCATGCTCAACAACCTAAGGCAACAGCTATCAGACACTCTACTCAACATGATGCCATGCTCCACATCCTAAGGCAACAGCTGCCAGGCTCCACTCAACATGATGCCATGCTCCACAACCTAAGGAAAGAGCTGTCAGAATCCACTCAACATGATGCCATATTCATTAACCTAAGGAAACAGCTGTCAGACTCCACTCAACATGATGCCATGCTCCACAACCTAAGGCAACAGCTACCAGACTCCACTCAACATGATGCCATGCTCCACAACCTAAGGCTACATCTGTCAGACTCCACTCAACATGATGCCATGCTCCACAACCTAAGGCAACAGCTGCCAGACTCCACTCAACATGATGCCATGCTCCACAACCTAAGGCAACAGCTGCCAGACTCCACTCAACATGATGCCATGCTCCACAACCTAAGGCAACAGCCCACTCAACATGATGCCATGCTCCACAACTTAAGGTAACAGTTATCAGACTCCACTCAACATGATGCCATGCTCCACAACCTAAGGCAACAGCTACCAGACAATCTACTAAACATGATGCCATGATCCACAACCTAAGGAAACATCTGTCAGACTACAGTCAACATGATGCCAAGCTCCACAACCTAAGGCAACAGCTGCCAGACTCCACTCAACATGATGCCATGCTCCACAACCTAAGGAAACAGCTGTCAGAATCCACTCAACATGATGCCATGCTCATTAACCTAAGGAAACAGCTGTCAGACTCTACTCAACATAATGCCATGCTCCACAACCTAAGGAAACAGCTACCAGACTCCACTCAACATGTTGCCATGCTCCACAACCTAAAGCAACAGCTACCAGACTCCACTCAACATGATGCCATGCTACACAACCTATGGCAAAAGCTATCAGACTCCACTCGACATGATGCCATGCTCCACAACCTAAGGCAACAGCTACCAGACTCCACTCAACATGATGCCTTGCTCTACCACCTAAGGCAACAGCCCACTCAACATGATGCCATGCTCCACAATCTAAGACAACAGCTACCAAACTCTACTCAACATGATGCCTTGCTCCACAACCTAAGGCAACAGCTACCAGACTCCACTCAACATGATGCCATGCTCCACAACCTAAGGCAACAGCTACCAGACTCCACTCAACATGATGCCATGCTCCACAACCTAAGGAAACAGCTATCAGACTCCACTCAACATGATGCTATGCTCCACAACCTAAGGCAACAGCTACCAGTCTCCACTCAACATGATGCCATGCTCCACAACCTAAGGCAACAGCTACCAGACTCCACTCAACATGATGCCATGCTCCACAACCTAAGGCAACAGCTGTCAGACTCCACTCAACATGACGCCATGCTGCACAACTTAAGGCAACAGTTACCAGACTCCACTCAACATGATCCCATGCTGCACAACCTAAGGCAACAGCTATCAGACTGCACTCAACATGATGCCATGCTCCACAACTTAAGGCAACGGCTGTCAGACTCCACTCAACATGATGCCATGCTCCACAACCTAAGGCAACAGCTACCAGACTCCACTCAACATGATGCCATGCTCCACAACCTAAGGCAACAGCTACCAGACTCCACTCAACATAATGCCATGCTCCACAACCTAAGGCAACAGCTATCAGACTCCACTCAACATGATGCCATGCTCCACAACCTAAGGCAACAGCTACTAGACTCCACTCAACATGATTCCATGCTCCACAACCTAAGGCAACAGTTACCAGACACCACTCAACATGATGCCATGCTCCACAACCTAAGGCAACAGCTGTCAGACTCCACTCAACATGATGCCATGCTCTACAACCTAAGGCAACAGCTATCAGACTCCACTCAACATGATGCCATGCTCCACAACCTAAGGCAACAGCTGTCAGACTCCACTCAACATGATGCCATGCTCCATAACCTAAGGCAACAGCTATCAGACTCCACTCAACATGATGCCATGCTCCACAACCTAAGGCAAGAACTATCAGACTCCACTCAACATGATGCCATGCTCTACAACCTAAGGCAACAGCTACCAGACACTCTACTCAACATGATGCCATGATCCACAACCTAAGGAAACAGCTGTCAGACTCCACTCAACATGATGCCATGCTCCACATCCTAAGGCAACAGCTGCCAGGCTCCACTCAACATGATGCCATGCTCCACAACCTAAGGAAACAGCTGTCAGAATCCACTCAACATGATGCCATGCTCATTAACCTAAGTAAACAGTTGTCAGACTCAACTCAACATGATGCCATGCTCCACAACCTAAGGAAACAGCTACCAGACTCCACTCAACATGATGCCATGCTCCACAACCTAAGGCAACAGCTACCAGACTCCACTCAACATGATGCCATGCTAAACAACCTAAGGCAACAGCTACCAGACTCCACTGAACATGATGCCATGCTCCACAACCTAAGGCAAAAGCTACCAGACTCCACTCAACATGATGCCATGTTCCAGAACCTAAGGCAACAGCTACCAGACTCCACTCAACATAATGCCATGCTCCACAACCTAAGGCAACAGCTACCAGACTCCACTCAACATGATGCCATGCTCCACAACCTAAGGCAACAGCTGTCAGACTCCACTCAACATGATGCCATGCTCCACAACCTAAGGCAACAGCTATCAGATTCCACTCAACATGTTGCCATGCTCCACAACTTAAGGCAACATCTGTCAGACTCCACTCAACATGATGCCATGCTCCACAACCTAAGGCAACAGCTACCAGACTCCATCAACATGATGCCATGCTCCACAACCTAAGGCAACAGCTACCAGACTCCACTCAACATGATGTCATGCTCCACAACCTAAGGCAACAGCTATCAGACTCTACTCAACATGATGCCATGCTCCACAACCTAAGGCAACAGCTATCAGACTCCACTCAACATGATGCCATGCTCCACAACCTAAGGCAACAGCTGTCAGACTCAACTCAACATGATGCCATGCTCCACAACCTAAGGCAACAGCTACCAGACTTCATTCAATATGATGCTATGCTCTACAACCTAAGGCAACAGCTACCAGACTCTACTCAACATGATGCCTTGCTCCACAACCTAAGACATTAGCTGTCAGACTCCACTCAACATGATGCCATGGTCCACAACCTAAGGCAACAGCTGCCAGACTCCACTCAACATAATACCATGCTGCACAACCTAAGGCAACAGCTATCAGACTCCACTCAACATGATGCCATGCTCCACAACCTAAGGAAACAGCTACCAGACTCCACTAAACATGATGCCATGCTCCACAAACTAAGGCAACACTACCAGACTCCAGTCAACATGATGCCATGCTGCACAACCTAAGGCAACAGCTATCAGACTCAACTCAACATGATGCCATGCTCCACAACCTAAGGCAACAGCTACCAGACTCCACTCAACATAATGCAATGCTCTACAACCTAAGGCAACAACCCACTCAACATGATGCCATGCTCCACAACCTAAGGCAACAGCTACCAGACTCTACTCAACATGATGCCTTGCTCCACAACCTAAGGCAACAGCTACCAGACTCCACTAAACATGATGCCATGCTCCACAACCTAAGGCAACAGCTACCAGACTCCACTCAACATGATGCCATGCTCCACAACCTAAGGCAACAGCTACCAGACTCCACTCAACATGATGCCATGCTCCACAACCTAAGGCAACAGCTACCAGACTCCACTCAACATGATGCCATGCTACACAACCTAAGGCAACAGCTACCAGACTCCACTCAACATGATGCCATGCTCCACAACCTAAGGCAACAGCTGTCAGACTCCACTCAACATGACGCCATGCTGCACAACCTAAGGCAACAGATACCAGACTCCACTCAACAAGATGCCATGCTCCACAACCTAAGGCAACAGCTATCAGACTGCACTCAACATGATGCCATGCTCCACAACTTAAGGCAACAGCTGTCAGACTCCACTCAACATGATGCCATGCTCCACAACCTAAGGCAACAGCTACCAGACTCCACTCAACATGATGCCATGCTCCACAACCTAAGGCAACATCTACCAGACTCCACTCAACATAATGCCATGCTCCACAACCTAAGGCAACAGCTATCAGACTCCACTCATTATGATGCCATGCTCCACAACCTAAGGCAACAGCTACTAGACTCCACTCAACATGATGCCATGCTCCACAACCTAAGGCAACAGGTACCAGACACCACTCAACATGATGCCATGCTCCACAACCTAAGGCAACAGCTGTCAGACTCCACTCAACATGATGCCATGCTCCACAACCTAAGGCAACAGCTATCAGACTCCACTCAACATGATGCCATGCTCCACAACCTAAGGCAACAGCTGTCAGACTCCACTCAACATGATTCCATGCTCCATAACCTAAGGCAACAGCTATCAGACTCCACTCAACATGATGCCATGCTCCACAACCTAAGGCAACAGCTACCAGACACTCTACTCAACATGATGCCATGATCCACAACCTAAGGAAACAGCTGTCAGACTCCACTCAACATGATGCCATGCTCCACATCCTAAGGCAACAGCTGTCAGAATCCACTCAACATGATGCCATGCTCATTAACCTAAGGAAACAGCTGTCAGACTCTACTTAACATGATGCCATGCTCCACAACCTAAGGAAACAGCTACCAGACTCCACTCAACATGATGCCATGCTCCACAACCTAAGGCAACAGCTACCAGACTCCACTCAACATGATGCCATGCTAAACAACCTAAGGCAACAGCTACCAGACTCCACTTAACATGATGCCATGCTCCACAACCTAAGGCAAAAGCTACCAGACTCCATTCAACATGATGCCATGCTCCACAACCTAAGGCAACAGCTACCAGAAACCACTCAACATAATGCCATGCTCCACAACCTAAGGCAACAGCTACCAGACTCCACTCAACATGATGCCATGCTCCACAACCTAAGGCAACAGCTGTCAGACTCCACTCAACATGATGCCATGCTGCACAACCTAAGGCAACAGCTACCAGACTCCACTCAACATGATGCCATGCTCCACAACCTAAGGCAACAGCTATCAGACTCCACTCAACATGTTGCCATGCTTCACAACTTAAGGCAACATCTGTCAGACTCCACTCAACATGATGCGATGCTCCACAACCTAAGGCAACAGCTACCAGACTCCACTCAACATGATGCCATGCTCCACAACCTAAGGCAACAGCTACCAGACTCCACTCAACATGATGTCAAGCTCCACAACCTAAGGCAACAGCTATCAGACTCCACTCAACATGATGCCATGCTCCACAACCTAAGGAAACAGCTGTCAGAATCCACTCAACATGATGCCATGCTCATTAACCTAAGGAAACAGCTGTCAGACTCTACTCAACATAATGCCATGCTCCACAACCTAAGGAAACAGCTACCAGACTCCACTCAACATGTTGCCATGCTCCACAACCTAAAGCAACAGCTACCAGACTCCACTCAACATGATGCCATGCTACACAACCTATGGCAAAAGCTATCAGACTCCACTCGACATGATGCCATGCTCCACAACCTAAGGCAACAGCTACCAGACTCCACTCAACATGATGCCTTGCTCTACCACCTAAGGCAACAGCCCACTCAACATGATGCCATGCTCCACAATCTAAGACAACAGCTACCAAACTCTACTCAACATGATGCCTTGCTCCACAACCTAAGGCAACAGCTACCAGACTCCACTCAACATGATGCCATGCTCCACAACCTAAGGCAACAGCTACCAGACTCCACTCAACATGATGCCATGCTCCACAACCTAAGGAAACAGCTATCAGACTCCACTCAACATGATGCTATGCTCCACAACCTAAGGCAACAGCTACCAGTCTCCACTCAACATGATGCCATGCTCCACAACCTAAGGCAACAGCTACCAGACTCCACTCAACATGATGCCATGCTCCACAACCTAAGGCAACAGCTGTCAGACTCCACTCAACATGACGCCATGCTGCACAACTTAAGGCAACAGTTACCAGACTCCACTCAACATGATCCCATGCTGCACAACCTAAGGCAACAGCTATCAGACTGCACTCAACATGATGCCATGCTCCACAACTTAAGGCAACGGCTGTCAGACTCCACTCAACATGATGCCATGCTCCACAACCTAAGGCAACAGCTACCAGACTCCACTCAACATGATGCCATGCTCCACAACCTAAGGCAACAGCTACCAGACTCCACTCAACATAATGCCATGCTCCACAACCTAAGGCAACAGCTATCAGACTCCACTCAACATGATGCCATGCTCCACAACCTAAGGCAACAGCTACTAGACTCCACTCAACATGATTCCATGCTCCACAACCTAAGGCAACAGTTACCAGACACCACTCAACATGATGCCATGCTCCACAACCTAAGGCAACAGCTGTCAGACTCCACTCAACATGATGCCATGCTCTACAACCTAAGGCAACAGCTATCAGACTCCACTCAACATGATGCCATGCTCCACAACCTAAGGCAACAGCTGTCAGACTCCACTCAACATGATGCCATGCTCCATAACCTAAGGCAACAGCTATCAGACTCCACTCAACATGATGCCATGCTCCACAACCTAAGGCAAGAACTATCAGACTCCACTCAACATGATGCCATGCTCTACAACCTAAGGCAACAGCTACCAGACACTCTACTCAACATGATGCCATGATCCACAACCTAAGGAAACAGCTGTCAGACTCCACTCAACATGATGCCATGCTCCACATCCTAAGGCAACAGCTGCCAGGCTCCACTCAACATGATGCCATGCTCCACAACCTAAGGAAACAGCTGTCAGAATCCACTCAACATGATGCCATGCTCATTAACCTAAGTAAACAGTTGTCAGACTCTACTCAACATGATGCCATGCTCCACAACCTAAGGAAACAGCTACCAGACTCCACTCAACATGATGCCATGCTCCACAACCTAAGGCAACAGCTACCAGACTCCACTCAACATGATGCCATGCTAAACAACCTAAGGCAACAGCTACCAGACTCCACTGAACATGATGCCATGCTCCACAACCTAAGGCAAAAGCGACCAGACTCCACTCAACATGATGCCATGTTCCAGAACCTAAGGCAACAGCTACCAGACTCCACTCAACATAATGCCATGCTCCACAACCTAAGGCAACAGCTACCAGACTCCACTCAACATGATGCCATGCTCCACAACCTAAGGCAACAGCTGTCAGACTCCACTCAACATGATGCCATGCTCCACAACCTAAGGCAACAGCTATCAGATTCCACTCAACATGTTGCCATGCTCCACAACTTAAGGCAACATCTGTCAGACTCCACTCAACATGATGCCATGCTCCACAACCTAAGGCAACAGCTACCAGACTCCATCAACATGATGCCATGCTCCACAACCTAAGGCAACAGCTACCAGACTCCACTCAACATGATGTCATGCTCCACAACCTAAGGCAACAGCTATCAGACTCTACTCAACATGATGCCATGCTCCACAACCTAAGGCAACAGCTATCAGACTCCACTCAACATGATGCCATGCTCCACAACCTAAGGCAACAGCTGTCAGACTCAACTCAACATGATGCCATGCTCCACAACCTAAGGCAACAGCTACCAGACTTCATTCAATATGATGCTATGCTCTACAACCTAAGGCAACAGCTACCAGACTCTACTCAACATGATGCCTTGCTCCACAACCTAAGACATTAGCTGTCAGACTCCACTCAACATGATGCCATGGTCCACAACCTAAGGCAACAGCTGCCAGACTCCACTCAACATAATACCATGCTGCACAACCTAAGGCAACAGCTATCAGACTCCACTCAACATGATGCCATGCTCCACAACCTAAGGAAACAGCTACCAGACTCCACTAAACATGATGCCATGCTCCACAAACTAAGGCAACACTACCAGACTCCAGTCAACATGATGCCATGCTGCACAACCTAAGGCAACAGCTATCAGACTCAACTCAACATGATGCCATGCTCCACAACCTAAGGCAACAGCTACCAGACTCCACTCAACATAATGCAATGCTCTACAACCTAAGGCAACAACCCACTCAACATGATGCCATGCTCCACAACCTAAGGCAACAGCTACCAGACTCTACTCAACATGATGCCTTGCTCCACAACCTAAGGCAACAGCTACCAGACTCCACTAAACATGATGCCATGCTCCACAACCTAAGGCAACAGCTACCAGACTCCACTCAACATGATGCCATGCTCCACAACCTAAGGCAACAGCTACCAGACTCCACTCAACATGATGCCATGCTCCACAACCTAAGGCAACAGCTACCAGACTCCACTCAACATGATGCCATGCTACACAACCTAAGGCAACAGCTACCAGACTCCACTCAACATGATGCCATGCTCCACAACCTAAGGCAACAGCTGTCAGACTCCACTCAACATGACGCCATGCTGCACAACCTAAGGCAACAGATACCAGACTCCACTCAACAAGATGCCATGCTCCACAACCTAAGGCAACAGCTATCAGACTGCACTCAACATGATGCCATGCTCCACAACTTAAGGCAACAGCTGTCAGACTCCACTCAACATGATGCCATGCTCCACAACCTAAGGCAACAGCTACCAGACTCCACTCAACATGATGCCATGCTCCACAACCTAAGGCAACATCTACCAGACTCCACTCAACATAATGCCATGCTCCACAACCTAAGGCAACAGCTATCAGACTCCACTCATTATGATGCCATGCTCCACAACCTAAGGCAACAGCTACTAGACTCCACTCAACATGATGCCATGCTCCACAACCTAAGGCAACAGGTACCAGACACCACTCAACATGATGCCATGCTCCACAACCTAAGGCAACAGCTGTCAGACTCCACTCAACATGATGCCATGCTCCACAACCTAAGGCAACAGCTATCAGACTCCACTCAACATGATGCCATGCTCCACAACCTAAGGCAACAGCTGTCAGACTCCACTCAACATGATTCCATGCTCCATAACCTAAGGCAACAGCTATCAGACTCCACTCAACATGATGCCATGCTCCACAACCTAAGGCAACAGCTACCAGACACTCTACTCAACATGATGCCATGATCCACAACCTAAGGAAACAGCTGTCAGACTCCACTCAACATGATGCCATGCTCCACATCCTAAGGCAACAGCTGTCAGAATCCACTCAACATGATGCCATGCTCATTAACCTAAGGAAACAGCTGTCAGACTCTACTTAACATGATGCCATGCTCCACAACCTAAGGAAACAGCTACCAGACTCCACTCAACATGATGCCATGCTCCACAACCTAAGGCAACAGCTACCAGACTCCACTCAACATGATGCCATGCTAAACAACCTAAGGCAACAGCTACCAGACTCCACTTAACATGATGCCATGCTCCACAACCTAAGGCAAAAGCTACCAGACTCCATTCAACATGATGCCATGCTCCACAACCTAAGGCAACAGCTACCAGAAACCACTCAACATAATGCCATGCTCCACAACCTAAGGCAACAGCTACCAGACTCCACTCAACATGATGCCATGCTCCACAACCTAAGGCAACAGCTGTCAGACTCCACTCAACATGATGCCATGCTGCACAACCTAAGGCAACAGCTACCAGACTCCACTCAACATGATGCCATGCTCCACAACCTAAGGCAACAGCTATCAGACTCCACTCAACATGTTGCCATGCTTCACAACTTAAGGCAACATCTGTCAGACTCCACTCAACATGATGCGATGCTCCACAACCTAAGGCAACAGCTACCAGACTCCACTCAACATGATGCCATGCTCCACAACCTAAGGCAACAGCTACCAGACTCCACTCAACATGATGTCAAGCTCCACAACCTAAGGCAACAGCTATCAGACTCCACTCAACATGATGCCATGCTCCACAACCTAAGGCAACAGCTATCAGACTCCACTCAACATGATGCCATGCTCCACAACCTAAGGCAACAGCTGTCAGACTCCACTCAACATGATGCCATGCTCCACAACCTAAGGCAACAGCTACCAGACTTCACTCAACATGATGCTATGCTCTACAACCTAAGGCAACAGCTACCAGACTCTACTCAACATGATGCCTTGCTCCACAACCTAAGACAATAGCTGTCAGACTCCACTCAACATGATGCCATGGTCCACAACCTAAGGCAACAGCTAGCAGACTCCACTCAACATAATGCCATGCTGCACAACCTAAGGCAACAGCTATCAGATTCCACTCAACATGATGCCATGCTCCACAACCTAAGGAAACAGCTACCAGACTCCACTAAACATGATGCCTTGCTCTACAAACTAAGGCAACACTACCAGACTCCAGTCAACATGATGCCATGCTCCACAAACTAAGGCAACACTACCAGACTCCAGTCAACATGATGCCATGCTGCACAACCTAAGGCAACAGCTATCAGACTCCACTCAACATGATGTCATGCTCCACAACCTAAGCCAACAGCTGTCAGACTCCACTCAACATGATGCCATGCTCTATAACCTAAGGCAACAGCTATCAGACTCCACTCAACATGATGACATGCTCCACAACCTAAGGCAACAGCCTCCACTCAACATGATGACATGCTCCACAACCTAAGGCAACAGCTATCAGACTCCTCTCAACATGATGCCATGCTCCACAACCTAAGGCAACAGCTACCAGACTCCACTAAACATGATGCCATGCTCCACAACCTAAGGCAACAGCTACCAGACTCCACTCAACATAATGCCATGCTCCACAACCTAAGGCAACAGCTGTCAGACTCCTCTCAACATGATGCCATGCTCCACAACCTAAGGCAACAGCTGTCAGACTCCACTCAACATGATGCCATGCTCCACAATCTAAGGCAACAGCTACCAGACTCCACTCAACATGATGCCATGCTCCACAACCTAAGGCAACAGCTGTCAGACTCCACTCAACATGATGCCATGCTCCACAACCTAAGGCAACAGCTACTAGACTCCACTCAACATGATGCCATGCTCCACAATCTAAGGCAACAGCTACCAGACTCCACTCAACATGATGCCATGCTCCACAACCTAAGGCAACAGCTGTCAGACTCCACTCAACATGATGCCATGCTCAACAACCTAAGGCAACAGCTATCAGACACTCTACTCAACATGATGCCATGCTCCACATCCTAAGGCAACAGCTGCCAGGCTCCACTCAACATGATGCCATGCTCCACAACCTAAGGAAAGAGCTGTCAGAATCCACTCAACATGATGCCATATTCATTAACCTAAGGAAACAGCTGTCAGACTCCACTCAACATGATGCCATGCTCCACAACCTAAGGCAACAGCTACCAGACTCCACTCAACATGATGCCATGCTCCACAACCTAAGGCTACATCTGTCAGACTCCACTCAACATGATGCCATGCTTCACAACCTAAGGCAACAGCTGCCAGACTCCACTCAACATGATGCCATGCTCCACAACCTAAGGCAACAGCTGCCAGACTCCACTCAACATGATGCCATGCTCCACAACCTAAGGCAACAGCCCACTCAACATGATGCCATGCTCCACAACTTAAGGTAACAGTTATCAGACTCCACTCAACATGATGCCATGCTCCACAACCTAAGGCAACAGCTACCAGACAATCTACTAAACATGATGCCATGATCCACAACCTAAGGAAACATCTGTCAGACTACAGTCAACATGATGCCAAGCTCCACAACCTAAGGCAACAGCTGCCAGACTCCACTCAACATGATGCCATGCTCCACAACCTAAGGAAACAGCTGTCAGAATCCACTCAACATGATGCCATGCTCATTAACCTAAGGAAACAGCTGTCAGACTCTACTCAACATAATGCCATGCTCCACAACCTAAGGAAACAGCTACCAGACTCCACTCAACATGTTGCCATGCTCCACAACCTAAAGCAACAGCTACCAGACTCCACTCAACATGATGCCATGCTACACAACCTATGGCAACAGCTACCAGACTCCACTCAACATGATGCCATGCTGCACAACCTAAGGCAACAGCTGTCAGACTCCACTCAACATGATGCCATGCTCCATAACCTAAGGCAACAGCTATCAGACTCCACTCAACATGATGCCATGCTCCACAACCTAAGGCAACAGCTGTCAGACTCCACTCAACATGAAGCCATGCTCCACAACCTAAGGCAACAGCTACCAGACTCCACTCAACATGATGCCATGCTCCACAACCTAAGGCAACAGCTATCAGACTCCACTAAACATGATGCCATGCTCCACAACCTAAGGCAACAGCTACCAGACTCCACTCAACATAATGCCATGCTCCACAACCTAAGGCAACAGCTGTCAGACTCCTCTCAACATGATGCCATGCTCCACAACCTAAGGCAACAGCTGTCAGACTCCCTTGAACATGATGCCATGCTCCACAATCTAAGGCAACAGCTACCAGACTCCACTCAACATGATGCCATGCTCCACAACCTAAGGCAACAGCTGTCAGACTCCACTCAACATGATGCCATGCTCCACAACCTAAGGCAACATCTACCAGACTCCACTCAACATAATGCCATGCTCCACAACCTAAGGCAACAGCTATCAGACTCCACTCATTATGATGCCATGCTCCACAACCTAAGGCAACAGCTACTAGACTCCACTCAACATGATGCCATGCTCCACAACCTAAGGCAACAGGTACCAGACACCACTCAACATGATGCCATGCTCCACAACCTAAGGCAACAGCTGTCAGACTCCACTCAACATGATGCCATGCTCCACAACCTAAGGCAACAGCTATCAGACTCCACTCAACATGATGCCATGCTCCACAACCTAAGGCAACAGCTGTCAGACTCCACTCAACATGATTCCATGCTCCATAACCTAAGGCAACAGCTATCAGACTCCACTCAACATGATGCCATGCTCCACAACCTAAGGCAACAGCTACCAGACACTCTACTCAACATGATGCCATGATCCACAACCTAAGGAAACAGCTGTCAGACTCCACTCAACATGATGCCATGCTCCACATCCTAAGGCAACAGCTGTCAGAATCCACTCAACATGATGCCATGCTCATTAACCTAAGGAAACAGCTGTCAGACTCTACTTAACATGATGCCATGCTCCACAACCTAAGGAAACAGCTACCAGACTCCACTCAACATGATGCCATGCTCCACAACCTAAGGCAACAGCTACCAGACTCCACTCAACATGATGCCATGCTAAACAACCTAAGGCAACAGCTACCAGACTCCACTTAACATGATGCCATGCTCCACAACCTAAGGCAAAAGCTACCAGACTCCACTCAACATGATGCCATGCTCCACAACCTAAGGCAACAGCTACCAGAAACCACTCAACATAATGCCATGCTCCACAACCTAAGGCAACAGCTACCAGACTCCACTCAACATGATGCCATGCTCCACAACCTAAGGCAACAGCTGTCAGACTCCACTCAACATGATGCCATGCTGCACAACCTAAGGCAACAGCTACCAGACTCCACTCAACATGATGCCATGCTCCACAACCTAAGGCAACAGCTATCAGACTCCACTCAACATGTTGCCATGCTTCACAACTTAAGGCAACATCTGTCAGACTCCACTCAACATGATGCGATGCTCCACAACCTAAGGCAACAGCTACCAGACTCCACTCAACATGATGCCATGCTCCACAACCTAAGGCAACAGCTACCAGACTCCACTCAACATGATGTCAAGCTCCACAACCTAAGGCAACAGCTATCAGACTCCACTCAACATGATGCCATGCTCCACAACCTAAGGCAACAGCTATCAGACTCCACTCAACATGATGCCATGCTCCACAACCTAAGGCAACAGCTGTCAGACTCCACTCAACATGATGCCATGCTCCACAACCTAAGGCAACAGCTACCAGACTTCACTCAACATGATGCTATGCTCTACAACCTAAGGCAACAGCTACCAGACTCTACTCAACATGATGCCTTGCTCCACAACCTAAGACAATAGCTGTCAGACTCCACTCAACATGATGCCATGGTCCACAACCTAAGGCAACAGCTAGCAGACTCCACTCAACATAATGCCATGCTGCACAACCTAAGGCAACAGCTATCAGATTCCACTCAACATGATGCCATGCTCCACAACCTAAGGAAACAGCTACCAGACTCCACTAAACATGATGCCTTGCTCTACAAACTAAGGCAACACTACCAGACTCCAGTCAACATGATGCCATGCTCCACAAACTAAGGCAACACTACCAGACTCCAGTCAACATGATGCCATGCTGCACAACCTAAGGCAACAGCTATCAGACTCCACTCAACATGATGTCATGCTCCACAACCTAAGCCAACAGCTGTCAGACTCCACTCAACATGATGCCATGCTCTATAACCTAAGGCAACAGCTATCAGACTCCACTCAACATGATGACATGCTCCACAACCTAAGGCAACAGCCTCCACTCAACATGATGACATGCTCCACAACCTAAGGCAACAGCTGTCAGACTCCTCTCAACATGATGCCATGCTCCACAACCTAAGGCAACAGCTACCAGACTCCACTAAACATGATGCCATGCTCCACAACCTAAGGCAACAGCTACCAGACTCCACTCAACATAATGCCATGCTCCACAACCTAAGGCAACAGCTGTCAGACTCCTCTCAACATGATGCCATGCTCCACAACCTAAGGCAACAGCTGTCAGACTCCACTCAACATGATGCCATGCTCCACAATCTAAGGCAACAGCTACCAGACTCCACTCAACATGATGCCATGCTCCACAACCTAAGGCAACAGCTGTCAGACTCCACTCAACATGATGCCATGCTCCACAACCTAAGGCAACAGCTACTAGACTCCACTCAACATGATGCCATGCTCCACAATCTAAGGCAACAGCTACCAGACTCCACTCAACATGATGCCATGCTCCACAACCTAAGGCAACAGCTGTCAGACTCCACTCAACATGATGCCATGCTCAACAACCTAAGGCAACAGCTATCAGACACTCTACTCAACATGATGCCATGCTCCACATCCTAAGGCAACAGCTGCCAGGCTCCACTCAACATGATGCCATGCTCCACAACCTAAGGAAAGAGCTGTCAGAATCCACTCAACATGATGCCATATTCATTAACCTAAGGAAACAGCTGTCAGACTCCACTCAACATGATGCCATGCTCCACAACCTAAGGCAACAGCTACCAGACTCCACTCAACATGATGCCATGCTCCACAACCTAAGGCTACATCTGTCAGACTCCACTCAACATGATGCCATGCTCCACAACCTAAGGCAACAGCTGCCAGACTCCACTCAACATGATGCCATGCTCCACAACCTAAGGCAACAGCTGCCAGACTCCACTCAACATGATGCCATGCTCCACAACCTAAGGCAACAGCCCACTCAACATGATGCCATGCTCCACAACTTAAGGTAACAGTTATCAGACTCCACTCAACATGATGCCATGCTCCACAACCTAAGGCAACAGCTACCAGACAATCTACTAAACATGATGCCATGATCGACAACCTAAGGAAACATCTGTCAGACTACAGTCAACATGATGCCAAGCTCCACAACCTAAGGCAACAGCTGCCAGACTCCACTCAACATGATGCCATGCTCCACAACCTAAGGAAACAGCTGTCAGAATCAACTCAACATGATGCCATGCTCATTAACCTAAGGAAACAGCTGTCAGACTCTACTCAACATAATGCCATGCTCCACAACCTAAGGAAACAGCTACCAGACTCCACTCAACATGTTGCCATGCTCCACAACCTAAAGCAACAGCTACCAGACTCCACTCAACATGATGCCATGCTACACAACCTATGGCAACAGCTACCAGACTCCACTCAACATGATGCCATGCTGCACAACCTAAGGCAACAGCTGTCAGACTCCACTCAACATGATGCCATGCTCCATAAACTAAGGCAACAGCTATCAGACTCCACTCAACATGATGCCATGCTCCACAACCTAAGGCAACAGCTGTCAGACTCCACTCAACATGAAGCCATGCTCCACAACCTAAGGCAACAGCTACCAGACTCCACTCAACATGATGCCATGCTCCACAACCTAAGGCAACAGCTATCAGACTCCACTAAACATGATGCCATGCTCCACAACCTAAGGCAACAGCTACCAGACTCCACTCAACATAATGCCATGCTCCACAACCTAAGGCAACAGCTGTCAGACTCCTCTCAACATGATGCCATGCTCCACAACCTAAGGCAACAGCTGTCAGACTCCACTGAACATGATGCCATGCTCCACAATCTAAGGCAACAGCTACCAGACTCCACTCAACATGATGCCATGCTCCACAACCTAAGGCAACAGCTGTCAGACTCCACTCAACATGATGCCATGCTCCACAACCTAAGGCAACAGCTACTAGACTCCACTCAACATGATGCCATGCTCCACAATCTAAGGCAACAGCTACCAGACTCCACTCAACATGATGCCATGCTCCACAACCTAAGGCAACAGCTGTCAGACTCCACTCAACATGATGCCATGCTCAACAACCTAAGGCAACAGCTATCAGACACTCTACTCAACATGATGCCATGCTCCACATCCTAAGGCAACAGCTGCCAGGCTCCACTCAACATGATGCCATGCTCCACAACCTAAGGAAAGAGCTGTCAGAATCCACTCAACATGATGCCATATTCATTAACCTAAGGAAACAGCTGTCAGACTCCACTCAACATGATGCCATGCTCCACAACCTAAGGCAACAGCTACCAGACTCCACTCAACATGATGCCATGTTCCACAACCTAAGGCAACATCTGTCAGACTCCACTCAACATGATGCCATGCTCCACAACCTAAGGCAACAGCTGCCAGACTCCACTCAACATGATGCCATGCTCCACAACCTAAGGCAACAGCTGCCAGACTCCACTCAACATGATGCCATGCTCCACAACCTAAGGCAACAGCCCACTCAACATGATGCCATGCTCCACAACTTAAGGTAACAGTTATCAGACTCCACTCAACATGATGCCATGCTCCACAACCTAAGGCAACAGCTACCAGACACTCTACTAAACATGATGCCATGATCCACAACCTAAGGAAACAGCTGTCAGACTACAGTCAACATGATGCCAAGCTCCACAACCTAAGGCAACAGCTGCCAGACTCCACTCAACATGATGCCATGCTCCACAACCTAAGGAAACAGCTGTCAGAATCCACTCAACATGATGCCATGCTCATTAACCTAAGGAAACAGCTGTCAGACTCTACTCAACATAATGCCATGCTCCACAACCTAAGGAAACAGCTACCAGACTCCACTCAACATGATGCCATGCTCCACAACCTAAGGCAACAGCTACCAGACTCCACTCAACATGATGCCATGCTACACAACCTATGGCAACAGCTACCAGACTCCACTCAACATGATGCCATGCTGCACAACCTAAGGCAACAGCTGTCAGACTCCACTCAACATGATGCCATGCTCCATAACCTAAGGCAACAGCTATCAGACTCCACTCAACATGATGCCATGCTCCACAACCTAAGGCAACAGCTGTCAGACTCCACTCAACATGAAGCCATGCTCCACAACCTAAGGCAACAGCTACCAGACTCCACTCAACATGATGCCATGCTCCACAACCTAAGGCAACAGTTATCAGACTCCACTCAACATGATGCCATGCTCCACAACCTAAGGCAACAGCTATCAGACTCCACTCAACATGATGCCATGCTCCACAACCTAAGGCAACAGCTATCAGACTCCACTCAACATGATGCCATGCTCCACAACCTAAGGCAACAGCTACCAGACTCCACTCAACATGATGCCATGCTCCACAACCTAAGGCAACAGCTACCAGACTCCCCTCAACATGATGCCATGCTCCATAACCTAAGGCAACAGCTGTAAGACTCCACTCAACATGATGTCATGCTCCACAACCTAAGGCAACAGCTACCAGATTCCACTCAACATGATGCCATGCTCCACAACCTAAGGCAACAGCTGTCAGACTCTACTCAACATGATGCCATGCTCCACAACCTAAGGCAACAGCTACCAGACTCCACTCAACATGATGCCATGCTCCACAACCTAAGGCAACAGCTGTCAGACTCCACTCAACATGATGCCATGCTCCACAACCTAAGGCAACAGCTGCCAGACTCCACTCAACATAATGCCATGCTCCACAACCTAAGGCAACAGCTGCCAGACTCCACTCAACATGATGCCACGCTCAACAACCTAAGGCAACAGCCCACTCAACATGATGCCATTCTCCACAACTTAAGGTAACAGCTATCAGACTCCACTCAACATGATGCCATGCTCCACAACCTAAGACAACAGCTACCAGACTCTACTCAACATGATGCCATGCTCCACAACCTAAGGAAACAGCTGTCAGAATCCACTCAACATGTTGCCATGCCCCACAACCTAAGGCAACAGCTGTCAGACTCTACTCAACATGATGCCATGCTCCATAACCTAAGGCAACAGCTATCAGACTCCACTCAACATGATGCCATGCTGCACAACCTAAGGCAACAGCTATGAGACTCCACTCAACATGATGCCATGCTCCACAACCTAAGGAAACAGCTACCAGACTCCACTAAACATGATGCCATGCTCCACAACCTAAGGCAACACTACCAGACTCCAGTCAACATGATGCCATGCTCCACAACCTAAGGCAACAGCTATCAGACTCCACTCAACATGATGCCATGCTCCACAACCTAAGGCAACAGCTACCAGACACCACTCAACATGATGCCATGCTCTACAACCTAAGGCAACAGCCCACTCAACATGATGCCATGGTCCACAACCTAAGGCAACAGCTGCCAGACTCCACTCAACATAATGCCTTGCTGCACAACCTAAGGCAACAGCTATCAGACTCCACTCAACATGATGCCATGCTCCACAACCTAAGGAAACAGCTACCAGACTCCACAAAACATGATGCCATGCTCCACAACCTAAGGCAAGACTACCAGACTCCAGTCAACATGATGCCATGCTCCACAACCTGAGGCAACAGCTATCAGACTCCACTCAACATGATGCCGTGCTCCACAACCTAAGGCAACAGCTACCAGACTCCACTCAACATGATGCCATGCTCTACAACCTAAGGCAACAGCCCACTCAACATGATGCCATGCTCCACAACCTAAGACAACAGCTACCAGACTCTACTCAACATGCTGCCTTGCTCCACAACTTAAGACAACAGCTGTCAGACTCCACTCAACATGATGCCATGCTCCTCAACCTAAGGCAACAGCTACCAGACTCCACTCAACATGATGCCATGCTCTACAACCTAAGGCAACAGCTACCAGACTCCACTCAACATAATGCCATGCTCCACAACCTAAGGCAACAGCTATCATACTCCACTCAACATGATGCCATGCTCCACTACCTAAGGCAACAGCTACTAGACTCCACTCAACATGATGCCATGCTCCACAACCTAAGGCAATAGCTACCAGACTCCACTCAACATGATGCCATACTCCACAACCTAAGGAAACAGCTGTCAGACTCCACTCAACATGATGCCATGCTCCACAACCTAAGGCAACAGCTATCAGACTCCACTCAACATGATGCCATGCTCCACAACCTAAGGCAACAGATGTCAGACTCCACTCAACATGATGCCATGCTTCATAACCTAAGGCAACAGCTACCAGACTCAACTCAACATGATGCCATGCTCCACAACCTAAGGCAACAGCTATCAGACTCCACTCAACATGATGCCATGCTCCACAACCTAAGGCAACAGCCTCCTCTCAACATGATGCCATGCTCCACAACCTAAGGCAACAGCTATCAGACTCCACTCAACATGATTCCATGCTCCACAACCTAAGGCAACAGCTACCAGACTCCACTAAACATGATGCCATGCTCCACAACCTAAGGCAACAGCTACCAGACTCCACTCAACATGATGCCATGCTCCACAACCTAAGGCAACAGCTGTCAGACTCCACTCAACATGATGCCATGCTCCACAACCTAAGGCAACAGCTGTCAGACTCCACTCAACATGATGCCATGCTCCACAACCTAAGGCAACAGCTACCAGACTCCACTCAACATGATGCCATGCTCCACAACCTAAGGCAACAGCTGTCAGACTCCACTCAACATGATGCCATGCTCCACAACCTAAGGCAACAGCTACCAGACTCCACTCAACATGATGCCATGCTCCACAACCTAAGGCAACTGCTGTCAGACTCCACTCAACATGATGCCATGCTCCACAACCTAAGGCAACAGCTGCCAGACTCCACTCAACATGATGCCATGCTCCACAACCTAAGGCAACAGCCCACTCAACATGATGCCATGCTCCACAACTTAAGGTAACAGCTATCAGACTCCACTCAACATGATGCCATGCTCCACAACCTAAGGCAACAGCTACCAGACACTCTACTCAACATGATGCCATGATCCACAACCTAAGGAAACAGCTGTCAGACTCCACTCAACATGATGCCATGCTCCACATCCTAAGGTAACAGCTGCCAGGCTCCACGCAACATGATGCCATGCTCCACAACCTAAGGAAACAGCTGTCAGAATCCACTCAACATGATGCCATGCTCATTAACCTAAGGAAACAGCTGTCAGACTCTACTCAACATGATGCCATGCTCCACAACCTAAGGAAACAGCTACCAGACACCACTCAACATGATGCCATGCTCCACAACCTAAGGCAACAGCTACCAGACTCCACTCAACATGATGCCATGCTACACAACCTAAGGCAACAGCTACCAGACTCCACTCAACATGATGCCATGCTCCACAACCTAAGGCAAAAGCTACCAGACTCCACTCAACATGATGCCATGCTCCACAACCTAAGGCAACAGCTACCAGACTCCACTCAACATGATGCCATGCTCCACAACCTAAGGTAACAGCTATCAGACTCCACTCAACATGATGCCATGCTCCACAACCTAAGGCAACAGCTGTCAGACTCCACTCAACATGATGCCATGCTGCACAACCTAAGGCAACAGCTACCAGACTCCACTCAACATGATGCCATGCTCCACAACCTAAGGCAACAGCTATCAGACTCCACTCAACATGTTGCCTTGCTCCACAACTTAAGGCAACAGCTGTCAGACTCCACTCAACATGATGCCATGCTCCACAACCTAAGGCAACAGCTACCAGACTCCACTCAACATGATGCCGTGCTCCACAACCTAAGGCAACAGCTACCAGACTCCACTCAACATGATACCATGCTCCACAACCTAAGGCAACATCTATCAGACTCCACTCAACATGATGCCATTCTCCACAACCTAAGGCAACAGCTATCAGACTCCACTCAACATGATGCCATGCTCCACAACCTAAGGCTGCAGCTGTCAGACTCCACTCAACATGATGCCATGCTCCACAACCTAAGGCAACAGCTACCAGACTTCACTCAACATGATGCTATGCTCCACAACCTAAGGCAACAGCTACCAGACTCTACTCAACATGATGCCTTGCTCCACAACCTAAGACAATAGCTGTCAGACTCCACTCAACATGATGCCATGGTCCACAACCTAAGGCAACAGCTGCCAGACTCAACTCAACATAATGCCATGCTGCACAACCTAAGGCAACAGCTATCAGACTCCACTCAACATGATGCCATGCTTCACAACCTAAGGAAACAGCTACCAGACTCCACTAAACATGATGCCATGCTCCACAAACTAAGGCAACACTACCAGACTCCAGTCAACATGATGCCATGCTGCACAACCTAAGGCAACAGCTATCAGACTCAACTCAACATGATGCCATGCTCCACAACCTAAGGCAACAGCTACCAGACTCCACTCAACATAATGCCATGCTCTACAACCTAAGGCAACAGCCCACTAAACATGATGCCTTGCTCCACAACCTAAGGCAACAGCTACCAGACTCCACTCAACATGATGCCATGCTCCACAACCTAAGGCAACAGCTGTCAGACTCCACTCAACATGATGCCATGCTCCATAACCTAAGGCAACATCTATCAGACTCCACTCAACATGATGCCATGCTGCACAACCTAAGGCAACAGCTATGAGACTCCACTCAACATGATGCCATGCTCCACAACCTAAGGAAACAGCTACCAGACTCCACTAAACATGATGCCATGCTCCACAACCTAAGGCAACACTACCAGACTCCAGTCAACATGATGCCATGCTCCACAACCTAAGGCAACAGCTATCAGACTCCACTCAACATGATGCCATGCTCCACAACCTAAGGCAACAGCTACCAGACTCCACTCAACATGATGCCATGCTCTACAACCTAAGGCAACAGCCCACTCAACATGATGCCATGCTCCACAACCTAAGGCAACAGCTACCAGACTCTACTCAACATGATGCCTTGCTCCACAACCTAAGGCAACAGCTACCAGACTCCACTTAACATGATGCCATGCTCCACAACCTAAGGCAACAGCTACCAGACTCCACTCAACATGATGCCATGCTCCACAACCTAAGGCAACAGCTACCAGACTCCACTCAACATGATGCCATGCTCCACAACCTAAGGCAACAGCTACGAGACTCCACTCAACATGATGCCATGCTCCACAACCTACGGCAACAGCTACCAGACTCCACTCAACATGACGCCATGCTCCACAACCTAAGGCAACAGCTGTCAGACTCCACTCAACATGACACCATGCTGCACAACCTAAGGCAACAGCTACCAGACTCCACTCAACATGATGCCATGCTCCACAACCTAAGGCAACAGCTGTCAGACTCCACTCAACATGATGCCATGCTCCACAACCTAAGGCAACAGCTACCAGACTCCACTCAACATGATGCCATGCTCCACAACCTAAGGCAACAGCTGTCAGACTCCACTCAACATGATGTCATGCTCCACAACCTAAGGCAACAGCTACCAGACTCCACTCAACATGATGCCATGCTCCACAACCTAAGGCAATAGCTGTCAGACTCACTCAACATGATGCCATGCTCCAAAACCTAAGGCAACAGCTGTCAGACTCCACTTCACATGATCCCATGCTGCACAACCTAAGGCCACAGCTACCAGACTCCACTCAACATGATGCCATGCTCCACAACCTAAGGCAACAGCTATCAGACTCCACTCAACATGATGCCGTGCTCCACAACCTAAGGCAACAGCTACCAGACTCCACTCAACATGATGCCATGCTCTACAACCTAAGGCAACAGCCCAATCAACATGATGCCATGCTCCACAACCTAAGACAACAGCTACCAGACTCTACTCAACATGCTGCCTTGCTCCACAACTTAAGGCAACAGCTGTCAGACTCCACTCAACATGATGCCATGCTCCTCATCCTAAGGCAACAGCTACCAGACTCCACTCAACATGATGCCATGCTCCACAACCTAAGGCAACAGCTACCAGACTCCAATCAACATAATTCCATGCTCCACAACCTAAGGCAACAGCTATCATACTCCACTCAACATGATGCCATGCTCCACTACCTAAGGCAACAGCTACTAGACTCCACTCAACATGATGCCATGCTCCACAACCTAAGGCAACAGCTACCAGACTCCACTCAACATGATGCCATACTCCACAACCTAAGGAAACAGCTGTCAGACTCCACTCAACATGATGCCATGCTCCACAACCTAAGGCAACAGCTATCAGACTCCACTCAACATGATGCCATGCTCCACAACCTAAGGCAACAGCTGTCAGACTCCACTCAACATGATGCCATGCTCCATAACCTAAGGCAACAGCTTCCAGACTCCACTCAACATGATGCCATGCTCCACAACCTAAGGCAACAGCTATCAGACTCCACTCAACATGATGCCATGCTCCACAACCTAAGGCAACAGCCTCCACTCAACATGATGCCATGCTCCACAACCTAAGGCAACAGCTATCAGACTCCACTCAACATGATTCCATGCTCCACAACCTAAGGCAACAGCTACCAGACTCCACTAAACATGATGCTCCACAACCTAAGGCAACAGCTACTAGACTCCACTCAACATGATGCCATGCTCCACAACCTAAGGCAACAGCTGTCAGACTCCACTCAACATGATGCCATGCTCCACAACCTAAGGCAACAGCTGTCAGACTCCACTCAACATGATGCCATGCTCCACAACCTAAGGCAACAGCTACCAGACTCCACTCAACATGATGCCATGCTCCACAACCTAAGGCAACAGCTGTCAGACTCCACTCAACATGATGCCATGCTCCACAACCTAAGGCAACAGCTACCAGACTCCACTCAACATGATGCCATGCTCCACAACCTAAGGCAACTGCTGTCAGACTCCATTCAACATGATGCCATGCTCCACAACCTAAGGCAACAGCTGCCAGACTCCACTCAACATGATGCCATGCTCCACAACCTAAGGCAACAGCCCACTCAACATGATGCCATGCTCCACAACTTAAGGTAACAGCTATCAGACTGCACTCAACATGATGCCATGCTCCACAACCTAAGGCAACAGCTACCAGACACTCTACTCAACATGATGCCATGATCCACAACCTAAGGAAACAGCTGTCAGACTCCATTCAACATGATCCCATGCTCCACATCCTAAGGCAACAGCTGCCAGGCTCCACTCAACATGATGCCATGCTCCACAACATAAGGAAACAGCTGTCAGAATCCACTCAACATGATGCCATGCTCATTAACCTAAGGAAACAGCTGTCAGACTCTACTCAACATGATGCCATGCTCCACAACCTAAGGAAACAGCTACCAGACACCACTCAACATGATGCCATGCTCCACAACCTAAGGCAACAGCTACCAGACTCCACTCAACATGATGCCATGCTACACAACCTAAGGCAACAGCTACCAGACTCCACTCAACATGATGCCATGCTCCACAACCTAAGGCAAAAGCTACCAGACTCCACTCAACATGATGCCATGCTCCACAACCTAAGGCAACAGCTACCAGACTCCACTCAACATGATGCCATGCTCCACAACCTAAGGTAACAGCTATCAGACTCCACTCAACATGATGCCATGCTCCACAAACTAAGGCAACAGCTGTCAGACTCCACTCAACATGATGCCATGCTGCACAACCTAAGGCAACAGCTACCAGACTCCACTCAACATGATGCCATGCTCCACAACCTAAGGCAACAGCTATCAGACTCCACTCAACATGTTGCCTTGCTCCACAACTTAAGGCAACAGCTGTCAGACTCCACTCAACATGATGCCATG
The DNA here is from genome assembly GCA_028752905.1 of Cladorhizidae sp. MBARI D1340-BT2. Lineage (NCBI taxonomy): Eukaryota > Metazoa > Porifera > Demospongiae > Poecilosclerida > Cladorhizidae > Cladorhizidae sp. MBARI D1340-BT2. The sequence continues at coordinate 14,273,724 of JAQNBH010000018.1, forward strand.
CTCCACAACCTAAGGCAACAGCTACCAGACTCCACTAAACATGATGCCATGCTCCACAACCTAAGGCAACAGCTACCAGACTCCACTAAACATGATGCCATGCTCCACAACCTAAGGCAACACTACCAGACTCCAGTCAACATGATGCCATGCTCCACAACCTAAGGCAACAGCTATCAGACTCCACTCAACATGATGCCATGCTCCACAACCTAAGGCAACAGCTACCAGACTCCACTCAACATGATGCCATGCTCTACAACCTAAGGCAACAGCCCACTCAACATGATGCCATGCTCCACAACCTAAGGCAACAGCTACCAGACTCTACTCAACATGATGCCTTGCTCCACAACCTAAGGCATCAGCTACCAGACTCCACTCAACATGATGCCATGCTCCACAACCTAAGGCAACAGCTACCAGACTCCACTCAACATGATGCCATGCTCCACAACCTAAGGCAACAGCTACGAGACTCCACTCAACATGATGCCATGCTCCACAACCTACGGCAACAGCTACCAGACTCCACTCAACATGATGCCATGCTCCACAACCTAAGGCAACAGCTGTCAGACTCCACTCAACATGACACCATGCTGCACAACCTAAGGCAACAGCTACCAGACTCCACTCAACATGATGCCATGCTCCACAACCTAAGGCAACAGCTGTCAGACTCCACTCAACATGATGCCATGCTCCACAACCTAAGGCAACAGCTACCAGACTCCACTCAACATGATGCCATGCTCCACAACCTAAGGCAACAGCTGTCAGACTCCACTCAACATGATGTCATGCTCCACAACCTAAGGCAACAGCTACCAGACTCCACTCAACATGATGCCATGCTCCACAACCTAAGGCAACAGCTGTCAGACTCCACTCAACATGATGCCATGCTCCACAACCTAAGGCAACAGCTGTCAGACTCCACTTAACATGATCCCATGCTGCACAACCTAAGGCCACAGCTACCAGGCTCCACTCAACATGATGCCATGCTCCATAACCTAAGGCAACAGCTACCAAACTCCACTCAACATGATGCCATGCTCCACAACCTAAGGCAACAGCTGTCAGACTCCACTCAACATGATGCCAAGCTCCACAACCTAAGGCAACAGCTGTCAGACTCCACTCAATATGATGCCATGCTTCACAACCTAAGGCAACAGCTACCAGACTCCACTCAACATGATTCCATGCTCCATAACCTAAGGCAACAGCTACCAGAATCCACTCAACATGAAGCCATGCTCCACAACCTAAGGCAACAGCTGTCAGACTCCACTCCACATGATGCCATGCTGCACAACCTAAGGCCACAGCTACCAGACTCCACTCAACATGATGCCATGCTGCACAACCTAAGGAAACAGCTACCAGTCTCCACTCAACATGATGCCATGTTCCACAACCTAAGGCAACAGCTGTCAGACTCCACTCAACATGATGCCATGCTGCACAAACTAAGGCTACAGCTACCAGACTCCACTCAACATGATGCCATGCTCCACAACCTAAGGCAACAGCTGTCAGACTCCACTCAACATGATGCCATGCTCCACAACCTAAGGCAACAGCTACCAGACTCTACTCAACATGATGCCATGCTCCACAACCTAACGCAACAGCTACCAGACTCGACTCGACATGATGCCATGCTCCACAACCTAAGGCAACAGCTACCAGACTCCACTCAACATGATGCCATGCTCCACAACCTAAGGCAACAGCTACCAGACTCCACTAAACATGATGCCATACTCCATAACCTAAGGCAACAGCTATCAGACTCCAGTCAACATGATGCCATGCTCCACAACCTAAGGCAACAGCTGTCAGACTCCAATCAACATGATGCCATGATCCACAACCTAAGGCAACAGCTACCAGACTGCACTCAACATGATGCTATGCTCCACAACCTAAGGCAACAGCTACCAGACTCTACTCAACATGATGCCTTGCTCCACAACCTAAGACAATAGCTGTCAGACTCCACTCAACATGATGCCATGGTCCACAACCTAAGGCAACAGCTGCCAGACTCCACTCAACATAATGCCATGCTGCACAACCTAAGGCAACAGCTATCAGACTCCACTCAACATGATGCCATGCTCCACAACCTAAGGAAACAGCTACCAGACTCCACAAAACATGATGCCATGCTCCACAACCTAAGGTAACACTACCAGACTCCAGTTAACATGATGCCATGCTCCACAACCTAAGGCAAAAGCTATCAGACTCCACTCGACATGATGCCATGCTCCACAACCTAAGGCAACAGCTACCAGACTCCACTCAACATGATGCCTTGCTCTACCACCTAAGGCAACAGCACACTCAACATGATGCCATGCTCCACAATCTAAGACAACAGCTACCAGACTCTACTCAACATGATGCCTTGCTCCACAACCTAAGGCAACAGCTACCAGACTCCACTCACAACATGATGCCATGCTCCACAACCTAAGGCAACAGCTACCAGACTCCACTCAACATGATGCCATGCTCCACAACCTAAGGAAACAGCTACCAGACTCCACTCAACATGATGCCATGCTCCACAACCTAAGGCAACAGCTACCAGACTCCACTCAACATGATGCCATGCTCCACAACCTAAGGCAACAGCTACCAGACTCCACTCAACATGATGCCATGCTCCACAACCTAAGGCAACAGCTGTCAGACTCCACTCAACATGACGCCATGCTGTACAACCTAAGGCAACAGTTACCAGACTCCACTCAACATGATCCCATGCTGCACAACCTAAGGCAACAGCTATCAGACTGCACTCAACATGATGCCATGCTCCACAACTTAAGGCAACAGCTGTCAGACTCCACTCAACATGATGCCATGCTCCACAACCTAAGGCAACAGCTACCAGACTCCACTCAACATGATGCCATGCTCCACAACCTAAGGCAACAGCTACCAGACTCCACTCAACATAATGCCATGCTCCACAACCTAAGGCAACAGCTATCAGACTCCACTCAACATGATGCCATGCTCCACAACCTAAGGCAACAGCTACTAGACTCCACTCAACATGATTCCATGCTCCACAACCTAAGGCAACAGGTACCAGACACCACTCAACATGATGCCATGCTCCACAACCTAAGGCAACAGCTGTCAGACTCCACTCAACATGATGCCATGCTCCACAACCTAAGGCAACAGCTATCAGACTCCACTCAACATGATGCCATGCTCCACAACCTAAGGCAACAGCTGTCAGACTCCACTCAACATGATGCCATGCTCCATAACCTAAGGCAACAGCTATCAGACTCCACTCAACATGATGCCATGCTCCACAACCTAAGGCAACAGCTACCAGACACTCTACTCAACATGATGCCATGATCCACAACCTAAGGAAACAGCTGTCAGACTCCACTCAACATGATGCCATGCTCCACATCCTAAGGCAACAGCTGCCAGGCTCCACTCAACATTATGCCATGCTCCACATCCTAAGGAAACAGCTGTCAGAATCCACTCAACATGATGCCATGCTCATTAACCTAAGTAAACAGTTGTCAGACTCTACTCAACATGATGCCATGCTCCACAACCTAAGGAAACAGCTACCAGACTCCACTCAACATGATGCCATGCTCCACAACCTAAGGCAACAGCTACCAGACTCCACTCAACATGATGCCATGCTAAACAACCTAAGGCAACAGCTACCAGACTCCACTCAACATGATGCCATGCTCCACAACCTAAGGCAAAAGCTACCAGACTCCACTCAACATGATGCCATGCTCCACAACCTAAGGCAACAGCTACCAGACTCCACTCAACATAATGCCATGCTCCACAACCTAAGGCAACAGCTACCAGACTCCACTCAACATGATGCCATGCTCCACAACCTAAGGCAACAGCTGTCAGACTCCACTCAACATGATGCCATGCTGCACAACCTAAGGCAACAGCTACCAGACTCCACTCAACATGATGCCATGCTCCACAACCTAAGGCAACAGCTCTCAGACTCCACTCAACATGTTGCCATGCTCCACAACTTAAGGCAACATCTGTCAGACTCCACTCAACATGATGCCATGCTCCACAACCTAAGGCAACAGCTACCAGACTCCACTCAACATGATGCCATGCTCCACAACCTAAGGCAACAGCTACCAGACTCCACTCAACATGATGTCATGCTCCACAACCTAAGGCAACAGCTATCAGACTCTACTCAACATGATGCCATGCTCCACAACCTAAGGCAACAGCTATCAGACTCCACTCAACATGATGCCATGCTCCACAACCTAAGGCAACAGCTGTCAGACTCAACTCAACATGATGCCATGCTCCACAACCTAAGGCAACAGCTACCAGACTTCACTCAATATGATGCTATGCTCTACAACCTAAGGCAAAAGCTACCAGACTCTACTCAACATGATGCCTTGCTCCACAACCTAAGACATTAGCTGTCAGACTCCACTCAACATGATGCCATCGTCCACAACCTAAGGCAACAGCTGCCAGACTCCACTCAACATAATACCATGCTGCACAACCTAAGGCAACAGCTATCAGACTCCACTCAACATGATGCCATGCTCCACAACCTAAGGAAACAGCTACCAGACTCCACTAAACATGATGCCATGCTCCACAAACTAAGGCAACACTACCAGACTCCAGTCAACATGATGCCATGCTGCACAACCTAAGGCAACAGCTATCTGACTCAACTCAACATGATGCCATGCTCCACAACCTAAGGCAACAGCTACCAGACTCCACTCAACATAATGCCATGCTCTACAACCTAAGGCAACAGCCCACTCAACATGATGCCATGCTCCACAACCTAAGGCAACAGCTACCAGACTCTACTCAACATGATGCCTTGCTCCACAACCTAAGGCAACAGCTACCAGACTCCACTCAACATGATGCCATGCTACACAACCTAAGGCAACAGCTACCAGACTCCACTCAACATGATGCCATGCTCCACAACCTAAGGCAACAGCTACCAGACTCCACTCAACATGATGCCATGCTCCACAACCTAAGGCAACAGCTACCAGACTCCACTCAACATGATGCCATGCTCCACAACCTAAGGCAACAGCTACCAGACTCCACTCAACAAGATGCCATGCTCCACAACCTAAGGCAACAGCTGTCAGACTCCACTCAACATGACGCCATGCTGCACAACCTAAGGCAACAGTTACCAGACTCCACTCAACAAGATGCCATGCTCCACAACCTAAGGCAACAGCTATCAGACTGCACTCAACATGATGCCATGCTCCACAACTTAAGGCAACAGCTGTCAGACTCCACTCAACATGATGCCATGCTCCATAACCTAAGGCAATAGCTACCAGACTCCACTCAACATGATGCCATGCTCCACAACCTAAGGCAACAGCTACCAGACTCCACTCAACATAATGCCATGCTCCACAACCTAAGGCAACAGCTATCAGACTCCACTCAATATGATGCCATGCTCCACAACCTAAGGCAACAGATACTAGACTCCACTCAACATGATGCCATGCTCCACAACCTAAGGCAACAGGTACCAGACACCACTCAACATGATGCCATGCTCCACAACCTAAGGCAACAGCTGTCAGACTCCACTCAACATGATGCCATGCTCCACAACCTAAGGCAACAGCTATCAGACTCCACTCAACATGATGCCATGCTCCACAACCTAAGGCAACAGCTGTCAGACTCCACTCAACATGATGCCATGCTCCATAACCTAAGGCAACAGCTATCAGACTCCACTCAACATGATGCCATGCTCCACAACCTAAGGCAACAGCTACCAGACACTCTACTCAACATGATGCCATGATCCACAACCTAAGGAAACAGCTGTCAGACTCCACTCAATATGATGCCATGCTCCACATCCTAAGGCAACAGCTGTCAGAATCCACTCAACATGATGCCATGCTCATTAACCTAAGGAAACAGCTGTCAGACTCTACTTAACTTGATGCCATGCTCCACAACCTAAGGAAACAGCTACCAGACTCCACTCAACATGATGCCATGCTCCACAACCTAAGGCAACAGCTACCAGACTCCACTCAACATGATGCCATGCTCCACAACCTAAGGCAACAGCTACCAGACTCCATTCAACATGATGCCATGCTCCACAACCTAAGGCAACAGCTGTCAGACTCCACTCAACATGACGCCATGCTCCACATCCTAAGGCAACAGCTGCCAGGCTCCACTCAACATGATGCCATGCTCCACATCCTAAGGAAACAGCTGTCAGAATCCACTCAACATGATGCCATGCTCATTAACCTAAGGCAACAGCTACCAGACTCCACTCAACATGATGCCATGCTCCACAACCTAAGGCAACAGCTGTCAGACTCCACTCAACATGACGCCATGCTGTACAACCTAAGGCAACAGTTACCAGACTCCACTCAACATGATCCCATGCTGCACAACCTAAGGCAACAGCTATCAGACTGCACTCAACATGATGCCATGCTCCACAACTTAAGGCAACAGCTGTCAGACTCCACTCAACATGATGCCATGCTCCACAACCTAAGGCAACAGCTACCAGACTCCACTCAACATGATGCCATGCTCCACAACCTAAGGCAACAGCTACCAGACTCCACTCAACATAATGCCATGCTCCACAACCTAAGGCAACAGCTATCAGACTCCACTCAACATGATGCCATGCTCCACAACCTAAGGCAACAGCTACTAGACTCCACTCAACATGATTCCATGCTCCACAACCTAAGGCAACAGGTACCAGACACCACTCAACATGATGCCATGCTCCACAACCTAAGGCAACAGCTGTCAGACTCCACTCAACATGATGCCATGCTCCACAACCTAAGGCAACAGCTATCAGACTCCACTCAACATGATGCCATGCTCCACAACCTAAGGCAACAGCTGTCAGACTCCACTCAACATGATGCCATGCTCCATAACCTAAGGCAACAGCTATCAGACTCCACTCAACATGATGCCATGCTCCACAACCTAAGGCAACAGCTACCAGACACTCTACTCAACATGATGCCATGATCCACAACCTAAGGAAACAGCTGTCAGACTCCACTCAACATGATGCCATGCTCCACATCCTAAGGCAACAGCTGCCAGGCTCCACTCAACATGATGCCATGCTCCACATCCTAAGGAAACAGCTGTCAGAATCCACTCAACATGATGCCATGCTCATTAACCTAAGTAAACAGTTGTCAGACTCTACTCAACATGATGCCATGCTCCACAACCTAAGGAAACAGCTACCAGACTCCACTCAACATGATGCCATGCTCCACAACCTAAGGCAACAGCTACCAGACTCCACTCAAGATGATGCCATGCTAAACAACCTAAGGCAACAGCTACCAGACTCCACTCAACATGATGCCATGCTCCACAACCTAAGGCAAAAGCTACCAGACTCCAATCAACATGATGCCATGCTCCACAACCTAAGGCAACAGCTACCAGGCTCCACTCAACATAATGCCATGCTCCACAACCTAAGGCAACAGCTACCAGACTCCACTCAACATGATGCCATGCTCCACAACCTAAGGCAACAGCTGTCAGACTCCACTCAACATGATGCCATGCTGCACAACCTAAGGCAACAGCTACCAGACTCCACTCAACATGATGCCATGCTCCACAACCTAAGGCAACAGCTCTCAGACTCCACTCAACATGTTGTCATGCTCCACAACTTAAGGCAACATCTGTCAGACTCCACTCAACATGATGCCATGCTCCACAACCTAAGGCAACAGCTACCAGACTCCACTCAACATGATGCCATGCTCCACAACCTAAGGCAACAGCTACCAGACTCCACTCAACATGATGTCATGCTCCACAACCTAAGGCAACAGCTATCAGACTCTACTCAACATGATGCCATGCTCCACAACCTAAGGCAACAGCTATCAGACTCCACTCAACATGATGCCATGCTCCACAACCTAAGGCAACAGCTGTCAGACTCAACTCAACATGATGCCATGCTCCACAACCTAAGGCAACAGCTACCAGACTTCACTCAATATGATGCTATGCTCTACAACCTAAGGCAAAAGCTACCAGACTCTACTCAACATGATGCCTTGCTCCACAACCTAAGACATTAGCTGTCAGACTCCACTCAACATGATGCCATCGTCCACAACCTAAGGCAACAGCTGCCAGACTCCACTCAACATAATACCATGCTGCACAACCTAAGGCAACAGCTATCAGACTCCACTCAACATGATGCCATGCTCCACAACCTAAGGAAACAGCTACCAGACTCCACTAAACATGATGCCATGCTCCACAAACTAAGGCAACACTACCAGACTCCAGTCAACATGATGCCATGCTGCACAACCTAAGGCAACAGCTATCAGACTCAACTCAACATGATGCCATGCTCCACAACCTAAGGCAACAGCTACCAGACTCCACTCAACATAATGCCATGCTCTACAACCTAAGGCAACAGCCCACTCAACATGATGCCATGCTCCACAACCTAAGGCAACAGCTACCAGACTCTACTCAACATGATGCCTTGCTCCACAACCTAAGGCAACAGCTACCAGACTCCACTCAACATGATGCCATGCTACACAACCTAAGGCAACAGCTACCAGACTCCACTCAACATGATGCCATGCTCCACAACCTAAGGCAACAGCTACCAGACTCCACTCAACATGATGCCATGCTCCACAACCTAAGGCAACAGCTACCAGACTCCACTCAACATGATGCCATGCTCCACAACCTAAGGCAACAGCTACCAGACTCCACTCAACAAGATGCCATGCTCCACAACCTAAGGCAACAGCTGTCAGACTCCACTCAACATGACGCCATGCTGCACAACCTAAGGCAACAGTTACCAGACTCCACTCAACAAGATGCCATGCTCCACAACCTAAGGCAACAGCTATCAGACTGCACTCAACATGATGCCATGCTCCACAACTTAAGGCAACAGCTGTCAGACTCCACTCAACATGATGCCATGCTCCACAACCTAAGGCAATAGCTACCAGACTCCACTCAACATGATGCCATGCTCCACAACCTAAGGCAACAGCTACCAGACTCCACTCAACATAATGCGATGCTCCACAACCTAAGGCAACAGCTATCAGACTCCACTCAATATGATGCCATGCTCCACAACCTAAGGCAACAGATACTAGACTCCACTCAACATGATGCCATGCTCCACAACCTAAGGCAACAGGTACCAGACACCACTCAACATGATGCCATGCTCCACAACCTAAGGCAACAGCTGTCAGACTCCACTCAACATGATGCCATGCTCCACAACCTAAGGCAACAGCTATCAGACTCCACTCAACATGATGCCATGCTCCACAACCTAAGGCAACAGCTGTCAGACTCCACTCAACATGATGCCATGCTCCATAACCTAAGGCAACAGCTATCAGACTCCACTCAACATGATGCCATGCTCCACAACCTAAGGCAACAGCTACCAGACACTCTACTCAACATGATGCCATGATCCACAACCTAAGGAAACAGCTGTCAGACTCCACTCAATATGATGCCATGCTCCACATCCTAAGGCAACAGCTGTCAGAATCCACTCAACATGATGCCATGCTCATTAACCTAAGGAAACAGCTGTCAGACTCTACTTAACATGATGCCATGCTCCACAACCTAAGGAAACAGCTACCAGACTCCACTCAACATGATGCCATGCTCCACAACCTAAGGCAACAGCTACCAGACTCCACTCAACATGATGCCATGCTAAACAACCTAAGGCAACAGCTACCAGACTCCACTTAACATGATGCCATGCTCCACAACCTAAGGCAAAAGCTACCAGACTCCACTCAACATGATGCCATGCTCCACAACTAAGGCAACAGCTACCAGAAACCACTCAACATAATGCCATGCTCCACAACTTAAGGCAACAGCTACCAGACTCCACTCAACATGATGCCATGCTCCACAACCTAAGGCAACAGCTGTCAGGCTCCACTCAACATGATGCCATGCTGCACAACCTAAGGCAACAGCTACCAGACTCCACTCAACATGATGCCATGCTCCACAACCTAAGGCAACAGCTATCAGACTCCACTCAACATGTTGCCATGCTTCACAACTTAAGGCAACATCTGTCAGACTCCACTCAACATGATGCGATGCTCCACAACCTAAGGCAACAGCTACCAGACTCCACTCAACATGATGCCATGCTCCACAACCTAAGGCAACAGCTACCAGACTCCACTCAACATGATGTCATGCTCCACAACCTAAGGCAACAGCTATCAGACTCCACTCAACATGATGCCATGCTCCACAACCTAAGGCAACAGCTATCAGACTCCACTCAACATGATTCCATGCTCCACAACCTAAGGCAACAGCTGTCAGACTCCACTCAACATGATGCCATGCTCCACAACCTAAGGCAACAGCTACCAGACTTCACTCAACATGATGCTATGCTCTACAACCTAAGGCAACAGCTACCAGACTCTACTCAACATGATGCCTTGCTCCACAACCTAAGACAATAGCTGTCAGACTTCACTCAACATGATGCCATGGTCCACAACCTAAGGCAACAGCTACCAGACTCCACTCAACATAATGCCATGCTGCACAACCTAAGGCAACAGCTATCAGACTCCACTCAACATGATGCCATGCTCCACAACCTAAGGAAACAGCTACCAGACTCCACTAAACATGATGCCTTGCTCCACAAACTAAGGCAACACTACCAGACTCCAGTCAACATGATGCCATGCTCCACAAACTAAGGCAACACTACCAGACTCCAGTCAACATGATGCCATGCTGCACAACCTAAGGCAACAGCTATCAGACTCCACTCAACATGATGCCATGCTCCACAACCTAAGCCAACAGCTGTCAGACTCCACTCAACATGATGCCATGCTCTATAACCTAAGGCAACAGCTATCAGACTCCACTCAACATGATGCCATGCTCCGCAACCTAAGGCAACAGCCTCCACTCAACATGATGCCATGCTCCACAACCTAAGGCAACAGCTATCAGACTCCACTCAACATGATGCCATGCTCCACAACCTAAGGCAACAGCTGTCAGACTCCACTCAACATGATGCCATGCTCCATAACCTAAGGCAACAGCTATCAGACTCCACTCAACATGATGCCATGCTCCACAACCTAAGGCAACAGCTACCAGACACTCTACTCAACATGATGCCATGATCCACAACCTAAGGAAACAGCTGTCAGACTCCACTCAACATGATGCCATGCTCCACATCCTAAGGCAACAGCTGCCAGGCTCCACTCAACATGATGCCATGCTCCACAACCTAAGGAAACAGCTGTCAGAATCCACTCAACATGATGCCATGCTCATTAACCTAAGTAAACAGTTGTCAGACTCTACTCAACATGATGCCATGCTCCACAACCTAAGGAAACAGTTACCAGACTCCACTCAACATGATGCCATGCTCCACAACCTAAGGCAACAGCTACCAGACTCCACTCAACATGATGCCATGCTAAACAACCTAAGGCAACAGCTACCAGACTCCACTCAACATGATGCCATGCTCCACAACCTAAGGCAAAAGCTACCAGACTCCACTCAACATGATGCCATGCTCCACAACCTAAGGCAACAGCTACCAGACTCCACTCAACATAATGCCATGCTCCACAACCTAAGGCAACAGCTACCAGACTCCACTCAACATGTTGTCATGCTCCACAACTTAAGGCAACATCTGTCAGACTCCACTCAACATGATGCCATGCTCCACAACCTAAGGCAACAGCTACCAGACTCCACTCAACATGATGCCATGCTCCACAACCTAAGGCAACAGCTACCAGACTCCACTCAACATGATGTCATGCTCCACAACCTAAGGCAACAGCTATCAGACTCTACTCAACATGATGCCATGCTCCACAACCTAAGGCAACAGCTATCAGACTCCACTCAACATGATGCCATGCTCCACAACCTAAGGCAACAGCTGTCAGACTCAACTCAACATGATGCCATGCTCCACAACCTAAGGCAACAGCTACCAGACTTCACTCAATATGATGCTATGCTCTACAACCTAAGGCAAAAGCTACCAGACTCTACTCAACATGATGCCTTGCTCCACAACCTAAGACATTAGCTGTCAGACTCCACTCAACATGATGCCATCGTCCACAACCTAAGGCAACAGCTGCCAGACTCCACTCAACATAATACCATGCTGCACAACCTAAGGCAACAGCTATCAGACTCCACTCAACATGATGCCATGCTCCACAACCTAAGGAAACAGCTACCAGACTCCACTAAACATGATGCCATGCTCCACAAACTAAGGCAACACTACCAGACTCCAGTCAACATGATGCCATGCTGCACAACCTAAGGCAACAGCTATCAGACTCAACTCAACATGATGCCATGCTCCACAACCTAAGGCAACAGCTACCAGACTCCACTCAACATAATGCCATGCTCTACAACCTAAGGCAACAGCCCACTCAACATGATGCCATGCTCCACAACCTAAGGCAACAGCTACCAGACTCTACTCAACATGATGCCTTGCTCCACAACCTAAGGCAACAGCTACCAGACTCCACTCAACATGATGCCATGCTACACAACCTAAGGCAACAGCTACCAGACTCCACTCAACATGATGCCATGCTCCACAACCTAAGGCAACAGCTACCAGACTCCACTCAACATGATGCCATGCTCCACAACCTAAGGCAACAGCTACCAGACTCCACTCAACATGATGCCATGCTCCACAACCTAAGGCAACAGCTACCAGACTCCACTCAACAAGATGCCATGCTCCACAACCTAAGGCAACAGCTGTCAGACTCCACTCAACATGACGCCATGCTGCACAACCTAAGGCAACAGTTACCAGACTCCACTCAACAAGATGCCATGCTCCACAACCTAAGGCAACAGCTATCAGACTGCATTCAACATGATGCCATGCTCCACAACTTAAGGCAACAGCTGTCAGACTCCACTCAACATGATGCCATGCTCCACAACCTAAGGCAATAGCTACCAGACTCCACTCAACATGATGCCATGCTCCACAACCTAAGGCAACAGCTACCAGACTCCACTCAACATAATGCGATGCTCCACAACCTAAGGCAACAGCTATCAGACTCCACTCAATATGATGCCATGCTCCACAACCTAAGGCAACAGATACTAGACTCCACTCAACATGATGCCATGCTCCACAACCTAAGGCAACAGGTACCAGACACCACTCAACATGATGCCATGCTCCACAACCTAAGGCAACAGCTGTCAGACTCCACTCAACATGATGCCATGCTCCACAACCTAAGGCAACAGCTATCAGACTCCACTCAACATGATGCCATGCTCCACAACCTAAGGCAACAGCTGTCAGACTCCACTCAACATGATGCCATGCTCCATAACCTAAGGCAACAGCTATCAGACTCCACTCAACATGATGCCATGCTCCACAACCTAAGGCAACAGCTACCAGACACTCTACTCAACATGATGCCATGATCCACAACCTAAGGAAACAGCTGTCAGACTCCACTCAATATGATGCCATGCTCCACATCCTAAGGCAACAGCTGTCAGAATCCACTCAACATGATGCCATGCTCATTAACCTAAGGAAACAGCTGTCAGACTCTACTTAACATGATGCCATGCTCCACAACCTAAGGAAACAGCTACCAGACTCCACTCAACATGATGCCATGCTCCACAACCTAAGGCAACAGCTACCAGACTCCACTCAACATGATGCCATGCTAAACAACCTAAGGCAACAGCTACCAGACTCCACTTAACATGATGCCATGCTCCACAACCTAAGGCAAAAGCTACCAGACTCCACTCAACATGATGCCATGCTCCACAACTAAGGCAACAGCTACCAGAAACCACTCAACATAATGCCATGCTCCACAACCTAAGGCAACAGCTACCAGACTCCACTCAACATGATGCCATGCTCCACAACCTAAGGCAACAGCTGTCAGGCTCCACTCAACATGATGCCATGCTGCACAACCTAAGGCAACAGCTACCAGACTCCACTCAACATGATGCCATACTCCACAACCTAAGGCAACAGCTATCAGACTCCACTCAACATGTTGCCATGCTTCACAACTTAAGGCAACATCTGTCAGACTCCACTCAACATGATGCGATGCTCCACAACCTAAGGCAACAGCTACCAGACTCCACTCAACATGATGCCATGCTCCACAACCTAAGGCAACAGCTACCAGACTCCACTCAACATGATGTCATGCTCCACAACCTAAGGCAACAGCTATCAGACTCCACTCAACATGATGCCATGCTCCACAACCTAAGGCAACAGCTATCAGACTCCACTCAACATGATTCCATGCTCCACAACCTAAGGCAACAGCTGTCAGACTCCACTCAACATGATGCCATGCTCCACAACCTAAGGCAACAGCTACCAGACTTCACTCAACATGATGCTATGCTCTACAACCTAAGGCAACAGCTACCAGACTCTACTCAACATGATGCCTTGCTCCACAACCTAAGACAATAGCTGTCAGACTTCACTCAACATGATGCCATGGTCCACAACCTAAGGCAACAGCTACCAGACTCCACTCAACATAATGCCATGCTGCACAACCTAAGGCAACAGCTATCAGACTCCACTCAACATGATGCCATGCTCCACAACCTAAGGAAACAGCTACCAGACTCCACTAAACATGATGCCTTGCTCCACAAACTAAGGCAACACTACCAGACTCCAGTCAACATGATGCCATGCTCCACAAACTAAGGCAACACTACCAGACTCCAGTCAACATGATGCCATGCTGCACAACCTAAGGCAACAGCTATCAGACTCCACTCAACATGATGCCATGCTCCACAACCTAAGCCAACAGCTGTCAGACTCCACTCAACATGATGCCATGCTCTATAACCTAAGGCAACAGCTATCAGACTCCACTCAACATGATGCCATGCTCCACAACCTAAGGCAACAGCCTCCACTCAACATGATGCCATGCTCCACAACCTAAGGCAACAGCTATCAGACTCCACTCAACATGATGCCATGCTCCACAACCTAAGGCAACAGCTGTCAGACTCCACTCAACATGATGCCATGCTCCATAACCTAAGGCAACAGCTATCAGACTCCACTCAACATGATGCCATGCTCCACAACCTAAGGCAACAGCTACCAGACACTCTACTCAACATGATGCCATGATCCACAACCTAAGGAAACAGCTGTCAGACTCCACTCAACATGATGCCATGCTCCACATCCTAAGGCAACAGCTGCCAGGCTCCACTCAACATGATGCCATGCTCCACAACCTAAGGAAACAGCTGTCAGAATCCACTCAACATGATGCCATGCTCATTAACCTAAGTAAACAGTTGTCAGACTCTACTCAACATGATGCCATGCTCCACAACCTAAGGAAACAGTTACCAGACTCCACTCAACATGATGCCATGCTCCACAACCTAAGGCAACAGCTACCAGACTCCACTCAACATGATGCCATGCTAAACAACCTAAGGCAACAGCTACCAGACTCCACTCAACATGATGCCATGCTCCACAACCTAAGGCAAAAGCTACCAGACTCCACTCAACATGATGCCATGCTCCACAACCTAATGCAACAGATACCAGACTCCACTCAACATAATGCCATGCTCCACAACCTAAGGCAACAGCTACCAGACTCCACTCAACATGATGCCATGCTCCACAACCTAAGGCAACAGCTGTCAGACTCCACTCAACATGATGCCATGCTGCACAACCTAAGGCAACAGCTACCAGACTCCACTAAACATGATGCCATGCTCCACAACCTAAGGCAACAGCTATCAGACTCCACTCAACATGTTGCCATGCTCCACAACTTAAGGCAACATCTGTCAGACTCCACTCAACATGATGCCATGCTCCACAACCTAAGGCAACAGCTACCAGACTCCACTCAACATGATGCCATGCTCCACAACCTAAGGCAACAGCTACCAGACACTCTACTCAACATGATGCCATGATCCACAACCTAAGGAAACAGCTGTCAGACTCCACTCAATATGATGCCATGCTCCACATCCTAAGGCAACAGCTGTCAGAATCCACTCAACATGATGCCATGCTCATTAACCTAAGGAAACAGCTGTCAGACTCTACTTAACATGATGCCATGCTCCACAACCTAAGGAAACAGCTACCAGACTCCACTCAACATGATGCCATGCTCCACAACCTAAGGCAACAGCTACCAGACTCCACTCAACATGATGCCATGCTAAACAACCTAAGGCAACAGCTACCAGACTCCACTTAACATGATGCCATGCTCCACAACCTAAGGCAAAAGCTACCAGACTCCACTCAACATGATGCCATGCTCCACAACTAAGGCAACAGCTACCAGAAACCACTCAACATAATGCCATGCTCCACAACCTAAGGCAACAGCTACCAGACTCCACTCAACATGATGCCATGCTCCACAACCTAAGGCAACAGCTGTCAGGCTCCACTCAACATGATGCCATGCTGCACAACCTAAGGCAACAGCTACCAGACTCCACTCAACATGATGCCATACTCCACAACCTAAGGCAACAGCTATCAGACTCCACTCAACATGTTGCCATGCTTCACAACTTAAGGCAACATCTGTCAGACTCCACTCAACATGATGCGATGCTCCACAACCTAAGGCAACAGCTACCAGACTCCACTCAACATGATGCCATGCTCCACAACCTAAGGCAACAGCTACCAGACTCCACTCAACATGATGTCATGCTCCACAACCTAAGGCAACAGCTATCAGACTCCACTCAACATGATGCCATGCTCCACAACCTAAGGCAACAGCTATCAGACTCCACTCAACATGATTCCATGCTCCACAACCTAAGGCAACAGCTGTCAGACTCCACTCAACATGATGCCATGCTCCACAACCTAAGGCAACAGCTACCAGACTTCACTCAACATGATGCTATGCTCTACAACCTAAGGCAACAGCTACCAGACTCTACTCAACATGATGCCTTGCTCCACAACCTAAGACAATAGCTGTCAGACTTCACTCAACATGATGCCATGGTCCACAACCTAAGGCAACAGCTACCAGACTCCACTCAACATAATGCCATGCTGCACAACCTAAGGCAACAGCTATCAGACTCCACTCAACATGATGCCATGCTCCACAACCTAAGGAAACAGCTACCAGACTCCACTAAACATGATGCCTTGCTCCACAAACTAAGGCAACACTACCAGACTCCAGTCAACATGATGCCATGCTCCACAAACTAAGGCAACACTACCAGACTCCAGTCAACATGATGCCATGCTGCACAACCTAAGGCAACAGCTATCAGACTCCACTCAACATGATGCCATGCTCCACAACCTAAGCCAACAGCTGTCAGACTCCACTCAACATGATGCCATGCTCTATAACCTAAGGCAACAGCTATCAGACTCCACTCAACATGATGCCATGCTCCACAACCTAAGGCAACAGCCTCCACTCAACATGATGCCATGCTCCACAACCTAAGGCAACAGCTATCAGACTCCACTCAACATGATGCCATGCTCCACAACCTAAGGCAACAGCTGTCAGACTCCACTCAACATGATGCCATGCTCCATAACCTAAGGCAACAGCTATCAGACTCCACTCAACATGATGCCATGCTCCACAACCTAAGGCAACAGCTACCAGACACTCTACTCAACATGATGCCATGATCCACAACCTAAGGAAACAGCTGTCAGACTCCACTCAACATGATGCCATGCTCCACATCCTAAGGCAACAGCTGCCAGGCTCCACTCAACATGATGCCATGCTCCACAACCTAAGGAAACAGCTGTCAGAATCCACTCAACATGATGCCATGCTCATTAACCTAAGTAAACAGTTGTCAGACTCTACTCAACATGATGCCATGCTCCACAACCTAAGGAAACAGTTACCAGACTCCACTCAACATGATGCCATGCTCCACAACCTAAGGCAACAGCTACCAGACTCCACTCAACATGATGCCATGCTAAACAACCTAAGGCAACAGCTACCAGACTCCACTCAACATGATGCCATGCTCCACAACCTAAGGCAAAAGCTACCAGACTCCACTCAACATGATGCCATGCTCCACAACCTAAGGCAACAGCTACCAGACTCCACTCAACATAATGCCATGCTCCACAACCTAAGGCAACAGCTACCAGACTCCACTCAACATGATGCCATGCTCCACAACCTAAGGCAACAGCTGTCAGACTCCACTCAACATGATGCCATGCTGCACAACCTAAGGCAACAGCTACCAGACTCCACTAAACATGATGCCATGCTCCACAACCTAAGGCAACAGCTATCAGACTCCACTCAACATGTTGCCATGCTCCACAACTTAAGGCAACATCTGTCAGACTCCACTCAACATGATGCCATGCTCCACAACCTAAGGCAACAGCTACCAGACTCCACTCAACATGATGCCATGCTCCACAACCTAAGGCAACAGCTACCAGACTCCACTCAACATGATGTCATGCTCCACAACCTAAGGCAACAGCTATCAGACTCTACTCAACATGATGCCATGCTCCACAACCTAAGGCAATAGCTATCAGACTCCACTCAACATGATGCCATGCTCCACAACCTAAGGCAACAGCTGTCAGACTCAACTCAACATGATGCCATGCTCCACAACCTAAGGCAACAGCTACCAGACTTCACTCAATATGATGCTATGCTCTACAACCTAAGGCAAAAGCTACCAGACTCTACTCAACATGATGCCTTGCTCCACAACCTAAGACATTAGCTGTCAGACTCCACTCAACATGATGCCATCGTCCACAACCTAAGGCAACAGCTGCCAGACTCCACTCAACATAATACCATGCTGCACAACCTAAGGCAACAGCTATCAGACTCCACTCAACATGATGCCATGCTCCACAACCTAAGGAAACAGCTACCAGACTCCACTAAACATGATGCCATGCTCCACAAACTAAGGCAACACTACCAGACTCCAGTCAACATGATGCCATGCTGCACAACCTAAGGCAACAGCTATCAGACTCAACTCAACATGATGCCATGCTCCACAACCTAAGGCAACAGCTACCAGACTCCACTCAACATAATGCCATGCTCTACAACCTAAGGCAACAGCCCACTCAACATGATGCCATGCTCCACAACCTAAGGCAACAGCTACCAGACTCTACTCAACATGATGCCTTGCTCCACAACCTAAGGCAACAGCTACCAGACTCCACTCAACATGATGCCATGCTCCACAACCTAAGGCAACAGCTACCAGACTCCACTCAACATGATGCCATGCTCCACAACCTAAGGCAACAGCTACCAGACTCCACTCAACATGATGCCATGCTCCACAACCTAAGGCAACAGCTACCAGACTCCACTCAACATGATGCCATGCTCCACAACCTAAGGCAACAGCTACCAGACTCCACTCAACAAGATGCCATGCTCCACAACCTAAGGCAACAGCTGTCAGACTCCACTCAACATGACGCCATGCTGCACAACCTAAGGCAACAGTTACCAGACTCCACTCAACAAGATGCCATGCTCCACAACCTAAGGCAACAGCTATCAGACTGCACTCAACATGATGCCATGCTCCACAACTTAAGGCAACAGCTGTCAGACTCCACTCAACATGATGCCATGCTCCACAACCTAAGGCAATAGCTACCAGACTCCACTCAACATGATGCCATGCTCCACAACCTAAGGCAACAGCTACCAGACTCCACTCAACATAATGCCATGCTCCACAACCTAAGGCAACAGCTATCAGACTCCACTCAATATGATGCCATGCTCCACAACCTAAGGCAACAGATACTAGACTCCACTCAACATGATGCCATGCTCCACAACCTAAGGCAACAGGTACCAGACACCACTCAACATGATGCCATGCTCCACAACCTAAGGCAACAGCTGTCAGACTCCACTCAACATGATGCCATGCTCCACAACCTAAGGCAACAGCTATGAGACTCCACTCAACATGATGCCATGCTCCACAACCTAAGGCAACAGCTGTCAGACTCCACTCAACATGATGCCATGCTCCATAACCTAAGGCAACAGCTATCAGACTCCACTCAACATGATGCCATGCTCCACACCCTAAGGCAACAGCTCCCAGACACTCTACTCAACATGATGCCATGATCCACAACCTAAGGAAACAGCTGTCAGACTCCACTCAATATGATGCCATGCTCCACATCCTAAGGCAACAGCTGTCAGAATCCACTCAACATGATGCCATGCTCATTAACCTAAGGAAACAGCTGTCAGACTCTACTTAACATGATGCCATGCTCCACAACCTAAGGAAACAGCTACCAGACTCCAATCAACATGATGCCATGCTCCACAACCTAAGGCAACAGCTACCAGACTCCACTCAACATGATGCCATGCTAAACAACCTAAGGCAACAGCTACCAGACTCCACTTAACATGATGCCATGCTCCACAACATAAGGCAAAAGCTACCAGACTCCACTCAACATGATGCCATGCTCCACAACCTAAGGCAACAGCTACCAGAAACCACTCAACATAATGCCATGCTCCACAACCTAAGGCAACAGCTACCAGACTCCACTCAACATGATGCCATGCTCCACAACCTAAGGCAACAGCTGTCAGACTCCACTCAACATGATGCCATGCTGCACAACCTAAGGCAACAGCTACCAGACTCCACTCAACATGATGCCATGCTCCACAACCTAAGGCAACAGCTATCAGACTCCACTCAACATGTTGCCATGCTTCACAACTTAAGGCAACATCTGTCAGACTCCACTCAACATGATGCGATGCTCCACAACCTAAGGCAACAGCTACCAGACTCCACTCAACATGATGCCATGCTCCACAACCTAAGGCAACAGCTACCAGACTCCACTCAACATGATGTCATGCTCCACAACCTAAGGCAACAGCTATCAGACTCCACTCAACATGATGCCATGCTCCACAACCTAAGGCAACAGCTATCAGACTCCACTCAACATGATTCCATGCTCCACAACCTAAGGCAACAGCTGTCAGACTCCACTCAACATGATGCCATGCTCCACAACCTAAGGCAACAGCTACCAGACTCTACTCAACATGATGCCTTGCTCCACAACCTAAGACTTCACTCAACATGATGCCATGGTCCACAACCTAAGGCAACAGCTACCAGACTCCACTCAACATAATGCCATGCTGCACAACCTAAGGCAACAGCTATCAGACTCCACTCAACATGATGCCATGCTCCACAACCTAAGGAAACAGCTACCAGACTCCACTAAACATGATGCCTTGCTCCACAAACTAAGGCAACACTACCAGACTCCAGTCAACATGATGCCATGCTCCACAAACTAAGGCAACACTACCAGACTCCAGTCAACATGATGCCATGCTGCACAACCTAAGGCAACAGCTATCAGACTCCACTCAACATGATGCCATGCTCCACAACCTAAGCCAACAGCTGTCAGACTCCACTCAACATGATGCCATGCTCTATAACCTAAGGCAACAGCTATCAGACTCCACTCAACATGATGCCATGCTCCACAACCTAAGGCAACAGCCTCCACTCAACATGATGCCATGCTCCACAACCTAAGGCAACAGCTATCAGACTCCACTCAACATGATGCCATGCTCCACAACCTAAGGCAACAGCTACCAGACTCCACTAAACATGATGCCATGCTCCACAACCTAAGGCAACAGCTACCAGACTCCACTCAACATAATGCCATGCTCCACAACCTAAGGCAACAGCTGTCAGACTCCTCTCAACATGATGCCATGCTCCACAACCTAAGGCAACAGCTGTCAGACTCCACTCAACATGATGCCATGCTCCACAATCTAAGGCAACAGCTACCAGACTCCACTCAACATGATGCCATGCTCCACAACCTAAGGCAACAGCTGTCAGACTCCACTCAACATGATGCCATGCTCCACAACCTAAGGCAACAGCTACTAGACTCCACTCAACATGATGCCATGCTCCACAATCTAAGGCAACAGCTACCAGACTCCACTCAACATGATGCCATGCTCCACAACCTAAGGCAACAGCTGTCAGACTCCACTCAACATGATGCCATGCTCCACAACCTAAGGCAACAGCTACCAGACACTCTACTCAACATGATGCCATGATCCACAACCTAAGGAAACAGCTGTCAGACTCCACTCAATATGATGCCATGCTCCACATCCTAAGGCAACAGCTGTCAGAATCCACTCAACATGATGCCATGCTCATTAACCTAAGGAAACAGCTGTCAGACTCTACTTAACATGATGCCATGCTCCACAACCTAAGGAAACAGCTACCAGACTCCACTCAACATGATGCCATGCTCCACAACCTAAGGCAACAGCTACCAGACTCCACTCAAAATGATGCCATGCTAAACAACCTAAGGCAACAGATACCAGACTCCACTTAACATGATGCCATGCTCCACAACCTAAGGCAAAAGCTACCAGACTCCACTCAACATGATGCCATGCTCCACAACCTAAGGCAACAGCTGTCAGACTCCACTCAACATGATGCCATGCTCCATAACCTAAGGCAACAGCTATCAGACTCCACTCAACATGATGCCATGCTCCACAACCTAAGGCAACAGCTACCAGACACTCTACTCAACATGATGCCATGATCCACAACCTAAGGAAACAGCTGTCAGACTCCACTCAACATGATACCATGCTCCACATCCTAAGGCAACAGCTGCCAGGCTCCACTCAACATGATGCCATGCTCCACATCCTAAGGAAACAGCTGTCAGAATCCACTCAACATGATGCCATGCTCATTAACCTAAGTAAACAGTTGTCAGACTCTACTCAACATGATGCCATGCTCCACAACCTAAGGAAACAGCTACCAGACTCCACTCAACATGATGCCATGCTCCACAACCTAAGGCAACAGCTACCAGACTCCACTCAACATGATGCCATGCTAAACAACCTAAGGCAACAGCTACCAGACTCCACTCAACATGATGCCATGCTCCACAACCTAAGGCAAAAGCTACCAGACTCCAATCAACATGATGCCATGCTCCACAACCTAAGGCAACAGCTACCAGACTCCACTCAACATAATGCCATGCTCCACAACCTAAGGCAACAGCTACCAGACTCCACTCAACATGATGCCATGCTCCACAACCTAAGGCAACAGCTGTCAGACTCCACTCAACATGATGCCATGCTGCACAACCTAAGGCAACAGCTACCAGACTCCACTCAACATGATGCCATGCTCCACAACCTAAGGCAACAGCTCTCAGACTCCACTCAACATGTTGTCATGCTCCACAACTTAAGGCAACATCTGTCAGACTCCACTCAACATGATGCCATGCTCCACAACCTAAGGCAACAGCTACCAGACTCCACTCAACATGATGCCATGCTCCACAACCTAAGGCAACAGCTACCAGACTCCACTCAACATGATGTCATGCTCCACAACCTAAGGCAACAGCTATCAGACTCTACTCAACATGATGCCATGCTCCACAACATAAGGCAACAGCTATCAGACTCCACTCAACATGATGCCATGCTCCACAACCTAAGGCAACAGCTGTCAGACTCAACTCAACATGATGCCATGCTCCACAACCTAAGGCAACAGCTACCAGACTTCACTCAATATGATGCTATGCTCTACAACCTAAGGCAAAAGCTACCAGACTCTACTCAACATGATGCCTTGCTCCACAACCTAAGACATTAGCTGTCAGACTCCACTCAACATGATGCCATCGTCCACAACCTAAGGCAACAGCTGCCAGACTCCACTCAACATAATACCATGCTGCACAACCTAAGGCAACAGCTATCAGACTCCACTCAACATGATGCCATGCTCCACAACCTAAGGAAACAGCTACCAGACTCCACTAAACATGATGCCATGCTCCACAAACTAAGGCAACACTACCAGACTCCAGTCAACATGATGCCATGCTGCACAACCTAAGGCAACAGCTATCAGACTCAACTCAACATGATGCCATGCTCCACAACCTAAGGCAACAGCTACCAGACTCCACTCAACATAATGCCATGCTCTACAACCTAAGGCAACAGCCCACTCAACATGATGCCATGCTCCACAACCTAAGGCAACAGCTACCAGACTCTACTCAACATGATGCCTTGCTCCACAACCTAAGGCAACAGCTACCAGACTCCACTCAACATGATGCCATGCTACACAACCTAAGGCAACAGCTACCAGACTCCACTCAACATGATGCCATGCTCCACAACCTAAGGCAACAGCTACCAGACTCCACTCAACATGATGCCATGCTCCACAACCTAAGGCAACAGCTACCAGACTCCACTCAACATGATGCCATGCTCCACAACCTAAGGCAACAGCTACCAGACTCCACTCAACAAGATGCCATGCTCCACAACCTAAGGCAACAGCTGTCAGACTCCACTCAACATGACGCCATGCTGCACAACCTAAGGCAACAGTTACCAGACTCCACTCAACAAGATGCCATGCTCCACAACCTAAGGCAACAGCTATCAGACTGCACTCAACATGATGCCATGCTCCACAACTTAAGGCAACAGCTGTCAGACTCCACTCAACATGATGCCATGCTCCACAACCTAAGGCAATAGCTACCAGACTCCACTCAACATGATGCCATGCTCCACAACCTAAGGCAACAGCTACCAGACTCCACTCAACATAATGCCATGCTCCACAACCTAAGGCAACAGCTATCAGACTCCACTCAATATGATGCCATGCTCCACAACCTAAGGCAACAGATACTAGACTCCACTCAACATGATGCCATGCTCCACAACCTAAGGCAACAGGTACCAGACACCACTCAACATGATGCCATGCTCCACAACCTAAGGCAACAGCTGTCAGACTCCACTCAACATGATGCCATGCTCCACAACCTAAGGCAACAGCTATCAGACTCCACTCAACATGATGCCATGCTCCACAACCTAAGGCAACAGCTGTCAGACTCCACTCAACATGATGCCATGCTCCATAACCTAAGGCAACAGCTATCAGACTCCACTCAACATGATGCCATGCTCCACAACCTAAGGCAACAGCTACCAGACACTCTACTCAACATGATGCCATGATCCACAACCTAAGGAAACAGCTGTCAGACTCCACTCAATATGATGCCATGCTCCACATCCTAAGGCAACAGCTGTCAGAATCCACTCAACATGATGCCATGCTCATTAACCTAAGGAAACAGCTGTCAGACTCTACTTAACATGATGCCATGCTCCACAACCTAAGGAAACAGCTACCAGACTCCACTCAACATGATGCCATGCTCCACAACCTAAGGCAACAGCTACCAGACTCCACTCAACATGATGCCATGCTAAACAACCTAAGGCAACAGCTACCAGACTCCACTTAACATGATGCCATGCTCCACAACCTAAGGCAAAAGCTACCAGACTCCACTCAACATGATGCCATGCTCCACAACTAAGGCAACAGCTACCAGAAACCACTCAACATAATGCCATGCTCCACAACCTAAGGCAACAGCTACCAGACTCCACTCAACATGATGCCATGCTCCACAACCTAAGGCAACAGCTGTCAGGCTCCACTCAACATGATGCCATGCTGCACAACCTAAGGCAACAGCTACCAGACTCCACTCAACATGATGCCATGCTCCACAACCTAAGGCAACAGCTATCAGACTCCACTCAACATGTTGCCATGCTTCACAACTTAAGGCAACATCTGTCAGACTCCACTCAACATGATGCGATGCTCCACAACCTAAGGCAACAGCTACCAGACTCCACTCAACATGATGCCATGCTCCACAACCTAAGGCAACAGCTACCAGACTCCACTCAACATGATGTCATGCTCCACAACCTAAGGCAACAGCTATCAGACTCCACTCAACATGATGCCATGCTCCACAACCTAAGGCAACAGCTATCAGACTCCACTCAACATGATTCCATGCTCCACAACCTAAGGCAACAGCTGTCAGACTCCACTCAACATGATGCCATGCTCCACAACCTAAGGCAACAGCTACCAGACTTCACTCAACATGATGCTATGCTCTACAACCTAAGGCAACAGCTACCAGACTCTACTCAACATGATGCCTTGCTCCACAACCTAAGACAATAGCTGTCAGACTTCACTCAACATGATGCCATGGTCCACAACCTAAGGCAACAGCTACCAGACTCCACTCAACATAATGCCATGCTGCACAACCTAAGGCAACAGCTATCAGACTCCACTCAACATGATGCCATGCTCCACAACCTAAGGAAACAGCTACCAGACTCCACTAAACATGATGCCTTGCTCCACAAACTAAGGCAACACTACCAGACTCCAGTCAACATGATGCCATGCTCCACAAACTAAGGCAACACTACCAGACTCCAGTCAACATGATGCCATGCTGCACAACCTAAGGCAACAGCTATCAGACTCCACTCAACATGATGCCATGCTCCACAACCTAAGCCAACAGCTGTCAGACTCCACTCAACATGATGCCATGCTCTATAACCTAAGGCAACAGCTATCAGACTCCACTCAACATGATGCCATGCTCCACAACCTAAGGCAACAGCCTCCACTCAACATGATGCCATGCTCCACAACCTAAGGCAACAGCTATCAGACTCCACTCAACATGATGCCATGCTCCACAACCTAAGGCAACAGCTGTCAGACTCCACTCAACATGATGCCATGCTCCATAACCTAAGGCAACAGCTATCAGACTCCACTCAACATGATCCCATGCTCCACAACCTAAGGCAACAGCTACCAGACACTCTACTCAACATGATGCCATGATCCACAACCTAAGGAAACAGCTGTCAGACTCCACTCAACATGATGCCATGCTCCACATCCTAAGGCAACAGCTGCCAGGCTCCACTCTACATGATGCCATGCTCCACAACCTAAGGAAACAGCTGTCAGAATCCACTCAACATGATGCCATGCTCATTAACCTAAGTAAACAGTTGTCAGACTCTACTCAACATGATGCCATGCTCCACAACCTAAGGAAACAGTTACCAGACTCCACTCAACATGATGCCATGCTCCACAACCTAAGGCAACAGCTACCAGACTCCACTCAACATGATGCCATGCTAAACAACCTAAGGCAACAGCTACCAGACTCCACTCAACATGATGCCATGCTCCACAACCTAAGGCAAAAGCTACCAGACTCCACTCAACATGATGCCATGCTCCACAACCTAAGGCAACAGCTACCAGACTCCACTCAACATAATGCCATGCTCCACAACCTAAGGCAACAGCTACCAGACTCCACTCAACATGATGCCATGCTCCACAACCTAAGGCAACAGCTGTCAGACTCCACTCAACATGATGCCATGCTGCACAACCTAAGGCAACAGCTACCAGACTCCACTAAACATGATGCCATGCTCCACAACCTAAGGCAACAGCTATCAGACTCCACTCAACATGTTGCCATGCTCCACAACTTAAGGCAACATCTGTCAGACTCCACTCAACATGATGCCATGCTCCACAACCTAAGGCAACAGCTACCAGACTCCACTCAACATGATGCCATGCTCCACAACCTAAGGCAACAGCTACCAGACTCCACTCAACATGATGTCATGCTCCACAACCTAAGGCAACAGCTATCAGACTCTACTCAACATGATGCCATGCTCCACAACCTAAGGCAACAGCTATCAGACTCCACTCAACATGATGCCATGCTCCACAACCTAAGGCAACAGCTGTCAGACTCAACTCAACATGATGCCATGCTCCACAACCTAAGGCAACAGCTACCAGACTTCACTCAATATGATGCTATGCTCTACAACCTAAGGCAAAAGCTACCAGACTCTACTCAACATGATGCCTTGCTCCACAACCTAAGACATTAGCTGTCAGACTCCACTCAACATGATGCCATCGTCCACAACCTAAGGCAACAGCTGCCAGACTCCACTCAACGTAATACCATGCTGCACAACCTAAGGCAACAGCTATCAGACTCCACTCAACATGATGCCATGCTCCACAACCTAAGGAAACAGCTACCAGACTCCACTAAACATGATGCCATGCTCCACAAACTAAGGCAACACTACCAGACTCCAGTCAACATGATGCCATGCTGCACAACCTAAGGCAACAGCTATCAGACTCAACTCAACATGATGCCATGCTCCACAACCTAAGGCAACAGCTACCAGACTCCACTCAACATAATGCCATGCTCTACAACCTAAGGCAACAGCCCACTCAACATGATGCCATGCTCCACAACCTAAGGCAACAGCTACCAGACTCTACTCAACATGATGCCTTGCTCCACAACCTAAGGCAACAGCTACCAGACTCCACTCAACATGATGCCATGCTCCACAACCTAAGGCAACAGCTACCAGACTCCACTCAACATGATGCCATGCTCCACAACCTAAGGCAACAGCTACCAGACTCCACTCAACATGATGCCATGCTCCACAACCTAAGGCAACAGCTACCAGACTCCACTCAACATGATGCCATGCTCCACAACCTAAGGCAACAGCTACCAGACTCCACTCAACAAGATGCCATGCTCCACAACCTAAGGCAACAGCTGTCAGACTCCACTCAACATGACGCCATGCTGCACAACCTAAGGCAACAGTTACCAGACTCCACTCAACAAGATGCCATGCTCCACAACCTAAGGCAACAGCTATCAGACTGCACTCAACATGATGCCATGCTCCACAACTTAAGGCAACAGCTGTCAGACTCCACTCAACATGATGCCATGCTCCACAACCTAAGGCAATAGCTACCAGACTCCACTCAACATGATGCCATGCTCCACAACCTAAGGCAACAGCTACCAGACTCCACTCAACATAATGCCATGCTCCACAACCTAAGGCAACAGCTATCAGACTCCACTCAATATGATGCCATGCTCCACAACCTAAGGCAACAGATACTAGACTCCACTCAACATGATGCCATGCTCCACAACCTAAGGCAACAGGTACCAGACACCACTCAACATGATGCCATGCTCCACAACCTAAGGCAACAGCTGTCAGACTCCACTCAACATGATGCCATGCTCCACAACCTAAGGCAACAGCTATGAGACTCCACTCAACATGATGCCATGCTCCACAACCTAAGGCAACAGCTGTCAGACTCCACTCAACATGATGCCATGCTCCATAACCTAAGGCAACAGCTATCAGACTCCACTCAACATGATGCCATGCTCCACAACCTAAGGCAACAGCTCCCAGACACTCTACTCAACATGATGCCATGATCCACAACCTAAGGAAACAGCTGTCAGACTCCACTCAATATGATGCCATGCTCCACATCCTAAGGCAACAGCTGTCAGAATCCACTCAACATGATGCCATGCTCATTAACCTAAGGAAACAGCTGTCAGACTCTACTTAACATGATGCCATGCTCCACAACCTAAGGAAACAGCTACCAGACTCCAATCAACATGATGCCATGCTCCACAAACTAAGGCAACAGCTACCAGACTCCACTCAACATGATGCCATGCTAAACAACCTAAGGCAACAGCTACCAGACTCCACTTAACATGATGCCATGCTCCACAACATAAGGCAAAAGCTACCAGACTCCACTCAACATGATGCCATGCTCCACAACCTAAGGCAATAGCTACCAGAAACCACTCAACATAATGCCATGCTCCACAACCTAAGGCAACAGCTACCAGACTCCACTCAACATGATGCCATGCTCCACAACCTAAGGCAACAGCTGTCAGACTCCACTCAACATGATGCCATGCTGCACAACCTAAGGCAACAGCTACCAGACTCCACTCAACATGATGCCATGCTCCACAACCTAAGGCAACAGCTATCAGACTCCACTCAACATGTTGCCATGCTTCACAACTTAAGGCAACATCTGTCAGACTCCACTCAACATGATGCGATGCTCCACAACCTAAGGCAACAGCTACCAGACTCCACTCAACATGATGCCATGCTCCACAACCTAAGGCAACAGCTACCAGACTCCACTCAACATGATGTCATGCTCCACAACCTAAGGCAACAGCTATCAGACTCCACTCAACATGATGCCATGCTCCACAACCTAAGGCAACAGCTATCAGACTCCACTCAACATGATTCCATGCTCCACAACCTAAGGCAACAGCTGTCAGACTCCACTCAACATGATGCCATGCTCCACAACCTAAGGCAACAGCTACCAGACTCTACTCAACATGATGCCTTGCTCCACAACCTAAGACTTCACTCAACATGATGCCATGGTCCACAACCTAAGGCAACAGCTACCAGACTCCACTCAACATAATGCCATGCTGCACAACCTAAGGCAACAGCTATCAGACTCCACTCAACATGATGCCATGCTCCACAACCTAAGGAAACAGCTACCAGACTCCACTAAACATGATGCCTTGCTCCACAAACTAAGGCAACACTACCAGACTCCAGTCAACATGATGCCATGCTCCACAAACTAAGGCAACACTACCAGACTCCAGTCAACATGATGCCATGCTGCACAACCTAAGGCAACAGCTATCAGACTCCACTCAACATGATGCCATGCTCCACAACCTAAGCCAACAGCTGTCAGACTCCACTCAACATGATGCCATGCTCTATAACCTAAGGCAACAGCTATCAGACTCCACTCAACATGATGCCATGCTCCACAACCTAAGGCAACAGCCTCCACTCAACATGATGCCATGCTCCACAACCTAAGGCAACAGCTATCAGACTCCACTCAACATGATGCCATGCTCCACAACCTAAGGCAACAGCTACCAGACTCCACTAAACATGATGCCATGCTCCACAACCTAAGGCAACAGCTACCAGACTCCACTCAACATAATGCCATGCTCCACAACCTAAGGCAACAGCTGTCAGACTCCTCTCAACATGATGCCATGCTCCACAACCTAAGGCAACAGCTGTCAGACTCCACTCAACATGATGCCATGCTCCACAATCTAAGGCAACAGCTACCAGACTCCACTCAACATGATGCCATGCTCCACAACCTAAGGCAACAGCTGTCAGACTCCACTCAACATGATGCCATGCTCCACAACCTAAGGCAACAGCTACTAGACTCCACTCAACATGATGCCATGCTCCACAATCTAAGGCAACAGCTACCAGACTCCACTCAACATGATGCCATGCTCCACAACCTAAGGCAACAGCTGTCAGACTCCACTCAACATGATGCCATGCTCCACAACCTAAGGCAACAGCTACCAGACACTCTACTCAACATGATGCCATGATCCACAACCTAAGGAAACAGCTGTCAGACTCCACTCAATATGATGCCATGCTCCACATCCTAAGGCAACAGCTGTCAGAATCCACTCAACATGATGCCATGCTCATTAACCTAAGGAAACAGCTGTCAGACTCTACTTAACATGATGCCATGCTCCACAACTTAAGGAAACAGCTACCAGACTCCACTCAACATGATGCCATGCTCCACAACCTAAGGCAACAGCTACCAGACTCCACTCAAAATGATGCCATGCTAAACAACCTAAGGCAACAGATACCAGACTCCACTTAACATGATGCCATGCTCCACAACCTAAGGCAAAAGCTACCAGACTCCACTCAACATGATGCCATGCTCCACAACCTAAGGCAACAGCTACCAGAAACCACTCAACATAATGCCATGCTCCACAACCTAAGGCAACAGCTACCAGACTCCACTCAACATGATGCCATGCTCCACAACCTAAGGCAACAGCTGTCAGACTCCACTCAACATGATGCCATGCTGCACAACCTAAGGCAACAGCTACCAGACTCTACTCAACATGATGCCATGCTCCACAACCTAAGGCAACAGCTATCGGACTCCACTCAACATGTTGCCATGCTTCACAACTTAAGGCAACATCTGTCAGACTCCACTCAACATGATGCGATGCTCCACAACCTAAGGCAACAGCTACCAGACTCCACTCAACATGATGCCATGCTCCACAACCTAAGGCAACAGCTACCAGACTCCACTCAACATGATGTCATGCTCCACAACCTAAGGCAACAGCTATCAGACTCCACTCAACATGATGCCATGCTCCACAACCTAAGGCAACAGCTATCAGACTCCACTCAACATGATTCCATGCTCCACAACCTAAGGCAACAGCTGTCAGACTCCACTCAACATGATGCCATGCTCCACAACCTAAGGCAACAGCTACCAGACTTCACTCAACATGATGCTATGCTCTACAACCTAAGGCAACAGCTACCAGACTCTACTCAACATGATGCCTTGCTCCACAATCTAAGACAATACCTGTCAGACTCCACTCAACATGATGCCATGGTCCACAACCTAAGGCAACAGCTACCAGACTCCACTCAACATAATGCCATGCTGCACAACCTAAGGCAACAGCTATCAGACTCCACTCAACATGATGCCATGCTCCACAACCTAAGGAAACAGCTACCAGACTCCACTAAACATGATGCCTTGCTCCACAAACTAAGGCAACACTACCAGACTCCAGTCAACATGATGCCATGCTCCACAAACTAAGGCAACACTACAAGACTCCAGTCAACATGATGCCATGCTGCACAACCTAAGGCAACAGCTATCAGACTCCACTCAACATGATGCCATGCTCCACAACCTAAGCCAACAGCTGTCAGACTCCACTCAACATGATGCCATGCTCTATAACCTTAGGCAACAGCTATCAGACTCAACTCAACATGATGCCATGCTCCACAACCTAAGGCAACAGCCTCCACTCAACATGATGCCATGCTCCACAACCTAAGGCAACAGCTATCAGACTCCACTCAACATGATGCCATGCTCCACAACCTAAGGCAACAGCTACCAGACTCCACTAAACATGATGCCATGCTCCACAACCTAAGGCAACAGCTACCAGACTCCACTCAACATAATGCAATGCTCCACAACCTAAGGCAACAGCTGTCAGACTCCTCTCAACATGATGCCATGCTCCACAACCTAAGGCAACAGCTGTCAGACTCCACTCAACATGATGCCATGCTCCACAATCTAAGGCAACAGCTACCAGACTCCACTCAACATGATGCCATGCTCCACAACCTAAGGCAACAGCTGTCAGACTCCACTCAACATGATGCCATGCTCCACAACCTAAGGCAACAGCTACTAGACTCCACTCAACATGATGCCATGCTCCACAATCTAAGGCAACAGCTACCTGACTCCACTCAACATGATGCCATGCTCCACAACCTAAGGCAACAGCTGTCAGACTCCACTCAACATGATGCCATGCTCAACAACCTAAGGCAACAGCTATCAGACACTCTACTCAACATGATGCCATGCTCCACATCCTAAGGCAACAGCTGCCAGGCTCCACTCAACATGATGCCATGCTCCACAACCTAAGGAAAGAGCTGTCAGAATCCACTCAACATGATGCCATGCTCATTAACCTAAGGAAACAGCTGTCAGACTCCACTCAACATGATGCCATGCTCCACAACCTAAGGCAACAGCTACCAGACTCCACTCAACATGATGCCATGCTCCACAGCCTAAGGCAACAGCTGTCAGACTCCACTCAACATGATGCCATGCTCCACAACCTAAGGCAACAGCTGCCAGACTCCACTCAACATGATGCCATGCTCCACAACCTAAGGCAACAGCTGCCAGACTCCACTCAACATGATGCCATGCTCCACAACCTAAGGCAACAGCCCACTCAACATGATGCCATGCTCCACAACTTAAGGTAACAGCTATCAGACTCCACTCAACATGATGCCATGCTCCACAACCTAAGGCAACAGCTACCAGACACTCTACTAAACATGATGCCATGATCCACAACCTAAGGAAACAGCTGTCAGACTACAGTCAACATGATGCCAAGCTCCACAACCTAAGGCAACAGCTGCCAGACTCCACTCAACATGATGCCATCCTCCACAACCTAAGGAAACAGCTGTCAGAATCCACTCAACATGATGCCATGCTCATTAACCTAAGGAAACAGCTGTCAGACTCTACTCAACATAATGCCATGCTCCACAACCTAAGGAAACAGCTACCAGACTCCACTCAACATGATGCCATGCTCCACAACCTAAGGCAACAGCTACCAGACTCCACTCAACATGATGCCATGCTACACAACCTATGGCAACAACTACCAGACTCCACTCAACATGATGCCATGCTGCACAACCTAAGGCAACAGCTGTCAGACTCCACTCAACATGATGCCATGCTCCATAACCTAAGGCAACAGCTATCAGACTCCACTCAACATGATGCCATGCTCCACAACCTAAGGCAACAGCTGTCAGACTCCACTCAACATGAAGCCATGCTCCACAACCTAAGGCAACAGC
Organism: Cladorhizidae sp. MBARI D1340-BT2; assembly: GCA_028752905.1. Taxonomy (NCBI): domain Eukaryota; kingdom Metazoa; phylum Porifera; class Demospongiae; order Poecilosclerida; family Cladorhizidae; species Cladorhizidae sp. MBARI D1340-BT2. The sequence goes on from JAQNBH010000018.1 coordinate 14,308,535, forward strand.
TACCAGACTCCACTCAACATGATGCCATGCTCCACAACCTAAGGCAACAGCTATCAGACTCCACTCAACATGATGCCATGCTCCACAACCTAAGTCAACAGCTACCAGACTCCACTCAACATGATGCCATGCTCCACAACCTAAGGCAACAGATACCAGACTCCCCTCAACATGATGCCATGCTCCATAACCTAAGGCAACAGCTGTCAGACTCCACTCAACATGATGCCATGCTCCACAACCTAAGGCAACAGCTACAAGATTCCACTCAACATGATGCCATGCTCCACAACGTAAGGCAACAGCTGTCAGACTCTACTCAACATGATGCCATGCTCCACAACCTAAGGCAACAGCTACCAGACTCCACTCAACATGATGCCATGCTCCACAACCTAAGGCAACAGCTGTCAGACTCCACTCAACATGATGCCATGCTCCACAACCTAAGGCAACAGCTGCCAGACTCCACTCAACATAATGCCATGCTCCACAACCTAAGGCAACAGCTGCCAGACTCCACTCAACATGATGCCACGCTCCACAACCTAAGGCAACAGCTACCAGACTCCACTCAACATGATGCCATGCTACACAACCTATGGCAACAACTACCAGACTCCACTCAACATGATGCCATGCTGCACAACCTAAGGCAACAGCTGTCAGACTCCACTCAACATGATGCCATGCTCCATAACCTAAGGCAACAGCTATCAGACTCCACTCAACATGATGCCATGCTCCACAACCTAAGGCAACAGCTGTCAGACTCCACTCAACATGAAGCCATGCTCCACAACCTAAGGCAACAGCTACCAGACTCCACTCAACATGATGCCATGCTCCACAACCTAAGGCAACAGCTATCAGACTCCACTCAACATGATGCCATGCTCCACAACCTAAGTCAACAGCTACCAGACTCCACTCAACATGATGCCATGCTCCACAACCTAAGGCAACAGATACCAGACTCCCCTCAACATGATGCCATGCTCCATAACCTAAGGCAACAGCTGTCAGACTCCACTCAACATGATGCCATGCTCCACAACCTAAGGCAACAGCTACAAGATTCCACTCAACATGATGCCATGCTCCACAACGTAAGGCAACAGCTGTCAGACTCTACTCAACATGATGCCATGCTCCACAACCTAAGGCAACAGCTACCAGACTCCACTCAACATGATGCCATGCTCCACAACCTAAGGCAACAGCTGTCAGACTCCACTCAACATGATGCCATGCTCCACAACCTAAGGCAACAGCTGCCAGACTCCACTCAACATAATGCCATGCTCCACAACCTAAGGCAACAGCTGCCAGACTCCACTCAACATGATGCCACGCTCAACAACCTAAGGCAACAGCCCACTCAACATGATGCCATTCTCCACAACTTAAGGTAACAGCTATCAGACTCCACTCAACATGATGCCATGCTCCACAACCTAAGACAACAGCTACCAGACTCTACTCAACATGATGCCATGCTCCACAACCTAAGGAAACAGCTGTCAGAATCCACTCAACATGTTGCCATGCCCCACAACCTAAGGCAACAGCTGTCAGACTCTACTCAGCATGATGCCATGCTCCACAACCTAAGGCAACAGCTACCAGACTCTACTCAACATGATGAAATGCTCCACAACCTAAGGCAACAGCTGCCAGACTCTACTCAACATGATGCCATGGTCCACAACCTAAGGCAACAGCTGCCAGACTCCACTCAACATAATGCCTTGCTGCACAACCTAAGGCAACAGCTATCAGACTCCACTCAACATGATGCCATGCTCCACAACCTAAGGAAACAGCTACCAGACTCCACAAAACATGATGCCGTGCTCCACAACCTAAGGCAAGACTACCAGACTCCAGTCAACATGATGCCATGCTCCACAACCTAAGGCAAGAGCTATCAGACTCCACTCAACATGATGCCGTGCTCCACAACCTAAGGCAACAGCTACCAGACTCCACTCAACATGATGCCACGCTCTACAACCTAGGGCAACAGCCCACTCAACATGATGCCATGCTCCACAACCTAAGACAACAGCTACCAGACTCTACTCAACATGCTGCCTTGCTCCACAACTTAAGGCAACAGCTGTCAGACTCCACTCAACATGATGCCATGCTCCTCAACCTAAGGCAACAGCTACCAGACTCCACTCAACATGATGCCATGCTCCACAACCTAAGGCAACAGCTACCAGACTCCACTCAACATAATGCCATGCTCCACAACCTAAGGCAACAGCTATCATACTCCACTCAACATGATGCCATGCTCCACAACCTAAGGCAACAGCTACTAGACTCCACTCAACATGATGCCATGCTCCACAACCTAAGGCAACAGCTACCAGACTCCACTCAACATGATGCCATACTCCACAACCTAAGGAAACAGCTGTCAGACTCCACTCAACATGATGCCATGCTCCACAACCTAATGCAACAGCTATCAGACTCCACTCAACATGATGCCATGCTCCACAACCTAAGGCAACAGCTGTCAGACTCCACTCAACATGATGCCATGCTCCATAACCTAAGGCAACAGCTACCAGACTCCACTCAACATGATGCCATGCTACACAACCTAAGGCAACAGCTATCAGACTCCACTCAACATGATGCCATGCTCCACAACCTAAGGCAACAGCCTCCACTCAACATGATGCCATGCTCCACAACCTAAGGCAACAGCTATCAGACTCCACTCAACATGATTTCATGCTCCACAACCTAAGGCAACAGCTACCAGACTCCACTAAACATGATGCCATGCTCCACAACCTAAGGCAACAGCTACCATACTCCACTCAACATGATGCCATGCTCCACAACCTAAGGCAACAGCTGTCAGACTCCACTCAACATGATGCCATGCTCCACAACCTAAGGCAACAGCTGTCAGACTCCACTCAACATGATGCCATGCTCCACAACCTAAGGCAACAGCTACCAGACTCCACTCAACATGATGCCATGCTCCACAACCTAAGGCAACAGCTGTCAGACTCCACTCAACATGATGCCATGCTCCACAACCTAAGGCAACAGCTTCCAGACTCCACTCAACATAATGCCATGCTCCACAACCTAAGGCAACTGCTGTCAGACTCCACTCAACATGATGCCATGCTCCACAACCTAAGGCAACAGTTGCCAGACTCCACTCAACATGATACCATGCTCCACAACCTAAGGCAACAGCCCACTCAACATGATGCCATGCTCCACAACTTAAGGTAACAGCTATCAGACTCCACTCAACATGATGCCATGCTCCACAACCTAAGGCAACAGCTACCAGACACTCTACTCAACATGATACCATGATCCACAACCTAAGGAAACAGCTGTCAGACTCCACTCAACATGATGCCATGCTCCACATCCTAAGGCAACAGCTGCCAGGCTCCACTCAACATGATGCCATGCTCCACAACCTAAGGAAACAGCTGTCAGAATCCACTCAACATGATGCCATGCTCATTAACCTAAGGAAACAGCTGTCAGACTCTACTCAACATGATGCCATGCTCCACAACCTAAGGAAACAGCTACCAGACACCACTCAACATGATGCCATGCTCCACAACCTAAGGCAACAGCTACCAGACTCCACTCAACATGATGCCATGCTACACAACCTAAGGCAACAGCTACCAGACTCCACTCAACATGATGCCATGCTCCACAACCTAAGGCAAAAGCTACCAGACTCCACTCAACATGATGCCATGCTCCACAACCTAAGGCAACAGCTACCAGACTCCACTCAACATGATGCCATGCTCCACAACCTAAGGTAACAGCTATCAGACTCCACTCAACATGATGCCATGCTCCACAACCTAAGGCAACAGCTGTCATACTCCACTCAACATGATGCCATGCTGCACAACCTAAGGCAACAGCTACCAGACTCCACTCAACATGATGCCATGCTCCACAACCTAAGGCAACAGCTATCAGACTCCACTCAACATGTTGCCTTGCTCCACAACTTAAGGCAACAGCTGTCATACTCCACTCAACATGATGCCATGCTCCACAACCTAAGGCAACAGCTACCAGACTCCACTCAACATGATGCCATGCTCCACAACCTAAGGCAACAGCTACCAGACTCCACTCAAAATGATACCATGCTCCACAACCTAAGGCAACAGCTATCAGACTCCACTCAACATGATGCCATTCTCCACAACCTAAGGCAACAGCTATCAGACTCCACTCAACATGATGCCATGCTCCACAACCTAAGGCAGCAGCTGTCAGACTCCACTCAACATGATGCCATGCTCCACAACCTAAGGCAACAGCTACCAGACTTCACTCAACATGATGCTATGCTCCACAACCTAAGGCAACAGCTACCAGACTCTACTCAACATGATGCCTTGCTCCACAACCTAAGACAATAGCTGTCAGACTCCACTCAACATGATGCCATGGTCCACAACCTAAGGCAACAGCTGCCAGATTCCACCCAACATAATGCCATGCTGCACAACCTAAGGCAACAGCTATCAGACTCCACTCAACATGATGCCATGCTTCACAACCTAAGGAAACAGCTACCAGACTCCACTAAACATGATGCCATGCTCCACAAACTAAGGCAACACTACCAGACTCCAGTCAACATGATGCCATGCTGCACAACCTAAGGCAACAGCTATCAGACTCAACTCAACATGATGCCATGCTCCACAACCTAAGGCAACAGCTACCAGACTCCACTCAACATGATCCGTTGCTCCACAACCTAAGGCAACAGCTACCAGACTCCACTCAACATGATGCCATGCTCCACAACCTAAGGCAAAAGCTGTCAGACTCCACTCAACATGATGCCATGCTCCATAACCTAAGGCAACAGCTATCAGACTCCACTCAACATGATGCCATGCTCCACAACTTAAGGCAACAGCCTCAACTCAACATGATGCCATGCTCCACAACCTAAGGCATCAGCTATCAGACTCCACTCAACATGATGCCATGCTCCACAACCTAAGGCAACAGCTACCAGACTCCACTAAACATGATGTCATGCTCCACAACCTAAGGCAACAGCTACCAGACTCCACTCAACATGATGCCATGCTCCACAACCTAAGGCAACAGCTGTCAGAATCCACTCAACATGTTGCCATGCCCCACAACCTAAGGCAACAGCTATCAGACTCTACTCAACATGATACCATGCTCCACAACCTAAGGCAACAGCTACCAGACTCTACTCAACATGATGAAATGCTCCACAACCTAAGGCAACAGCTGCCAGACTCTACTCAACATGATGCCATGGTCCACAACCTAAGGCAACAGCTGCCAGACTCCACTCAACATAATGCCTTGCTGCACAACCTAAGGCAACAGCTATCAGACTCCACTCAACATGATGCCATGCTCCACAACCTAAGGAAACAGCTACCAGACTCCACAAAACATGATGCCGTGCTCCACAACCTAAGGCAAGACTACCAGACTCCAGTCAACATGATGCCATGCTCCACAACCTAAGGCAACAGCTATCAGACTCCACTCAACATGATGCCGTGCTCCACAACCTAAGGCAACAGCTACCAGACTCCACTCAACATGATGCCATGCTCTACAACATAAGGCAACAGCCCACTCAACATGATGCCATGCTCCACAACCTAAGACAACAGCTGTCAGACTCCACTCAACATGATGCCATGCTCCACAACCTAAGGCAACAGCTGTCAGACTCCACTCAACATGATGCCATGCTCCACAACCTAAGGCAACAGCTGTCAGACTCCACTCAACATGATGCCATGCTCCACAACCTAAGGCAACAGCTGTCAGACTCCACTCAACATGATGCCATGCTCCACAACCTAAGGCAACAGCTACCAGACTCCACTCAACATGATGCCATGCTCCACAACCTAAGGCAACAGCTGTCAGACTCCACTCAACATGATGCCATGCTCCACAACCTAAGGCAACAGCTACCAGACTCCACTCAACATGATGCCATGCTCCACAACCTAAGGCAACAGCTGTCAGACTCCACTCAACATGATGCCATGCTCCACAACCTAAGGCAACAGCTGCCAGACTCCACTCAACATGATGCCATGCTCCACAACCTAAGGCAACAGCTACCAGACTCCACTCAACATGATGCCATGCTCCACAACCTAAGGCAACAGCCCACTCAACATGATGCCATGCTCCACAACTTAAGGTAACAGCTATCAGACTCCACTCAACATGATGCCATGCTCCACAACCTAAGGCAACAGCTACCAGACACTCTACTAAACATGATGCCATGCTCCACAACCTAAGACAACAGCTACCAGACTCTACTCAACATGATGCCTTGCTCCACAACTTAAGGCAACAGCTGTCAGACTCCACTCAACATGATGCCATGCTGCACAACCTAAGGCAACAGCTACCAGACTCCACTCAACATGATGCCATGCTCCACAACCTAAGGTAACAGCTACCAGACTCCACTCCACATAATGCCATGCTCCACAACCTAAGGCAACAGCTATCAGACTCCACTCAACATGATGCCATGCTCCACAACCTAAGGCAACAGCAACTAGACTCCACTCAACATGATGCCATGCTCCACAACCTAAGGCAACAGCTACCAGACTCCACTCAACATGATGCCATGCTCCACAACCTAAGGCAACAGCTGTCAGACTCCACTCAACATGATGCCATGCTCCACAACCTAAGGCAACAGCTATCAGACTCCACTCAACATGATGCCATGCTCCACAACCTAAGGCAACAGCTGTCAGACTCCACTCAACATGATACCATGCTCCATAACCTAAGGCAACAGCTACCAGACTCCACTCAACATGATGCCATGCTCCACAACCTAAGGCAACAGCTATCAGACTCCACTCAACATGATGCCATGCTCCACAACCTAAGGCAACAGCCTCCACTCAAAATGATGCCATGCTCCACAACCTAAGGCAACAGCTATCAGACTCCACTCAACATGATTCCATGCTCCACAACCTAAGGCAACAGCTACCAGACTCCACTAAACATGATGCCATGCTCCACAACCTAAGGCAACAGCTACCAGACTCCACTCAACATGATGCCATGCTCCACAACCTAAGGCAACAGCTGTCAGACTCCACTCAACATGATGCCATGCTCCACAACCTAAGGCAACAGCTATCAGACTCCACTCAACATGATGCCATGCTCCACAACCTAAGGCAACAGCTACCAGACTCCACTCAACATGATGCCATGCTCCACAACCTAAGGCAACAGCTGTCAGACTCCACTCAACATGATGCCATGCTCCACAACCTAAGGCAACAGCTACCAGACTCCACTCAACATGATGCCATGCTCCACAACCTAAGGCAACAGCTGTCAGACTCCACTCAACATGATGCCATGCTCCACAACCTAAGGCAACAGCTGCCAGACTCCACTCAACATAATGCCATGCTCCACAACCTAAGGCAACAGCCCACTCAACATGATGCCATGCTCCAAACTTAAGGTAACAGCTATCAGACTCCACTCAACATGATGCCATGCTCCACAACCTAAGGCAACAGCTACCAGACACTCTACTCAACATGATTCCATGATCCACAACCTAAGGAAACAGCTGTCAGACTCCACTCAACATGATGCCATGCTCCACAACCTAAGGAAACAGCTACCAGACTCCACTAAACATGATGCCATGCTCCACAAACTAAGGCAACACTACCAGACTCCAGTCAACATGATGCCATGCTGCACAACCTAAGGCAACAGCTATCAGACTCAACTCAACATGATGCCATGCTCCACAACCTAAGGCAACAGCTACCAGACTCCACTCAACATAATGCCATGCTCTACAACCTAAGGCAACAGCCCACTAAACATGATGCCTTGCTCCACAACCTAAGGCAACAGCTACCAGACTCCACTCAACATGATGCCATGCTCCACAACCTAAGGCAAAAGCTGTCAGACTCCACTCAACATGATGCCATGCTCCATAACCTAAGGCAACAGCTATCAGACTCCACTCAACATGATGCCATGCTCCACAACTTAAGGCAACAGCCTCAACTCAACATGATGCCATGCTCCACAACCTAAGGCATCAGCTATCAGACTCCACTCAACATGATGCCATGCTCCACAACCTAAGGCAACAGCTACCAGACTCCACTAAACATGATGTCATGCTCCACAACCTAAGGCAACAGCTACCAGACTCCACTCAACATGATGCCATGCTCCACAACCTAAGGCAACAGCTGTCAGAATCCACTCAACATGTTGCCATGCCCCACAACCTAAGGCAACAGCTATCAGACTCTACTCAACATGATACCATGCTCCACAACCTAAGGCAACAGCTACCAGACTCTACTCAACATGATGAAATGCTCCACAACCTAAGGCAACAGCTGCCAGACTCTACTCAACATGATGCCATGGTCCACAACCTAAGGCAACAGCTGCCAGACTCCACTCAACATAATGCCTTGCTGCACAACCTAAGGCAACAGCTATCAGACTCCACTCAACATGATGCCATGCTCCACAACCTAAGGAAACAGCTACCAGACTCCACAAAACATGATGCCGTGCTCCACAACCTAAGGCAAGACTACCAGACTCCAGTCAACATGATGCCATGCTCCACAACCTAAGGCAACAGCTATCAGACTCCACTCAACATGATGCTGTGCTCCACAACCTAAGGCAACAGCTACCAGACTCCACTCAACATGATGCCATGCTCTACAACATAAGGCAACAGCCCACTCAACATGATGCCATGCTCCACAACCTAAGACAACAGCTGTCAGACTCCACTCAACATGATGCCATGCTCCACAACCTAAGGCAACAGCTGTCAGACTCCACTCAACATGATGCCATGCTCCACAACCTAAGGCAACAGCTGTCAGACTCCACTCAACATGATGCCATGCTCCACAACCTAAGGCAACAGCTGTCAGACTCCACTCAACATGATGCCATGCTCCACAACCTAAGGCAACAGCTACCAGACTCCACTCAACATGATGCCATGCTCCACAACCTAAGGCAACAGCTGTCAGACTCCACTCAACATGATGCCATGCTCCACAACCTAAGGCAACAGCTACCAGACTCCACTCAACATGATGCCATGCTCCACAACCTAAGGCAACAGCTGTCAGACTCCACTCAACATGATGCCATGCTCCACAACCTAAGGCAACAGCTGCCAGACTCCACTCAACATGATGCCATGCTCCACAACCTAAGGCAACAGCTACCAGACTCCACTCAACATGATGCCATGCTCCACAACCTAAGGCAACAGCCCACTCAACATGATGCCATGCTCCACAACTTAAGGTAACAGCTATCAGACTCCACTCAACATGATGCCATGCTCCACAACCTAAGGCAACAGCTACCAGACACTCTACTAAACATGATGCCATGCTCCACAACCTAAGACAACAGCTACCAGACTCTACTCAACATGATGCCTTGCTCCACAACTTAAGGCAACAGCTGTCAGACTCCACTCAACATGATGCCATGCTGCACAACCTAAGGCAACAGCTACCAGACTCCACTCAACATGATGCCATGCTCCACAACCTAAGGTAACAGCTACCAGACTCCACTCCACATAATGCCATGCTCCACAACCTAAGGCAACAGCTATCAGACTCCACTCAACATGATGCCATGCTCCACAACCTAAGGCAACAGCTACTAGACTCCACTCAACATGATGCCATGCTCCACAACCTAAGGCAACAGCTACCAGACTCCACTCAACATGATGCCATGCTCCACAACCTAAGGCAACAGCTGTCAGACTCCACTCAACATGATGCCATGCTCCACAACCTAAGGCAACAGCTATCAGACTCCACTCAACATGATGCCATGCTCCACAACCTAAGGCAACAGCTGTCAGACTCCACTCAACATGATACCATGCTCCAAAACCTAAGGCAACAGCTACCAGACTCCACTCAACATGATGCCATGCTCCACAACCTAAGGCAACAGCTATCAGACTCCACTCAACATGATGCCATGCTCCACAACCTAAGGCAACAGACTCCACTCAAAATGATGCCATGCTCCACAACCTAAGGCAACAGCTATCAGACTCCACTCAACATGATTCCATGCTCCACAACCTAAGGCAACAGCTACCAGACTCCACTAAACATGATGCCATGCTCCACAACCTAAGGCAACAGCTACCAGACTCCACTCAACATGATGCCATGCTCCACAACCTAAGGCAACAGCTGTCAGACTCCACTCAACATGATGCCATGCTCCACAACCTAAGGCAACAGCTGTCAGACTCCACTCAACATGATGCCATGCTCCACAACCTAAGGCAACAGCTACCAGACTCCACTCAACATGATGCCATGCTCCACAACCTAAGGCAACAGCTGTCAGACTCCACTCAACATGATGCCATGCTCCACAACCTAAGGCAACAGCTACCAGACTCCACTCAACATGATGCCATGCTCCACAACCTAAGGCAACAGCTGTCAGACTCCACTCAACATGATGCCATGCTCCACAACCTAAGGCAACAGCTGCCAGACTCCACTCAACATGATGCCATGCTCCACAACCTAAGGCAACAGCCCACTCAACATGATGCCATGCTCCAAACTTAAGGTAACAGCTATCAGACTCCACTCAACATGATGCCATGCTCCACAACCTAAGGCAACAGCTACCAGACACTCTACTCAACATGATTCCATGATCCACAACCTAAGGAAACAGCTGTCAGACTCCACTCAACATGATGCCATGCTCCACATCCTAAGGCAACAGCTGCCAGGCTCCACTCAACATGACGCCATGCTCCACAACCTAAGGAAACAGCTGTCAGAATCCACTCAACATGATGCCATGCTCATTAACCTAAGGAAACAGCTGTCAGACTCTACTCAACATGATGCCATGCTCCACAACCTAAGAAAACAGCTACCAGACACCACTCAACATGATGCCATGCTCCACAACCTAAGGCAACAGCTACCAGACTCCACTCAACATGATGCCATGCTACACAACCTAAGGCAACAGCTACCAGACTCCACTCAACATGATGCCATGCTCCACAACCTAAGGCAAAAGCAACCAGACTCCACTCAACATGATGCCATGCTCCACAACCTAAGGCAACAGCTACCAGACTCCACTCAACATGATGCCAAGCTCCACAACCTAAGGCAACAGCTACCAGACACCACTCAACATGATGCCATGCTCCACAACCTAAGGCAACAGCTGTCAGACTCCACTCAACATGATGCCATGCTGCACAAACTAAGGCAACAGCTACCAGACTCCACTCAACATGATGCCATGCTCCACAACCTAAGGCAACAGCTATCAGACTCCACTCAACATGTTGCCATGCTCCACAACTTAAGGCAACAGCTGTCAGACTCCACTCAACATGATGCCATGCTCCACAACCTAAGGCAACAGCTACCAGACTCCACTCAACATGATGCCATGCTCCACAACCTAAGGCAACAGCTACCAGACTCCACTCAACATGATACCATGCTCCGCAACCTAAGGCAACAGCTATCAGACTCCACTCAACATGATGCCATGCTCCACAACCTAAGGCAACAGCTATCAGACTCCACTCAACATGATGCCATGCTCCACTACCTAAGGCAACAGCTGTCAGACTCCACTCAACATGATGCCATGCTCCACAACCTAAGGCAACAGCTACCAGACTTCACTCAACATGATGCTATGCTCCACAACCTAAGGCAACAGCTACCAGACTCCACTCAACATGATGCCATGCTCCACAACCCAAGGCAACAGCCCACTCAACATGATGCCATGCTCCACAACTTAAGGTAACAGCTATCAGACTCCACTCAACATGATGCCATGCTCCACAACCTAAGGCAACAGCTACCAGACACTCTACTAAACATGATGCCATGCTCCACAACCTAAGACAACAGCTACCAGACTCTACTCAACATGATGCCTTGCTCCACAACTTAAGGCAACAGCTGTCAGACTCCACTCAACATGATGCCATGCTCCACAACCTAAGGCAACAGCTACCAGACTCCACTCAACATGATGCCATGCTCCACAACCTAAGGCAACAGCTACCAGACTCCACTCAACATAATGCCATGCTCCACAACCTAAGGCAACAGCTATCAGACTCCACTCAACATGATGCCATGCTCCACAACCTAAGGCAACAGCTACTAGACTCCACTCAACATGATGCCATGCTCCACAACCTAAGGCAACAGCTACCAGACTCCACTAAACATGATGCCATGCCCCACAACCTAAGGCAACAGCTGTCAGACTCCACTCAACATGATGCCATGCTCCACAACCTAAGGCAACAGCTATCAGACTCCACTCAACATGATGCCATGCTCCACAACCTAAGGCAACAGCTGTCAGACTCCACTCAACATGATGCCATGCTCCATAACCTAAGGCAACAGCTACCAGACTCCACTCAACATGATATCATGCTCCACAACCTAAGGCAACAGCTATCAGACTCCACTCAACATGATGCCATGCTCCACAACCTAAGGCAACAGCCTCCACTCAAAATGATGCCATGCTCCACAACCTAAGGCAACAGCTATCAGACTCCACTCAACATGATTCCATGCTCCACAACCTAAGGCAACAGCTACCAGACTCCACTAAACATGATGCCATGCTCCACAACCTAAGGCAACAGCTACCAGACTCCACTCAACATGATGCCATGCTCCACAACCTAAGGCAACAGCTGTCAGACTCCACTCAACATGATGCCATGCTCCACAACCTAAGGCAACAGCTGTCAGACTCCACTCAACATGATGTCATGCTCCACAACCTAAGGCAACAGCTACCAGACTCCACTCAACATGATGCCATGCTCCACAACCTAAGGCAACAGCTGTCAGACTCCACTCAACATGATGCCATGCTCCACAACCTAAGGCAACAGCTACCAGACTCCACTCAACATGATGCCATGCTCCACAACCTAAGGCAACAGCTGTCAGACTCCACTCAACATGATGCCATGCTCCACAACCTAAGGCAACAGCTGCCAGACTCCACTCAACATGATGCCATGCTCCACAACCTAAGGCAACAGCCCACTCAACATGATGCCATGCTCCAAACTTAAGGTAACAGCTATCAGACTCCACTCAACATGATGCCATGCTCCACAACCTAAGGCAACAGCTACCAGACACTCTACTCAACATGATGCCATGATCCACAACCTAAGGAAACAGCTGTCAGAATCCACTCAACATGATGCCATGCTCATTAACCTAAGGAAACAGCTGTCAGACTCTACTCAACATGATGCCATGCTCCACAACCTAAGGAAACAGCTACCAGACACCACTCAACATGATGCCATGCTCCACAACCTAAGGCAACAGCTACCAGACTCCACTCAACATGTTGCCATGCTACACAACCTAAGGCAACAGCTACCAGACTCCACTCAACATGATGCCATGCTCCACAACCTAAGGCAAAAGCTACCAGACTCCACTCAACATGATGCCATGCTCCACAACCTAAGGCAACAGCTACCAGACTCCACTCAACATGATGCCATGCTCCACAACCTAAGGCAACAGCTACCAGACACCACTCAACATGATGCCATGCTCCACAACCTAAGGCAACAGCTGTCAGACTCCACTCAACATGATGCCATGCTGCACAACCTAAGGCAACAGCTATCAGACTCCACTCAACATGATGCCATGCTCCACAACCTAAGGAAACAGCTACCAGACTCCACTAAACATGATGCCATGCTCCACAAACTAAGGCAACACTACCAGACTCCAGTCAACATGATGCCATGCTGCACAACCTAAGGCAACAGCTATCAGACTCAACTCAACATGATGCCATGCTCCACAACCTAAGGCAACAGCTACCAGACTCCACTCAACATAATGCCATGCTCTACAACCTAAGGCAACAGCCCACTCAACATGATCCGTTGCTCCACAACCTAAGGCAACAGCTACCAGACTCCACTCAACATGATGCCATGCTCCACAACCTAAGGCAACAGCTGTCAGACTCCACTCAACATGATGCCATGCTCCATAACCTAAGGCAACAGCTATCAGACTCCACTCAACATGATGCCATGCTCCACAACCTAAGGCAACAGCCTCCACTCAACATGATGCCATGCTCCACAACCTAAGGCATCAGCTATCAGACTCCACTCAACATGATGCCATGCTCCACAACCTAAGGCAACAGCTACCAGACTCCACTAAACATGATGCCATGCTCCACAACCTAAGGCAACAGCTACCAGACTCCACTCAACATGATGCCATGCTCCACAACCTAAGGCAACAGCTGTCAGACTCCACTCAACATAATGCCATGCTCCACAACCTAAGGCAACAGCTGTCAGACTCCACTCAATATGATGCCATGCTCCACAACCTAAGGCAACAGCTACCAGACTCCACTCAACATGATGCCATGCTCCACAACCTAAGGCAACAGCTGTCAGACTCCACTAAACATGATGCCATACTCCACAACCTAAGGCAACAGCTACCAGACTCCACTCAACATGATGCCATGCTCCACAACCTAAGGCAACAGCTGTCAGACTCCACTCAACATGATGCCATGCTCCACAACCTAAGGCAACAGCTGCCAGACTCCACTCAACATGATGCCATGCTCCACAACCTAAGGCAACAGCTGCCAGACTCCACTCAACATGATGCCATGCTCCACAACCTAAGGCAACAGCCCACTCAACATGATGCCATGCTCCACAACTTAAGGTAACAGCTATCAGACTCCACTCAACATGATGCCATGCTCCACAACCTAAGGCAACAGCTACCAGACACTCTACTAAACATGATGCCATGATCCACAACCTAAGGAAACAGCTGTCAGACTCCACTCAACATGATGCCATGCTCCACAACCTAAGACAACAGCTGCCAGAATCCACTCAACATGATGCCATGCTCCACAACCTAAGGAAACAGCTGTCAGAATCCACTCAACATGATGCCATGCTCATTAACCTAAGGAAACAGCTGTCAGACTCAACTCAACATGATGCCATGCTCCACAACCTAAGGAAACAGCTACCAGACTCCAATCAACATGATGCCATGCTCCACAACCTAAGGCAACAGCTACCAGACTCCACTCAACATGATGCCATGCTACACAACCTAAGGCAACAGCTACCAGACTCCACTCAACATGATGCCATGCTGCACAACCTAAGGCAACAGCTACCAGACTCCACTCAACATGATTCCATGCTCCACAACCTAAGGCAACAGCTACCAGACTCCACTCAACATGATGCCATGCTCCACAACCTAAGGCAATAACTACCAGACTCCACTCAACATGATGCCATGCTCCACAACCTAAGGCAACAGCTGTCAGACTCCACTCAACATGATGCCATGCTGCACAACCTAAGGCAACAGCTACCAGACTCCACTCAACATGATGCCATGCTACACAACCTAAGGCAACAGCTATCAGACTCCACTCAACATGTTGCCATGCTCCACAACTTAAGGCAACAGCTGTCAGACTCTACTCAACATGATGCCATGCTCCACAACCTAAGGCAACAGCTACCAGACTCCACTCAACATGATGCCATGCTCAACAACCTAAGGCAACAGCTACCAGACTCCACTCAACATGATGCCATGCTCCACAACCTAAGGCATCAGCTATCAGACTCCACTCAAAATGATGCCATGCTCCACAACCTAAGGCAACAGCTACCAGACTCCACTCAACATGATGCCATGCTCCACAACCTAAGGCAACAGCTACCAGACTCCACTCAACATGATGCCATGCTCCACAACCTAAGGCAACAGCTGTCAGACTCCACTCAACATGATGCCATGCTCCACAACCTAAGGCAACAGCTATCAGACTCCACTCAACATGATGCCATGCTCCACAACCTAAGGCAACAGCTGTCAGACTCCACTCAACATGAAGCCATGCTCCACAACGTAAGGCAACAGCTACCAGACTCCACTCAACATGATGCCATGCTCCACAACCTAAGGCAACAGCTATCAGACTCCACTCAACATGATGCCATGCTCCACAACCTAAGGCAACAGCTATCAGACTCCACTCAATATGATGCCATGCTCCACAACCTAAGGCAACAGCTATCAGACTCCACTCAACATGATGCCATGCTCCACAACCTAAGGCAACAGCTACCAGACTCCACTCAACATGATGCCATGCTCCACAACCTAAGGCAAAAGCTACCAGACTCCACTCAACATGATGCCATGCTCCATAACCTAAGGCAACAGCTGTCAGACTCCACTCAACATGATGCCATGCTCCACAACCTAAGGCAACAGCTACCAGATTCCACTCAACATGATGCCATGCTCCACAACCTAAGGCAACAGCTGTCAGAATCCACTCAACATGATACCATGCTGCACAACCTAAGGAAACAGCTACCAGACTCCACTCAACATGATGCCATGCTCCACAACCTAAGGCAACAGCTACCAGACTCCACTCAACATGATGCCATGCTGAACAACCTAAGGCAACAGCTACCAGACTCCACTCAACATGATGCCATGCTCCACAACCTAAGGCAACAGCTACCAGACTCCACTCAACATGATGTCATGCTCCACAACTTAAGGCAACAGCTGCCAGACTCCATTCCAGCATTCCAGTTCTTTGTCCACAAGATGAATTGTTCGTGCACAAGCTCTACACAGCTTCATTGAGAACTTCCAAGTCCTCCAAGAAGTTTGGGATGAATCACTTGATGTAGTCAAGGAGACAGAAATGCAAGCTAAGGTCCTATTTTTGTCATCCTGCATGAGGACTTTCAACTTCTTTTTCGGTTTAGTGCTATGAGAATTAGTCTTGAGACACAGCAACAACCAGCTAGACCCTCAAATCTCTTCAAATGTCTGCAGCTGAAGGGCAGAGGGTGGCAGGTTTGACTCACCACATTTGATCTGAGGCACACTTCAATCAATTCTGGTCCAAAGTCAACAAAAATTTCCACTGATCGTAAAGTGGAGGATCCAGTACTACCATGGAGCTCTGCTATAGGAGACTTCCCCGAGGATCTTGTCACATCTACATAAAGACGTGTTTTGATCAACCCTGCTGAGCTGCTGATTCTGAAGTAACAACAAGCAACATGTAAGGCAGCTCCATCAAGCTACTAATCATTCAAGCAATAACAACAACAAGCAACAGCAACAAGCAACAACACAACATAACAACAACTTGCTGATATTTCAATTATACCGAGTCAACAAATATACAATCAATTTGTAATTTTACCAGCAGAAGTAGTATGTGTGAGGACATGCACACACTTAGTGCATGTGAGAGTAGGTTAGTTTTCTCAAACTCCTCCTCTCTTCCCACCTCCCGGCACCAACCTACTCTGATGTTCGGTACTCTGTGATACTATCCTAGACCACACCTACTTAATCCACACACAGCTTAGCAAAGGCGTTCTTCCCCTACACGGCTTGCTCCTCAGTGTGCATTGGTGCCACTGAGGATCTTGTGAAAGGTGCCAACGAAGAAGGTTTTGACGAAGAATTGAAGTCCATCACAGACTTCTACAAGGATGACTTTCACTTTCCGAACTGAAACTGAAGCTGAAAGTAATGTCCAGCAACCTTTCGGAAGTTCCTGGTGATTTGGTATGTGTTGAAGCACCTGAGGAATCTCTCAACTTCACAAAGAGTACTACTGTCCGAAGTGTGTAAGCTTGCTTCATGGGTGCTCGTATGCCTGCAACAAATGCTTATACACACATGGAGCGCACCGACAAGTTAAACTTGATCAATGGAATGCCTTCATTGGGTGTTTTTTTAGTCACAGAGAAACAATCTTCAGCAAATTTCTGCCAAGTGATTTAGAAGTTTGATGTTAGTTTATTGAGTGTTCTATTTCAAGTCAAAGCTTAACTGATCACACCAATTCCAATTAAAATAGGTGTGGTCATATCCGGCCGCTGTACTTCAGAAATGCTTCCTACATCCTGTCCCGAAACACTACTAAGCTTCTTGAACATTAGAATGTGATGCAATGAACTGCAGTTTGCTATAATAATCAGCTATCATAAGCTTCTTGAACATTAGAATGTGATGCAATGAACTGCAGTTTGCTATAATAATCAGCGTATAATAAGCTTCTTGAACATTAGAATGTGATGCAATGAACTGCAGTTTGCTGTAATAATCAGCTTCTTGAACATTAGAATGTGATGCAATGAACTGCAGTTTGCTGTAATAATCAGCTATAATAAGCTTCTTGAACATTAGAATGTGATGCAATGAACTGCAGTTTGCTATAATAATCTGCTATAATAAGCTTCTTGAACATTAGAATGTGATGCAATGAACTGCAGTTTGCTATAATAATCAGCTATAATAAACTTCTTGAACATTAGAATGTGATGCAATGAACTGCAGTTTGCTATAATAATCAGCTATAATAAGCTTCTTGAACATTAGAATGTGATGCAATGAACTGCAGTTTGCTATAATAATCTGCTATAATAAGCTTCTTGAACACTAGAATGTGATGCAATGAACTGCAGTTTGCTATAATAATCTGCTATAATAAGCTTCTTGAACATTAAAATGTGATGCAATGAACTGTAGTTTGCTATAATAATCAGCTATAATAAACTTCTTGAACATTAGAATGTGATGCAATGAACTGCAGTTTGCTATAATAATCAGCTATAATAAGCTACTTGAACATTAGAATGTGATGCAATGAACTGTAGTTTGCTATAATAATCAGCTATAATAAGCTTCTTGAACATTAGAATGTGATGCAATGAACTGCAGTTTGCTATTATAATAAGCTTCTTGAACATTAGAATGTGATGCAATGAACTGTAGTTTGCTATAATAATCAGCTATAATAAGCTTCTTGAACATTAGAATGTGATGCAATGAACTGCAGTTTGCTGTAATAATCAGCCTTCTTGAACATTAGAATGTGATGCAATGAACTGCAGTTTGCTATAATAATCAGCTATAATAAGCTTCTTGAACATTAGAATGTGATGCAATGAACTGCAGTTTGCTATAATAATCAGCTATAATAAGCTTCTTGAACATTAGAATGTGATGCAATGAACTGCAGTTTGCTATAATAATCAGCCTTCTTGAACATTAGAATGTGATGCAATGAACTGCAGTTTGCTATAATAAGCTATAATAAGCTTCTTGAACATTAGAATGTGATGCAATGAACTGTAGTTTGCTGTAATAATCACCTATAATAAGCTTCTTGAACATTAGAATGTGATGCAATGAACTGCAGTTTGCTATAATAATAAGCTTCTTGAACATTAGAATGTGATGCAATGAACTGTAGTTTGCTCTAATAATCAGCTATAATAAGCTTCTTGAACATTAGAATGTGATGCAATGAACTGCAGTTTGCTATAATAATCAGCAGCTTCTTGAACATTAGAATGTGATGCAATGAACTGCTGTTTGCTGTTATAATAAGCTTCTTGAACATTAGAATGTGATGCAATGAACTGCAGTTTGCTATAATAATCATCTATAATAACATTAGAATGTGATGCAATGAACTGCAGTTTGCTATAATAATCAAGCTTCTTGAACATTAGAATGTGATACAATGAACTGCAGTTTGCTATAATAATCTGTTCCATTGAAGTAGCAAACTCACACAAAAGCTACGTAGCTACTCCACCATAAGTCTACAACTAACTTACCGAAGAGAAGTGCATACAGGGACTCCTCCTTGCTCAAGGCGAAGGAATTCAGAATGATTCCTAGTAAGCATTGGTTTGTGCCGGTTTTCACCGAAGAAGAACTTCCGGAAATGGTAGCAAAAGTCAGAAGAGAACGTTGACGAAGGCAGTTGCGGTCGCAGCTATTAGAAATAAATTTTTATTTTGCTTGCTTGCCCCGTCCAACCGGAAGTAAAGTTTTATAACCAGGCCATTGACCAGGCCATTGAGCATGTGCATGCAGAGAGTGGTGCGCAATACCAAATCTTCTACAAAAAATTCCCGACAATGTCCGAATTTGTGCCATATGGCAGTCATGGCGGTCAACTGAAGGAGCACAGCTCATGGTCCATGCATCTCTTAACTGAAGCAGCACAGGCATGGTTCATGCATCTCTTAACTGAAGCAGCATAGGTCATGGTATAGCTCATGGTCCATGCATCTCTTAACTGAAGCAGCATAGCTCATGGTTCATGTATCTCTTAACTGAAGCAGCATAGCTCATGGTTCATGCATCTCTTAACTGAAGCAGCATAGCTCATGGTTCATGCATCTCTTAAATCTCTTAACTGAAGCAGCATAGCTCATGGTCCATGCATCTCTTAACTGAAGCAGCACTGGCATGGTTCATGCATCTCTTAACTGAAGCAGCATAGCTCATGGTCCATGCATCTCTTAACTGAAGCAGCACTGGCATGGTTCATGCATCTCTTAACTGAAGCAGCATAGCTCATGGTTCATACATCTCTTAACTGAAGCAGCATAGCTCATGGTTCATGCATCTCTTAACTGAAGCAGCATAGCTCATGGTTCATGCATCTCTTAACTGAAGCAGCATAGCTCATGGTTCATGCATCTCTTAACTGAAGCAGCATAGCTCATGGTTCATGCATCTCTTAACTGAAGCAGCATAGCTCATGGTTCATGCATCTCTTAACTGAAGCACAGGCATGGTCCATGCATCTCTTAACTGAAGCAGCACAGCTCATGGTCCATGCATCTCTTAACTGAAGCAGCATAGCTCATGGTCCATGCATCTCTTAACTGAAGCAGCACAGGCATGGTCCATGCATCTCTTAACTGAGCAGCACAGCCCATGGTTCATGCATCTCTTAACTGAAGCAGCACAGCTCATGGTCCATGCATCTCTTAACTGAAGCATCACAGCTCAAGGTCCATGCATCTCTTAACTGAAGGAGCACAGGCATGGTCCATGCATCTCTTAACTGAAGCAGCATAGCTCATGGTCCATGCATCTCTTAACTGAAGCAGCACAGCTCATGTTTCATGCATCTCTTAACTGAAGCAACACAGGCATGGTTCATGCATCTCGTAACTGAAGCAGCACAGACCATGGTTCATGCATCTCTTAACTGAAGCAACATAGCTCATGGTCCATACATCTCTTAACTGAAGCAGCCTAGCTCATGGTCCATGCATCTCTTAGCTGAAGCAGCATAGCTCATGGTTCATGCATCTCTTAACTGAAGCAGCCTAGCTCATGGTCCATGCATCTCTTAACTGAAGCAGCATAGCTCATGGTCCATGCATCTCTTAATGAATCAGCACAGGTATGGTCCATGCATCTCTTAACTGCATCAGCACAGGCATGGTTTGTCTATCTACTTTGCCTGAGAATATAATTATTATGAACAATATTTTCTTATCTTTGGTAAGTATGATTTTGCTGACTTCAACTCAAGAAGCTATCTTGGAAATGCAATCCAGCATGCTAATTTCAATACTCAATAATTCAAAATGCATAAGAAGTAACAATACCTAAGTTGAATATAGAGGAAGATCATTGGTCTGGATGGAATGGTTATTTTTGGTTATTTTTTTGAGAGATTGATAATCTATAGCTGCCAAATTCTGCAGCCATTGTGCAGTAGTGTCCATCTTAAGATGCTGCTCTCTCCTTTCTTGTACAGTGAGAGGCTGAGTGATGTGGAGCTGTCCAAGTATCTATCTTCTGTCAGAGACCCTGTCGGGTCAAGTCAAAGCTGTCTCTCTGTCAGCCGTGGTGGCAGCCAAGGAGGGAGTGGCATTAGCAGTTGCCTGGGCAGTGGAACTGGCAGCCCTGTCTCTAGTCCCGCCAAGCACTCCAACGGAACAACAAGAGCTGAAGAGTTGGAAGGGGATGCAATGGACGAAGATGATCTTATTGAGGCAGTGAAGGACACCCCTGTTCTTCATCTGTCCCCCAGTCACACAGACGGTTCTCATTCAAGTGTACGTGTGTGCATGCATGTTTGTACGTGTGTGCATGCAGTGTGTGTACGTGTGTGCATGCATGTGTGTGCATGCATGTGTGTACATGTGTGCATGCATGTGTGTACGTGTGTGCACGCATGTGTGTGCATGCATGTGTGTATGTGTGTGCATGTGGGTGTGTACATGTGTGCATGCATGTGTGTATGTGTGTGCATGCATGTATGTACGTGTGTGCATGCATGTGTGTACGTGTGTGCATGCATGTGTGTACGTGTGTGCATGCATGTGTGTACGTGTGTGTGTGTACATGTGTGCATGTGTGTGTGTACGTGTGTGCATGCATGTGTTTACGTGTGTGTGTGTACGTGTGTGCATGCATGTGTGTACGTGTGTGCATGTGGGTGTATATGTGTGTGCATGCATGTGTGTACGTGTGTGCATGCATGTGTGTACATGTGTGCATGCATGTGTTTACGTGTGTGCATGTGTGTCTGTGTGTGTACGTGTGTGCATGCATGTGTTTACGTGTGTGCATGTGTGTGTGTACTTGTTGCATGCATGTGTGTACGTGTGTGCATGCATGTGTGTATGTGTGTGCATGTGTGTGTGCATGCATGTGTGTACGTGTGTGCATGCATGTGTGTACGTGTGTGCATGCATGTGTGTATGTGTGTGCATGCATGTGTGTACGTGTGTGCATGCATGTGTGTACGTGCATGTGTGTACGTGTGTGCATGCATGTATGTACGTGTGTGCATGCATGTGTGTACGAGGATGTATGTATGTGTTGTGTGTGTGAGCATGTGTGTAAGTGCATGTGTCTGTGTGAGTGTGTGTGTGAGAATGCACGCCATTATTGCCAGTTCCTGCATGGCTCTATCATTGCTAGGTCTCACAGAAGCTCTCGAGGTCAGTCTCTCCATTGTCAATGTCAGAGTCCACTGAAGGAGGCAAGGATTCTGGCCTGCAGTCACTGCCACTCAGTGCGGAGCCTCTTGTCTCTGACACTCCTCCACATGTTCCTAGCCAGGCCAGTCCCCAATCACAGTCACCACCACCTCCATCAAGTGGAGATGCTCCTCCTCCTCCACCACCTCCTCCTCCTCCTCCACCCTGTCCTGGGGCACTGTTACCCCTGGGGGTACCCCTTCCCCCGTTACCTCCTGGGGTTCCATTACCTCCTGGGGTTCCATTACCTCCTGGGGTTCCATTACCTCCTGGGGTTCCATTACCTCCTGGGGTTCCATTACCTCCTGGTGTCCCCCTTCCTCCAGACCTGCGTGGGGGACTAGTCTCCTCAATATGTTAGTTGCTACTGCTACTGTGAATGTGTGCTGGGATTTCTTGCGGGTTGTGGCTTGCCCCTCAGGTCCTGACCTTCAGATTCATTCGTCTTTATCCAAACTAGGCCGATCTTGCCATATTTGGAGTATAAACTGATGCAGAGGAGAATTAACTGGTCCACTCAAAACTGGTTTGGGATGACAAGTTGATGCATAGTTCAACTTATCTCTTTTCAGCTTCAACTGCCTCTAAACTGCCTCATGCACTTGGCAGCTTCCACTGCCTCTAAACTACGTCATGCACTTGGCAGCCTCCACTGCCTCTAAACTACCTCATGCACTTGGCAGCTTCCACTGCCTCTAAACTGCCTCATGCACTTGGCAGCCTCCACTGCCTCTAAACTACCTCATGCACTTGGTAGCTTCCACTGCCTCTAAACTGCCTCATGCACTTGGCAGCCTCCACTGCCTCTAAACTACCTCATGCACTTGGTAGCTTCCACTGCCTCTAAACTGCCTCATGCACTTGGTAGCTTCCACTGCCTCTAAACTTCCTCATATACTTGGCAGCTTCCACTGCTTCTAAACTGCCTCATGCACTTGGCAGCTTCCACTGCCTCTAAACTGCCTCATGCACTTGGCAGCCTCCACTGCCTCTAAACTGCCTCATGCACTTGGCAGCTTCCACTGCCTCTAAACTGCCTCATGCTCTTGGCAGCTTCCACTGCTTCTAAACTGCCTCATGCACTTGGTAGCTTCCACTGCCTCTAAACTTCCTCATGTACTTGGCAGCTTCCACTGCTTCTAAACTGCCTCATGCACTTGGCAGCTTCCACTGCCTCTAAACTGCCTCATGCACTTGGTAGCTTCCACTGCCTCTAAACTGCCTCATGCACTTGGTAGCCTCCACTGCCTCTAAACTGCCTCATGCACTTGGTAGCTTCCACTGCCTCTAAACTGCCTCATGCACTTGGTAGCCTCCACTGCCTCTAAACTGCCTCATGCACTTGGCAGCCTCCACTGCCTCTAAACTGCCTCATGCACTTGGCAGCCTCCACTGCCTCTAAACTGCCTCATGCACATTTTCAGCCTTCAGTTGCTTGTTGTGAGGTTACAGTCAGTGATTAGGTCTCTACATCCTTCATAGTCGGTGGTTTCCCACCCAACCAGAGGATGGAATGCCACACTTATTGTCTAGTAAGGCTCATGACCATGTGAGTAGTAGAATGCAATGGCATGCTCACTAAGAAAAAGGTTCCATTCCAGCATTAGTAATGCATCGTCAGGCCAATCAGCATGTGATCAACTGCACCATCAGTAGTTTAGCTAGGAGGTGGTACTCGATGATTTTGAGTTAATTGAATTAGTTAGAAACTTCTTTGCTTGTGGCAAGCCTCTTAAAAAAATGTATAGCAAAGTAACATGCTTGGAAGCTGGTTGCATGTCAGGTAACAATGCTCTAGCCATAACTACCAGTTGGCTAGAGCTAGTTGCTGGCTATAGACCTCCTGCAGCTCTCTTGCTTCACCTCGTACTAGCCAAAAGCATTATCAGGTCTTCGCTGCTGTCACTGTCCATTCTTGTAAGCTAGTAGTAAGGTCAAAGGGCAAAGGGCAATTGCACTGACCGCAATGCAACACAACATTGTAGCGTTAGATTGTGAGCCAGCGTTGCAGGCAGCGCAAGTTAACCGAACGCAACAGTTAGTTGGACCCATCATATTGTAAACCCTTTAAGAGATGAGCTGACCTAGAGATGAGAGGGGTGAATATAATAGTCTCATACCTTACCACCATTAAGAGATGAACTAACCTAGAGATGAGAGGGGTGAATATAATAGTCTCATACCTTACCACCATTAAGAGATGAGCTAACCTAGAGATGAGAGGGTTGAATATAATAGTCTCGTACCTTACCACCATTAAGAGATGAGCTGACCTAGAGATGAGAGGGGTGAATATAATAGTCTCGTACCTTACCACCATTAAGAGATGAGCTAACCTAGAGATTGAGAGGTGAATATAATAGTCTCATACCTTACCACCATTAAGAGATGAGCTGACCTAGAGATGAGAGGGGTGAATATAATAGTCTCATACCTTACCACCATTAAGAGATGAGCTAACGTAGAGATGAGAGGGGTGAATATAATAGTCTCATACCTTACCACCATTAAGAGATGAGCTGACCTAGAGATGAGAGGGGTGAATATAATAGTCTCATACCTTACCACCATTAAGAGATGAGCTGACCTAGAGATGAGAGGGGTGAATATAATTGTCTCATACCTTACCACCATTAAGAGATGAGCTGACCTAGAGATGAGAGGGGTGAATATAATAGTCTCATACCTTACCACCCTTAAGAGATGAGCTGACCTAGAAATGAGAGGGGTGAATATAATAGTCTTATACCTTACCAACATTAAGAGATGAGCTGACCTAGAGATGAGAGGGGTGAATATAATTGTCTCATACCTTACCACCCTTAAGAGATGAGCTGACCTAGAAATGAGAGGGGTGAATATACCAACATTAAGAGATGAGCTGACCTAGAGATGAGAGGGGTGAATATAATAGTCTCATACCTTACCACCATTAAGAGATGAGCTGACCTAGAGATGAGAGGGGTGAATATAATAGTCTCATACCTTACCACCATTAAGAGATGAGCTGACCTAGAGATGAGAGGGGTGAATATAATAGTCTCATACCTTACCATCATTAAGAGATGAGCTAACCTAGAGATGAGAGGGGTGAATATAATAGTCTCATACCTTCTTGGAGATCCCTAAAATATCACAGACAATTAGACATAGCATATGTCCTGTTTTTGTCGCATAATCTGTCTATCTGTGGTACCTCAGAGAAGCTCTGTGAAGCCTACAATTAAAATGAAGAGGTTCTACTGGGAATCCCTTCCTCCCCAGCAGGTGTGCTCTATACATGTATGTAGGTTTGTATGCTGTTTTATAGAAGTACTCATTGGATCCGTAATGAGAGAACTTTACTTGAGCATTAATCCACACACTCCATGCTTCGATCTGTAGCTGTAGCAGTGCCATCTCTAGTAGCTCAGTTCAGTGGACACACAACTGGTGCAGGTAGAGTCAACTTCTCCTTACAAGCACCACCTCTAGTAGCACTGTGCAGTAGATACACAGCAGGTAGACTCTGTGTATCCCACTGTCTCTAGAGTGTGTTTATCCCACTGTCTCTAGAGTGCACTGTCTCTAGAGTGTGTTTATCCCACTGTCTCTAGAGTGCACTGTCTCTAAAGTGTGTTTATCCCACTGTCTCTAGTGTGTTTATTCCACTGTCTCTAGAGTGTGTTTATCCCACTGTCTCTAGAGTGTGTTTATTCCAGTCTCTAGAGTGTGTTTATTCCACTGTCTCTAGAGTGTGTTTATTCCATCTCTAGAGTGTGTTTATTCCACTGTCTCTAGAGTGTGTTTATTCCACTGTCTCTAGAGTGAGTTTATTCCACTGTCTCTAGAGTGAGTTTATTCCACTGTCTCTAGAGTGTGTTTATCCCAATGTCTCTAGAGTATGTTTATCCCACTGTCTCTAGAGTGTGTTTATCCCACTGTCTCTAGAGTGTGTTTATTCCACTGTCTCTAGAGTGTGTTTATTCCACTGTCTCTAGAGTGTGTTTATCCCACTGTCTCTAGAGTAAGTTTATTCCACTGTCTCTAGAGTGAGTTTATTCCACTGTCTCTAGAGTGTGTTTATCGCACTGTCTCTAGAGTGTGTTTATTCCACTGTCTCTAGAGTGTGTTTATTCCACTGTCTCTAGAGGGAGTTTATTCCACTGTCTGTAGAGTGAGTTTATTCCACTGTCTCTAGAGTGTGTTTATTCCACTGTCTCTAGAGTGTGTTTATTCCACTGTCTCTAGAGTGTGTTTATTCCACTGTCTCTAGAGTGTGCTTATTCCACTGTCTCTAGAGTGTATTTATTCCACTGTCTCTAGAGTGTGTTTATTCCACTGTCTCTAGAGTGTGTTTATTCCACTGTCTCTAGAGTGTGTTTATTCCACTGTCTCTAGAGTGTGTTTATTGCACTGTCTCTAGAGTGCACTGTCTCTAGAGTGAGTTTATTCCACTGTCTCTAGAGTGAGTTTATTCCACTGTCTCTAGAGTGTGTTTATTCCACTGTCTCTAGAGTGAGTTTATTCCACTGTCTCTAGAGTGAGTTTATTCCACTGTCTCTAGAGTGAGTTTATTCCACTGTCTCTAGAGTGTATTTATTCCACTGTCTCTAGAGTGTGTTTATTCCACTGTCTCTAGAGTGTGTTTATTCCACTGTCTCTAAAGTGTGTTTATTCCACAAGCTGCTCAGCGTAAGTGGGACAGTTTCTAGCCCCAGGCAAGCTTTTGTGCTTCAGGATCCCATACTGTACACTGTTCACTTATGGTCTCAAGTGTAGCTCAAAGTTGCAGGGAAAAGGGGCAAGTTCTCCCCCATACCCACTTAAATGAAGTCCTGTGTGAAAGCTACATACTACAACTAGATCATGTGTGCATTGTGTTAGACCTGTGGGAAAGCAATGCAAAGTCAGCTCCTCTCAGCTACCTGAGTCAGCTCCTCTCAGCTACCTGAGTCAGCTCCTCTCAGCTACCTGAGTCAGCTCCTCTCAGCTACCTGAGTCAGCTCCTCTCAGCTAACTGAGTCAGCTCCTCTCGGCTACCTGAGTCAGCTCCTCTCAGCTACCTGAGTCAGCTCCTCTCGGCTACCTGAGTCAGCTCCTCTCAGCCAGCTCCTCTCAGCTACCTGAGTCAGCTCCTCTCAGCTACCTGAGTCAGCTCCTCTCAGCTACCTGAGTCAGCTCCTCTCAGCTATCTGAGTCAGCTCCTCTCGGCTACCTGAGTCAGCCTCTCAGCTACCTGAGTCAACTCCTCTCAGCTACCTGAGTCAGCTCCTCTCGGCTACCTGAGTCAGCCTCTCAGCTACCTGAGTCAGCTCCTCTCAGCTACCTGAGTCAGCTCCTCTCGGCTACCTGAGTCAGCCTCTCAGCTACCTGAGTCAACTCCTCTCAGTTACCTGAGTCAGCTCCTCTCGGCTACCTGAGTCAGCCTCTCAGCTACCTGAGTTAGCTCCTCTCAGCTACCTGAGTCAGCTCCTCTCGGCTACCTGAGTCAGCTCCTCTCGGCTACCTGAGTCAGCTCCTCTCGGCTACCTGAGTCAGCTCCTCTCGGCTACCTGAGTCAGCTCCTCTCGGCTACCTGAGTCAGCTCCTCTCGGCTTCCTGAGTCAGCCCCTCTCGGCTACCTGAGTCATCCTCTCGGCTACCTGAGTCAGCTCCTCTCGGCTACCTGAGTCAGCTCCTCTCGGCTACCTGAGCCAGCTCCTCTCGGCTACCTGAGTCAGCTCCTCTCGGCTACCTGAGTCAGCTCCTCTCGGCTACCTGAGTCAGCTCCTCTCAGCAGAGCAGCTAGCTGAGTCAGTAGCAAGATTGCCTGAAGTCATGCATTCTTCAAGAGTGAGGAATGGAGTATGGTGCAGCTGCCGGTCTCAGCATCAGTGAAGCATGTGAGCACACAGCTGGAGACTTGTATTTGGTGCATAGGCTAAGTCCCATTGGTCGACCACTTCGTAGTGCATGCTACATAAACATTATAGTTTGGTATGCCCGTGATTGCTGTTGTTGTTGTTATTGTTGTTGTTGTATCACACCCTGTGTTTCTTCACCACACTGTATGTGCCTTTAAGGTCATGCACCTTGAACCGTGGTCATTATCCACACTAATTATAGGGGCTCCCCCGTTCATTTCGTGGTGTCTGTGAGCATGTGCTGCTGCAGGCTATTGACAATTATGTGACTCCATGTGTGAACTTTTTATTATTTGATGTGTGACACTGTTCAGGTGATGAAGTGTGGCTGGATGGACTGGTGTGGGAGTGACTACACCGATGCCCTGGACCTCAGTGCGCTGGAGGACATGTTTGGAGTGGGCATTGCCAAGACCAAGCAAGATATGCCAGGTTGGTGTGCCAGTCATGCGCGTGCATTCATGCCCATGTAGTCGCCCGGACATCTCACTACAACAAGGACATGATCATAGAACTTCCCCCCTCCCCTCCCTGAGACTAACTTATGCAGAGCATATAACATTTCTGCCATTCTTTGTGTGTCTTCCCATCTCTTGTGCAGTCAAGAAGAAACAGAACACTAAGACTTTGCTGGACAACAATCGGTGTAGGAACATTGAGATATTCCTCCCTTGGTTCCCCCTCTCCTTGGATACTTTGGAGACCACTCTTTCGGAACAGCTCAACAGTGTGACCAACTCCCTCGGCTTGGCCACAGATCACATAGTAGCCCTGAAGAGGTAAGGGGACACCATTAATTAACAGGCATATGTGCATACACACATGCACAAGTGGTATCTATAGTTAAGACAACTTGTGTACTGATTTTCTATGATAAATGAGGCGTCTGCATATGGTAAAGGGTTTCCAACATTTCTGTGTAAATATGTCATGAGAAATCCGAAGTCGGTACAGACTGAATAACAATCGAATTTCCAAGTCGGAAGGAGGGTTACATATGCGATGGGTCGTCGGTCCAGGGGACTGCAGGAAAGGGACTGTGCAGATGCTCAGAAAGTATGCACGTTTTTGAAAACATAAAAACTGCCCAAGGTTATACTTCACATGCTTTAAATATGCAAACATAAGCTTGTGCAATATGACTACTAGTCTTGTGTGGTGACTGCTGCTTCTCTGTCCAGACAGCAGTGATCCCTGGCTACTCCACCACTTAGGAAGAAATGGTGGAGATTGTGAGGCTAAACTAGGTAGCATGTTTTAGCTACCTAGAATGGAGGCTATTCCCCTGTTCCTTATGGTCCTGTACATAAGTGCACACAAATTTAAGCTTCTGTTGCAGTTGGTTCTGGTTTCACTTACAAATATCTGGTCTTCTGTCACGGCTCCCAGCCTTTTCAGCTCGACTACTACTGCTGCACTAAGCCACCAGAAGTTGTGCTTGAGAAGGTGCTCCACCACTAGCCAGCATCTACCATCAGATTTATGGAGTCAAAAATGATGTGCTCACTGCCATGCCTCCAACATGCTCACTGCCACACCTCCAACATGCTCACTGCCATGCCTCCAACATGCTCACTACCATGCCTCCAACATGCTCACTGCCACAGCTCCAACATGCTCACTGCCATGCCTCCAAAATGCTCACTACCACACCTCCAACATGCTCACTGCCATGCCTCCAACATGCTCACTGCCATGCCTCCGACATGCTCACTGCCATGCCTCCGACATGCTCACTGCCATGCCTCCGACATGCTCACTGCCATGCCTCAGACATGCTCACTGCCATGCCTCTGACATGCTCACTGCCATGCCTCCAAAATGCTCAATGCCACACCTCCAACATGCTCACTGCACACCTCCAACATGCTCACTGCCATACCTCCAACATGCTCACTGCCATTCCTCCAACATGCTCACTGCCATGCCTCCAGCATGCTGCTCACTGCCATGCCTTCAACATGCTCACTGCCATGCCTCTGACATGCTCACTGCCATGCCTCCGACATGCTCACTGCCATGCCTCTGACATGCTCACTGCCATGCCCCCAAAATGATCAATGCCACACCTCCAACATGCTCACTGCCATGCCTCTGACATGCTCACTGCCATGCCTCCAAAATGCTCACTGCCACACCTCCAACATGCTCACTGCCATGCCTCCAACATGCTCACTGCCATGTCTCCAACATGCTCACTGCCACACCTCCAACATGCTCACTGCCACACCTCTAACATGCTCACTGCATCACCTCCGACATGCTCACTGCCATGCCTCCAACATGCTCACTGCCATGCCTCCAACATGCTCACTGCCACACCTCCAACATGCTCACTGCCACACCTCCAACATGCTCACTGCCATGCCTCCAACATGCTCACTGCCACACCTCCAACATGCTCACTGCCACACCTCCAACATGCTCACTGCCATGCCTCCAACATGCTCACTGCCATGCCTCCAACATGCTCACTGCCACACCTCCAACATGCTCACTGCCACACCTCCAACATTCTCACTGCCACACCTCCAACATGCTCACTGTCACACCTCCAACATGCTCACTGCCATGCCTCCAACATGCTCACTGCCAAGCTTCATCAGCCATGCACACAAATAGTTTACGTACATGGGGAATAAGAGTTTCTGGCTAGTTCGAGGAGGCTTTCTGATGCAAAGCTAGAGAAATATGAATCATTAGAAGAAATCCAAATGTTTAGCAGATCTACATGTATGCCACCATTTATAGACATGTCATTTCAGATTTCATTGGCACTCAAGTTTAAAATAATGTTTGCTCAATCTTGACAAAAATAATTGTGATCTTTGACCTGTATTTGTTGTGATTTCGGACTATAAATAAAGGTTAGTTTTGGGTGAGTGAGGATGGCATTGATTTGACTGTCGCCAATGGTTTCTTTTCTCTCAACCAACTCTCAGTTGACGTAGGAGATCGACCTTCTCGACAATTTACTTAAATTTACTCACTTGACGTTTTGGCTAGGTCCCGATAAAGGCCTCCATTATTCCTGATGAAGGCAAGAGCATCTAGCCTGCATTATTCCTGATGAAGGCCAGAGCATCTAGCTTCCATTATTCTTGATGAAAGCCAGAGCATCTAGCCTCCATTATTCCTGATGAACTAGAGCATCTAGCCTCCATTATTCCTGATGAAGGCTAGAACATCTAGCCTCCATTATTCCTGATGAAAGCTGGAATATCTAGCCTCTATTATTCCTGATGAAGGCTAGAACATCTAGCCTCCATTATTCCTGATGAAGGCTAGAACATCTAGCCTCCATTATTCCTGATGAAGGCTAGAACATCTAGCCTCTATTATTCCTGATGAAGGCTAGAAGATCTAGCCTCCATTATTCCTGATGAAGGCTAGAACATCTAGCCTCCATTATTCCTGATGAAGGCTAGAACATCTAGCCTCTATTATTCGTGATGAAGGCTAGAACATCTAGCCTCCATTATTCCTGATGAAGGCTAGCCTCTATTATTCGTGATGAAGGCTAGAACATCTAGCCTCTATTATTCCTGATGAAGGCTAGAACATCTAGCCTCCATTATTCCTGATGAAGGCTAGAACATCTAGCCTCTATTATTCGTGATGAAGGCTAGAACATCTAGCCTCCATTATTCCTGATGAAGGCTAGAACATCTAGCCTCTATTATTCGTGATGAAGGCTAGAACATCTAGCCTCTATTATTCCTGATGAAGGCTAGAACATCTATTCCTGATGAAGGCTAGAACATCTAGCCTCCATTATTCCTGATGAAGGCTGGAACATCTAGCCTCTATTATTCGTGATGAAAGCTAGAACATCTAGCCTCCATTATTCCTGATGAAGGCTAGAACATCTAGCCTCCATTATTCCTGATGAAGGCTAGAACATCTAGCCTCTATTATTCCTGATGAAGGCTAGAACATCTAGCCTCTATTATTCTTGATGAAGGCTAGAACATCTAGCCTCCATTATTCCTGATGAAGGCTAGATGCTCTAGCCTCCATTATTCCTGATGAATGCTAGATGCTCTAGCTGAAACATCGAGTGAGTAAATTTAAGTTGATTGTAGAGAAAGTCCTTGTATGATCTTCTCTTGTTTTGATTGTGCAGATACCAGCCCACTCAGGAAGAGCGGGAGATGTACATGAACTATAAGGAGAGCAAAAGTTTGCTACAGCAAGCCGATCTCTTCTTGATGAAGGTGAGCAGTTCAAACATCTTTAGGCTAAGATTAGGTTAGAGGGTCTTCAATGTGTCCAAACTCTCTTCCCTTGGACATCATTCTTGCGTTTTTAATTGACCACGAAAGAAGCTTTTGGGACATCTTAGGCATACACTTAAACTAATGATGTGTGCAGTTTTAAAATTTATTTTTATTATTGAATTATTATTGAAGTATGAAGTGAAAGTATGAAGGAAGGAACATTTTTCCTTTGACATTATTACTCAGTGAACTTCAAAATGGAGTCTGTAGCCACAAAGCTGCACAGAATGTTTGGCCAGCCCAGAAGAAGTCAACTATTCAGAAGTGGTGTCCTCAGAGTTTGTAAAATTGGGGGCCCTGCCTGCAACTTTGCTATGGTGATGCCTCTATCTATTATTTTACTCCATTAGAAAGAGCTGTACCTGTTAGCTGTGAACCATTTGGGGGGCATGAGCCCTTAAGTAGGGAAGGACACACCCCTTTCTCTGTGGTTGTTATTTTGCTGTAGAGTCCACACTATGTCTATTGTTTGTTGGTATAGTTAATTGATCTGCAGTTGGTATAGTTAATTGCACTGCAGTTGGTATAGTTAATAGCTCTGCAGTTGGTATAGTTAATTGCTCTGCAGTTGGTATAGTTAATTGCTCTGCAGTTGGTATAGTTAATTGCACTGCAGTTGGTATAGTTAATTGCACTGCAGTTGGTAGTTAATTGCTCTGCAGATGGTATAGTTAATTGCTCTGCAGATGGTATAGTAATTGCTCTGCAGTTGGTATAGTTAATTGCACTGCAATTGGTATAGTTAATAGCTCTGCAGTTGGTATAGTTAATTGCACTGCAGTTGGTATAGTTAATTGCTCTTGCAGTTGGTATAGTTAATTGCTCTGCAGTTGGTATAGTTAATTGCTCTGCAGTTGGTATAGTTAATTGCTCTGCAGTTGGTATAGTTAATTGCTCTGCAGTTGGTATAGTTAATTGCACTGCAGTTGGTATAGTTAATTGCACTGAAGTTGGTATAGTTAATTGCACTGAAGTTGGTATAGTTAATTGCTCTGCAGTTGGTAAAGTTAATTGCTCTGCAGTTGGTATATTTAATTGCACTGCAGTTGGTATAGTTAATTCCTCTGCAGTAGGTCTAACTGCAGTTGGTATAGTTAATTGCTCTGCAGTTGATTGCACTGCAGTTGGTATAGTTAATTGCACTGCAGTTGGTATAGTTAATTGCACTGTGGTTAATTTAAGATGCTGTGACACATTCCATGTGGTGCTCATGCATTAATCATGAGGGGGTGAGGCTGTCCACCTCTGCTATGCATTATCTGTCCATGCCTGTCAAAAGTAATTGTCCTCCTTATACTAACGTACTTCCCCCTGAACATCTTGGGTGATACTGATGCCCAGATAGAATTACTGCCCTAGCTGTAACCCTGGTGCGGCTCTAACCCTGGTCCTAGACACAGACTTAACCCTAGGCCTGACCACAGTCCTGGGCCTGGCTCTGCCTTGAACCTTAGCCTTTGTCATGGTTCCTACCCTAGGTCTAGTCTTAGCTAGTATGAGGTGGGAAACAGGTGGGAGCTTTGCACCTCCATGGATGATGCAGGGACAGTCAGTAGTATGGGCCTAATGGAAGGAGCAAGGGTCGTGGTCCTCTTCTAGTTAGCTGTGGCAGTAGCTAGTAATACAGCTGTACTCTTGGTTGATTGATCACAATGTTCTGTATCTGTTTTTTGTTGTATTGTACCTCTGCAGCTCTGTGAAATACCTGCACTCTCTACAAGGTTGGACTTGCTGCTGTCAATTACAGAATTTCCTGCAAACTTGGAAGGGTTTTTGCCCGTGAGTGAGATACAGCTGCCATGAGTGAGCTACAGCTGCCACGAGTGAGATACAGCAGCCATGAGTGAGATACACCTGCCATGAGTGAGATACAGATGCCATGAGTGAGATACAGCTGCCATGAGTGAGATACAGCTGCCATGAGTGAGATACACCTGCCATGAGTGAGATACAGCTGCCATGAGTGAGATACAGCTGCCATGAGTGAGATACACCTGCCATGAGTGAGATACAGCTGCCATGAGTGAGATACAGCTGCCATGAGTGAGATACAGCTGTCATGAGTGAGATACAGCTGCCATGAGTGAGATACAGCTGCCATGAGTGAGATACACCTGCCATGAGTGAGATACAGATGCCATGAGTGAGATACAGCTGCCATGAGTCAGATACAGCTGCCATGAGTGAGATACAGCTACCATTGAGATACAGCTGCCATGAGTGAGATACAGCTGCCATGAGTGAGATACAGCTGCCATGAGTGAGATACAGCTGCCATGAGTGAGATACAGCAGCCATAAGTGAGATACAGCTGCCATGAGTGAGATACAGCTGCCATGAGTGAGATACAGCTGCCATGAGTGAGATACAGCAGCCATGAGTGAGATACAGCTGCCATGAGTGAGATACAGCTGCCATGAGTGAGATACAGCTGCCATGAGTGAGATACAGCTGCCATGAGTGAGATACAGCTGCCATGAGTGAGATACAGCTGCCATGAGTGAGATACAGCTGCCATGAGTGAGATACAGCTGCCATGAGTGAGATACAGCTGCCATGAGTGAGATACAGCTGCCATGAGTGAGATTCAGCTGCCATGAGTGAGATACAGCTGCCATGAGTGAGATACAGCTGCCATGAGTGAGATACAGCTGCCATGAGTGAGATACAGCTGCCATGAGTGAGATACAGCTGCCATGAGTGAGATACAGCAGCCATGAGTGAGATACAGCTGCCATGAGTGAGATACAGCTGCCATGAGTGAGATACAGCTGCCATGAGTGAGATTCAGCTGCCATGAGTGAGATACAGCTGCCATGAGTGAGATACAGCTGCCATGAGTGAGATACAGCTGCCATGAGTGAGATACAGCTGCCATGAGTGAGATACAGCTGCCATGAGTGAGATACAGCTGCCATGAGTGAGATACAGCTGCCATGAGTGAGATACAGCTGCCATGAATGAGATACAGCTGCCATGAGTGAGATACAGCTGCCATGAGTGAGATACAGATGCCATGAGTGAGATACACCTGCCATGAGTGAGATACAGCTGCCATGAGTGAGATACAGCTGCCATGAGTGAGATACAGCTGTCATGAGTGAGATACAGCTGCCATGAGTGAGATACAGCTACCATGAGTGACATACAGCTGCCATGAGTGAGATACAGCTGCCATGAGTGAGATACAGCTGCCATGAGTGAGATAGCATCTGTCATGAGTGAGATACAGCTGCCATGAGTGAGATAATGCTGGCTGCTGCACACTAACAGTTGGTTCTAGCCTCTATTTGTTTCGTGTTTATTGTGACCATTTCTCCTCCTGCTCGCGAGTCAGTGTTCCTTCCACTGCTGGAGAATTATATGCAATATCTGCGCAGGACAGTCTTTTATCTTACGTAATGTTGTTGTGAGGGATACCATAGAGTGTGGAATTTTTTCGGTCCATGACATTTTATGTACGAAGGCATGAAATGCATGAAATGTAATAATGTATATATTTACTTGTGGCCTGAGAGCATGCCATGTGTGTGTGCACATGTGCTGCATGCCATGTGTGTGTGCATATGTGCAGCATGCCATGTGTGTGTGCACATGTGGAGCATGCCATGTATGTTTGTGTGCACATGTGGAGCATGCCATGTATGTGTGTGTGCACATGTGGAGCATGCCATGTATCTGTGTGTGCACATGTGGAGCATGCCATGGTGTGTGCGCACATGTGGAGCATGCCATGTGTGTGTGTGCACATGTGCCACACAACTTGCTAAGTAATCCTCGTGAGTGCCTGGACAATTTATAGAAAATATGCACCTGCTGAAAATGTCGTGCTATGTACAGTATAATCTGAGCAACTGTGCTGGCGATCTCGGTTCCCCACCCCCCCCCCCCCCCCCTCCCCTCCCTCACCACCTGACGCAGACTCTGGAACTGGCCTGGTGTGCCAGTTCGAAACTCAAGAACAGCACAAAGTTCATCGATGCCCTCAAGTATGTTCTGGCCATTGGAAACTACTTGAACTTTGGCAGTCGTCCAGGCTCAGCATATGGCTACAAGCTGTCTGTTCTTCCTAAGGTAGCTTTATCAGGACTGCATGTGGAGGGTAGAATGTTTGGGTTCGCTTTGTGGGCCATGAATATTATTATAGCATTGTGGATGTGTGTGTGTTGTGTGCTCCGCCCACATTATTTTATAGCTATCGGAGTTGTATGGCCAAGACAAGAAAACCAGCCTCATGCACTTTCTTGTTCAGCAACTTCATGCTAGCAAACCAGAGGTGTTGGAAATGACTCACGAACTAGAAGCCGTCTAAAAATCTGCAGACAGTAAGCGACATGTACATTAGACTTGTTAACTGTTTTACACTGGACGGGTTATACCTGTTAACTCTTCAGCCTTACCCCTGGCTTGGTTGATGACTCATATTTAGCACTACCATCTGCTTGTATTAATGTGTTCAATCCTGCTTTCACTTTCTATCTGACAAGTCAAAATGGCTGAATAGGTGGGCAGCAGTAGTTTGGCGGGTTTTCTGCCAAAATCCATATTTTATTTACGTCCTGAGAGTGACCGGGTATAATAATGGGGAAATGCTTACAAATGTGTTTTGACTCCAAAATAATATGTTTTGAGCAATTATTTTCAGTCTTGGGAGAGTTCTAATCACAATTTAGGGAAGAGGATGGAATTACAATTAATTTAGAGAAGAGGATCGAATTATAATTAATTTAGAGATTGGATGGAATTAGAATTAATTTAGGGAAGAGGATTGAATTAGAGGATGGAATTACAATTAATTTAGAGAAAAGGATGGAATTACAATTAATTTAATTTAGAGAAAAGGATAGAATGAATTACAATTAATTTATGGAAGAGGATGGAATTACAATTAATTTAGGGAAGAGGATGGAATTACAATTAATTTAGGGTAGAGGATGGAATTAAAATTAGTTATAGTAGTAACAAATGCAAGGAATTGATGGAGAAACAGGAGAAACAAACCATTGCTCCAGCCATTGTCCCTAGCATAGCTGAAGGCCTAATACCTACCTATTCTGACCTGTGCAGTAGTGATGTCATCACATTGTAATGCTTGGATTGTGGATTGTGATAAGAGAAGTACTGTAGCTAAGAATTGTATGCATTAATTAAATATTCCTTCTGATTCCGAACTAGTGCAAGTTGAGAGGCGAGAGCCTGTTGAGATACTCTCACAGTGATGATCATTTCCAGCTTAGCATTTATGTAAGCTGGTGCCACACCTCCACAGCTAGATCAGCTATGACAGAATGAAACTCCACCCTCCTTTCCTGTCATCTATTAACCATGTGGTCTGTTCTCACGCCCGTGCAGCCATGGTTTCCTTGCTCTGGTTTCAAATCTGCTGCTGTCTTCTCGACCATTCTCTTCACTATGATAACCATTTCATGTTTACATAAGCCCACATTATTTAAGGCAGCTAACCTGTTCACATATTTTATGATGAATGTACAATGCATGGATAGATAGATAGATAGATAGATAGATAGATACATACACATATACATATGCAAGGATAGATAGATAGATAGATAGATAGATACGTACAATATACATATGCATGGATAGATAGATAGATAGATATGTACACATATACACAGGCCATGTACAGCAATTCCATTCAACTCTGCACTGGCTCGCTTTACTCGTCAATTATATGTAAATTAGAAGGATGATAGTAGGAGTAATACAAATTAGAGGAATGATAGTAGGAGTAATGCAAATTAGAGAGATGATAGTAGGAGTAATGTAAATTAGAGGAATGATAGTAGGAATAATGTAAATTAGATGGATGATAGTAGGAGTAATGTAAATTAGAGAGATGATAGTAGGAGTAATGTAAATTAGAGGAATGATAGTAGGAGTAATGCAAATTAGAGAGATGATAGTAGGAGTAATGTAAATTAGAGGAATGATAGTAGGAGTAATGCAAATTAGAGAGATGATAGTAGGAGTAATGTAAATCAGAGGAATGATAGTAGGAGTAATGTAAATTAGATGGATGATAGTAGGAGTAATGTAAATTAGAAGGATGATAGTAGGAGTAATGTAAATTAGAGAGATGATAGTAGGAGTAATGCAAATTAGAGGAATGATAGTAGGAGTAATGTAAATTAGATGGATGATAGTAGGAGTAATGTAAATTAGAGGGATGATAGTAGGAGTAATGTATATTAGAGGGATGATAGTAGGAGTAATGTAAATTAGAGGAATGATAGTAGGAGTAATGTAAATTAGATGGATGATAGTAGGAGTAATGTAAATTAGAGGGATGATAGTAGGAGTAATGTAAATTAGATGGATGATAGTAGGAGTAATGTAAATTAGAGGGATGATAGTAGGAGTAATGTAAATTAGAGGAATGATAGTAGGAGTAATGTAAATTAGAGGAATGATAGTAGGAGTAATGCAAATTAGAGAGATGATAGTAGGAGTAATGTAAATCAGAGGAATGATAGTAGGAGTAATGTAAATTAGATGGATGATAGTAGGAGTAATGTAAATTAGAGGGATGATAGTAGGAGTAATGTAAATTAGAGAGATGATAGTAGGAGTAATGCAAATTAGAGGAATGATAGTAGGAGTAATGTAAATTAGATGGATGATAGTAGGAGTAATGTAAATTAGAGGGATGATAGTAGGAGTAATGTATATTAGAGGGATGATAGTAGGAGTAATGTAAATTAGAGGAATGATAGTAGGAGTAATGTAAATTAGATGGATGATAGTAGGAGTAATGTAAATTAGAGGGATGATAGTAGGAGTAATGTAAATTAGATGGATGATAGTAGGAGTAATGTAAATTAGAGGGATGATAGTAGGAGTAATGTATATTAGAGGGATGATAGTAGGAGTAATGTAAATTAGAGAGATGATAGTAGGAGTAATGTAAATTAGATGGATGATAGTAGGAGTAATGTAAATTAGAGGGATGATAGTAGGAGTAATGTATATTAGAGGGATGATAGTAGGAGTAATGTAAATTAGAGGGATGATAGTAGGAGTAATGTAAATTAGAGGGATGATAGTAGGAGTAATGTAAATTAGAGAGATGATAGTAGGAGTAATGTAAATTAGAGGGATGATAGTAGGAGTAATGCAAATTAGATGGATGATAGTAGGAGTAATGTAAATTAGATGGATGATAGTAGGAGTAATGTAAATTAGAGGGATGATAGTAGGAGTAATGTATATTAGAGGGATGATAGTAGGAGTAATGTAAATTAGAGGGATGATAGTAGGAGTAATGTAAATTAGAGGGATGATAGTAGGAGTAATGTAAATTAGAGAGATGATAGTAGGAGTAATGTAAATTAGAGGGATGATAGTAGGAGTAATGCAAATTAGATGGATGATAGTAGGAGTAATGTAAATTAGATGGATGATAGTAGGAGTAATGTAAATTAGAGGGATGATAGTAGGAGTAATGTAAATTAGAGGGATGATAGTAGGAGTAATGTAAATTAGAGGGATGATAGTAGGAGTAATGTATATTAGATGGATGATAGTAGGAGTAATGTATATTAGAGGGATGATAGTAGGAGTAATATATATTAGAGGAATGATAGGAGTAATGCAAATTAGAGGAATGATAGGAGTAATGTAAATTAGAGGGATGATAGTAGGAGTAATGTAAATTAGATGGATGATAGTAGGAGTAATGTAAATTAGAGGGATGATAGTAGGAGTAATGTATATTAGAGGGATGATAGTAGGAGTAATGTAAATTAGAGGGATGATAGTAGGAGTAATGTAAATTAGAGGGATGATAGTTGGAGTAATGTAAATTAGAGAGATGATAGTAGGAGTAATGTAAATTAGAGAGATAATAGTAGGAGTAATGCAAATTAGAGAGATGATA
Organism: Cladorhizidae sp. MBARI D1340-BT2; assembly: GCA_028752905.1. Lineage (NCBI taxonomy): Eukaryota > Metazoa > Porifera > Demospongiae > Poecilosclerida > Cladorhizidae > Cladorhizidae sp. MBARI D1340-BT2. The sequence goes on from JAQNBH010000018.1 coordinate 14,349,680, forward strand.
GTAGGAGTAATGTAAATTAGAGGAATGATAGTAGGAGTAATGTAAATTAGATGGATGATAGTAGGAGTAATGTAAATTAGAGGGATGATAGTAGGAGTAATGTAAATTAGATGGATGATAGTAGGAGTAATGTAAATTAGAGGGATGATAGTAGGAGTAATGTATATTAGAGGGATGATAGTAGGAGTAATGTAAATTAGAGAGATGATAGTAGGAGTAATGCAAATTAGAGGAATGATAGTAGGAGTAATGTAAATTAGAGGGATGATAGTAGGAGTAATGTAAATTAGATGGATGATAGTAGGAGTAATGTAAATTAGAGGGATGATAGTAGGAGTAATGTATATTAGAGGGATGATAGTAGGAGTAATGTAAATTAGAGGAATGATAATAGGAGTAATGTAAATTAGATGGATGATAGTAGGAGTAATGTAATTAGAGGGATGATAGTAGGAGTAATGTAAATTAGATGGATGATAGTAGGAGTAATGTAAATTAGAGGGATGATAGTAGGAGTAATGTATATTAGAGGGATGATAGTAGGAGTAATGTAAATTAGAGAGATGATAGTAGGAGTAATGCAAATTAGAGGAATGATAGTAGGAGTAATGTAAATTAGATGGATGATAGTAGGTAATGTAAATTAGAGGGATGATAGTAGGAGTAATGTATATTAGAGGGATGATAGTAGGAGTAATGTAAATTAGAGGGATGATAGTAGGAGTAATGTAAATTAGAGGGATGATAGTAGGAGTAATGTAAATTAGAGAGATGATAGTAGGAGTAATGTAAATTAGAGGGATGATAGTAGGAGTAATGCAAATTAGATGGATGATAGTAGGAGTAATGTAAATTAGATGGATGATAGTAGGAGTAATGTAAATTAGATAGTAGGAGTAATGTAAATTAGAGGGATGATAGTAGGAGTAATGTAAATTAGAGGGATGATAGTAGGAGTAATGTATATTAGATGGATGATAGTAGGAGTAATGTATATTAGAGGGATGATAGTAGGAGTAATATATATTAGAGGAATGATAGGAGTAATGCAAATTAGAGGAATGATAGGAGTAATGTAAATTAGAGGGATGATAGTAGGAGTAATGTAAATTAGAGGGATGATAGTAGGAGTAATGTAAATTAGAGGGATGATAGTAGGAGTAATGTATATTAGAGGGATGATAGTAGGAGTAATGTAAATTAGAGGGATGATAGTAGGAGTAATGTAAATTAGAGGGATGATAGTAGGAGTAATGTAAATTAGAGAGATGATAGTAGGAGTAATGTAAATTAGAGGGATGATAGTAGTAGTAATGCAAATTAGAGGGATGATAGTAGGAGTAATGTATATTAGAGGGATGATAGTAGGAGTAATGTAAATTAGAGGGATGATAGTAGGAGTAATGTAAATTAGAGGGATGATAGTAGGAGTAATGTAAATTAGAGAGATGATAGTAGGAGTAATGTAAATTAGAGGGATGATAGTAGGAGTAATGCAAATTAGATGGATGATAGTAGGAGTAATGTAAATTAGATGGATGATAGTAGGAGTAATGTAAATTAGAGGGATGATAGTAGGAGTAATGTAAATTAGAGGGATGATAGTAGGAGTAATGTAAATTAGAGGGATGATAGTAGGAGTAATGTATATTAGATGGATGATAGTAGGAGTAATGTATATTAGGGGGATGATAGTAGGAGTAATATATATTAGAGGAATGATAGGAGTAATGCAAATTAGAGGAATGATAGGAGTAATGTAAATTAGAGGGATGATAGTAGGAGTAATGTATATTAGAGGAATGATAGGAGTAATGCAAATTAGAGGAATGATAGGAGTAATGTAAATTAGAGAGATGATAGTAGGAATAATGTAAATTAGATGGATGATAGTAGGAGTAATGTAAATTAGAGGGATGATAGTAGGAGTAATGTATATTAGAGGGATGATAGTAGGAGTAATGTATATTAGAGGGATGATAGTAGGAGTAATATATATTAGAGGAATGATAGGAGTAATGCAAATTAGAGGAATGATAGGAGTAATGTAAATTAGAGGGATGATAGTAGGAGTAATGTAAATTAGAGAGATGGGAGTGTAGGACTAATGTAGAATATGGAGCTGGTATAATTACATACACTTTTTGCCATATTTGCAGTTTCCATCACTGGCATATCTGCTGAGCTGGAAGGTAAGTCAGAGTCTGGACCACCGACACCTCCAAGCATTCATTGTTTTGCCGTTGTTGTTTTCAGTGATGCAAAGAGAATTGGATAAAATGGAGAGTTTTGCAAGGAAGATCGTTGAGCAGGCCAAGTTGTCTTCCTCTGCTGCTAAGACGCTGATGAAAGAAGTAAAGGTATGCAGTAGCAACCAGAGCTGTTGTGATGTGACAAGTCTTGGTAAAGATGTGTAGCCCATACCTACGCAATACATTCATTCGTCTGCCTTGTGAGGTTGGCCCCACAGAGCAAGTTGAACCACCCAAAGGATGTTCATGGTACTAATTCTCACTTTGACTCATTTTCTTAACGATTAGTTTTTTTAATTTGTTTACGGACTGATCTGTTGTCCTTCTTTAGTTTCCTGATATGCTTCCAATGTGCCTTGGATCCTGCCTGAGTAGCTAACTACTGGCTTGCTTCACACTATCACAACAACAACAACAACAACAAGTTCCCCCCTCTCCTCCTCTCCCCCCCCCCCCCCCCCCCCCCTTTTTTCACCTGGGCAAACACAGTCCTAGTGGCATAAAACTCTGGAGATGTGCATGTCAGATGTGTCTCTTCACCTGCCACATGTCAGACCACAAGCACTTCAGTGTCTCCACCAACAGGTCGTACTTACTTCACATCGAATTCTTGCAGTGCTGAGTGTCTCAAGATCTGCAGTCATGGGCTGTTTATGTGCACATCTACAGTAAGTTGTGCTGTGATGTAGACAGCACAACTTAGTTATTTATGCAGCAAGTAATCCGAAAATATCTTGAGCGAGTTATTAGCTGAAGCTGTGCTCGGCTTTGGCTGAATCTTGGCTCGGCTAGTGCTGGGCTGATGCTGGGCTCAGCTAGTGCTGGGCTGATGCTGGACTCAGCTAGTGCTGGGCTGATGCTGGACTCAGCTAGTGGTTGGCTGATGCAGAGCTCAGCTAGTGCTGGGCTGATGCTGGGCTCAGCTAGTGCTGGGCTGATGCTGGACTCAGCTAGTGCTGGGCTGATGCTGGGCTCAGCTAGTAGTAGGCTGATGCTGGGCTCAGCTAGTGGTGGGCTGATGCTGGGCTCAGCTAGTTCTGGGCTGATGCTGGGCTCAGCTAGTGCTGGGCTGATGCTGGGCTCGGCTAGTTCTGGGCTGATGCTGGGCTCAGCTAGTGGTGGGCTGATGCTGGGCTCAGCTAGTGCTGGGCTGATGCTGGGCTCGGCTAGTGGTGGGCTGATGCTGGGCTCAGCTAGTGCTGGGCTGATGCTGGGCTCAGCTAGTGCTGGGCTGATGCTGGGCTCAGCTAGTGCTGGGCTGATGCTGGGCTCAGCTAGTGGTGGGCTGATGCTGGGCTCAGCTAGTGCTGGGCTGATGCTGGGCTCAGCTAGTGGTGGGCTGATGCTGGGCTCGGCTAGTGCTGGGCTGATGCTGGGCTCAGCTAGTGCTGGGCTGATGCTGGGCTCAGCTAGTGGTGGGCTGATGCTGGGCTCAGCTAGTGGTGGGCTGATGCTGGGCTCGGCTAGTGCTGGGCTGATGCTGGGCTCAGCTAGTGCTGGGCTGATGCTGGGCTCAGCTAGTGCTGGGCTGATGCTGGGCTCAGCTAGTGCTGGGCTGATGCTGGGCTCGGCTAGTGCTGGGCTGATGCTGGACTCAGCTAGTGCTGGGCTGATGCTGGGCTCAGCTAGTGGTAGGCTGATGCTGGGCTCAGCTAGTGCTGAGCTGATGCTGGGCTCAGCTAGTGGTGGGCTGATGCTGGGCTCGGCTAGTGCTGGGCTGATGCTGGGCTCAGCTAGTGGTGGGCTGATGCTGGGCTCAGCTAGTGCTGGGCTGATGCTGGGCTCGGCTAGTGCTGGCTGATGCTGGGCTCAGCTAGTGGTGGGCTGATGCTGGGCTCAGCTAGTTCTGGGCTGATGCTGGGCTCAGCTAGTGGTGGGCTGATGCTGGGCTCAGCTAGTGGTGGGCTGATGCTGGGCTCAGCTAGTGCTGGGCTGATGCTGGGCTCAGCTAGTGCTGGGCTGATGCTGGGCTCAGCTAGTGGTGGGCTGATGCTGGGCTCAGCTAGTGCTGGGCTGATGCTGGGCTCAGCTAGTAGTAGGCTGAAACTATTCTCGCAAGTTGTTAACTAAAAGGCAAGCAAGAATGGCAAGGAAGCACAAATCGTCATAAACAATTTTAGTGCCAAAAGATAAGCTTGTGTGCTTTCAAATATGTTCAGATTTTCATAGACTGTGACAAGGAACTGTGACCATGTTAGGCCAAATAGCAGAGCTCCTTCATGATGTGCTCTCCAATAGGAGTCATGATGACTAAAATTGCTTCAATCCAATTGCCATGTGGTTGCTATTAGAGATGCTTGTTTCTGTGTCGCACATTTACTTGTGGCCCTAATTGACCTCGTCTAGTTTGCTTACCTAATCAGACTTCAACCATAGTTGACCTGGTCTAGTTTGCTTACCTAATCAGACTTCAACCATAGTTGACCTGGTCTAGTTTGCATACCTAATCAGACTTCAACCATAGTTGACCTGGTCTAGGTTGCATACCTAATCAGACTTCAACCATAGTTGACATGGTCTAGTTTGCTAACCTAATCAGACTTCAACCATAGTTGACATGGTCTAGTTTGCTCACCTAATCAGACTTCAACCATAGTTGACATGGTCTAGTTTGCTCACCTAATCAGACTTCAACCATAGTTGACATGGTCTAGTTTGCTAACCTAATCAGACTTCAACCATAGTTGACATGGTCTAGTTTGCTTACCTAATCAGACTTCAACCATAGTTGACATGGTCTAGTTTGCTAACCTAATCAGACTTCAACCATAGTTTTGCTAACCTAATCAGACTTCATGGTCTTGTTTGCTTACCTAATCAGACTTCAACCATAGTTAACATGGTCTAGTTTGCTTACCTAATCAGACTTCAACCATAGTTGACCTGGTCTAGTTTGCATACCTAATCAGACTTCAACCATAGTTGACATGGTCTAGTTTGCTAACCTAATCAGACTTCAACCATAGTTGACATGGTCTAGTTTGCTCACCTAATCAGACTTCAACCATAGTTGACATGGTCTAGTTTGCTCACCTAATCAGACTTCAACCATAGTTGACATGGTCTAGTTTGCTCACCTAATCAGACTTCAACCATAGTTGACATGGTCTAGTTTGCTCACCTAATCAGACTTCAACCATAGTTGACATGGTCTAGTTTGCTTACCTAATCAGACTTCAACCATAGTTGACATGGTCTAGTTTGCTTACCTAATCAGACTTCAACCATAGTTGACCTGGTCTAGTTTGCTAACCTAATCAGACTTCAACCATAGTTTTGCTAACCTAATCAGACTTCATGGTCTTGTTTGCTTACCTAATCAGACTTCAACCATAGTTAACATGGTCTAGTTTGCTTACCTAATCAGACTTCAACCATAGTTGACATGATTACCTAATCAGACTTAAACCATAGTTGAAATGGTCTAGTTTGCTAACCTAATCAGACTTCAACCAGCCATTAGCTTTTTCAAAAGATGCGCAACAGATATCCCTGACGAGGCTGTAGCGATGTGGTTGCACCTATCCTACACATCACCAATGGCTGGCTGCCCTCAAGATCAGCTGGTTCTGTGGTTGTTCATGCCATCTCTTAAGGATCACATCACAATGGTGTCAGAGTGTTGCCTTCTATTACCTCCTTCTGTTCTGTTCCATGATGTTGTGGACCCAACAACATAGACCAGTGGCTAGATACTGAAAAGGTCCCCCCCCCAGTCTATATAACCTGCACTCTGATTTTCTGTTAGTTCAAACATAGTTATTTACAAAATGACTTGATATACATGCATTATCCGGTTGCATGTATGGTATATCAGCAATTCAATATGGCTGATGTACGCCATTGGCTAAATTTGGGCAAAATGTTTTCTTTTGATCAAATTGATTAAAAAACCATGTGCAATATCAATTTTAACTAATTTTGGGTCAAGGAATTCATTAGAAACACAATTTATCCATTTTAAGGTCATTTTCATTGTAAAATTACAATATGAATTATGATGTGGTCATGGATGCATTCAAACTTGTTCTGATTCGTAGTAAGTATCCTCATAGCTACATATTGGTGACTCTTCATCTTCATTTTGGTTTGACTGCTGGCAGCTAACCAGGATTTCTTCTAGGTCAGTTGGCATCATCTCATTGTGAGCTCACTGAAAACGCAGTGAGCCTTGCTCTAAGACCCAACCATGTTTCAATGGAGATGGAATTTGTGGAGATTTGATCAGTGCTCTCCACCAAATGTATGTTTGAATGTGTATTTTGAGACTAGATTGGCGAGGTGGGAGTAGGCTGATATCTATGCCAATGTCAGTGCTCAGTAGTCCTTTAGATGTCCATGTTGAAAAACGTTGGAAGAAAAGATCAAACCCGCAGCTATTGATACAAATGTGGTCTTCGAGCCATATATACCACATTCGTGTAAATTTCTCCAACACCTTATGATCCTCTTCAGTGACAATTTCATGCATGTCCAGCTGGCCAAAAGTACTAATGAATGCAGATCACTCAGCATTATCTTGTAAGGCTTGACCTTCCCCTTTCTCATAAATGCACTGGTAGTGTTACACCCGGTGAACGCATGAAAGCCTAGGACTGCTTCACTAACACTGGCACCAATGCGATGTCGTACTGCATTGATATCGATCCTCCTCCTTTTTTTTACCTGATTGATGATAAGATCATCGTAGGTCAGTGAGTACAACTCAACACCATCACTCGTCAATTCCCAGCACTCTTTACCTAGAGTGAACATGATCTGGCGACCCTCTAGCCTAGAGGCATATTTTGGAGACTGCCATTCAACTTTGAGAGCTGGCTCTTGTTCTGATTGTTCGACAAGAAGCTTTTGAAATCTCAACGGACTTAATTGATGCCTGAATGTAGGTGTCATTTACAAAATCGACATGGTGGTTTTAGGCAAGGTATTCCACAATTGCTCTGCTAGTTTCCCAAAGGTTCTTGGAATGATTGATTGAGCCTGGATGTGTGCTGCAGCATCAATGATGGTAGCAGCATCAATGATGGTAGCAGCATTATGTGGTCTCTCACTTATCTGGAAGTCCCCTTCAAGATGATGCAGGAGTGTTGATTTGTCTGTTTTCAGTGGGCATCCACCTGCAGTTGCCATACTCCAAGGAATCACTCCAAGTTCAATTGACAATGCTTTCTCCAAACTGATGTTATGTTGAGCAGATAAAAGGACGACCTGCCCAAACAAATTGCGCTGAGCTTGTATAGAAAGACATTTGTTCCTGACCTTGATAGTCTTTCTCTCTGTTTGCTTTTGGAATGTCAGACGGTTCCTCTTCTTGATTGGCTCATGAAATTTTACAGAGCCTCCAGATATTCGCAGTAGGAAGTCTTTCAATGCTCTTTCTCCAGGTGTATCATCAAGGAGGTCGACGACTAGTTCTTGAGATGCAGGAATTCCAATACAATAACATTTTGTCTCTCAGTGTCAAATGGATTGATATAGCTTTTGATCGTGTTCATATATGGTCCTTATCACTGCCTCTTCAGACTTCCTAATTTGTGCTGCTAACATCTTTGTGGAGATGCTTAGACTCTTCTTTTCCACGCATTCCAGAAATCTCCAACAATGTCAAGAATCCTTGAATGGGAGCAGCTTCAAATGCAACTTCAATTGCAGCACCTTGTGGAACATGACTGGAATATATATACTAGTTCACTGCGGTAGTTTGGTTGCCAGAATTTAATGGTATTGCCGAAGTGTTTCATTAGTTTAGCCTTGAGTTTGTATGTTTTGTAGTCCAGACTATAGAATCTAGGGGATGATAAAATAGTCAAGGTATCTCTCCCTCAACATTGTGATACATTCTACGTGTGCTCCCTTGATGATTTGATTATCCACTCACATACATGGTGAAATGCAGCCTTATGTGCAGCCAAGGATTCTTTGGAATCGACTGATTCACTGGTTGTGGCAGATAATTCTTTTTCGGGTGGGATATACGACTCAAAGCATGATTTGTGATATTTTGCTTCCTTGGCAATCAGATCCAAATGAAGTAAAGACATCAGTTTAGGGTCTTGATTCAAGATAATTTTCTCTTTAATTTCAGACTCACATGACTTAGAAGCTAACTTGATCAGTTTATCAAACTTTTGGTTACGCTTTTTCACCCTCTTACAACACAAGAAGCAATGATCCTGAGGAAGTAGAGTTGGTGTGTTGGATTTGCTTTTTTTGCGAGGATTTTTAACCTCATCACATTCAATCTTCAATCTCACTATGATTTCGTTTAGTAATTCTTGAAGTTGATATGAAACGCTGATAACACTTACGAAGGTAGCCATGCCTATGATTTACAATGCTATCAGGGATGCCTTCACATAATACTGCCACACTGCTCAGAGTCTGTTTTGCCAATTAACTGACAGGTCCTTGCAGCTTTTTATATTGATTCAAAGATTGCTTTGCTAACTGAATATATTTTATCCTTGCATCCTGGTGTATAACAGACAATACAATCAAGTGTTCCCGTTTTCTTGACATCCTTCTTCAATTGCAGTGGTTTCTCATCAGCCATTATTACCCACCTGGAACAAATAAGAGCAATTAAAAATTACACAAACTCTAGTAGCTAGTCTACAACAGCTAACTAATGGCTAGCTAACTAATGGCTTGCTTTCAAGTTTCAATGAATTCTGAAGATTATAATGTGCAACATCAATTATACAAATTATCTGTATATTTGAACAACTAGTCCATAGAGAAGGACCCTGGTAACACAATAAGCTGGCTAACAATGAACAGGCTATATACTAGCCAAACAAAGGTAGCTAACAGACAAAAGACTACTGGGCATGCAAGATTGAATACAGGATGCAGTTAATTAATTAGTATTACACTAAAACAAAACCAAGTCTATTCATAAGTTACTATATACTAATAAAAAGAAAAGTACATGAAAAAAACATAAATCAGAAGATGCAAATTGATACTATCCAATTGACACTGCCTAATTAATTACGAATCTATGCAAACTTAATCAACTACCTCACCAGTGGCCATATTTTTTTACAATGAAGACCTCAAAATGGACAAATTGTGTTTCCAATGAATTTCTCCAATCCCAAATTATATTACACATATTTTACATCAATTGGATAAAAAAAGAAGTATTTGTATCAAATTTAGCCAGCAGTGTAGCCAGCAGTGCACAGCGGCCATCTTGGATTGCTCATTTACCATACTTGCAACCAAAAATTGCATGTATATCAAGCATTTTTGTAAACAACTGGGTTTAAACTAACATAAAATCACAGTGGCAGTTATATAGACTGGGGGGGGAGGGGGGGTTTCGGCAGCCCTTGGACTAATAAGCAAGCAGAATGGAACACAATGGCATGCTCATTAGAAAGTACTCTACACTGAACATTGCATTAGACAGTTCATATACAAACAATAGCCACCTAACCCACAAAACTGACACAAAAGGTTCTAGGAATGGCACCTCAGCAATAAGTATTTCTCTGCTAGTGTGTGAAGGATGATTCACAACATGACAGAGGACAGAGGAGTGCTGCTTGCAGTGAGGGGTCACTCTATAATGCTATAACGTTCCTTTCCATTGTGTTCAGAGGAATGGCCTTTAATACTAGCCCACTAGAGGAATGTTCAGTTGATGGCTCACTGCAGCAGAGCTTAGGGCACTCAGCATGTAATGAACTAATGCAGTGCTGAGTGTTGATGGCAGAGCTTAGGGCACTCAGCAAGTAATGAACTAATGCAGTGTTGAGTGTTGATGGCTCACTGCAGCAGAGCTTAGGGCACTCAGCGTGAATCAGTGTTGTTCTTCCAGTCAAACTTGAAGTAAGTTTTGAGAACATGTCCAGATTACATTCAGAGCATCTAGTTGAAACATCGAGTGAGCAAATTTAAGTTAATCATCGAGAATGTATTGTATTTTACAATGATAGAGCAGTCTACTGGGCATGTGCAGAATGATAGAGCAGTCTACTGGGCATGTGCAGAATGATAGAACAGTCTACTGGGCATGTGCAGAATGATAGAGAAGTCTACTGGGCATGTGCAGAATGATAGAGCAGTCTACTGGGCATGTGCAGAATGATAGAGCAGTCTACTGGGTATGTGCAGAATGATAGAGAAGTCTACTGGGCATGTGCAGAATGATAGAGCAGTCTACTGGGCATGTGCAGAATGATAGAGCAGTCTACTGAGCATGTGTAGAATGATAGAGCAGTCTACTGGGCATGTGAAGAATGGTAGAGCAGTCTACTGGGCATGTGCAGAATGATAGAGCAGTCTACTGGGCATGTGTAGAATGATAGAGCAGTCTACTGGGCATGTGCAGAATGATAGAGCAGTCTACTGGGCATGTGCAGAATGATAGAGCAGTCTACTGGGCATGTGCAGAATGATAGAGCAGTCTACTGGGCATGTGAAGAATGATAGAGCAGTCTACTGGGCATGTGCAGAATGATAGAGCAGTCTACTGGGCATGTGCAGAATGATAGAGCAGTCTACAGGGCATGTGCAGAATGATAGAGCAGTCTACTGGGCATGTGCAGAATGATAGAGCAGTCTACAGGGCATGTGCAGAATGATAGAGAAGTCTACTGGGCATGTGCAGAATGATAGAGCAGTCTACTGGGCATGTGAAGAAAGATAGAGGAGTCTACTGGGCATGTGCAGAATAGAGCAGGCTACTGGGCATGTGCAGAATGATAGAGCAGTCTACTGGGCATGATAGAGCAGTCTACTGGGCATGTGCAGAATGATAGAACAGTCTACTGGGCATGTGCAGAATGATAGAGAAGTCTACTGGGCATGTGCAGAATGATAGAGCAGTCTACTGGGCATGTGCAGAATGATAGAGAAGTCTACTGGGCATGTGAAGAATGATAGAGCAGTCTACTGGGCATGTGCAGAATGATAGCAGTCTACTGGGCATGTGCAGAATGATAGCAGTCTACTGGGCATGTGAAGAATGATAGAGCAGTCTACTGGGCATGTGCAGATCAAAGATCTGTTGTTCAACTAATTTTTTTTTTAATTGGTGAACAATGGATTTTGCACCCTGGGGCAGTCAATAGGTAACCTATTTTTTAGGATGTTTGGCTGTTGATACACATGAGAAGAGTGTGATATACAGAAGTGTCATATATGGTCATGTAACTATGGAATGTGATATAGCGCAACCAAATACTTTACAATTTCACGCGAATATTCAACCCACAAAGCTATTGCATGTGGAGCAGCACTTCATGAAATACTACAAACTAGGCAGCTGTTCTTCCTATGCTAGCAAAAGATTGCACTCTGTGAGTCATCTACCTGGTAAGGGTGAAATGGTACAGAAGGATAGTTCATACGTTGTCTGAGATGAGCGATTGGGAGTTAAAGTGTGGCACACATCAGTATCATGCCATGGTTATAGCTAGAGTTAAAGTGTGGCACACGTCAGTATCATGCCACTGGTTATAGCTTGAGTGGCCTGTAGAATGCTTCCTGGTATATCATTTGTTTCCATTTATGACTCATTCTAGAGTTGCTAGTGTCCTCTACGTGCTGGAGGAGATGCTAGGTTGGTGAAGTGAAGCTCAGAGTCGAACATACATAGATAGACCCCCATACCAACCACAAAAGCTTGTGCGGCCTTATGGCTGAAGCATCCCTAATTAACTCTTGTAATTAACTCTTGCAATGCAGCTTTATTATGCTTACATGTGAATGTATCAGAATAATTACATCATACATATAATGGTGATATTAGAATGTATTTCATCATTTCAGGAATTCACTACACAGTACAGAGAGAAACTTTCCGGACTGAATGTGAAAGGAATCGAAATGAATGAAAACTACAGAGAACTGTTGGTGAGCCCTACATATGCTGCAGTGTATGACATCACACACTGAGTAATGTGGTGTGTATGACATTACCACACTGAGCAATGTGGTGTGTATGACATCACACTGAGCAATGTGGTGTGTATGACATCACACACTGAGCAATGTGGTGTGTATGACATCACCACACTGAGCAATGCGGTGTGTATGGCATCACCACACTAAGCATTCTAGTGTGAATGACATCACACTAAGCATTCTAGTGTGTATGACATCACCACACTAAGCAATGTACTGTGTATGACATCACCACACTAAGCATTCTAGTGTGTATGACATCACCACACTAAGCAATGTACTGTGTATGACATCATCACACTAAGCATTCTAGTGTATATGACATCCCACACTAAGCATTCTAGTGTGTGAGACATCATCACACTAAGTATTCTAGTGTGTATGACGTCACCACACTAAGCATTCTAGTGTATATGACATCACACTAAGTATTCCAGTGTGTATGACATCATCATACTAAGCATTCTAGTGTGTATGACATCACACTAAGTATTCTAGTGTGTATGACGTCACCACACTAAGCATTCTAGTGTATATGACATCACACTAAGCATTCTAGTGTGTATAACATCATCACACTAAAAATATTCTAGTGTGTATGACATCATCACACAAGTGATGTTGAAGAAAGCTCCTTGAAACATTGTGTTTGCCTCTCCAACACCTCGTCCAGGATCCTCATGAGAAGACAACCTGCGAGAATCTCTCTCTAGATCAATCTGTTTGCATTCTTGCAGAAGGGAAGTGACTTCACGTTGTTCTAGCTCCAGTTCTTAGCTCCAGTTCTTCCCAGTGAAACTCTACACTGGCCACTAGAGTCCTCAGAACCAATAGCTCCCTATAGCCCCATTAGAGTCCTCAGAACCAATAGCTCCCTATAGCCACATTATAGTCTTCATAATCAATAGTTCCCTATAGCCACATTGGAGTCCTCAGAAACAATAGTTCCTTATATGTACAACAATGAGATTGTTTTCTCTTCCTCCTGCAGATCATGTTCGGTGAGCCTCTGAGTAAAGATTCTGAAGATTTCTTCAGTGACATTGTCAAGTTTCTCTGGCACTTCAAGCGCGTACAAATGGAGTTGTTCCCTCCTCCCAAATCGTGAGTTTGTGTGTGTAGCATCTGGTGCTCCATTGAGTGCCTTGAGTGGGGAACAACCATGTGCTCACCCTGTCCTGTGAGTGCCTTGAGTGGGGAATGATGCGTGCTACTCCTGTCCTGTGAGTGCCTTGAGTGTGGAATGATGCGTGCTACTCCTGTCCTGTGAGTGCCTTGAGTGTGGAATGATGCGTGCTACTCCTGTCCTGTGAGTGCCTTGAGTGGGGAATGACGCGTGCTACTCCTGTCCTGTGAGTGCCTTGAGTGAGTAATGATGCGTGCTACTCCTGTCCTGTGAGTGCCTTGAGTGAGGAATGACGCGTGCTACTCCTGTCCTGTGAGTGCCTTGAGTGTGGAATGACGCGTGCTACTCCTGTCCTGTGAGTGCCTTGAGTGGGGAATGACGCGTGCTACTCCTGTCCTGTGAGTGCCTTGAGTGGGGAATGACGAGTGCTACTCCTGTCCTGTGAGTGCCTTGAGTGTTGAATGACACGTGCTACTCCTGTCCTGTGAGTGCCTTGAGTGGGGAATGACGCGTGCTACTCCTGTCCTGTGAGTGCCTTGAGTGAGGAATGACGCGTGCTACTCCTGTCCTGTGAGTGCCTTGAGTGAGGAATGACGCGTGCTACTCCTGTCCTGTGAGTGCCTTGAGTGTGGAATGACGCGTGCTACTCCTGTCCTTTGAGTGGGGAATGACGCGTGCTACTCCTGTCCTGTGAATGCCTTGAGTGGGAAATGATGCGTGCTACTCCTGTCCTGTGAGTGCCTTGAGTGAGGAATGACGCGTGCTACTCCTGTCCTGTGAGTGCCTTGAGTGTGGAATGACGCGTGCTACTCCTGTCCTGTGAGTGCCTTGAGTGGGGAATGACGCGTGCTACTCCTGTCCTGTGAGTGCCTTGAGTGGGGAATGACGCGTGCTACTCCTGTCCTGTGAGTGCCTTGAGTGAGGAATGACGCGTGGTACTCCTGTCTTGTGAGTGTCTTTAGTGAGGAATGACGCGTGCTACTCCTGTCCTATGAGTGCCTTGAGTGGGGAATGACGGTTGCTACTCCTGTCCTGTGAGTGCCTTGAGTGGGGAATGACGCGTGCTACTCCTGTCCTTTGAGTGCCTTGAGTGGGGAATGACGCGTGCTACTCCTGTCCTGTGAGTGCCTTGAGTGTGGAATGACGCGTGCTACTCCTGTCCTGTGAGTGCCTTGAGTGGGGAATGACGCGTGCTACTCCTGTCCTATGAGTGCCTTGAGTGTGGAATGACGCGTGCTACTCCTGTCCTGTGAGTGCCTTGAGTGGGGAATGACGCGTGCTACTCCTGTCCTGTGAGTGCCTTGAGTGGGGAATGACGCGTGCTACTCCTGTCCTGTGAATGCCTTGAGTGGGGAATGACGTGTGCTACTCCGGTCCTGTGAGTGCCTTGAGTGAGGAATGATGCGTGCTACTCCTGTCCTGTGAGTGCCTTGAGTTGGGAATGATCGTCCTGTGAGTGCCTTGAGTGGAGAATGACGCGTGCTACTCCTGTCCTGTGAATGCCTTGAGTGGGGAATGACGCGTGCTACTCCTGTCCTGTGAGTGCCTTGAGTGGGAAATGACGCGTGCTACTCCTGTCCTGTGAGTGCCTTGAGTGGGGAATGACGCGTGCTACTCCTGTCCTGTGCAGTAGGACGTCAGTTATCCAAACACAGTCTCGGACTGGATGGTGTTTAGATAGCTGAAGTCACGCCATTTTCCACTATATCACAGCTCTTGAACTCGTGTTCATGTTGAGCTTCTTCTTCTTATAATGACGTTCTCAATAATTTTTACTCTCTCGACGTTTGGACCAGATGCTCCAGCCTCCATCAGGAATAATGAGATGCTAAGACTCGTGTGAGCTTGTTATATACCTGTAGCTAGTTAGGCATCGTGTGATACAAACCACACCCTACATGCGTCCAGCACAAGAACCAAATGTGACAAAAATATCTCCAAAAATATATCCAGGACAGCAGGTGCTAATATCATTGCATGCTGACCAGCCTCTGGCTATATGGGAGTGGCATGTAGTAGGAATGTTATGCATGGGAGTGGCCTGCAGTGAGAATATAATGCTTGGGAGTGGCTTGCAGTGAGAATATAATGCTTGGGAGTGGGTTGCAGTGAGAATATAATGCTTGGGAGTGGCTTGCAGTGAGAATATAATGCTTGGGAGTGGCCTGCAGTGAGAATATAATGCTTGGGAGTGGCCTGCAGTGAGAATATAATGCTTGGGAGTGGCCTGCAGTGAGAATATAATGCTTGGGAGTGGCTTGCAGTGAGAATATAATGCTTGGGAGTGGCTTGCAGTGAGAATATAATGCTTGGGAGTGGCCTGCAGTGAGAATATAATGCTTGGGAGTGGCTTGCAGTGAGAATATAATGCTTGGGAGTGTCCTGCAGTGAGAATATAATGCTTGGGAGTGGCTTGCAGTAAGAATATAATGCTTGGGAGTGTCCTGCAGTGAGAATATAATGCTTGGGAGTGGCCTGCAGTGAGAATATAATGCTTGGGAGTGGCTTGCAGTGAGAATATAATGCTTGGGAGTGGCTTGCAGTGAGAATATAATATAATGCTTGGGAGTGGCCTGCAGTGAGAATATAATGCTTGGGAGCGGCCTGCAGTGAGAATATAATGCTTGGGAGCGGCCTGCAGTGAGAATATAATGCTTGGGAGTGTCCTGCAGTGAGAATATAATGCTTGGGAGTGGCCTGCAGTGAGAATATAATGCTTGGGAGTGGCCTGCAGTGAGAATATAATGCTTGGGAGTGGCCTGCTGTGAGAATATAATGCTTGGGAGTGGCTTACAGTGAGAATATAATGCTTGGGAGTGGCCTGCTGTGAGAATATAATGCTTGGGAGTGGCTTGCAGTGAGAATATAATGCTTGGGAGTGGCTTGCAGTGAGAATATAATGCTTGGGAGTGGCTTGCAGTGAGAATATAATGCTTGGGAGTGGCTTGCAGTGAGAATATAATGCTTGGGAGTGTCCTGCAGTGAGAATATAATGCTTGGGAGTGGCTTGCAGTAAGAATATAATGCTTGGGAGTGTCCTGCAGTGAAAATATAATGCTTGGGAGTGGCCTGCAGTGAGAATATAATGCTTGGGAGTGGCTTGCAGTGAGAATATAATGAGAATATAATGCTTGGGAGTGGCTTGCAGTGAGAATATAATGCTTGGGAGTGGCTTGCAGTAAGAATATAATGCTTGGGAGTGTCCTGCAGTGAGAATATAATGCTTGGGAGTGGCCTGCAGTGAGAATATAATGCTTGGGAGTGGCCTGCAGTGAGAATATAATGCTTGGGAGCGGCCTGCAGTGAGAATATAATGCTTGTGAGTGGCCTGCAGTGAGAATATAATGCTTGGGAGTGGCCTGCAGTGAGAATATAATGCTTGGGAGTGGCTTGCAGTGAGAATATAATGCTTGGGAGTGGCTTGCAGTAAGAATATAATGCTTGGGAGTGTCCTGCAGTGAGAATATAATGCTTGGGAGTGGCCTGCAGTGAGAATATAATGCTTGGGAGTGGCCTGCAGTGAGAATATAATGCTTGGGAGTGGCCTGCAGTGAGAATATAATGCTTGGGAGTGGCTTACAGTGAGAATATAATGCTTGGGAGTGGCCTGCTGTGAGAATATAATGCTTGGGAGTGGCTTGCAGTGAGAATATAATGCTTGGGAGTGGCCTGCAGTGAGAATATAATGCTTGGGAGTGGCCTGCAGTGAGAATATAATGCTTGGGAGTGGCCTGCTGTGAGAATATAATGCTTGGGAGTGGCTTGCAGTGAGAATATAATGCTTGGGAATGGCTTGCAGTGAGAATATAATGCTTGGGAGTGGCCTGCAGTGAGAATATAATGCTTGGGAGTGGCCTGCAGTGAGAAAATAATGCTTGGGAGTGGCCTGCAGTGAGAATATAGTGCTTGGGAGTGTCCTGCAGTGAGAATATAATGCTTGGGAGTGGCTTGCAGTGAGAATATAATGCTTGTGAGTGGTCTGCAGTGAGAATATAATGCAGTGAGAATATAATGCTTGGGAGTGGCCTGCAGATAAGAATATAATGCTTGGGAGTGGCTTGCAGTGAGAATATAATGCTTGGGTGTGGCTTGCAGTGAGAATATAATGCTTGGGAGTGTCCTGCAGTGAGAATATAATGCTTGGGAGTGGCATGCAGTGAGAATATAATGCTTGAGAGTGGCCTGCAGTGAGAATGTCTTGTGTGCTCGTCGATATAAAAACAATATCAAAACAAAATTCTCTCTTGAGCAAGGGAGCATGAGGTTAGGCTGTTGGATATGGAGGTTCTGGGAGGCTAATTGGAGCTGTAGTCACACTTTGGATGAGACAGGTGCATGATTGCTGCATAGCTGATCCTACTCGAGTCTGAGTTGACTATTAATATGCTTACCCCAGGCTGCTGCTGAGGGTGGCAAGTAGTTTGCCACAAAGCCAACTACAGTAACTGTAAATAGCTAGCTTATCAACAGGAAAGCTGCCATTGTGAGGACAAGGAAAGCCTGCCATTGTGGAGGGCAAGGTGGACATGCTGCTTCACTACTTATAGTAGCCTTGGCCTAATTTGCTAGAATGCTACTTTCAGTCTCTTCTTGTGTAAGTTCAAAATTCATGTATCTGAACCCCTAAGAAAGATACCCCTCCCCCAGCATGGCATCATAATTTAGGGGGGTGGGGGGTGCTTGACAAACAATGCTCACATAACAAACAGCTGCTTAACAACCATGTAAGGTAAGGTAGCTGTAGCAGGAGTCCCGACCACGTCCACCAGCAAGCATCCAGTGGACACTTCCCCTGTGCCTGCCGCAGCTTTCAATCAAAGAGTCTTGCATTTAGCAGGGAAGGCTAATAATCGTCCTGCACAGAGACACTTAGGCAAGAAGCTGATGTGTGTTGAGTGAGGCTGGACCACATCTGAGTTTCGATTGGGAAAAAAAGAAAGATTAAAATAAATAAAACACCTAATCTCTTGTGAGGCTCTATTGCGGAGGTTCCCTGTACTCCTGCGCATCTCCCAGAGCTAGATGTGTGTTGAGGTTAGACAAGGCACAGGAGGGGAGGCAACTTCACTAGCACATCATCATCATTATCATGTGACGATAATTATGTTGCCTGTCTTATTTCAGTCCTAAGACGATGCCGCCCCGACAGGTCTCCATGGCAACCACTGCAGAAGTAAAGGAGACAAAAATTGGTGTGAATGAACCAGACGGGAGGGACACTAAGGTGGGTGCAGCCAGTAGAGTCAGCTCTGGTTGCTACAGGGGGCATGTACAATGATATTCATGGGTATATAATGATATTCATAAGTTGTTACATGTGAACCTGACTGCCATTAGTTATAAACTTTCTTCACCAGAGGAATATATAATTAGAATGCAAGTGCAATGAGCTGCAGTTGGTGTAAGAATGTGCTCCATTGAAGTAAGAGAACAAAAGCTATGCAGCGCTACTCTATGCTGCACTAAGTCTGCAATAGGAATTACAGCAAAGAAGTCCATCCAGCCTTCCTCGAGGGTGAAGAGATCCAGGAGTCCTTCCTCGAGGATGAAGAGATTCAGGAGTCCTTCCTCGAGGGTGAAGAGATCCAGGAGCCACCAGAAACATTGGCAAAGCCTGCAAGAGACCATTCACTGTCCCCCCCCCCCCCCCCCCCCCCCCCCACACACACACATGACTTGCATGCAATAGAGGTTTATTCAGATAAGAGATGGTTTCCTTCAATGTAGCAGTTTTCTGTTGACCTTTAGGAACTAAAGATCTGTAACTGTTTGCAAGCTCAAATGATCTCCATAAAACTCAATGACGGCTTGCAAATATGTCTTTCCATTCACTACCTTCAATAGCAACTCTTCGAGGTTTTGATGCATTGCATAGCCTGTTTGATTAAAATGCTCTAGTATATGAAACTGCCGAGTCCAAGGCTTCGTAGTAGAGCTCTCAGTAGTACTCCAAACTTCATAGGGAGTAGCAATTGCTGTCAACGTCAGAGAGATTTCTGAAGGGGAAACCTTGGTGGGGAAGAAATCTGATGTTCTCTAGGGTGTGTTAAGGACATTTTTTTGTTGACAGCCTTCTCTTCCTTGTGCTTCTTACTTAGCACTTCATCAATGTCTCCCAGAACCTCATTGGGTACTGTTACTATGGCTTCAATGGCCTCCCAATCACAATTGCAACTCTGATGCTTTTTAAATGCAGATGTTTCTCCTTCCACAAGTAAACCTCTGCTGTGAAAACTTGTATATTTTTTGGCACTGCTAAGAACTTGCTCTCATGAGATGCCTTCATGCATATTTGGCAAAAAGTTGCATCTTTGTCAACATCATAGTGAAGCCATGGGAATGTTGGACACCACTCTGATCTGAAAGATCTCACTGTCCTTCCTTTCCCATAACCAAATTTTCTTTTGGGAAAAGGAAAGCTACTTGTTAGCACAAACTGACTAGCAGACTGAGAAGCCATTTTAATAGCTGTTAGGCATTGGACATGTAAGTGCCACTAGGAGTAGAATTTATTTAGAAATCATTGCAAGTTCAGGATCTAGAATTTTTTTTAGGGGGAGGGGGGGGGGATGGATGATAGGTACCACTAAGTGTACCAGACAATGATGCCGAAGTAAGAAGTCCACAAGCTATCACAACTGGGGTATAGCTTCCCTTGTTCTAGGTTTTGTCTGGCAGGTTGCAGTTCTCCCTACAATGATGCTTGTTCCCATGCAGTTCTCCCTACAATGATACTTGTTCCCGTGCAGTTCTCCCTGCTACAATGAAAAAGAGCCAAAGCAAATGAGACGCTCTAAAATAACACATGACCACAAACTTTATTTGCGTGTTTGTACAGGCATAATTTATAGCTAACTTTCTTCATGAATAAACTTTTCCAACTCTTCATATCATTCATTAGCCAGAGTGTAAGCTCCAGTGAATCAGCTCTGTTGAGGTAAGCAAACTAATGCTATGCACCGCGATATCTCCCTACAACAAAGACATCCTGAACTCTGGGATCAAATATTGTTTGATATGACAGCTGCAAGAGGCACTTGCACTCCAGCTTGTCCGCATGTGTGCTCTGTAGTGACAGCTGCAAGAGGCACTTGCACTCCAGCTAGTCCGCATGTGTGCTCTGTAGTGACAGCTGCAAGAGGCACTTGCACTCCAGCTAGTCCGCATGTGTGCTCTGTAATGATATCATGACAACTTGATTTCACTATTTCAGGTTGTTCCAGGAATTGATCATGCACAGTTGGAAACTGATAAAAAAAGACAGGCAAGTTCCTATCTCTATCTATCTATCTATCTCTGTTCATATTCATCAGCACAATTACGTTAATACTGCATTAAGTGCAGAATTATCTAGGGCTTGCCACTCAAGTAGTGATCTTGGGCCAAGTAGACTGCCTAGAACATTTTTCAAACTGACCAAGCTGTGATTCTAGCACCCTTTCTCCTTGAGTGCTTGGTGCCTAGCCCTCTAGCTATGAGTGCCTAGCCTTAGCTGTGAGTGCCTAGCCTTAGCTGTGAGTGCCTAGCCCTAGCTGTGAGTGCCTAGCCCTAGCTGTGAGTGCCTAGCCCTAGCTGTGAGTGCCTAGCCCTAGCTGTGAGTGCCTAGCCTTAGCTGTGAGTGCCTAGCCCTAGCTGTGAGTGCCTAGCCTTAGCTGTGAGTGCCTAGCCTTAGCTGTGAGTGCCTAGCCTTAGCTGTGAGTTCCTAGCCCTAGCTGTGAGTGCCTAGCCTTAGCTGTGAGTGCCTAGCCTTAGCTGTGAGTTCCTAGCCCTAGCTGTGAGTGCCTAGCCCTAGCAGTGAGTGCCTAGCCTTAGCTGTGAGTGCCTAGCCCTAGCTGTAAGTGCCTAGCCCTAGCTGTGAGTGCCTAACCTTAGCTGTGAGTGCCTAGCCCTAGCTGTGAGTGCCTGGCCCTAGCTATGAGAGTCCCTAGCCCTAACTGTGAGTGCCTAGCCTTAGCTGAGAGATCTAGCCCTAGTTGTCAGACACAATTCTACATAGGACCACATTGATGTCTGGATAAGATGGCAGGAGAGGCTATAACAGTGGTTTTGTAATGGAGAGCAGTTTCCATGTGGGGGAGGGACCACCAGTGGGGAGCAGCTTCCATGTAGGGAAGGGACCACCAGTGGGGAGCAGCTGCCATGTAGGGCAGGGACCACCAGTGGGGAGCAGCTGCTACATCAGAGAGACCGCAGAGGCTGCTCGGGGGAATTTTGAGATCGTCATTCCAGGAAATGGGTGTAGTTTGGGTGTGACTTTACGTTAACACAGTACTATTGTAGATGACATAATATTTTACTACAGGAGAAGTTAATAGATACTCGTCTACATGCACCCCTTACCTACAAAGTCATTGGATACATCAAATAGGTTACCATGTTTCCTCACATATCTGCGTGTTCTATTCATCCCATGAGCTGCCTAGCAGCACTTACAATTCACGGGCGTGCTCTAATGAGGAAATACGGTAAGTTTGTCTGTGAGATCCTGTAAATTGTTTTATAGTCTTTCAAGTGATGTCCACAGAGGTTCAAGTGACACAGAGGATATAATTTCACTGGATGCATTGCGCCATAAATAATCGTCCACTTGTGCTGCTGTTCATAGTTGGCATAAATGGCATAAATAGGCATAAATAGCACGAAAATGTGCATGTGCCTCCTAATGACCACACCCATAAAATTTATAATGTACTGGAAGTGGGATGGACCGTCAGAGCCACACTGTCTGCTGATTGGCTTCTTGCTGCAATCTGAATTAATGAACCTTGTGCCTTGTGTAGCTATTCAAATGTTTCCTTGTTGTATACCGGACAGAAATAACATTTTGCATCTGTCAGACTTTTCCTGGTACATGTAAGGTATGGCGCAAGCCATTCGCAAGTGCCTATTGCACACTGTGTGTGTGTGTGTGTGTCTGTGTGTGTGTGTGTGTTGCCATGGAAATGTATGTTACACCTCCTCTATATATAGAACTACTCTGTGCTTATGTTGTCTTGTCATATATAAAGTGATCACCATAAGTCCCGCACTATATAAGGTGGCCTGGTAATACATGGGGCAGACATGGGCCAATCACTGCATTTCCACAGCCTATGACCTTCTGCAGTGCACATGCTTCTGCATGGCTCAGAGATTCACTAACCAGTTGTGAGAACCTTGCAAGAGCACGAGTTTGAAGTGAAGTGTTCTTCACTCACTGATCCAGTGCATTAGTGTCAATTCAAGAGTCAGTGAATTGATAATGATGGAAAAGGCATACTTGCTGACAATAGTTGGTGCAAGGTCTAACTGAACCCTCATCAGCCTCAAGTAAACACTCATCAGCATCAAATAAACACTCATCAGCATCAAGTAAACACTCATCAGCATCAAGTAAACACTCATCAGCATCAAGTAAACACTCATCAGCATCAAATAAACACTCATCAGCCTCAAGTAAACACTCATCAGCCTCAAGTAAACACTCATCAGCATCAAGTAAACACTCATCAGCCTCAAGTAAACACTCATCAGCATCAAGTAAACACTCATCAGCATCAAATAAACACTCATCAGCCTCAAGTAAACACTCATCAGCATCAAGTAAACACTCATCAGCATCAAGTAAACACTCATCAGCATCAAATAAACACTCATCAGCATCAAATAAACACTCATCAGCATCAAGTAAACACTCATCAGCATCAAGTAAACACTCATCAGCATCGAGTAAGCGCTCATCAGCATCAAGTAAACACTCATCAGCATCAAGTTAACACTCATCAGCATCAAGTAAACACTCATCAGCATTAAGTAAACGCTCATCAGCATCTCATCAGCATCAAGTAAACACTCATCAGCATAAAATAAACACTCATCAGCCTCAAGTAAACACTCATCAGCATCAAGTAAACACTCATCAGCATCAAGTAAACACTCATCAGCATCAAATAAACACTCATCAGCCTCAAGTAAACACTCATCAGCATCAAGTAAAAGCTCATCAGCATCAAGTAAACACTCATCAGCATCAAGTAAACACTCATCAGCATCAAGTAAACACTCATCAGCATCGAGTAAGCACTCATCAGCATCAAGTAAACACTCATCAGCCTCAAGTAAACACTCATCAGCATCAAGTAAACACTCATCAGCATCAAGTAAACACTCATCAGCATCAAGTTAACACTCATCAGCATCAAGTAAACACTGGGGTGTGGTTTCAGCACCTCACACACCCATTGTCACTGGTGCTTGGGACACTGTAGACAGTTCACTTGCCATTGTGGACAGCAACTGTCAGTTCGACCATTGCTGGTTGATCCACCAGCACACAGTGAAGAGACGTCTATGGAAGTGTTGGTGGCTTGAGTTACTTTTCAGAGTGCAGTCACACAAGGTAAGACTGCGGCCTGTCAGTTCCATCACATAAGGAGGACATCCACAGGAAGTTTCTTGGATAGCGAGAGTTGCCTCCCACTATGCCACCATGTTAGGACAGGATGGAGGAGTTGCAGCAACAACAGAATAATACTGTAGGACATGCTGTGTGTATTCCACTTTGGGAAAGTCTGTGATGCAACATTGTTACAATCATCATATTGTGAGGCAGCCTGTAGTCCTGCCAGTCGGCTGCAGGCAAACCAGAAGAAATAATGAGACCCCCCCTTCTTTCTTAATTTCTATGGATAGAGGGGCTAGACACACAGTTCTCCACTATGTCTGCATAAGCCAGTGCTACCAGAAGTGTTCACGATCAACTGAAGTGTCCATACTGAACCTGGGACTGGCTTCAACCTGCAGTCCGGTTGTTATAATTAATGCACACCATGCGCTACATCTGCTCAGCTTGGGGAGTTTGGACTTGTTCTATTTTCTAGTTGAAGAAGAGCATGTGCAGTCTCTGCATTGCTGTTGTCTGGGCACCTTCATCTTTCTAGTTGCTCTGCACTCGATACAAACTCTTATTATTTGCTTTGTGTGACCAGCCTAATCCGCAAGAATGAGAGTGATGTGTACCTCATCTGCAAGCTGGTATCCTCGCCTGCATGAACAGGGCTGCAGTCAGACTGGAGAGCTCCACACATGCAAGGGCAAGGTGGTGTTAATGCTGCAGTCAGACTGGAGGACTCCTTTCCCAATCTATTAGGAAGCCCACACAATAAGCCCACACAAGTACTGGTGTTTCTTGTGGTTGGCAATGGCTGACTCTCAAACTTGGTAGGCCATCTTTCCATCTAGCTTCACCACAGCCAACTGCATTATATGAGAGTGGGCACACACATGCACACACACACACACACACACACACTCAAGTATATTATATTGTATGGAGATATAATTTATTACATAAGGTTAATTTTTTATACAATTTGTATAATTTGACCCCAAGGACTCACAGTAGGTGATGGGGTCTATATACACATACAAATGTCAGCACTTAATCGCGAGACATCAGGAGAGTGCACCTGATCCAGCTTGCAAAGGAGGTGCTTACAAGGGCAGACCACACTCGTCTTTGGGCAGACAAGGTTGCTCTGTGTCTGAATAACTTTTTACTCACTCGACAATTCATCTAGACACTCTAGCCTTCATCAGGAATAATGAGATGCTAAGGCTCTCGTGAGGTATATATATCAACCTCACATGCAAGCTAGCGTGGGTCTTAGCATCTCATTATTCCTGATGAAGGAAGGTGGAGCGATTAGTTGAAACGTCGAGTCAGTAAATTTAAGCTGTTTATCGAGAAGGTCATTGCAATTATGTAAACTGAGAGTTCATTGAAACTTCATCTTGTTCTGAGCTTCCTTCCCATACACTTCTGGTGGTCCAGTAATGGCTGGCTGGATTCTGAGTTCAATGCCAGAGGTCTTCAGCTAACAGAATCTGTTCTGACTGCTACAACAATGCATATTTGGACTCACTTGCTCATTGCTGCAACTGCCACCTACTTGTGTGCAGGCCTGCAACTCTGAATAGGCCACAACTCTCTTATTACTTACTGCCATATTCATGTGTTAGGGTAGCTCTCAGCATTTTGCCTGCTGGGCTGGAGTAGCTCTCATATGGCCAGATTTTCATGAGTCTGCTACCAAAATTCTGGCAATGGAATTCCCCCTACAAATATCACATGATTCGCTGCCTGATAAGTGTAATGACCTTATCTGACTAGCTAGTGATATATTTGCAGCAGCTCTATGTTTATGTAAACCAACTTTCAAAGAAATTAGCAGAGAAGCTATTCCCAATACATCCAGGATGCTAGGTTTCTCCCAGCTCCACCCATACAAGAGTATTTGTAAGCAGCAGTAATATGTTTGTCCACCTTGCAACCTAGCCTCGCATAGCCAGCCCTCGGTAAATTGTTCCAACTTGCTGAGGAAAGTCATAATGCTCCCGCGTGTTTGATCTTTTGAGATGTGGCCAGGCTCCTTGTCTTGAGTAGTGGCAGGTGCACTTGACTGATTTCTCGTGATGGAAGACTGGATTAGAAGGATGATAGACTCCAGCTCTGTACACGGGAGAAATCATGATGAATGCACATAATAATGGGAGGTATCAGCTGGTGTTGATCGGTCCTGCAGCACCTCTGGGGTGTGGTCTGCTACTAGGTCCTGAATATCATGCAAAACTTGTGGGGTTCACCGTTGAGGCAGAAGCTTTTTATGGTACATCTGAAGTATTATTTAGTGTCGATTAATTAAATTGTCGATTAATTAAATACATAATGTTTGGGTGACATAGTATGTGGTGGATGGTTTAGTATTCTCTGCATGACAACTTACAGAGGAGGTGGTGGGAGGTTTAGTATTCTCTGCATGACTACTCACAGAGGAGGTGGTGGGAGGTTTAGTATTCTCTGCACGACTACTCACAGAGGAGGTGGTGGGAGGTTTAGTATTCTCTGCATGACTACTCGCAGAGGAGGTGGTGGGAAGTTTAGTATTCTCTGCATGACTACTCACAGAGGAGGTGGTGGAGGTTTAGTATTCTCTGCACGACTACTCGCAGATGAGGTGGTGGAGGTTTAGTATTCTCTGCATGACTACTCGCAGAGGAGGTGGTGGGAAGTTTAGTATTCTCTGCATGACTTGACTCACAGAGGATGTGGGAGGTTTAGTTTTCTCTGCATGACTTTACTTAGTATTCTCTGCATGAGGAGGTGGTGGAGGTTTAGTATTCTCTGCATGACTACTCGCAGAGGAGGTGGTGGAGGTTTAGTATTCTCTGCATGACTACTCGCAGAGGAGGTGGTGGGAAGTTTAGTATTCTCTGCATGACTTGACTCACAGAGGAGGAGGTGGGAGGTTTAGTATTCTCTGCATGACTTTACTCGCAGAGGAGGTGGTGGGAAATAGTATTCTCTGCATGACTACTCACAGAGGAGGTCGTGGAGGTTTAGTATTCTCTGCACGACTACTCGCAGAGGAGGTGGTGGGAGGTTTAGTATTCTCTACATGACTTTACTCGCAGAGGAGGTGGTATTTTTAAGAAGGTGGCTTTCTACTGCATTCCTTCCTCTACTCCATCACCTCAGGGGCGGCTTGGGCAATTTTAAGATGGTCATGCCATGAAGTGGGTGTGGTATGGGTGTGGCTCTACATTAACACAGCAGTACTCTACAAACAATTGCTGACATAAATTTTAGTACTGCAGAAGAAGTTATTAAAATCAGCCAAATACTCGTCTACGTGTACCCCTTACCTACAAAGTCATTGTCTACATCAAATAAAATTACCATGTTGCCTCAATTATGTACGCATTCTATTCTCCTAACTGCACTTACTATTCAAGGGCATGCTCTAATGAGGAAACACGGTAAGTTTGTCTGTGAGGTCCTGTTTGTTCAGTCTTTCTAGTGACACAGAGGATGCAGTGACACAGAGGATGCAGATATAATTTCAATAATCGTCCACCGGTGCAGCTGTTCATAGTTGGCATAAATCATAGTTGGCATAAATAGCACGAAAATGTGCGTGTGCCTCCTAATGACCACACCCATTAATTTATGTCCGGCCAAAGCCAGACTGGCCAGACAGCCACTACTGCATAAATGAACCTTCCAACCTATAGTATATAGAGGTAGCAATTGTTTTAGGATTTGACAAAACACTCAATGAACTCTCTAACTCTTTCTTCCACTTTTTTAAAATATATTTTTGAGGACATTTGACATTTTGGCTAAAGGCTCTAGGAAGACCAGATAATTTGTTGAGGACGAGAGCATCTGAAGAAGAATAGAGCATTTGAAGAAGACTAGAGCATCTGAAGAAGACTACATTTGAAGAAGACTGTAGAATGTGTTCAAGTTTCTTGAGAGGGGGAGAGAAAAATTGATTGCCTAAACATTTTCCCCACACAAATCGACCCAATACTGGCACAATGTGGCAGTAGATTAACTGCAGATGTCTTTATTATCTGCTGTGTGTAGAGTAAACATGATGCCTCTCCAGCACCGTGATTCACAACTTTGTAGACACTCATAATGCTATAGCATTCTAGTAGAGATACATAGTGTGCTGGCAGCTGGCACTATAGTAGCCCGCATCCTGTATTAATCACACATTCCATGCACACATTAAAAATTCACAATATGTACCTGCATAACTGTGTATCAGTGTGGCTCATGAGACTAAATTGAATCACATGCCAGATCCACAGAAGCCTGAGAAGCAGTATTTTGCCTCCAATCTGGAGACACCACTGCATCATTACAATCACTATGTACTTTGCAAGAGTTGAATGTTTATATATATATATATATATACATATAGGCCGTAGAGAAGGAGCTTTTAAACATTTGATAATGACCAGTGTGAGGAGGGGAATGAAATCCTCGCCTTCCCCAGCAAATATTATCTTCTTAACAAAAAATACTATTTTGTGGAGTAAATTTTCATAGGTTGTGTAGGCTGCTTTTTGTCTTGTGGAGTTTCCCTGCCCAGACAAAGTGCTGTTCTTGCCTGGTCTGTTTGTACATGTGTGTGAATGTGTGTATATTTGTGTGTGTGTGTGTGTGTATTATGAATGAAATACCTTAAAACCCGTAAATTTTTTATCTCTTGATCAGCTCTTGTTAAATAATATATATATATATACTGAGCACTTTCGTCTTTTGACTGATAACGGTCATTTTATGAAGTCAGCTAAAAGCCACCATTCTGACTTTGCAGATTGTTATCAATATTAGCAAGCACATGTGCCAATGAACAAGCGTTAAAATTTCAAGGTCAAAATTTCAAGGTCAAAGTTCACAACACACAAATGTTGAGAAATCCGCTCATTGTTCATGTCTAAACTGTAGCAACACTGAACTAGGAAGGATGATAAGGTGTGGAACAATCAATGAATTGTTGATAGGCCAATATCGCAAATTGTGCGTTGGGTGAAAAATGCTTGTGGATCTTTACCAAACTTGGCAGGCATATTAAGCATGTATTCAAGAAGAATTTGAAATATGAAGGTTAATGGGCTGGATGACTCTGGTTTTTGCTGCGGACTGGATTCTATAGTCTGTGAAAATAGGGAATATCAACCCACTCAAAAATATTTCTTTCTCTCTCTCTTTCTCTAGAGTATATATATATTTATATATATGGCTGTTATGATGAATATATTTGTATTTGTGGTGTCTTAGCTGTTGGGAGGAATTCGGAAGCATGCAGGCACTACTAGAAGATTACAGCCCAAGGAGGGCACACTGGAGAAGAAATCTAAAAAAGGAAAATGGCAAAATAAATACTTTGAGTTGGAGAGAGGACAGCTTCACTACTACGACAAGAAAGGAGAGAAATATGGAGACACTATTCGCTTACACGATGTACCCATTCACGTGGACACGGCAGATCCCAAAGTGTTGGTTGTCAGTGCAGAATCTCGGATTTTTTATTTGCGTGCGGAGTCAGCTCAGTCTGCAAAAGCCTGGATGACAGCACTCAAATCACATGGCCAAGCAGCCCTCTAGCCTCTTCCAAAGAACCAGTTATTATATAGTAATGTATGTGTACATACACTCACTTGTGGGGGTGCTCATCTTTATATATATATAATAGACATGTTTTTTAATTTTTTATTTAATATATATATATGATTTTTTTTAATTTATTGTGCATTTAAATATTTTCGAGTTACAAGTCCTATAAATCTAAGTCCTATAAATCTATCATGATTGAAATGTTGACTAGTGGAAATCAGTAGTTGGATCCCTCCGGTGGCTGGGGAAGTTTCATGTTCGTCATGCTTCTGTGTGTCAGTTGAATACATGGACAGTGTTTTAGACGGGCACACGATACTTATTTCCATATATATTATTATATTATATATAATTATATATATATATATATATAAGCATACAGGTATGTGTGTGCATTTTATTAGTTATCAGATGAAGTTGGGTGGAATAAGGATTATCTTTGGTTGATGAGCTTGTGTAGGGCAAGACATGTGATGAACACAACCACACCTGGCACGGCACACGTGTGATGAACACAACCATACAACCGGATGTGGTGGCAGCGAAGGGATGTAAATAGAAAGAAAAATTAACTAAGAAGGAATTTTTTTATTTTTTTATTTTATTTTTATTTTATTAATTAATAATAATAAGTGAAATAATACAATATTAAATACAATGTCCAATAAACAGAATAACAAACAAACATTAACAAACAAACATTAAAACAAAATATCTTAATAGACTACTACTTATAAAAAATAATCGTCATTACTAGTGAATAATATAATACAGTAACTAGCCAATACGTAAGGCGACCCCGTACCGGGCGAACCCTGAACTCATAGATAATTACATTGTGACCCCTTACCAGTTGTAATGTGCATTGTCATGCTCACTTGCTATAATTATTGTGCTGCTGCAAACAAGCTTAAGGCTTTATTCTTTATGCACATTACAACTCGAGTCTGATAGCGGAGGCCCAAAAAGAGTTAGTGGACGCTAGGCTGACGCCTCAGCCCAAGGGAGAAGGCTCCAGGAGAGAAGTTACGGAACTCCAATTAGAGCGCACCACCTTGTGATAATGCCTATCATCAGATGCCCCGTCGAAGGCTGCGACTACAGGACCCCGGACGGAGAGGCAATAGTAGGAGTAGCACTCCTCAATGCCCACACCATCGACCACCAGGCGCCAAGGCAGGCAGCCAGGGCAGAGAAGGTCAAGAGACCGGAGGTGTCATCATCAGGAACCACAGAAGACTGGGTCTACTTTCAGTCAAGATGGGGAGACTACGTCAGAGCCACCAGGCTGACAGGCCCCGACCTGATACTCCAACTGCTCGAATGTTGCGATGAGCAACTAAGAAGAGATCTCACCCGAAACGCAGGGGGGACGCTCACAGGAGGCACAGAGGAGCGAGTACTGGAGGCCATGAGGGCCCTTGCCGTCCGAGAAGAGAATGTGATGGTCGCCCGAGTCACACTTCACATGAAGCAAGACAGAGACGAGCCCGTCAGAGCATTCGCGGCAAGGCTGAAGGGACAAGCTGGAATATGTAAGTATACTAAGGCATGCCCGGGGTGTAACCATGAAGTCTCGTATGCCGAGGCCATACTCACCGACGTGTTGTGTAGAGGTATCGCGGATAGCGAGATACAAGTGGATCTGCTGGGGGACGCGAACCAAGACATGACACTAGAGCAGGTTACAAGGTTCGTGGAGGCCAAAGAGGCCGGTAAACGGTCAGCCACAAGACTGGCCGACCCACAGTCGGCAGAAGCGATAGGGAGCTCGTACAGACGACAGAGTAAACCAAACCCCCAAACAACCACGCCCCCCAATCCCGAGGCACCCTACCAGAAAAGGAGGAATTCACCACCCCTGCCACCCAACTCAGAGACATGCTCATATTGTGGCACCAAGGGACATGGAAATAAATCCCCCACCAGGGTGAGAAGACAAGAATGCCCAGCATTTAACACCAAATGTGACAACTGCGGTCGCGAACACCACTTCAGCAGAATGTGTAGGAACAAGGACAACCAACGGGCCCTTACCGGAGGCAACCAACGACCCTCTACCAGAGGCCAATACGAGAATGCCCTATCCGATATGGTCTGTCTAGTGACCTCAACACAGGGATCGACGACAATCGACCACCACACCTACAACAGAGCAACACGCTCGTGGCACAAGAAGCCATCAAGGCCACAACCATACGTCACCCTGACAGTGGAGACCCAGCCAGAGGATTACACCCATCTGGGTCAACAGCTGAAGATCCCCAAAAAGAGTTTCACCACACAAGCCATGGCCGACACAGGCTGCCAGAGCTGCCTGGCTAGCACCGCCACCATGAAGAAACTGGGACTCACACCCAAGAAGCTCCTACCCGTCAGTCTCAGGATGCGCGCTGCCAACAACAGCCAAATCAACATCCGAGGCGCCATTCTCGTCAAGATGACAGAACCACAGGGCAAGAGATCCACCAAGCAGATGATATATATCACTGACCACGTGGACAAGCTCTTCCTGAGTCAGGAAGCCTGCACTGACCTAGGGATCATCCCCACGGGATTCCCCACGACAAAATGTGACACCACAGAGACAGCAGCCGCCTCCGACCAGGACACATCAGTACCACCGGAAGCATCAAAGCACTGCTCGTGCCCACGTCGCACCACCCCACCCCCAAAGCTCAGCGAGTCACCCATACCCACTACGCCAGGAAACAGAAGCAAAATCGAGGCATTCCTCCTTCAGCGGTACAAGGCCAGTACGTTCAATACCTGTGAACACCAACCCCTACCCCTGATGGACGGACCCCCCATGCGGCTCATGATTGATCCAAACGCCACACCAACAGCCCACCACTCTCCCATTCCAGTCCCACTACACTGGCAAGAGGAAGTGAAGGCAGGCCTGGACAGGGACGTGCGCCTGGGAGTGCTGGAGCCAGTACCCGTGGGTGAACCAGTCACCTGGTGCCACAGGATGGTCACATGCGCCAAGAAGAATGGTTCTCTTCGACGCACAATCGACCTCCAGCCCCTAAATGCCCATGCAACCAGGGAAACCCATCACACCCAGTCACCATTCCATCAAGCCAGAGCCGTACCACAAGACACAAGAAAGACAGTCTTTGACGCATGGAACGGATACCACTCAGTCGCTCTCCATCCTGACGACCGTCACTTCACCACCTTCATCACACCCTGGGGCAGATACAGATACAAGACAGCCCCCCAGGGCTACATCGCTTCCGGCGACGGATACACCCGCCGCTACGACGAGATTGTCTCTCACATACCCCAGAAGACGAAGTGCATTGACGACACACTCCTGTGGTCCTCCACCATCGCCGACAGCTTCATGCAAGCCCAAGAGTGGCTAGACATCTGCGGCAGACACGGCATCACACTCAACCCCAGCAAATTCAGATTTGCGATGGAAACCGTGGAATTTGCAGGCTTCGAGATTACAGACGACAGAGTAAGACCATGCAAGAAGTACACAAAGGCAATCTCTGACTTCCCAACCCCCACATCACTCACAGATGTACGATCGTGGTTCGGTCTGATAAACCAAGTGGCATATGCCTTCAGCATGACAGACATCATGCTACCATTCCGGACACTGCTCAAACCAACAGTGCCCTTTGAGTGGACAGACGCCCTTCAGCAAGCATTCGACAGCTCGAAACTGGCCATCATCGCCGAGATCGAAAATGGAGTCACAATCTACGACAAGACAAAGCCCACATGCCTTGCCACAGACTGGTCCAAGCAAGGAATAGGATACTGGTTATTCCAGAAACACTGCCAGTGCCCATCCACAGACCTGTTCTGCTGCAAGGAGGGATGGAAAATCACCCTGGTTGGCAGCAGATTTACCCACCCAGCAGAGTCACGCTATGCCCCCATCGAAGGAGAAGCACTGGCAGTAGCAGACGCTCTAGACAAGGCTCGCCACTTTGTCCTGGGCTGCCACGACCTCACCATTGCAGTCGATCATCGCCCACTCTTAAAGATCTTCGGCGACCGCTCGCTAGACATCAGCAACACCCGCCTGAGGAACCTCAAAGAGAAAACACTCAGATACAGATTCAAAATGGTACACATCCCAGGAGTGAAGAACAGAGCCCCTGACACCCTGTCTCGCCACCCCACTGGAGACCCCTCACCAGATAGACTACATCTCCAAGATGACGTCAGCGGAGTCTTGCACATGACTCAGCCTCAGATACGCATCCCAGACCACATACTGGCAGGACCACACAGTGTCCACTCCGAGATCAGCCAAACCACGGATGATTCAGAAACCCTACTACGGGAATCGATGATATCCACCCTGGACACCATATCTACCCTAGACGCCACATCAGTGGTCACATGGGAAGAAGTCCAGACAGCTACCTCTTCGGACCCAAGCATGACCATGCTCCTGGAAGCAGTCGAGGAGGGCCTCCCAGAGTCAAGACTCCAGATGCCCCCTGACATCAGGCAGTTTCACAATATCAAACAACATCTATACTCGGTCGATGGTGTAATCATTTACAAAGACCGTATAGTAATCCCACCCACCCTCAGACAGACATGTCTAAAGTCGCTACATGCTGCCCACCAGGGCACATCTACAACGATAGCCTAAGCTGAATCGTCGATCTTCTGGCCAGGCATTACCAAAGACATCCACCAGCAAAGAGCCACTTGCTCCACTTGCAACCGCATGTCGCCATCACAGCCAGCACAGCCACCGACCCCCCCAACTCAACCAGAATACCCGTTCCAATGCGTGTGCTCAGATTACTTCCACTACAAAGGACATGCATACCTGGTAATCGTAGACAGATACTCGAACTGGCCCATCGTTGAAAGAGCGATCAACGGGTCAAAAGGACTCATTGACATCCTCAGAAGCACATTTGCCACCTATGGCATCCCAGACGAGCTGGCTTCAGACGGGGGCCCAGAATTCATTGCCCACGACACTCAACGATTCCTGCAAGACTGGAGAGTTCATCACCGCC
This sequence comes from Cladorhizidae sp. MBARI D1340-BT2, assembly GCA_028752905.1. Taxonomy (NCBI): domain Eukaryota; kingdom Metazoa; phylum Porifera; class Demospongiae; order Poecilosclerida; family Cladorhizidae; species Cladorhizidae sp. MBARI D1340-BT2. Next base: position 14,383,937 of record JAQNBH010000018.1, read on the forward strand.
TCAGCTCAGTGGCATTTCCACACAGCAATTGCAGAGCAGAAGTAGCAGTCAAGACGGTGAAACGCCTCATATCCAACAACATAAAGACAGATGGCAGCCTCAACATAGACTCCTTCCAACGAGCCATGCTGCAGTACAGGAACTCACCCGACCCCGCCACCAAAGAGTCACCGGCATCCTGCTTGTTCGGCCACCAGACGAAAGACCTCATACCAATACTACGTGGCAAATACCTCCCACACAGAACGTGGCAGGAAAGCCAATCTCTGCGTGAACTGGCACTCCGCCAAAGAAACAGCCTGGCACAAGAACGCTGGTCAGAACATACCAAGACCCTCACCCCACTCAAAGTAGGTGACAGGGTCAGACTACAAAATCAGACGGAGAATTTCCCAAACAAATGGGACAGAACGGGAACGGTGATAGAGGTGAAGCAGTTTCACCAGTATCGAATCAGAGTAGACGGAGCAGGGCGGGTCACCCTCAGGAACAGACAATTCCTGAGACGTTTCACCCCGGTAAACCCTCCGCCCACCAGAAGATCCATACTGGACGACATGGCCACCATCCCCAGGCCACTACCAACACCTCCCGTCACCACCAGAACCCCCGAGCCACCACCCACGCTCCAGGCTACCCCAGCCACCCCCCCACCACCAGCGATGGACATTCCCACCGCTACACCGGCCCAAACCCCCACACCACTGCTGCCAATGACGGACATTCCCACCACCACGCAGGCTGAGCCCTTCACACCACCTACCCCGTCCAGCCCTATGACACAGGCTGGGCCCCCCATACCACCTCCTCCGGCCCACCCCATCACTAGGGCCCCCACTATGACTCCTCCACGAGACACGGCCTCAAAGCGGCCACAACCACCGAGAAGATCCACAAGGGTCAGAAGACCACCCGACAGGCTGGCCATGAGGGTCAGAAGACCACCCGACAGGCTGTTCTGAAGACGAAAAGAAAACAAGCCTTTGCCCCCGTGGAACAAAGACTGGGGGGAGATAGTGAATAATACAGTAACTAGCCAATACGTAAGGCGACCCCGTACCGGGCGAACCCTGAACTCATAGATAATTACATTGTGACCCCTTACCAGTTGTAATGTGTAATGTGCATTGTCATGCTCACTTGCTATAATTATTGTGCTGCTGCAAACAAGCTTAAGGCTTTATTCTTTAATTACAACTAAAGCTGGTGCCCAGCACAGCTGCAGTGTTACCTCGCTGCACGGCTACTGCAATCCGCTGGGAAAGGAAAAAGGAGGAGCGGGGATCATCCATTTCCCGTTTGAGACGAAATGTGTATCTAAATAAATTAACTAAGTAGGAAACATGTATCTAAATAAATAAATAAACTAAGAAGGAAACGTGTATCTTTTTTATTTTATTTATTTTTTATTTATTTATTTATAAACTAAGAAGGAAACATGTATCTAAATTAATAAACTAAGAAGGAAACGTGTATCTAAATTAAGGAACATGTACCTAAATAAAAGGAAACGGTATCTAAATAAATAAACTAAGAAGGAAACGTGTATCTAAATAAATTAACTAAGTAGGAAACGTGTATCTAAATAAATAAACCAAGAAGGAAACGTGTATCTAAATTAATAAATAAGAAGGAAACGTGTATCTAAATAAATAAACTAAGAAGGAAACATTATCTAAATAAATAAACTAAGAAGGAAACGTGTATCTAAATAAATAAACTAAGAAGGATCTAAATAAATAAATAAATAAGAAGGAAATGTCTACCGTTAAATTGAATTTTAAAATTGAATTTTTATATATACACAACCAAATATAGTACTAGTACAACTAATAATATTAGCATTAAAAATAAAATTCACTAAAAGAATACAGAAAAATTGACGTGCTTGAAGGTTCAAGTTGAGGCTCTTGAGAGCGGCCACAGCCAGTTTCTGATGATGTAGCTCTTGCATGCACAATGTTGTCAGATATTTTATTTCGACCAGTTAAGTGTCCTTTACAACATTTTAATCTGGTTTCTATTTATAGCCAAACAGCCACCTACAAGAGGTTACTTAGTGTAAACCAGTATATAGTAGGAACAACTTTACTAACAACGCTGTTAGTAAAGTAGGTGCATATGCCTGTCTCCCATAGGCACATGGTTTTATTGAAAGTCTGTGCTGTTAAATAATGTCACAAGATTGTCATGGTAAAAACGTACCAGACTCGATATTGTATGGGCAAAAGTGTGTTTATGATATTGAAAACCCTTTACTAATCTTCAGCTGAGTATATACTCGAGTCGTAATGGCTGAATTGGGTTAGTTTTTTGCAATGCTTTGGAAAATTTGGAGTTTTCTGGTATAAAATTATAACAAATGGACAAACTATATGCACGTATGTGAGAAAAGTAGATTTAAACATGATATATACAAGATCTCCAAGACCATACATATTAGGGGTTAATTTTTCACAGCAAACCAGAAATCCAGACGAGTACAATGCTGCATTTTCCTGCAAAACATAGTCCTGAAGTTGAACCAGCTGGAACTTATTCTAGACTCACAAACAACACCGGTCAAAATTACCTCACATTTCTTTGCAGGATGCTTCTTTCATAGCTGGAGAAGCAAACTCTTCTAATTTGACAAGCAACAGTTACAGATAATGATATATTCTCTGATGTTGTAGATGACATTATGAGCATTGCTTTTTGAGATGAGAGGAAGAACGGAAATCACTAACAATGGCACGGTGGAGGCAGTGAAAATGAAGAGTGAGAGTGAAGGCAGTGACAATTAAGGTCCATCAAGGACATGATTTTGGTACTGAATCGTATACTTTATCAATATCCTCTTATATTTTACTGTGAAGTGTTTTTTTCCTGTCAACAGATACCAAATAAAAATTTGAACAGCATTACTGCTCTGAATAAAACTTCACCTCAACTAAGTGCTTCTTCATTTCAAGAGATGTTGCTGACATAAAGAAGTTCTTCAGAGTCAGCAACCTAATGGATGATGATAAACTGTATTCTGGCACAGCAATTCCACAAGCAACTAAGCAGTAAACAAGTGAAATATACAGAAAAGCATAGCAGAGATATGGACCCAGATATAAGCTTCCTCTAGGTCATATCAGAATACAAATTTAAGGTTGCAGAAGGAATGTTACCACACTAGCCAATCACAAATTACAAGATTATTATTAATTTTAAATTTGTTATGCTTAACAACAATAATAATAATGATAATAATAATTACCGACTCGTGTTCCCCCCACCCCCACTCACCCCTTCCATGGATGTGGGGGTGCTAGTTTGACTAGTGACAGCAATCTGCTGGGGATGAGGAAGGAAAATGATCTTGCCTCTCTCTGAAAATATATTATATTCTACATCCGAGATCCTTCGAAAAAGGGAGTAATGTCCTAACATCCATGGAGGATTCCACAGCTATAGATTGGAAGGTAAGTGAGGCAAGGGGCCATGAAGTCATACTTGTCTTCCTCGCCTCAGCCAGAGCAATTACTGTACCCGTCTTACTGGTGGCACATAAGCTAAAGGCAAATATGTCCTCTAATGTGACAATGGAGTATGCATTCATATAATTGAAAATTATGTGGTATTTTTCACCTTACATCCTGTTGTAATCTCTCACTTGAGAAGTCACTTGCTGTAGCACTACTGAGAGCTACTCCAGCCCAACAGAGACAGTGCTGAAAGCTACTCCAGCCCAGTGCTGATAGCTACTCCAGCCCAACAGAGACAGTACTGATAGCTACTCCAGCCCAACAGAGACAGTGCTGAGAGCTACTCCAGCCCAACAGAGACAGTGCTGAAAGCTACTGCAGCCAACAGAGACAGTGCTGATAGCTACTCCAGCCCAACAGAGACAGTACCGAGAGCCACTCCAGCCCAACATTGACATTTCTGAGAGCTACTCCAGCCCAACAGAGACAGTGCTGAGAGCTATTCCAGCCCAATAAAGATAGTGCTGAGAGCCAGCAGGACAATGCTGAGAGCTACTGCAGCCCAACAGAGACAGTGCTGAGAGCTATTGCAGCCCAACAGACACAATGCTGAGAGCTACTGCAGCACAGCAGGCACAATGCTGAGAGCTACTGCAGCCCTACAAAGACAGTGCTGAGAGCTACTGCAACCCAACAGGCACAATGCTTTAGTATTCTCTGCATGACTTTACTCACAGAGGAGGTGGTGGAGGGTTAGTATTCTCTGCATTACTACTCACAGAGGAGGTGGTGGGAGGTTTAGTATTCTCTGCATGACTTTACTCACAGAGGAGGTGGGTTGTTTAGTATTCTCTGCATGACTTTACTCACAGAGGAAGTAGTGCAGGTTTAATATTCTCTGCATGACTTTATGAAGCTGGCTCTCTATGCTAATCTTTCACCTTGAACTGTAGTAGTGAGTGGAGGGTTCTGTCCTCCGCCACCTGAAATGAACCAAGTAGATAGAGATGTCGTTTGTTTTTGGTATTGTGACAAAACTCTAACAAACTTTCAACTCTTTTTTTCTTCACTTTTTTCTCGGCAATAAACTTCACAATTTAGATATTTTGGCTGGATGCTCTAGGAAGACCAGAGCACTTGAAGAAGACTAGAACACCTGAAGAAGACTAGAGCATCCGAAGCAGATTAGAATATCTAGAGCATCTGAAGAAGATGTGAGCACCCAAAGAAGACGAGACATTTGAAGAAGAGTAGAGCTTCTGAAGAGCATCTTAAGAAGACAAGAGCATATGAAGATTAGAACATCTGAAGAAGACTAATGTGTCTGAAGAAGACTGGAGCATCTGAAGAAGACTAGAGCATCCGAAACAGATTAAAGAAAATAGAGCATCTGAAGAGGACGTGAGCATCCAAAGAAGACTAGGTATTTGAAGACGACTTGAGCATCTGAAGAAGATTATAGCATCTGAAGAAGACTAGAGTATCTGACTAGAGCATCTGAAGAAGGCTCGAACATCTGCAGAAGATTTTAGCATCTGAACAAGATTTGTAGAAGACTAGAGTATCTGAAGAAGACTCAATCTGACTAGAGCATCTGAAGATTAGAGCATCCTAGCTTTGGCCATTAAAATGATTAAGTCGATTATAGAAAGAGAGAGCAAACATTTTACCCCACACAAATCCACCCTTTATTATCTGCTGTGTATAGAGCAAACATGATGACGCTCCAGCACCGTGATTTGCATCTTTTGTAGGCACTCATAATTCTATACCATTCTAGTAGAGATACATAGTGGGTGACTTGTACTGACAGCTGGCACTATAGTAGCTGCCGTCCTGTATTAACCACACATCCATGCACAAAAAAACTTTCACCATATGTACCTGAAATACGTATGGTCATGTGACAAATCACATATAGTGCAGGCCAGCATAGAGGCCCGAAAAACAGGCCCGAAAAATGATGTTTTGTATTCCTTGTATTCCTTGTTATAACTTACCATACAATTTATTTCAGCTGTTCATTTTTTTTACAGATCATAGAGGAATACAAGAGGAACAAGTCTGGCCAAACCACAATTGCCTAGTGTTAACACCCACAATACTAAATGTTCGCGAGTATAGCTTCAATTTACTAATATCGAATTTTCTCAGGCATTATGGTTTGGACTCCCCCCATATTTGCCAGAAAGTGTATAATCTGATAGCTCTGACTAAAATATAATTCAGCCCTACATACTACCAGGTATGCACTTTTTACAATAGCCTAAAAAAGCACAAAAGAGAGCTCTACAGAATGGCTGTTGCAGAATTTGATAAAATAAAAAAATGAAAGAGTTATGATTTTTTTTAAAGATGGACATAATATTGCTATTTAAATGTTCTCTCGGATTATGCGTCTATGTGATTTATATTGTTTTACGGCCACCTCCACTTCCTTCCCAGCCTTCTTCCCATCTAAATAAGCCTGCTCATAGTCTCTGACCTTTCTAAAATATTTTCGTATCAGTTCGACAGATACAGAGTCCAAAGCTGGAGTAAGGATTTCACGAAGCTTAGGTAGCGTAAAATTGGTGTGAGCCGGCAGTATAGCTTCGAGTGGCACCACACCTGCTCAATCGGGTTTAGTTCACAGTGGAACTTTGGCAAGAAATAGCACTGAAATCCTCTGCCATGAACATAGTGTTCTACTTGAGTCTTTTCTTCTAAGAAGTCGTGGTGGTTTGACAAAATAGTACGCATGTCATCAGCCCTTAGTGCACTTGCATTGATGGATCTCTCGGCAAGAATCGTCCTCAAACCCTTGGCTTCACCACTGGCAGTAACCATTGATTGAGGCTGACCAGCAAACACTGTGTCTCGTACTCTCCGGCTTCCCCCATCTTTCACCAAGATGTTCTTAGCAACCAGGGCCTTTTCATCGTACTTTCGATGGCAACTGCTCTGGTCGAATATAAAAACAATAGTGTGTGAGCTTAGTGGGTATTTTTGCTCAGCAATATCACATGCTACCTCCATTTGAGCCATGAAGCGCTCACCCGTCCAATAGCCATCTCTTTCAACTCCATATTCCAAGAATACGCAAGCAGAACATTTGATATCTGAGTTGATCCTCATGGCATCTTGGTGTGCTCGTGTAGTCAGGCATAAATAGCCATCATGCTCATCTACAAAGTGCGATATCATTGTCCCGCTCCCCTTTGTCTTGGGCAAGATAGCTGGCCTGTCCCCACATCCAGCTCTGACCCTCATTGGTGTTATATATCGACTCGTCATGATACAAAAGCACAAGTTTCTTCTTCTCTTCATCCGTCTCTTCTCGGACCCGAGGAGGCTCATCAGGACATAAAGGTGGTGGTTGTTGGGAGGATCGAAGTGTCTTCATCACCTTCAGGTATTCCTGATAATAGAATATTAACAGCGATGATAATATTAGTTATGGCATATAAATAGTTACCTTCACAACATCTTCCCTTTCGTGGCCATCGATGTATACACCTTTCTTGTGGCTCACTGGTTTGAACCCTAAATAGTGGAGCCAACGCCTAGAAGTCCGTATGGAAATGTGCCTTGGGTATTGTGGTGGCAAATGACTGTTGGGCAGCAGGTCCTCGTTAACCCAGGAGCCGAAAGCTTGTGAGGTCATGTTGGGTCTTCCTTTGCAAAATGCGTTTGCTCTAACCCACTCTGCTGCTTTGTGATTGATCTACATATTATACAATGACAATCATTAAAGCTATGTAAGACTAAACAGATGCACAAAAAATACCTCTTCATCTCGATATGCCGTCACTCTCTCATATTTTCCTTGTTTCCTCTTGTTAAGTTCACCTTTGTTACAGTAAAATTCCTTGCAAAACATTCTTACCGTCTTCTCATTGTAGCCAACAATGGAAGCGGCTTCTTTGGCCGAGTCCATGATGCTCATTTTTTTGCCTCTTCTGAAAACTCTCCATCAATACAACAGCTAGCATTCTTCTTGAATCTATTGGAAGAGCCAGAATGAATTCATCAAGAATTTCTTGTGCCTTCTCTTTAGTAAAAGCTTCTCCATCACTGTCATATTCTGATTCTTCCTCTACACCTGGGTCTTCAACAAGAACAGCTTGCTGATTTGGCACACTAGCCTCAAGCTCTTCAGCTTCATGGGGTCCAATCAATGTACGGCTAGAATCTGAAGGACCGCCTGTAGCATCGGGGGATTCAGCGTCAGAAAGCTCCAAAACACCGACAGGATTGCGTTGTGGAACTTCAGAGGAACCAGGAGTCCGTGACAAAACGCTAGGACCAAGCTGCGAAGTACCAGAGGGCTCTGATACACTAGAAGACGGACCCATGTCTCGGTCACCTCGACTTGACTGCACGCTTACCGTAACAGTCAGTCAACACTGCTCTTCGTACGCCTGGCTTGACAAGGATGGCAGCTCTAGCCTTCATCCTTCTACTCCAAGGTTTTCTATCTGCCATCGCTGAGACTCTCCACACACGAATGATCCAACAACTGCAGTTGTCTAGCTTTCTGCTAAAAAATAATAACAGCGGGAAAGTCAAATTTGAATGTCAGAGATTGGTCTAATTTCAATCTTTGCTTTCAGAGTCTGAAAAATAGTTATCCTGTAGATTTTTTAATGTGATTGTCAAAAATGATATTTTTTTAAAAAATATATTGAATATTAATAAAGTTATGAGCAAAAACAAAATTTGGGCACTAATGTTGGCCCCACACCCACAGAACCTGAAAAATTACGCTAATACGCTGTAATGATGCATTGTCTGATAACAATGCATCATTACAATCACTATGTACTTTGCATGAGTTGAATGATGTGTTTATATATAATGACTAAAAAAAAGGAGCAGAATGAAATTTCACCCTCCCCCCTCCAAGCTGAAATAATCCCCTTACCAAAAATACCATTTTGTGGAGTAACACAGCTGCTCTTTATGCTTCAAAGTTCCATTGTCCATGCAGTGTGAATATTGCAAGATGTTGTTCTCCCCCATCTGTTTGCACAATTGTTTATGTGTGAATAAAACAAAGCTAATAACTCAATTTCTTTCCTTTACCCCCATAAATCTTTAGATTTCAAGATCTTTAGTACATTTTATTAAGTCAGATAAAAATCACCATTCTATATATAGCTCAACAGATTGTTATCAATATTAGTAAGCATGCTAGATAAGCATGTGCTGAAGGAAGAAAAGGTTAAAAGCAAAAATTGAGAAATCACCTCTTGCTGCTCATGTCTTGAACAAAATCGTAAAACACGTATATATATATATATGTACAAAGAACACAATGATTATATATCTGTAGGTCATGATCACAAATTGGGAGTTTGCATGATTTTTTGGGGGCATATTAAGCAAGTACCAAGGAACAATTTGAAAGTTCAAGGTTCATGGGGTGGATCTGCACCTTATGTGCTGTTTGTTTTTGCAGCAGATTGGAATCTTCTTATCCATGAAAATGGTGAATATTAAACCACTTAAAATAACCTTCGCAATAATCAACTTCAAATTGTATTCTCTCGATGTTTCGACTAGATGCTCTCAGCCTTCATCAGGAATAATGAGATGAAGGATCGCGTGAGCCTGTTATTATGGTAGCTAGTCACATGCTACCAGTACACGTGCCCAGCACGTGAACTAGCACACGTTATCCAACACATTCCTCTCTCTTTCTTTCTTGAGTCTATGGCTTATATATATTATATTGTTTCTCTGGAGTTTATATCTTATATATATTATACTGTTTCTCTAGAGTATATGGTTTATATTATATTGTTTCCAGAGTCTAAGGCTTGTATATTATATTGTTTCTCTAGAGTATATATGCTATATTATATTGTTTCTCTAGAGTCTATGGCTTGTATATATTATATTGTTTCTCTAGAGTATATGGCTTGTATATATTATATAGTTTCTCTAGAGTATATGGCTTGTATATATAATATTGTTTCTCTAGAGTATATGGCTTGTATGTATTATATTGTTGCTATATGGCTTATATATTATATTGTTTATACTATAACCGCCATAAGCACCATATGTACCAAACTGCAGCCTACTGTATTTCCATTCTGAACAGTTGTTATATACAACAAACCAGTGTCGGCATTCAATCGTTGGACACTGGGAGGAGTTTGGAAGCATGGAGGCACTATTAGACCAAGGAAGGCATGCTGGAGAAGAAATATAAAAAGCAGTGGCCTATGAGTTGGAGCTTCATTATTACCAGCAGAGAAACATGCCACTCACTTACACAACATACCCATTCACATCGATCCTAACAAGGTTGTGTAGGTCATAACAAATTGGGAGTCAGAGAGACCTAGAATAGCGAGGTATTCCTCCGCATCTATGTGGAAGTGGCTGAAGATGGATGAGTGTCTCTTCACTCTATCCACAAAGTCATTGGTGATTTGCTTGACGCTTAGTTACTTCACCAGCTTTTTATGCACTGTGCATGTCATAAGATGATTAAGGCAGTTGTTCGGCATGGTTATATGGAGGTAAGACTTCACCCTTCTCAGTGTACTGAAGGCACATTCAGAGCTGGCATTTGTTGCTGGCATAACAAGAACAATCTTGACTAAGGACATGACCTAGCTACGAGGGCTTTTTGTTGTTTTTGAGGAAATCTACGACATTATGCAATGTATCTTCCCCTTCACCTTGATTGAAACTGTGATAGGTTCTCTGCCATTTGAATTTGTAGGGTATTAGAGTTAAACTCAGTGTAGAACTCACGCAGTTGGTCAACAATTTGTGAGACTTTTCCCCAATGCTCCTTTCACAAGAATCTGCTCACAGGTTGCAAACATAGTGTAATCCTTTTGATTGAAACACTCTACAATGCAGCTAGCTACAGTGTCCACATTTCAAAGTAGATCTGGTGGTAACAGTCCTCTACATTGGAATGGTACTCAGATTGAGAATTACCCTCAAAATATTTTGATGGCATCTTATGGTGTCATGGAAGTGAAGGTACTTATAACTCCAATTTCACAGCAGCTCGAGTGATCTTTGGTCCAGTGAGGCTTGCGTCCCTGTCTATATATATACCAGTGACAGAAAGCTTGACATTCTCTTAAGTATTCACTGCACTGAAGGTTAGTGCTGAGGTTATCTGAATGCAAAAGTACTGCAATGGCAAGCTGAAGTCCATAGAAGAACTAAAAGTTATTTTAGCATGCACTCTAATTATTGCCTTCATGGAGTCACTGACATTGTCTTGCGCCCAGTCCCATAGCTTCATCAAAGTTCAATAGTTCAGAATAGCACTCGGTGATGCAGCTCGGACAGTCCACCTTGTTAGGCAGAGGATTTTCAGAGTTGGTGAGTCAATATAGGGTATGTAGAGATCGTGTTTCTGTTGTCCCCGAGTTTCTGCTTGTTTTCTGAGGAATTCTGCCTCTCTTTTAGGACTCTTCTTTAATTAATTAAGTGTGTTTTTCAGCACGGGAATATTTTTTGTGTGGTAGTATATAGCAGTGCCAGCAGACATTTTTTATTAAGTTTCTTGAGCAACCCCATTTTTGGTTCCAGATGGTCGAATATCTGTCGTGCCCAAGAGATATATATCGAAGAGATATATATCGAATTCTGATATTCTCTCACAGCAGCACATATTTTATGCAAGTGACAAATTCTGCATTTGTCTGAGGCATTAGACACGTACTGTCAACTCTTTATCCACCCAACATATGCGTTGTTCAATGATGCTTGCAACAGTACTCTCATCAGCCATGACACTGTTGCATGCAGATTCAGCTATGCCACTTGCTATATAAACGTAGACCATGATCTGTGATACTTCATTCTGAGCACCCGGCTTGTATATACTTTTTATAATAATTTTCAATAAACTTTTGAAGCACTTCTTTGTCTTCAGCTTGGAGGAGAAGCTGCTTGAAATTTGACTCCTTCTCTTGCTTGCCCTTCACAAAGGGCAACCTTGGCGGGAGGGATAGGACGATTTTCAGGAGGCAGTTCATATTTTCCTCCTTTTGACTCTTGAACCACTCCCAGCTGCTCAATGTGACCTGGTCGAGTAAACAGAGTAACTATGTAGATGTCTGTGGCAGCAAACTGATGTTTAAGGAAACCCTTGGTTTTGCACAGAGCATTTTTCCAATTTCTGAACCCATCTGACAAGAATGAGCAGACAAGATGAAGCAGTCCCTTCAAATTGGCTGTAGCAAATTACAGAATCTGAAATTGGAAGGTAATGCAGCCATGAAAATTGCGAGTACCAGGCTGTTTGGAAAGCTCGTTGATGATCCATCTGGTTTTTGGGTAATTGATTAACTGACTGGTTGGGACCATGAGGAAGGGTATTCGGAGTTGAGGACATTTTTCTGACTCTGAGTTTCTGCACTTGAGAAACATAAAGATATCTTCATTTTATTTTTGCTACATACTCTTAATACTTCAGCTCGAGTGAAAGTCAAATTTAGCAAAATAAACAACAGGGTCTGACAATACATAATTGTTTAAGACCCACTGTTTCAGGGGTCGACAAGTCACCAAAAATTGGGGGGGGGAGGGTCAATGTTAACTTCATATGTGGATGGATCATGGCATGCATGTTCAGACACTTCAGCTTCAAGTTCAGATTCTTCTGGGCTATCTTCAACTTGTGCATCAGCATAGCAATCAGTCATCCAATTACTCGTCTTGATCTGCATCACCTGCCTTCTCCTCAGACACCATTTGTCGTGTGTACTTTGACAAAAACTAAAGAAGGCTCGTCTTTTGGCCATGATTCACTCTGCACTAGTTAGCTTATAGAAGACATGGAATATTCCAGAACCAAGTCCTGTGGCCTAGAACAACGGTTACGAGAGTAAAGCTGGTTTCACACTAATTAACCAAACGCATGTGTTAACTAGGCACCTTTCTGTTTTTGACATCTCTGTTTTTGACATAACTTCTGATGATAACTTCAGTGGTGTGTAGTGCAGCCTACAAATGCCTGGATGACATCACTGAAATCACATGGACAAGTAATATCTCAACTCTTCCACAAAACCATTTATTATAATGACCATATACACTTATTTGCAGATTTCCCCACTTGTTTTGATAATGTATAATTATAACCTCAACAAACCTCAGTTGATACAAAAATTATAATAACCTTCTCGACTCTCACGAGATTTCGACCAGATACTCTAGCCTTCATCAGGAGTCATGATTTCAGTGATTTCAGTAATATAATATATAAATGTTTTTTAAAATATATATATACAGGCATGATATCTTTAATATGACATTTTTAATTACCTCCTAACATTATTTTCAAGTTACAAGTCCTATAAATCTATCATGATTGAAATGTTTACTAGTGGAAATCAGTAGCTGGATCCCTCTGGTGGCTGGGGAAGTTTCATGTTCTCCTTCACTGTCATGGTTCTGTGTGCCAGTGGAATACACAGTACAATGAAAGACATTTACACGGGCACACAGATACTTATGTACATATATATACAGTATTATGTATATATATATATAAGTATACAGGCGAATGTATGCATACATGACAAGAAGCATTTGTCAAGATTTAGATGATTTACCATTTAAAATCATGAATAATATTATTATAAAAAATAAATAAAAACTCCCCGACAAAAACTGGCACAACTCCAAACCAAAGCTCATCTCGGGTAAAACTCACACAGACAGCTTTTCAGGTGACTAAAGCCAATATTATCTCAAAAAGATGCCCAGCACATCTTGAATCTTTAGTTAAGGATGAACTGACTGACCAAAACACCACAAAAAGTGTGAAAACCACTCCATATTAATTTTCAATGATTTATGTTTTTATTTTTGTTCTCAGTTTTTCCTCTCACAACTTACATACACTTCTAGTACTACTGGCACAAATGCTGAGTGCTACCCCAGCATAGCAGGCCCAATGCTGAGGTCACTCCAGCCTACCTAATGCTAAGAGCCTACCCAATGCTGAGGTCACTTCAGCCTACCCAATGCTGAGGCTACTTCAGCCTACCCAATGCTGAGGCTACTCCAGCCTACCCAATGCTGAGAGCTACTCCAGCCTACCCAATGCTGAGAGCTACTCCAGCCTACCCAATGCTGAGAGCTACTCCAGCCTACCCAATGCTGAGAGCTACTCCAGCCTACCCAATGCTGAGGCTACTCCAGCCTACCCAATGCTGAGGCTACTCCAGCCTACCCAATGCTGAGGCTACTCCAGCCTACCCAATGCTGAGGCGACTCCAGCCTACCCAATGCTGAGAGCTACTCCAGCCTACCCAATGCTGAGGCTACTCCAACCTACCCAATGCTGAGGCTACTCCAGCCTACCCAATGCTGAGAGCTACTCCAGCCTACCCAATGCTGAGAGCTACTCCAGCCTACCCAATGCTGAGAGCTACTCCAGCCTACCCAATGCTGAGGCTACTCCAGCCTACCCAATGCTGAGAGCTACTCCAGCCTACCCAATGCTGAGGCTACTCCAGCCTACCCAATGCTGAGGTCACTTCAGCCTACCCAATGCTGAGGCTACTCCAGCCTACCCAATGCTGAGGCTAATCCAGCCTACCCAATGCTGAGGCTACTCCAGCCTACCCAATGCTGAGGCTACTCCAGCCTACCCAATGCTGAGAGCTACTCCAGCCTACCCAATGCTGAGAGCTACTCCAGCCTACCCAATGCTGAGAGCTACTCCAGCCTACCCAATGCTGAGGCTACTCCAGCCTACCCAATGCTGAGGCTACTCCAGCCTACCCAATGCTGAGAGCTACTCCAGCCTACCCAATGCTGAGGTCACTTCAGCCTACCCAATGCTGAGGCTACTCCAGCCTACCCAATGCTGAGAGCTACTCCAGCCTACCCAATGCTGAGGCTACTCCAGCCTAACCAATGCTGAGGCTACTCCAGCCTACCCAATGCTGAGAGCTACTCCAGCCTACCCAATGCTGAGGCTACTCCAGCCTACCCAATGCTGAGAGCTACTCCAGCCTACCCAATGCTGAGAGCTACTCCAGCCTACCCAATGCTGAGAGCTACTCCAGCCTACACAATGCTGAGAGCTACTCCAGCCTACCCAATGCTGAGGCTACTCCAGCCTACCCAATGCTGAGAGCTACTCCAGCCTACCCAATGCTGAGGCTACTCCAGCCTACCCAATGCTGAGGCTACTCAAGCCTACCCAATGCTGAGAGCTACTCCAGCCTACCCAATGCTGAGAGCTACATGTACTCCAGCCTACCCAGTGCTGAGGCTACTCCAGCCTACCCAATGCTGAGAGCTACTCCAGCCTACCCAATGCTGAGAGCTACTCCAGCCTACCCAATGCTGAGGCTACTCCAGCCTACCCAATGCTGAGGCTACTCCAGCCTACCCAATGCTGAGAGCTACTCCAGCCTACCCAATGCTGAGGCTACTCCAGCCTACCCAATGCTGAGAGCTACTCCAGCCTACCCAATGCTGAGGCTACTCCAGCCTACCCAATGCTGAGAGCTACTCCAGCCTACCCAATGCTGAGACTACTCCAGCCTACCCAATGCTGAGAGCTACTCCAGCCTACCCAATGCTGAGAGCTACTCCATCCTACCCAATGCTGAGAGCTACTCCAGCCTACCCAATGCTGAGAGCTACTCCAGCCTACCCAATGCTGAGAGCTACTCCAGCCTACCCAATGCTGAGAGCTACTCCAGCCTACCCAATGCTGAGGCTACTCCAGCCTACCCAATGCTGAGAGCTACTCCAGCCTACCCAATGCTGAGAGCTACTCCAGCCTACCCAATGCTGAGAGCTACTCCAGCCTACCCAATGCTGAGAGCTACTCCAGCCTACCCAATGCTGAGGCTACTCCAGCCTACCCAATGCTGAGGCTACTCCAGCCTACCCAATGCTGAGAGCTACTCCAGCCTACCCAATGCTGAGGCTACTCCAGCCTACCCAATGCTGAGAGCTACTCCAGCCTACCCAATGCTGAGAGCTACTCCAGCCTACCCAATGCTGAGAGCTACTCCAGCCTACCCAATGCTGAGAGCTACTCCAGCCTACCCAATGCTGAGCACTACCCAATGCTGAGAACTACTTTAGCCCAATGCTTAGAACTACTCCAGCCTTCCCAGCAGGCACAATTCTAAGAGCAGCAGCTGCTCAGCATCACTTACTAAGTTATTGATAGCAGTATGACCAGTGTTTCATAAGCATGCGATAATCTTCTCTTTGAATGCCTTTGCTGTAACCTAGGAAACCACACCAAAATAGAAGCTGTTTTCAAGGCAATTGTAAAATGGTGGTCATCTGTCTTGAAAGTAGCCCATTTTGTGCAGGTCACCAGTCCTGAACAGTCATAGTAATCGATAAATCAATATGCTAGTGTACCAAGCTTATATAACCTAGCCACTATAACTAAAGCCTTGTTCAACTAGCATGTCCTCATCTAGTCGACTCTTTAGTAAAAACAACTAGTTATCTACTCTTGAGAGTTCCCTTGATATATATAGGCCAGTTGCTGGATACCCTAGCTAGAACCAAATGAACGAGAACCACGTCCAAGAGTTAAGGGAGGACCCGACCAGTTTTGTGGTTTCCCATAAAAATGCCATAACTTTTTAATGCTTCATCCATTTTGTCTCAAAAGATGGCTGCATCTTCCGTGTGCTTGGCAATGATATTTGTATAGTGCTGTTTCAACCAACAATGGTGTAATTACTTGTAATAGCACCAAGGTCACAAAGGTGCTCTAGCATGGAGGTGCTCTAGCATGGAGGTGCTCCAGCATGGAGGCACCAGCATGGAGGTGCACCAGCATGGAGGTGCTCCAGCATGGAGGTGCACCTCCATCACCAGTGTCAAGTTGTTTTTTAGTTTTGCTGTTTCTGAAGGTTATAGTTGAGTGGTAGGACTACACAAGAGTTCTACAAAGTCTAACACAAGAGCTTTATTGCTGATGGATACTCCTCCACACATATCAGCACATGCCATGTCTACTTGCTATTGTTGACTGTACCCATGTAGGATCAGCTGTAGTCTCCTTCAAGGACTTGGTAAGAGTTGCACATGAGAACTGCACCAGCCAAACAGCAGAACTGAGCGTGGGTTCTTCTAGGTACAACATGTGCACTAGCTTGATTATGCCATCAATAAAATTAGGCTCACCCCTACCAAGGACACTGCAATCGAGAAACAGAACAGTCATGTGTGTGGACAGGAACATTTGGATTCTTCTGGTACTAAAGGTTTCATGAATGGATTTCTTGTACACGAGTTAAAAGAGAGGGAAAATAGAGATGATACACACATAGACGGGTCACTTGCAAGCCTATCTTCACACTTTCTGTAACCCCCCCTCCCCGTGTGAGTGCAAGAACTCCCAAATGGTGCAAGTCATGAATCATACACATTACTCAACATTCTCTTGCCTAGTGCTAATGATATTTACCTTTTTAATTCAGAGAGAACCGTCTTGATAGTGTAGCTTGGCTGCCAGTTACCAAGAACAGGAATCTTCCTTCTATCCACCTGAAACAAGAGAGAAAATACTGTTATAGAGGGCTAGTTTGTAAGGGCCCAAATATTGGCAGGGGGTGACTAATAGAAGAGTTTGTGTGGGAACTACTTGGGGACTGCAAGCCACACCTTGTTCTGCTGCTCTTAGGCCACACCTTTTGTTGGTTCTAGCTGTGAAAACAGGGTGCCCCACCCCCCATGGGAAAGGTTCACTATGAAAGTCCTGCCACACATATATCACATGCTTAGTGGATATGTATGTAGTCGCACTTGTACTGATGGCGAGTATAGTCTTTCTTTTTGGTGGTCAAAATAGCTCAACCTCGGAAGTTATAAAACAAGTATCTTCTCGGAGTGGCTTCCCTGTACTGGCTCCTCTTGCTAACTGGACTTGCAAGACATGTTTATGGTCAAGAAGAAACTTCTGGAGGGAACCCCCCCCCATTCCCCCCCCCCCCCCCCCGTAATAACAACTTGCCCACCATAATAAACACCTACATATGCAAATTCAGACATTGCTCAAGAAAACATAAAATAGCGGAATCTTGAAAATTATACTTCAGGTGCCATTACATGCAGGCAGGGGTTAACCTGAGGGGGGGGGGAGTTTCTGTCAGTTGTATAAGAGATATATACTATACTGTCACAAACTTTCCTAGGACCACCCAGGTCCTGGCATTCTAGGGATGTCCCCATGACGGTACCAGCATAGATCCCAAAACACTACTTACCTGGGACACTTTGGACTATTCTGGGATGCCACTAGCCATATAGCCCTAGTGCTAATTTTGGGATCAATGCTGCATCCTCAGTCATCCTTGCCAGGGACATCCCAGGATAGTCATAAGAAACTGGGAAAATGTTGTGACAGGTCTGGACATTGTCACATGGACTGCGCTGCCATCAGTTCAACTTCAAACCTACTCTTCTTCCTCACCTCTCCCCTGCTATCAACACAGGGCAGGTTGATCCTGGTGGTGAACTTCAACTGCGGAGGCTCATCGGGGTACTTCTCGCCACAGCTTATGCTTAGACTGTAAATACGACCCTCAAATGCACACTAGAGCCACAAGACAACACCATTTAACATAATACAATTAGTATTTAATTACCATGACAATAGGGTCACGCACACATGGGAGAGTGGCTTCTGTAAACCACACACCTTCCAGTACAATATAATTAGTATTTAATTACCATGACAATAGGGTCAGGCACACGTGGGAGAGTGGCTTCTGTAAACCACACACCTTCCAGTACAATATAATTAGTATTTAATTACCATGACAATAGGGTCAGGCACACATGGGAGAGTGGCTTCTGTAAACCACACACCTTCCAGTACAATATAATTAGTATTTAATTACCATGACAATAGGGTCAGGCACACATGGGAGAGTGGCTGCTGTAAACCACATACCTTATATAGCAGACATTAGCTCTAATCCCTGCATGCCTTGGAATCCTTCTTGAAGGAAGTAAACTGGCAGTGGCCCTTCCCCCCAAAAAGTCAAAAGTATGACCCCTCCTGAAATTCAAGGATCTGTTTCTACATACATAGAATAGGCTCTGCTTCATAAAATCTTCTGTTCCAGAACACTCCAAATGTTCTTATGCATGTCACGCCTACTCTACTTCCCAATTGCGTTTAAAAGGCATAGCGGAGATTGCCGATGGTGCAATCAAGCTAGTTCACACATTGTTTGATAATCAGAAGTGAGCGAAGACCACACCTGCAGTATTACAAGCTTAACAAATGAGACCCACTCAGTTCTGCTGCTTGACTTGTGGAGTTCTCGCTCCTGGAGAACTGTCAGCAAGTTCTTGAGGAGGCTGCGGCTGACCTTACACAGGTACAGTCATCAACAGCAACAAGACATTGCACGTGCTGATGTGTAGTGTTCAGCAACAATAATAATTAAATGACCTTCTCAATAATTAACTTGAATTTTACTCTCTCTGCATTTCGACTAGATGCTCTATCCTTCATTAGGAATAATGGCGAAGGCTAGAGCATCTAGTCGAAACGTCGAGAGAGTAAAATTCAAGTTAATTATTGAGAAGGTCATTGTAATTTTGTTATGTCAACTGAGAGTTCATTGAGAACAAGAACTATGTTAAAAGCCCTGGACACCTGCAGCTCCTGTCTACTTCGTGTAGTCCCCACCTCACAACTACAGCACAGTGGGAAGTCAGTCATCCTCCTGTCTACTTGGTGTAGTCCCCACCTCACAACTACAGCACAGTGGGAAGTCAGTCATCCAAACACATTGGGCCCAGAGAGTGTTCCGATAACTGAACTTCAGTGTGGAAGGTTATCAGCTTGTTCTTGCTCCTCACAAATTCGTGGACATCGACTTTCCAACACTGCATTCAGCCTCTACTCTAGCTCGACTTTCCAACACTGCATTCAGCCTCTACTCTAGCTCAACCTTCCAACACTGCATTCAGCCTCTACTCTAGCTCGACTTTCCAACACTGCATTCAGCCTCTACTCTAGCTCAACTTCCAACATTGCATTCGGTCTCTACTCTAGCTCGACCTTCCAACACTGCATTCGGCCCCTACTGTAGCTCAACTTTCCAACATTGCATTCGGTCTCTACTCTAGCTCGACTTTCCAACACTGCATTCAGCCTCTACTCTAGCTCAACCTTCCAACACTGCATTCAGCCTCTACTCTAGCTCAACCTTCCAACATTGCATTCGGTCTCTACTCTAGCTCGACTTTCCAACATTGCATTCAGCCTCTACTCTAGCTCAACCTTCCAACACTCCATTCAGCCTCTACTCTAGCTCAACCTTCCAACATTGCATTCAGCCTCTACTCTAGCTCAACCTTCCAACACTGCATTCGGTCTCTACTCTAGCTCAACCTTCCAACACTGCATTCAGCCTCTACTCTAGCTCGACTTTCCAACACTGCATTCAGCCTCTACTCTAGCTCAACCTTCCAACATTGCATTCGGTCTCTACTCTAGCTTGACTTTCCAACATTGCATTCGGTCTCTACTCTAGCTCGACTTTCCAACACTGCATTCGGTCTCTACTCTAGCTCAACCTTCCAACATTGCATTCAGCCTCTACTCTAGCTCGACTTTCCAACACTGCATTCAGCCTCTACTCTAGCTCAACCTTCCAACATTGCATTCAGCCTCTACTCTAGCTCAACCTTCCAACACTCCATTCAGCCTCTACTCTAGCTCAACCTTCCAACATTGCATTCAGCCTCTACTCTAGCTCAACCTTCCAACATTGCATTCGGTCTCTACTCTAGCTTGACTTTCCAACATTGCATTCGGTCTCTACTCTAGCTCGACTTTCCAACACTGCATTCAGCCTCTACTCTAGCTCAACCTTCCAACATTGCATTCGGTCTCTACTCTAGCTTGACTTTCCAACATTGCATTCGGTCTCTACTCTAGCTCGACTTTCCAACACTGCATTCGGTCTCTACTCTAGCTCAACCTTCCAACATTGCATTCAGCCTCTACTCTAGCTCGACTTTCCAACACTGCATTCAGCCTCTACTCTAGCTCAACCTTCCAACATTGCATTCAGCCTCTACTCTAGCTCAACCTTCCAACACTCCATTCAGCCTCTACTCTAGCTCAACCTTCCAACATTGCATTCAGCCTCTACTCTAGCTCAACCTTCCAACATTGCATTCGGTCTCTACTCTAGCTTGACTTTCCAACATTGCATTCGGTCTCTACTCTAGCTCGACTTTCCAACACTGCATTCAGCCTCTACTCTAGCTCAACCTTCCAACATTGCATTCGGTCTCTACTCTAGCTTGACTTTCCAACATTGCATTCGGTCTCTACTCTAGCTCGACTTTCCAACACTGCATTCGGTCTCTACTCTAGCTCAACCTTCCAACATTGCATTCAGCCTCTACTCTAGCTCGACTTTCCAACACTGCATTCAGCCTCTACTCTAGCTCAACCTTCCAACATTGCATTCAGCCTCTACTCTAGCTCAACCTTCCAACATTGCATTCAGCCTCTACTCTAGCTCGACTTTCCAACATTGCATTCAGCCTCTACTCTAGCTCGACTTTCCAACATTGCATTCAGCCTCTACTCTAGCTCGACTTTCCAACATTGCATTCAGCCTCTACTCTAGCTCAACCTTCCAACATTGCATTCGGTCTCTACTCTAGCTTGACTTTCCAACATTGCATTCGGTCTCTACTCTAGCTTGACTTTCCAACACTGCATTCGGTCTCTACTCTAGCTCGACTTTCCAACATTGCATTCAGCCTCTACTCTAGTTCGACTTTCCAACATTGCATTCAGCCTCTACTCTAGCTCAACCTTCCAACATAACATTGCATTCGGTCTCTACTCTAGCTTGACTTTCCAACATTGCATTCGGTCTCTACTCTAGCTCGACTTTCCAACACTGCATTCAGCCTCTACTCTATCTCAACTTCTCCAATTCTCCACAATATCATGGGTCTTGAGCTTACCTCGATATTAAGCAATCCCTTTTATCTTTTGAGCAGGTGCTGTTGTGGTGTTGGCTCGAGGAAAACTTACAGAAACTGCTGGCAAAGCTTCCAAGTTGAGAGAAGGGCATGCATCCATGGTGCGCAATTTACAAATAACTACACTGAATATAGCCAGGTGGGGAGGGGCTTCTAGGCGGGGAGGGGCTTCTCCTAGCATTTGGTAGTGACGTATCCAGAAAACTGAAGTTCAGTTAACTAACTCGTGCTGCACACAGAAACAGCCGACAAAACTTAACAAAACATAACAACACAAGAAAACAACAAAAACTTGAAATATCAACAAAATATTTTTAAAGCAATTGCATTGGCCTGACCTAAAGACAGAATTGAAGCAAGACTGTCCTCGCGCAAACCACAACCAGTTAGAGGACTTTTTAAAAGCAGTACCATGTTGACTTTCTCAATGATCAACTTAAGTCATTGTATCCTACTATGCATGTGTTAGCCGAGAGTTCATGATAAATGGTAAAGGGTCATCCCCACACTGGCTGTAGTCTATTTGGGTACAGTGTTTCCTTTCAATCGATTTTTTATAAAACTTTTGTTGTTGCTGCCAGTTGTTGCTTGTTGTTGCGTTGTGCAGTGGAGGACTCCACCGAGCGTGAACTTCAGGTAAGGGCCTTTAGACTAATTTTGTACAATACAAAATTCAGCACATGCCATATCCTATTGCTGTGCTCACTCTAGCCATGGATACTACAAGTAGGAACAAACAAAACAGTATAGGCCAGACTCTTGCTCTAGGGACCCTTGTTTTCACTCCCACAAGAGAACAAGATTCTTTGTATGGCCACTTAGCACACATTAGCAGCTGCATAAGGTTGCAGCTGCTATTAATGTGTTGGCTCAGGTTGCCTATGATCTTACACTTGGGCCAAAACAGAGAAAACGTACGAATCAACTCATCTGCTAGGCTCTATATGTTACCCAGAAGAAGGTTTATTGTTTTGACATTGAGCCCAGTGGCTGCAATACATTTGGAATCTTCTGGTATATTTTAATAAGTGGAGCTAGTATTGTAGGCTAGTTATGTACAGGGAGGGGGGGGAGTAGTTGGAGATAGAAAGATAGGTCCTCAAAGGTTCTTTGGGCTGCCAGATTACACCCTTCGCGAAGGACTCAAGGCACGCTGAAAGTGATTTTGGAGTCAAAGTTGGCTGACACAGAAGGTGCCGAGGTGAGTTTTGGCGGAGATACACTGGCCGAATTTGTATGTTTTTGGTGTCTTCCCTTTAAAAACCAATACAGGGATTGTTGCCAACCCCCCAATTACTATAATCACTATCAGTCCTCATACTCCCCCCAATTACTATTATTACTAACTGGCGGTCGACCATGTGCCTCGTGTGATGTGACTGTAGCAGAGTTTCCGTCGTTCAGAAGGGATATTAGAATCCTCAAGCGAATTCCCAGGGCAAGCAGAGAGCTTGGCCAGGAAGTTGATGCAACTGATCCAGACTGTGGTCATATCTAATGACAGGCTGTTGGTCCAAGCTCCTCCACTTTGCAGCAAGATGCCAAAGAGAGGGAGTGACCCCTAGGGCCTGGCAAGTCTTGTGAATGAGCAGCTTAGGTGGATATTCCACCACCACTTTCAACCTGTACTAACCAGGCAGTGCAGATTAGAGATATCTCACCTAAGGATCCCATGGAATCTTTAGCTTCTAGAATATCATCTAAGTTAGGGGAGAATGATTTTAGGGGAGCTATATGGCTGGCTAGCTCGGGTGACTGTCTAGCTGAGAGATCTGAAGCAACACTTCTGGCCCTCCATTCAAAGCATCCCATGCACCAAACACTCAGATTGTGTGATACCTCCCTTAGCAGATATACCCATGCAGTGTGTGAGGGTGTCTGGGGAAGAAGTGGTTCATGTAATCCTGTCCTTTCCAGGTGATTCTGCTGGTGACCCTGATGGTTTGCACCCCCAATACCTGAAGGATATGATTGGTGCATTTTCAGGGGAGGGACGTGAGCAGTTTCTTAGTGTCCTGTCTGATTTTGTGGACACTTGGAGCATCCTTTTTTCTAGAGAAGAAAGGTGGGTGTGTGAGGTGTACTGCTGCAGGTGGAGCATTGCGTTGTCTAGTTTCCATGGGTGCTGGGAGATTTGCGAGGAGGTAAATTGCTTGCACCCAGGAGGCTGGGTTCAGGTGGCAGTTGCACACACGGCTAGAATATATGTTCCGAATTTGACGGATGATATGGCCATGGTCAAGTTAGGTTTCAAGAATGCATTTAATTCCGCCTGGAGAGATAAGATGCTTGAGATTGTTGGTGATTTTTGGGGGTCAGGAATCACCCTAACTGAAAGAACAGAGATAGTGTGGCCAGAGAGGCTTTATAGTAGGCAACTGGGTTTTCACCTCTCTCGTCTTTTACCTGATTCATTGATCAAGTTCCTTCAGGAGTCATGGGTTTCGTCCCAATAACTCCCAAGGTCTCGAGCTATAGCTTTTGTCAGGAATAATGTTTTTAAACTCTTCATACTTCATACCATCAGAATGCAAATACAATAAGCTCCAGTTTGGTATAAGAATCGGCTCCATTGAGTAAGCAAACAAGAGCTATGCATCCCTACATCGTGTGCTTACAGCAAAGAAATCCATCTAAAAATACAAACTTTCTTAAAAGTAAAGGGAGTTTAATAAGTAACTCCTGGAAGCACAAGTGCTTGTGTTTCCTTCTTCAGCAGTTAGGCTCAGACACAGTAGCAGAGGCCTGGAAACAGCTGCAGAGGCCTGGAAACAGCAGAAGAGCAGCTGAGGCCTGGAAAGAGCAGCAGAGGCCCGGCAGAGGCCTGGAAATAGCTGCAGAGGTCTGGAAACAGCAGCAGAGGCCTGGAAACAGCAGCGGAGGCCTGGAAACAGCAGCAGAGGCCTGGAAACAGCAGCAGAGGAATGGAAACCTTCCTTGTATTATTATTACCATCATCATCTGGGGAATAGGTTTCAGATAAGATGCTAATGGACAGATAGGAAGGAGTGGAGACATGTTCTCTGCTGTCTAGTCCACAGGAAACTAACATTACTGGTATTACCATTGGTAAAATGTTAACTTGGCTACAAAAAAATGTACTTGTAGTTCCTTCTGGAATATGGTATAAGCCATTCACAAAGACATTTGCTTATTGTGAGATTCTCTTCGTGAATGCTCTCAACATTGTTGTAACCTCGTGAATGCTCTCAACATTGTTGTAACCTAAATACAGGTTTACACTTACCCTTGGCGGTCCAATGATCATGCCGTTCCAGTGCGTGAGGGACATCTCATCGTCGTCCCTCAGCCCCCAACTAATAGTGCCATCACCTCCTCCCTTTTGACCATCCTCCAGCTCCTCCAAAAGACGAAAGTTCCTAGGAACTGTTTAAAATTGAATATATAAGAATAATATTTGCGGCATAGATAAAAAGGCAAGTTCATAATGGTTTCCTTCGTGCGTACCTTCAATTCAATTTTGGTCTCTAGCAACAGCCACAACAAGATTGAGCTCACACACTCATCCTTACAACATATCTAAGTAACAAGGCCTTGGGGCCTTTAATTGGGAGCCCGCTCCACTATTAAGTGTTCTGCCTGTGGCTGCTACAGGAAGGGCATTGTTCCTCACATGCCAGGCACCTGTTAGCTGCTCACGAGTATGCACTCCTCCCTGACAGAGCAGCCCCATTCTCCCTGTGTAATGCAGGGCCAGCACCTTAGCACTCCAACATGTATAGTATACCTCTACTATAGGCTCATAATAGTGACATCCCCTGAGAGTTGTCTGCCACACCCTACTTTTCCCGGGAGACTAGAATGTCCTGAGGAATTCTTGGGGTGTGCACAGTGCATGTATACCAGATCCCCAGCCCTAGCACTTATTGCGGGCTCCATGATGTGAAGCAAGTCCC
This sequence comes from Cladorhizidae sp. MBARI D1340-BT2, assembly GCA_028752905.1. Lineage (NCBI taxonomy): Eukaryota > Metazoa > Porifera > Demospongiae > Poecilosclerida > Cladorhizidae > Cladorhizidae sp. MBARI D1340-BT2. The sequence goes on from JAQNBH010000018.1 coordinate 14,409,297, forward strand.
ACAAACACTAGGAGATTATGTGGAGCGAGACCCCTCAGTAGGAACATGTCCTAGCAGAGGCTGTGTGGAGCGAGACCCTTCAGTAGGAACATGTCCTAGCAGAGGCTGTGTGGAGCGAGACCCCTCAGTAGGAACATGTCCTAGCAGAGGCTGTGTGGAGCAAGACCCCTCAGTAGGAACATGTCCTAGCAGAGGCTGTGTGGAGCAAGGCCCCTCAGTAGGAACATGTCCTAGCAGAGGTTGTGTGGAGCAAGCCCCCTCAGTAGGAACATGTCCTAGCAGAGGCTGTGTGGAGCGAGACCCTTCAGTAGGAACATGTCCTAGCAGAGGCTGTGTGGAGCGAGACCCCTCAGTAGGAACATCTCCTAGCAGAGGTTGTGTGGAGCAAGCCCCCTCAGTAGGAACATGTCCTAGCAGAGGCTGTGTGGAGCGAGACCCTTCAGTAGGAACATGTCCTAGAAGAGGTTGTGAGGATGAGTCTCTCCGACTATACACCAACATTCACATTCAAGGAGTCTAAAGTTGCTAAAGATGTGATAATGTGGGCGTGGTCATGAAAGACCTAAACGTTTGACATCATGCCACCTCCCACCACATTCCTTACAATCAGAACCACTCAAATATCAAGACCACACCCACCACATCCATCTGCCCAATCCCTCAAGTCCACACCCACTATTAAGTTTGTAGCCCCATCATCAACGGATCGACAGTTTTGCATGGCCTGCCATTTTTTGGGGAAATAGACGGGGCAGGCAATTTTAGGATAACCATATCTTCCTAACTGTTGGGCCAAATTTATTGATGTTGGTGTCTGTGTTGGTGTCTGTGGAAAGATAATTTCACGAGGAATCCAAATCTGACATTATATTTTATGTAGAAGTATAACAACCATTTGACAGTTAGAATTTGACGATCACATGACCTTGAGATGAACTTGGGTGAAAATTATACCGCAATATGTTCTCTACAAAATATAAAAAATTTGGAGGTGTTATATTTTTGGTTTGCTTTCCAGCTATTCTCGAAGTAGGCACACAGTTCTATACATGAGATAAAGTTGCAGCCATGGAGTCAGTCATTCTTGCAGCCTGGTGGAGAATGAATGTAGCTACTTTTAAAGTGGCAATAACAGTCAGTTATTTAGCTACGCCATTATTGATAGCCGAAAACCACCACTTCCAAATTTGTAAATGTAATTCATCATTAACCGTGCAATTTACTAGGAGCTATGAAATTAACTGCAGCCAAAGTATGCCACCAGTCCATATACGTTGGAACTTTCCTTCACACAAGGCAAACCTATGGCGGTTGTGCATATGTATTTGAATGGGACAAGCCAACCATACATATGTAAGACAAGCCAACCATACATATGTAAGACAAGCCAACCATACATACATGTATGTAAGACAAGCCAACCATACATATGTAAGACAAGCCAACCATACATATGTAAGACAAGCCAACCATACATGTGTAAGCCAAGCCAACCATACATATGTAAGACAAGCCAACCATACATATGTAAGCCAAGCCAACCATACATATGTAAGACAAGCCAACCATACATATGTAAGACAAGCCAACCATACATATGTAAGACAAGCCAACCATACATATGTAAGACAAGCCAACCATACATATGTAAGACAAGCCAACCATACATATGTAAGACAAGCCAACCATACATATGTAAGCCAAGCCAACCATACATATGTAAGACAAGCCAACCATACATATGTAAGACAAGCCAACCATACATATGTAAGACAAGCCAACCATACATATGTAAGACAAGCCAACCATACATACATGTATGTAAGACAAGCCAACCATACATATGTAAGACAAGCCAACCATACATATGTAAGACAAGCCAACCATACATGTGTAAGCCAAGCCAACCATACATATGTAAGACAAGCCAACCATACATATGTAAGCCAAGCCAACCATACATATGTAAGACAAGCCAACCATACATATGTAAGACAAGCCAACCATACATATGTAAGACAAGCCAACCATACATATGTAAGACAAGCCAACCATACATGTGTAAGACAAGCCAACCATACATATGTAAGACAAGCCAACCATACATATGTAAGACAAGCCAACCATACATATGTAAGACAAGCCAACCATACATATGTAAGACAAGCCAACCATACATATGTAAGACAAGCCAACCATACATATGTAAGACTAGCCAACCATACATACATGTATGTAAGACAAGCCAACCATACATATGTAAGACAAGCCAACCATACATGTGTAAGACTAGCCATCCATACATATGTAAGACAAGCCAACCATACATATGTAAGACAAGCCAACCATACATGTGTAAGCCAAGCCAACCATACATATGTAAGACAAGCCAACCATACATATGTAAGACAAGCCAACCATACATGTGTAAGACTAGCCAACCATACATGTGTAAGACTAGCTAACCGTACATATGTAAGACAAGCCAACCATACATATGTAAGACAAGCCAACCATACATATGTAAGACAAGCCAACCATACATATGTAAGACAAGCCAACCATACATATGTAAGCCAAGCCAACCATACATATGTAAGACAAGCCAACCATACATATGTAAGACAAGCCAACCATACATATGTAAGACAAGCCAACCATACATATGTAAGACAAGCCAACCATACATACATATGTAAGACAAGCCAACCATACATATGTAAGACAAGCCAACCATACATGTGTAAGACTAGCTAACCATACATATGTAAGACAAGCCAACCATACATATGTAAGACAAGCCAACCATACATATGTAAGACAAGCCAACCATACATACATATGTAAGACAAGCCAACCATACATATGTAAGACAAGCCAACCATACATATGTAAGACAAGCCAACCATACATATGTAAGACAAGCCAACCATACATGTGTAAGACTAGCCAACCATACATGTGTAAGACAAGCCAACCATACATATGTAAGACAAGCCAACCATACATATGTAAGACAAGCCAACCATACATATGTAAGACAAGCCATCCATACATATGTAAGACAAGCCAACCATACATATGTAAGACAAGCCAACCATACATATGTAAGACAAGCCAACCATACATGTGTAAGACTAGCCAACCATACATGTGTAAGACAAGCCAACCATACATGTGTAAGACTAGCCAACCATACATATGTAAGACAAGCCAACCATACATATGTAAGACTAGCCAACCATACATATGTAAGACAAGCCAACCATACATATGTAAGACAAGCCAACCATACATATGTAAGACAAGCCAACCATACATGTGTAAGCCAAGCCAACCATACATATGTAAGACAAGCCAACCATACATATGTAAGACAAGCCAACCATACATATGTAAGACAAGCCATCCATACATGTGTAAGACTAGCCAACCATACATATGTAAGACAAGCCAACCATACATATGTAAGACTAGCCAACCATACATATGTAAGACAAGCCAACCATACATGTGTAAGACAAGCCAACCATACATATGTAAGACAAGCCAACCATACATATGTAAGACAAGCCAACCATACATATGTAAGACAAGCCAACCATACATGTGTAAGACTAGCCAACCATACATATGTAAGACAAGCCAACCATACATATGTAAGACAAGCCAACCATATACATGTGTAAGACAAGCCAACCATACATATGTAAGACAAGCCAACCATACATATGTAAGACAAGCCAACCATACATGTGTAAGACAAGCCAACCATACATATGTAAGACAAGCCAACCATACATGTGTAAGCCAAGCCAACCATACATATGTAAGACAAGCCAACCATACATGTGTAAGACAAGCCAACCATACATATGTAAGACAAGCCAACCATACATATGTAAGACAAGCCAACCATACATATGTAAGACAAGCCAACCATACATATGTAAGACTAGCCATCCATACATATGTAAGACAAGCCAACCATACATATGTAAGACAAGCCAACCATACATATGTAAGACAAGCCAACCATACATATGTAAGACAAGCCAACCATACATGTGTAAGCCAAGCCAACCATACATGTGTAAGACAAGCCAACCATACATATGTAAGACAAGCCAACCATACATGTGTAAGACAAGCCAACCATACATGTGTAAGACTAGCCAACCATACATATGTAAGACAAGCCAACCATACATGTGTAAGACAAGCCAACCATACATGTGTAAGACTAGCCAACCATACATGTGTAAGCCAAGCCAAACATACATACATGTATGTATGTACATAAGACAAGCCAACCACATACATGTGTAAGATGCATTCCTGCTGGAAACATCCTTCTCTCTGCAGCAATATTGTTCTCTGGGACATTACCAACCAAAGTATTGCGAGTGCTGGTAAACTTTGGATGTGCATCCATTACAAACCACACCTTCTTCAACCACCAGAAGAGTTATCTTCAGCCTTCCATTTTTTCTGTCTGGAGCCAAATAGGCCTCTTAGCCCAACTAAGAAGTGAGGGGAAGTCCAGTCATCCGTGATGGAAGGGCCGATAGTCCATGGCACTCAGCCAAATTTGGATCGTACACAGTTATGGAACTTCAGAAACACGTAGTTATTGATGTGCAGTTGGTGCAGGTGGGCACATAATGTGTGGACATCACTAGACCCTGCTCGTGTATATTTATTCAGAGTAACAAAGTGAATGGAAGTTACCACATTGAGAAAGAAGGACTCACCATAGCAAGTCAGTTTCTTCACCAGCAAGGGATTGAATTTGGAACACTTGTAACTGATAGACACCAGCAAACTGTATTTTGATTTACATATGTACCTAGGCATATTTGAGTTGCTGTATTTTTTTATTTATTTTTTAGCATTCCACCAAAAGCTCAAAGCCATAAGTCAAGAGAAAGATTGTGAGCCAGTCGGGGAATGGACAAAGAGCATAGGACCACTTGCATTGGTCAGCGGTGTCTACACCCAGTGGAGAGAGGGAACAAAAGCTGTAAGTGGTTATCACCTGACAATCACATGCACGACAAACACGAAGGACACTGTGTTCCAACATGCAGGCATCAAGCTATACAGAGAACAACATGATGGTATCAAGCTATACAGAGAACAGCATGAGGGCATCAAGCTATACAGAGAACAGCATGAGGGCATCAAGCTATACAGAGAACACCATGTGGGCATCAAGCTATACAGAGAACAGCATGAGGGCATCAAGCTATACAGAGAACAGCATGAGGGCATCAAGCTATACAGAGAACAGCATGTGGGCATCAAACTATACAGAGAACAGCATGAGGGCATCAAGCTATACAGAGAACACCATGTGGGCATCAAGCTATACAGAGAACAGCATGTGGGCATCAAGCTATACAGAGAACACCATGAGGGCATCAAGCTATACAGAGAACAGCATGAGGGCATCAAGCTATACAGAGAACAGCATGTGGGCATCAAGCTATACAGAGAACAGCATGAGGGCATCAAGCTATACAGAGAACACCATGAGGGCATCAAGCTATACAGAGAACAACATGAGGGCATCAAGCTATACAGAGAACAGCATGAGGGCATCAAGCTATACAGAGAACAGCATGTGGGCATCAAGCTATACAGAGAACAGCATGAGGGCATCAAGCTATACAGAGAACAGCATGAGGGCATCAAGCTATACAGAGAACAGCATGTGGGCATCAAGCTATACAGAGAACAGCATGAGGGCATCAAGCTATACAGAGAACAGCATGTGGGCATCAAGCTATACAGAGAACAGCATGAGGGCATCAAGCTATACAGAGAACATCTTGAGGGCATCAAGCTATACAGAGAACAGCATGTGGGCATCAAGCTATACAGAGAACAGCATGAGGGCATCAAGCTATACAGAGAACAGCATGAGGGCATCAAGCTATACAGAGAACAGCATGAGGGCATCAAGCTATACAGAGAACACCATGTGGGCATCAAGCTATACAGAGAACAACATGAGGGCATCAAGCTATACAGAGAACAGCATGAGGGCATCAAGCTATATACAGAGAACAGCATGAGGGCATCAAGCTATACAGAGAACAGCATGAGGGCATCAACTATACAGAGAACAGCATGTGGGCATCAAGCTATACAGAGAACAGCATGAGGGCATCAAGCTATACAGAGAACAGCATGAGGGCATCAAGCTATACAGAGAACAACATGAGGGCATCAAGCTATACAGAGAACAGCATGAGGGCATCAAGCTATACAGAGAACAGCATGAGGGCATCAACTATACAGAGAACAGCATGAGGGCATCAAGCTATACAGAGAACAGCATGAGGGCATCAAGCTATATACAGAGAACAACATGAGGGCATCAAGCTATACAGAGAACAGCATGAGGGCATCAAGCTATACAGAGAACAGCATGTGGGCATCAAACTATACAGAGAACAGCATGAGGGCATCAAGCTATACAGAGAACAGCATGTGAGCATCAACTATACAGAGAACAGCATGAGGGCATCAAGCTATACAGAGAACAGCATGATGGCATCAAGCTATACAGAGAACAGCATGAGGGCATCAAGCTATACAGAGAACAGCATGAGGGCATCAAGCTATACAGAGAACAGAGCATGAGGGCATCAACTATACAGAGAACAGCATGACGGTATCAAGCTATACAGAGAACAGCATGATGGCATCAAGCTATACAGAGAACAGCATGAGGGCATCAAGCTATACAGAGAACAACATGAGGGCATCAAGCTATACAGAGGACAGCATGAGGGCATCAACTATACAGAGAACAGCATGAGGGCATCAAGCTATACAGAGAACAACATGAGGGCATCAAGCTATACAGAGAACAGCATGTGGGCATCAAGCTATACAGAGAACAGCATGTGGGCATCAAGCTATACAGAGAACAGCATGAGGGCATCAAGCTATACAGAGAACAGCATGTGGGCATCAAGCTATACAGAGAACAACATGAGGGCATCAAGCTATACAGAGAACAACATGAGGGCATCAAGCTATACAGAGAACAACATGAGAGCATCAAGCTATACAGAGAACAGCATGTGGGCATCAAGCTATACAGAGAACAACATGAGGGCATCAAGCTATACAGAGAACAGCATGTGGGCATCAAGCTATACAGAGAACAGCATGAGGGCATCAAGCTACACAGAGAACAGCATGTGGGCATCAAGCTATACAGAGAACAGCATGTGGGCATCAAACTATACAGAGAAGAGGGAGGGAAAGAAATGGTTTTAACAAGTGCACTTTAAATGAAAAGCAAATTCATCCCATATAATATTTGCTTTCCGATTACAGATGCAGAATAAGTTCACTTATTCATAATTGTGAAGAAGCTACAGTATCTCCAGTCTATCAAAACTCTCCCTGTGAGGTTTTCCTCAGTGTGGTGATAAACTTCGCACCAAAATCTAGTGCCTTCACTTACACTGGAATGCGAGCAAGATAAATAAGGAATACCCCCTTTCCCACCTAATAAAAGTGCATCGTATAGTTCCCTCCATACTAGTTCTCCCAGCCATCTCTATGACATATATAAAATGGTCCTACACGAATGAAAACCACAGCCTAACCTCTACCCTGTGTGCATAGGTGACACCTGGCAATGGTGCGTGACAATGAGATGTGGAAGGAAGCTAGCCAGATGAAGTCGGGGGTGAGGACATGCAGTGCTGTAGCCCAAATACAAGAAGGGAGGGCATGTAGCAGGTAAGAGAACAGAAGAGTGCATTCATGGCAAGTCTTCTTTCACTATAGAACACACGACTAATTATATATAGCAATGTCAGCTTAGGCTATGTGGATGACCTTTTTGCTGAACACTGGAGGACAATGGAAGACCAAAGTTCTATGCAAACCTCCTGAATTTCATTGCACCTCCACTGAGTAGTATTTTTGAACAGGCAGATAAGAAACAGCCAGTGGCAGAGCATCAGAGCAGATTTTCAAAACTCTGACATAATATCTACTATTCCGTACCAAAGAGGATATTTAAATGCTGTGTATGTTTGGTGTGTATGCTTGGGAGGGAAATATGTCTCTGATTTTCTTTGCAGCACAAGCTGGGAGTACCATCTTGTCCCAAACAGCCCCAGCACCATCTTGCCAACTGCCTATAAGCTGAGTGCATGTACTTCCTACACAAAGAGAAAGCAGAACGAAGTATGAAAAGAAGTATTACAATCACATCACATTTGCCTTATTTGTGCATTGTTGATGGCTGTGATCCAACCCCATATTGTTGATGGTATTAGAGGCTGTGTGATGCAAGTCACACTTGAATTGTCTAGTTCATTCGTATTTTCTAGAACCCTGGATACTTCCCTGCAGCTACCCCCCACTCTTGATTGGCACTCGTTACACTGCAGTGGCTACACGTGCAACTAAAAGGAGTTTGCTGTATTAAAGGATACCATGACATCACAGTAGGCATGGTCCATGACAAATTTGCAAGTCAATCATCAGAATCAAGACTTGAATGTCCAGACTGAGAGTAATGCGATTCATTGTCACTGCCACTTGGTTCAAAGTTAACAGGGAGCTGGTATGAGGGATACATCATCTTCTGGAGAGTCTTCAGCCATGCATCCTCAGAATCAAACTCACTCCCTGATAGCTCACCCCTATAGAGTGTGATGACATTCTCAGAACCAAGACTGAACTCCCACACCCTCCAACCTCAGCAGCTGATGTTGCTAGCTAACAGCTGCATATGTGCAGACCACAAAGAAGGCATCATTCAATATAGGTTCCTTACCTTGGCATAGCTACCTATTTCTCCTCAGGCTCTGTGTACCTACATGTATAGCTATCCAAAAATGCACGCACGCACGTGCATGCACACACACACAAAAGCATTTCACTTCTCTATTAAAGAATCTGTATGTACATGGAAGCATGATGGCAGGTTCAGTCCCTCCAAGAGAAGTGCACCAGTTCACTACAGGTGTATCAGCCATGGAGAAGAGAAGCGAATGCACCAAGCAGTTCAGGGAAGACTAGATTCTGTGCCTTTGTGCCTTCATTTATGCACTTCTTTTCACGAAGATAATTTTAAAACGGGAATTTTTAAATAAGTTAGTGACACGGAAACGGAATTAGGTAAAAATATAAACGGTATTTTTCGGAAATGGAAAATGATCTCCTCAGCAAGTGCATTTCCTATGCAATACTCTTCACTGAAGAAGACCCTTTTACCAAATGCAGGTGTAATGTGTTTGGGATTGCTTTTACCTGATTGCTGAGGCCGATTATGCTGGAAAAGGAGCTACATGTATGTACATTTAGTATCGCAGTAGGCACGGCCCATCACTACCTTTCATTCTTCACGATGACAAGTGTTGGAGAAAACAAGCAGAACAGTAGTACCTCCGGTAGAGAGCAATGCAAGAAGGGAAGCTAATCCTTCACGTTGGCTGGGCACACAAAGTTCGCCCTTGATAAGTTTCTTAGGCTGGTCTCACTTGAGGCATACAACCCTTGCTCATGTGGCTCAACCCTTGCTCATGTGGCTCGACCCTTGCTCATGTGGCTCGACCCTTGCTCATGTGGCTCGACCCTTGCTCATGTGGCTCGACCCCTGCTCATGTGGCTCGACCCTTGCTCATGTGGCTCGAGCAGTTTAGAAGTCGACAATCACCGCTCAAAACAAGTCACAGCTTGCCACCAGCGCTTGTGGTTGGCGACAGGTAAAATGGTTTGATTGGTCAGCATTCTTTAGTGATGCACTCTTCCAAACACTACAACACACCTTCACTTCCAGACAACTTCTTCTGCACCTGAAGTCTCTTAGCTAAGGAGTTTGATGTCAGCAAAGAAAAGCAGTTTCGATTGGCCAAATACCCTCATACTATGTTAGAGATCCAACAAGACATGCCAACTGAAATCCATCCACCAAGACTAGATGCAGACCGCCATTGGTACCTCTATGAGAAAATAAGGACATTTTGTGTGAGCAACTTAGCTGGTGATTTAATTTGTCTTAAGCCAGCAGTACCAAGATAAGCTTCATACACAGCACCAAGATAAGCTACACTGATAAACACAGTACCACGATAAGCTTCACACACTGATAAACACAGTACCACGATAAGCTTCACACACTGATAAACACAGTACCAAGATAAGCTTCATTGATAAACACAGTACCAAGATAAGCTTCATACACAGCACCAAGATCATAAACATAGTACCTTCACACACTGATAAACACAGTACCAAGATAAGCTTCATTGATAAACACAGTACCACGATAAGCTTCACACAATGATAAACACAGTACCAAGATAAGCTTCACAGTACCAAGATAAGCTTCACACACTGATAAACACAGTTCCAAGATAAGCTTCACTGATAAACACAAAACATAGTACCAAGATAAGCTGATAAACACAGTACCAAGATAAGCTTCACACACTGATAAACACAGTTCCAAGATAAGCTTCACTGATAAACACAGTACCAAGATAAGCTTCACTGATAAACACAGTACCTTCACACACTGATAAACACAGTACCAAGATAAGCTTCACTGTACCAAGATAAGCTTCACTGATAAACACAGTACCAAGATAAGCTTCACTGATAAACATAGTACCAAGATAAGCTTCACACACTGATAAACACAGTACCAAGATAAGCTTCACTAATAAACACAGTACCAAGATAAGCTTCACTGATAAACACAGTACCAAGATAAGCTTCACACACTGATAAACACAGTACCAAGATAAGCTTCACTGATAAACACAGTACCAAGATAAGCTTCACTGATAAACACAGTACCAAGATAGGCTTCACTGATAAACACAGTACCAAGATAAGCTTCACACACTGATAAACACAGTACCAAGATAAGCTTTACACACCAGTACAAGCACGAGCAGAAAAGGACCTGAGATATCACATGACCAACTCGATACTCCTTAGTGGAGACGTTTTTGTGCATACTGCAAGCACGGTATGCAAGCGCGCAGGCCATTTTTAAATGGAAAAAGTTTGTCCAGAACTGTTTGTCTAGGTAGTAGAACAGGTTTTGCATTTTTTGGGGTGAAATGTTTATAATATTTCTATTCAGAGCACACCATAATAAAATGTTTGTGGCCATCTCTCACTAACTTACAAACACCAAACACCACCTGCCCGGACATGCCAGGCACCAGTGAGCAAACACCACCTGCCCAGACATGCCAGGCACCAGTGAGCAGTGCACAAACACCACCTGCCCGGACATGCCAGGCACCAGTGAGCAGTGCACAAACACCACCTGCCCGGACATGCCAGGCACCAGTGAGCAGTGCACAAACACCACCTGCCCGGACATGCCAGGCACCAGTGAGCAGTGCACAAACACCACCTGCCCGGACATGCCAGGCACCAGTGAGCAGTGCACAAACACCACCTGCCCAGACATGCCAGGCACCTGTGAGCAGTGAGTGCACACACCACCTGCCCAGACATGCCAGGCACCAGTGAGCAGTGCACATGATCCTGTGCTGTGTGCATACAAACTATTTATTAACCATGTAATGGCCACTAGAGGGAGTTTCGTGGTATGACAATTTATCCAAAATCGCATCAGAATCTATCTCAGAGAAGGTTAATCTTTCCATTTTCTCATTCTCATTCATCCTTATATACATATATGGGTGGACCACTCTCTTCTTTGGCAGCATTGGTCAAGGAAGCAAAGAACCCTAGGTTACCTTCCCCTCACCCCCACCATCAAGGAAGCAAAGAACCCTAGGTTACCCTCCCTCACCCCCAACATCAAGGAAGCAAAGAACCCTAGGTTACCCTCCCTCACCCCCAACATCAAGGAAGCAAAGAACCCTAGGTTACCCTCCCCCCCCCCATAAGTCCTCAGCTGGCTGTTGTCTCTGCTCATGCACAAATCCATTGACAATGATATTCTCTCCACTCGTCTTCACACAAATACAACACATCTCTCGGAACACTATGTGCAGCTCGTAAAGTAACCGATGCTCACTTCATTGGCTGCTCTCTCCAGACAGATATTCCTCGGCCATTCTACTCACAAGTTTCATACTTTGAGAGACTATTTATGATTGTATACGTTTTCAGAATAGCCAAGGGCAGACAGTATTTCACTCAAGATAGTAGACCAATGTGCAGTCTAGCCGAGGACATTGAGGTTATCGAGGGCATAATCGATTCGAGAGCAAGCTTTCTTCTCTCTGAAACTACACATCTCACAGTTTAATAAATGCACGGTTGCCTCATAAGTACACATGTAATTTTGCAGCTCCCTTGAGACTGTTCTAAATGTTATGGGCTCTCCTGTTCAGAAGACCATTGCTATTTCTGGCATCATGAAATGACACTATCCCTAAATTCCATTGAAGTTTAATATATGTCCGTCAAGTTGCATGTCAGCGATGATTAGCAAGTCTAGTGTTACGAGAAACCTTCCTAGGGTAAAACGAGATACCTGGGACTACCCTGGAATGTCTCAAACTTGACTGTAGCCCCTGAGGTATCCTAGCCCCTGAGGTATCCTAGCCCCTGAGGCATTCTAGCCCCTGGCTCCTGAGCCCCTGAGGTATCCCAGCCCCTGAGGTATCCTAGCCCCTGAGGTATCCTAGCCCCTGAGGTATCCTAGCCACAGGCGCAGAATACCTTGCCATGTAGATTAACCTAGACCCCCCCCCAAATATATATATATCCCAAGTCTAGCCCAGATTTCAGAAGCCATAATGTAGTTGGTTCCCTTTACCAGGGATATCCGGGGATAGTCTCAAGCATCCTTGTAGATCCTAGGAAAGGTATGGCAGTACGGAGGTATGGCAGTACTGGACAGAGCAAATTTCTGTTCTAGTGCTGAGGCATGATTGAGAGGGACAAACTGACACATCAATATAGTTCAGCTTCTTTTAGAGGAAAATTTGTAATTTTCCGTTCACAATTTTACGCTCGCCGAGCAGATCCATTGCACATGGTTGACAATACAACATTATAATGTTTTGGAGGCAGTATTGCACATCGGTCTCGACTCCACCATCAAGGACAGCAGCGACAGCAGGTCCAGCTGGAGTGCACATTGTGGGGGTTGTAGATGAGAATTCATCTGTTGTGGCTATAAAACATCGCTATGTACTGGCTACAGCAACTAGTTAACTATATCGCTACAGCTACACCACTAATAATCACCTTGCTACAACTCTACAAGTTTGTATCAAACTACTATTCAGCAGGTACCCGCCACAAGCTGGTGGAGAGCTCTAATGTGCCTCTTTTCATTCAAGGTCAACGGCTGACGGTGCAGTTCATCACATGCTAGATTCTAGCATTTTCAGACGCTCACTGGAATAGAACTACTCTAGATCTTATTCCATCATATCGTAGAGTAATATTTTGTTATTGCTAGTTACAATATGACAACACATGCGGTGAGCATCATATTGGGAAGTGGCCTTTAGAAACAAGCAACTTTGGAAATCGTGGAGAAGCTAGAGCAGTCCCAGACATTCAAGGGAAAGAATGACACACTCAAATACACACGCTTAGCTGTTCACTCAGCAAAGCATCCGTGCCACTCCTACGGCATCCGTGCCACTCCTACGGCATCCGTGCCACTCCTACGGCATCCGTGCCACTCCTACGGCATCCGTGCCACTCCTACGGCATCCGTGCCACTCCTACGGCATCCGTGCCACTCCTACGGCATCCGTGCCACTACTACGGCATCCGTGCCACTCCTACGGCATCCGTGCCACTCCTACGGCATCCGTGCCACTCCTACAGCATCCGTGCCACTCCTACAGCATCCGTGCCACTCCTACGGCATCCGTGCCACTCCTACGGCATCCGTGCCACTCCTACGGCATCCGTGCCACTCCTACGGCATCCGTGCCACTCCTACGGCATCCGTGCCACTCCTACGGCATCCGTGCAACTCCTACAGCATCCGTGCAACTCCTACAGCATCCGTGCCACTCCTACAGCATCCGTGCCACTACTACGGCATCCGTGCCACTCCTACGGCATCCGTGCCACTCCTACTGCATCCGTGCCACTCCTACGGCATCCGTGCCACTCCTACAGCATCCGTGCCACTCCTACAGCATCCGTGCCACTCCTACAGCATCCGTGCCACTACTACGGCATCCGTGCCACTCCTACGGCATCCGTGCCACTCCTACGGCATCCGTGCCACTACTACGGCATCCGTGCCACTCCTACAGCATCCGTGCCACTCCTACGGCTTCCGTGCCACTCCTACGGCATCCGTGCCACTCCTACAGCATCCGTGCCACTCCTACAGCATCCGTGCCACTCCTACAGCATCCGTGCCACTACTACGGCATCCGTGCCACTCCTACGGCATCCGTGCCACTACTACATCATCCGTGCCACTCCTACAGCATCCGTGCCACTACTACAGCATCCGTGCCACTCCTACGGCATCCGTGCCACTACTACTCGATCAGGATAGAGGATCTTTCTGGCAAATATATGAGTGCATTATTTGAAGAATTGTGAGAACCGCCATGCTAGTCAGCAACACAATAGCCACCTCCCCACCCACTCTATACTCCCTCCCCACCCCCTCTATACTCCCTCCCCACCCCCTCTATACTCCCTCCCCACCCCCTCTATACTCCCTCCCCACCCCCTCTATACCTCCTCCACACACCCTCTATACTCCCTCCCCACCCACTCTATACCCCCTCCCCACCCACTCTATACTCCCTCCCCACCCACTCTATACTCCCTCCCCACCCCCTCTATACTCCCTCTCCAACCACTCTATACCCCCTCCCCACCCCCTCTATACTCCCTCCCCACCCACTCTATACCCCCTCCCCCACCACTCTATACTCCCTCCCCACCCACTCTATACTCCCTCCCCACCCACTCTACACTCCCTCTCCAACCCCTCCCCACCCACTCTATACGCCCTCTCCAACCCCTCCCCACCCACTCTATACTCCCTCCCCACCCCCTCTATACCTCCTCCACACCCCCTCCCCACCCACTCTATACTCCCTCCCCACCCACTCTATACCCCCTCCCCACCCACTCTACACTCCCTCGCCAACCCCTCCCCACCCACTCTACACTCCCTCGCCAACCCCTCCCCACCCACTCTATACTCCCTCCCCATTCCCTCTATACTCCCTCTCCAACCCCTCCCCACCCCCTCTATACTCCCTCTCCAACCCCTCCCCACCCAATCTATACGCCCTCTCCACCCACTCTATAGTCCCTCCTCACCCCCTCTATACTCCCTCTCCAACCCCTCTATACTCCCTCTCCAACCCCTCCCCACCCACTCTATACGCCCTCTCCACCCACTCTATAGTCCCTCCTCACCCCCTCTATACTCCCTCTCCCCACCCCCTCTATACTCCCTCTCCAACCCCTCCCCACCCACTCGGAACTCACTTGCATCACCTTCACCACCCACTCATAGCCCTCTCACTTTAGTTTTAGATATTAGTTTTAGGTTTAGAGTTTTAGTTTAGTTTTAGAGTTTTAGTAGAGTTTTATAGAGTTTTAGTTTAGTTTTAGTTTAGTTTTAGAGTTTTAGTTTAGTTTTAGTTTTAGTTTAGGTTTAGTCAGTATACTAATGTGTAGCAGTGCAGCATACACTCTTGCACAACAGGGGAAATGGCAGATATGGAAAAGCTATGTACATAATGAAGGTATTGTATGGATTAGTACCCAACGGGCTGTGAATCTTTCTAAAGCAGGTTACACGGGTCTTCCACCTGGATTCTAACCTGGGATCTGGCCCATCCTAAATGCAGTTTGAAGACTAGGTCAGCCAACCCATGTCAATAAGTGGATTACAGTCAGAATTAAGTTAAAGCTGACTAGAGCAAACCACACAAACAATTCAGCTAAAACACTGGCTCAGTTAACTGGGAATTTCTCATGGTTGCAAGTCTCTATGGCTCACTTGAACATTTCCTCTGGAGCACACCACACCCCAGTCCTTTGCTTATGTGTGTAAACCTACTCTTGTGAAGCAAACTATTTTTTTTACCACAAAAAGGGAGGGAGAGATGAGAAAAAAGTGTCAGGTGAGGTTTGGATCAGAATCGTGACAGCACATTTGCACTAGTCAATATATTAAAAACTCTAGGGGTCTTGTGTGAAACAAATACAAAGTGACTACAGTCTATGGGCATGACCACACCATTAGCCATACTGACAGGACCACATGTGACCTTATAGAGCCAAGTAATTCGTTACTCACTCTGGATAAGTAAAGCCAATTTTCACTGAATGTCTGGCTACCACTCTATCACAGGGTTCAACCCAGGTCCTGAGAGCTGACCAACCACACATACACACGCCTTCTGATTTAGCTGAGCGGGCACAGCTCTTCACAAATCATGTGAGACAGCTTTAAAACCAGAGAAGAGTAGTAAAACTCGACCACAACAGCAACAGACAACAGCAACAGACTTTAGCAAATATACGACTTACCCCGGTAAACTGATCCACTCATCACGACCCAGCGTAGGAATACCTTCAATGGAGAGGAAACGTACAAGCGCCTTGTCTTTCTGACCCCACCCCTCATGCCCCACCTAACGCCCCCAACCCGTCCGCCGGGTGTAGGTAAAGCATCGTCACTCCCATGTTCCACGTTTTTGTCGACCGGTAAAGCATCGTCTTTCTCTGGTTTTTGTCGGCTTCCTTATTGGTCCAAGTGCTCTCCTGTACTCTGCACCCTTCTTCAGTCATACTATATTTTGTGAGTACATTTTTAACAATTGGAGCTTTTATCCCTTGACCAATAGCAGGGGCGTATCTAGGAATTTAAGAGAATTTAAGAATTTAAAGGGTGGGTTTCCATCTCATGCATGTGAAGCTTGTAAAAAAAAAATCACCTGGCCACAACCACTTTTATCTGACTTTGCCCCACAATAGTTTATAGAACATACAATTATATAGAACATACAATTACAGAAATGATAATTGTTGTTGCGTTAATGACTCAAAATCTCCTGGAGTAACATTCTTTGAGGTGGTTGACATGCAAAAATGTTAAGAATAGCATCTAGGTCAAAGTTTAAGCCATAATTAGTGGATGTGCATCAGTGCCAGTCCTGATAACCTTTGCTGCCCCATAGAGTACGCAAGTAGATTTTGAGTCTAAGTTCACTGACACTACGTTCACATTCACAGCTGGTTACGGGTAGAGTACAAACAATACGGAGTAAGCAGTAAATATTCGCAAACATGCTCTCATTTACACAGTTCAAGGCCTGGGATGGAGTTTTGGGCAATTCTGATTAGAAACTCCATTTAGATCTCCACAAATGGAGTTCCTGTTCAAAAGCTGAAGGACTTGGCATATCACCTTCATAGAAATCCAAAAGTTCCTTTATCAAATTAAACTCACTCTGAGTGACTGCATTGTCCATGAATACAGATGGAACTATGCTCAAAGCTCGTACTGCTTTCTTTTGTGTTTCAGAAAAACAAGTATGAACATGTGATATCATCTCATCCAGAAATGGAACAGAAATAGATCTTCCGTAATAATCTTCAGCAGAGTCAGCAGGTACATTATTGCTTCTAGTGTTTGCCTTGCACATTGATGTGGAAGAGATGGCTGTGATGCATTGATTTTTCATGCTAGAGTGACTGCAGAATCAAACTATTTCTTGTGATGAGAATCAATGCTGTCACGAACTTCATGTAATGTAGTCTCAACTAAATTTACCTCAGTATAAGCATTGCAAATATCTTGCAAACGGCTCTGTAGAGACACTGTAAGCATTTTATGTAGCCTAGGCCATGCTACACCACCTCAAATGCCATAAGAAACTCAAACTGAGTTGTAGCTGTTAAAAGTGATGCAGCTTTCTGAGCAGACTCCCTGTTCCACCCATCTTCAGTACTGATTGTCTCCAAGGTACTAATAACAGCTGGTACCATCATCGAAAAGACTTCATAGGCATCTATTCTAGCTACCCAACGGGTCTTGCAAAGGCTTACCTATTTCTGTCTGTTAGTTGTTCCCAGTGGACGTTCACTGATCCGTTTTTCTAGTTCTGCTTCCCTCTTGGGAGAAAACCTAAAGAAAAGGCATAGCTCCACAAGAGTTCCTTGCATATTTCGAATAGCTTGGATGTTACATGCTGCCACAACACAAAGATTCAGTGTATGAGCCGCACAGTGAACATAGACTGCTTTTGGGTATTGTTTCTCGATTAGAGCAGCAACCCCATGATACTTGCCAGCCATGTTGCTGGCACCCGGCCCACGTAAATTATTTGGGTCTAAGGCATAATTTTGTATTGCGTTTAGGATGGTTTTAGAAACAGCTACTCCAGTGGTGCCATCTTTGCAAAGAATAAATTCAACAAACTCTTCTCTCACCACATTTTCCGAGTCAACATATCGCAGGCTGCTCTTTATTAGATGCATCAGCAGCCTCATCAACACACACAGAAAAGTACTTTGCTAGCCTAACCTCCTGTAGAATTTTCTCTCTTATCCATTCACCAATGGCTGCAATCAGTTCATTTTGAATGATTGGGGCATGATATTGGGCATTTCTGGCTGCAGAAGCAAAGTGGTCTGTCAGAACTGCATCACCTGCATCAACACGAAATTGAAGCAAGGCTAAAAAAATTCCAGGATTTGCATCACTCCAAAGAGCCTCTCGGTGGCCATGAAGAGCTATGTTTTGCTTACCATGTCTTGAGAATAGCCTTAAGAACTTCCCGATTCTTCTGAACTTGAGCAGATGCGCTTGACTATTTAACTGTTGCTGTATGGAAAACTGGCCTCCTTCCATTTGCCCAGTAAATGTAACGGTATCAACCATAGCTGCTCTGTGTGATTTCTGCAAGCTGTGTTCCTTGAGTGTTTTCTTTGCTCGAGTCAAATTAGTCATTGGAACAGTGACCAGCTGTCCAAGAATAGATCGATTCTTGGCGAAGAGTAAACAGCTCACACAGAAGCCACCATTGCATGAAACAGAGTAGCTCAACCAAGAGTACTCTTTCAACTAGGAGTTCTGGAAGGATCTAGACTTTGAGTACTCAATTTTAGTAGGGAACTTGAAGTCACACCCTGGTATAAAGGTATTCTTCAGAAGCCAAAGCTTCTGGTCATTGCTAAGAATTCTGATTTCTTCAAGTTTATAGTTTCCTAAGTCAGGACATGCATGCACCCTAGCAACTGATACACACCCTTGACCTGACACATTTCCCAGATCATCAGGAGATAGAGACTGAGTAGTACTTGGCTGACTTACTTCCCTTTGATCTTGAACTCTGACTTTCTTAGGATCAGTAGCAGTGCGCTCACTGCTTGACACTGACACCACAAATGATAGAATGGATATTTGCCTCTTGGCCATGTCACAGCTTTACTACAATCTCAAATACAGTGCACCCTCCTGGAATAGGGGCTGGGCTAAGGTAATCCTATAAGATATTAGCACAAACTCACTAATATTCATAGGCTTGCCAGTTCTAAGCAAATAGTTTTCTACAAGAAAACAGCTGCTTGAGTACTGTACTAAAAGTTTTGTGGTTTGTAGAAGTATTAAGCTTAAATTTGCAACACAAGAGTACACTATAGTACAAATATATATGTAGGATTAGCAAGGATTGGTGCTAGCTGCAGCTGTCAAATGGCTAATGGGTGTGGCTTGTACTCAGGGGGGGGGGGGGGGGGGGGTTTCTGGGCAACACGAAAAAAACCCTAAATACGCCCCTGAATAGGCAGGGGTGTATGTGCAGCCACGCCAAAATTCTATCTGCATATGAAATGTGTCTTGGTTGTGATTTTTCTGATATATCCATGAACATCACACATACCTATACGTTTTTTTATAGATACATAAGTAACCTATTGGAATGAAGGAAACAAGTGTAGAACGAACATTTAGAGGACTCTTTACCTTTTAAGCATTGTGCTTATAAATCATATAGATGGTTTTCGGAGTGGGGCTATGGCAGGACAAGTGATTATAAATACAATGTTTAAAAACAAAAATACAGAGGGATACTATATGTATATAGCACTTCCCATGTTGTGTTTCAAGATGGCAGATGCCAAAGTGCACACACACACACACACATAGCTCCTGACTCAGCTAAAATCTAATTAGGCAGCTGCTTAGCATCCTCAATGGTGGCGTCAGACAACATAAAACTGCCTTGAATCCTTCACTAAGGTAACACTGGGGGTAGCCCCAAAATTGTTAAAAGCCATTGCATTTGTCTTCCAGAGTCTCTCTTTAATCTATCTATCTACTTTTTCATCCACACACAAAAACTTGCATACAGTAGAACTATTCACTACATTACTACCAGAAGACTACATAATTATATCACAGTAATCCTTCATTTAGTAAAAGTGAAACGATCACCAGCATGCACGCAGCTGAGCTGATATAGCAGTTCTACACATTTTGGTTGACTGAGCTTAGTATACAGCCCAGTCCTTCAACAAAACCAGGTGGACTACTTCTGATCCATGTATCTATGTGTGTACATGGGTAAACCTTGTTTCTTTTTTTGATAAATATATATATACATATTTACATTTATATATATGTGTGTGTGTGTTGTTGTCAAGGAACAGGGCAGAGCACTCTATATTGGATTACATATAAGATTATATAATAGTTTATATATTATAAATAGATTATACAGTATATATAATATTATACATTATATAATAGATCATAATAAATTATAGTGTAAATATATTATATATATATACATTATTTATATAAATAAATTATATAATAGATCATATATACACATATACATGTATAGTGTATATAAGTAGATTATAAATAGATTATATATATACATTATTTAAATAAATAATAGCAAATAGAAATAATAGCAAGTAGAGTATATATAAATAGATTAAATGCAAATTATTTATTATAGAATGTAGATCATATATATATATAAAAAGAGTGTATCTATATATATTTATATATTGGAAAGGAAACTCGACTCGACTAATTTGTGTTTGGACGACTAAAAATAATTTACACCAAATCTAGTTTTTTAAAGCAGTATAATATTATTTTGAAAGGTCTTCTAAATTAAGTTCTTGTTTTCCTTTTTTTTATCCTTTTTTTGATTCTGTATATAAACAGTTGAGCTGCCTCCATAAGAACTTTGCAACAGTTAACACACTATTCCTTAGCATGTTTATTAGCAGAGCAGCTCAGCCGGGCTTAGTGTTGCACCCACAAGTGTGTTGACAATCCTTGCCATGTTTATTAGCGGAGCAGCTCAGCCGGGCTCAGTGTTGCACCCACAAGTGTGTTGACAATCCTTGCCATGTTTATTAGCAGAGCAGCTCAGCCGGGCTCAGTGTTGCACCCACAAGTGTGTTGACAATCGTTGCCATGTTTATTAGCGGAGCAGCTCAGCCGGGCTCAGTGTTACACCTTAACTGTGTTAACGATTTTTTTTGAATTTTTTTGCGTGTTTCACTCACTGAATGGAGAAACAGATTAGTCTTTGCAATGCATTGGAATGTTTGTGGAGCCTTCTGCTAGTGAAGTTGTAATGGACGGACGTGTGGGGAAGAAGTAGATTGTGTTGAGCATTTTAATATTTTATTTGGTCAGCCATTTATTAGGATTTGAGATGTGCCGGAAGTGTTTATGGAGCTCAAAATGGCTGAAACATCCTTTTAGGATACCAAGAAGCTGCTAGAGTGAGTTTTAGTCGAGATGTGTCTTTGTCTATGTGTGAATGTATGTGTTTGTGTGTGTGTGTGTCGGTGTGTGTTTGTTTGTGTGTGAATGTGTGTGTACTGTATGTGGTGTGAGTGTGTGTATGAGTGCGTGCATGTGTGTGAGTGTGCATGCATGTGAGTGTGTGTGAGTGTGCATGCAATGTGTTTGTTTGTGTGTGCATGCGTGTGCGTGCATGTGTGTGCGTGCATGTTTTTTTTAATGTTGTTTTTCATTTAAAAGATGGGTCCAGCCAATGACAATTTTACTGCAGTGTGTGTGTGTGTGTGTGTGTGTTTGGCATAAGGCATTTTGAAATACTGTACAGCAATTTAGAGGGTTCACTGCACTGCCTCAGTACCATGCTGTGTGCCACTGCACTGCCTCAGTACCATGCTGTGGGCCACTGCACTGCCTCAGTACCATGCTGTGGGCCACTGCACTGCCTCAGTACCATGCTGTGGGCCACTCCAATGCCTCGGTACCATGCTGTGGGCCACTGCACTGCCTCAGTACCATGCTGTGGGCCACTGTACTGCCTCAGTACCATGCTGTGGGTCACTGCACTGCCTCAGTACCATGCTGTGGGCCACTCCAATGCCTCAGTACCATGCTGTGGGCCACTCCAATGCCTCAGTACCATGCTGTGGGCCACTGCACTGCCTCAGTACCATGCTGTGTGCCACTGCACTGCCTCAGTACCATGCTGTGGGCCACTGCAATGCCTCAGTACCATGCTGTGGGCCACTGCACTGCCTCAGTACCATGCTGTGGGCCACTGCACTGCCTCAGTACCATGCTGTGGGCCACTGCAATGCCTCAGTACCATGCTGTGGGCCACTGCAATGCCTCAGTACCATGCTGTTTGCCACTGCACTGCCTCAGTACCATGCTGTGGGCCACTGCACTGCCTCAGTACCATGCTGTGGGCCACTGCACTGCCTCAGTACCATGCTGTGGGTCACTGCACTGCCTCAGTACCATGCTGTGTGCCACTGCACTGCCTCAGTACCATGCTGTGGGCCACTGTACTGCCTCAGTAATGTTGTGGGCCAAATGAAGTGTTTCTAATCTTGGCTCAGAGTAAGGCAGTGTGGCATTGCACCTTGACCTTTGAGTCAATGCCTTTCAAATATGAGGCCATCTCACTGACATAGCAGGGTCACACAGAAGAAAACCTTTGTGTGTGTGTGTGTGTGTGTGTGTGTGTGTGTGTGTGTTTCATGTGTACTTAGGTAGGAAAGTAGAGTACCCACAGCCATTATAAACTTGACCAGAAGGAGCGGTGGAGGTAGGAGGAGCTTAGCATGGCGACTTGTAAGTGGCTGAATTTTCTGCGCTATTTACTTCCCATGATGTAATAATGATGTAATAATGATGTAATAATGTCTAAAAAAATTATTATATATATGAGGGGGGGGGAGGGGTGGGGGGCGGGGTTAAAATATTTTTTTCCATATGCTGAAAATTAAATAATGTTTGCATGTTTGTCTGGTTGCTAGCTCTGTGTTGCTAAGGGCTCTTGCCAGGTTGCTACTGCTGCACACTACATAGCTTTACCAAGGACTGCAGGTCTCCCTTAGGCCCAAGACCATAGAGGTTTGTTTTAGCTAGCCAGCACCTTGCTCAACCAAACTCTAGCACTGTAGGCAGGAAGTTTCTCAGCAGTCCTCCATGTTGTGCACTCCACTTCACAGACTCCAGCTAGAGCTTTGTATGTGCTTACTCACTTTATGGTTTCAGCAACTGCGAAATTCAAAGATAATTTTAACATACTTCATAAATTACAAACTTTCTTTAATCAGCTCTAATTGGTTTATTAAACTTATTTGATCGGATTAAAAGCTATGCTTGAACTGTAAGATCTTCTAGCAAGTAGGGTTAGATGCAGCCTCACTAGCAAGTAAGGTTAGATACAGCCTCACTAGCAAGTAGGGTTAGATGCATGGCAAGTAGGGTTAGATGCAGCCCCACTAGCAAGTAGGGTTAGATGCAGCCTCACTAGCAAGTAGGGTTAGATGCAGCCCCACTAGCAAGTAGGGTTAGATGCAGCCCCACTAGCAAGTAGGGTTAGATGTAGCCTCACTAGCAAGTAGGGTTAGATGCAGCCTCACTAGCAAGTAGGGTTAGATGTAGCCTCACTAGCAAGTAGGGTTAGATGCAGCCCCACTAGCAAGTAGGGTTAGATGTAGCCTCACTAGCAAGTAGGGTTAGATGTAGCCTCACTAGCAAGTAGGGTTAGATGTGGCCTCACTAGCAAGTAGGGTTAGATGTAGCCTCACTAGCAAGTAGGGTTAGATGTGGCCTCACTAGCAAATAGGGTTAGATGTAGCCTCACTAGCAAGTAGGGTTAGATGCAGCCCCACTAGCAAGTAGGGTTAGATGTAGCCTCACTAGCAAGTAGGGTTAGATGTGGCCTCACTAGCAAGTAGGGTTAGATGTGGCCTCACTAGCAAGTAGGGTTAGATGTAGCCTCACTAGCAAGTAGGGTTAGATGTAGCCTCACTAGCAAATAGGGTTAGATGTAGCCTCACTAGCAAGTAGGGTTAGATGTAGCCTCACTAGCAAGTAGGGTTAGATGTAGCCTCACTAGCAAGTAGGGTTAGATGTAGCCTCACTAGCAAGTAGGGTTAGATGTGGCCTCACTAGCAAGTAGGGTTAGATGTAGCCTCACTAGCAAGTAGGGTTAGATGTAGCCTCACTAGCAAGTAGGGTTAGATGTGGCCTCACTAGCAAGTAGGGTTAGATGTAGACTCACTAGCAAGTAGGGTTAGATGTGGCCTCACTAGCAAGTAGGGTTAGATGTGGCCTCACTAGCAAGTAGGGTTATATGTAGCCCCACTAGCAAGTAGGGTTAGATGTAGCCTCACTAGCAAGTAGGGTTAGATGTAGCCTCACTAGCAAGTAGGGTTAGATGTAGCCTCACTAGCAAGTAGGGTTAGATGCAGCCTCACTAGCAAGTAGGGTTAGATGTAGCCTCACTAACAAGTAGGGTTAGATGTAGCCTCACTAGCAAGTAGGGTTAGATGTGGCCTCACTAGCAAGTAGGGTTAGATTTGGCCTCACTAACAAGTAGGGTTAGATGCAGCCCCACTAGCAAGTAGGGTTAGATGTGGCCTCACTAGCAAGTAGGGTTAGATGTAGCCTCACTAGCAAGTAGGGTTAGATGCAGCCCCACTAGCAAGTAGGGTTAGATGTGGCCTCACTAGCAAGTAGGGTTAGATGTAGCCTCACTAGCAAGTAGGGTTAGATGTAGCCTCACTAGCAAGTAGGGTTAGATGTAGCCTCACTAGCAAGTAGGGTTAGATGCAGCCTTACTAGCAAGTAGGGTTAGATGTGGCCTCACTAGCAAGTAGGGTTAGATGTAGCCTCACTAGCAAGTAGGTTAGATGTGGCCTCACTAGCAAGTAGGGTTAGATGTGGCCTCACTAGCAAGTAGGGTTAGATGTGGCCTCACTAGCAAGTAGGGTTAGATGTGGCCTCACTAGCAAGTAAGGTTAGAAGCAGCCTCACTAGCAAGTAGGGTTAGATGTGGCCTCACTAGCAAGTAGGGTTAGATGTGGCCTCACTAGCAAGTAGGGTTAGATGTAGCCTCACTAGCAAGTAAGGTTAGATGTGGCCTCACTAGCAAGTAGGGTTAGATGTGGCCTCACTAGCAAGTAGGGTTAGATGCAGCCTTACTACAAGTAGGGTTAGATGTAGCCTCACTAGCAAGTAGGGTTAGAAGTGGCCTCACTAGCAAGTAGGGTTAGATGTAGCCTCACTAGCAAGTAGGGTTAGATGCAGCCTCACTAGCAAGTAGGGTTAGATGTGGCCTCACTAACAAGTAGGGTTAGATGCAGCCTTATTAGCAGACGGCTTGTGTAGAGTTCCCCGTCAGTCAAATCACGTTCTTGTAACCAGGATCTTGTAGTGGTTATATCCACTGTCATCGGTGATGTCACATTCACATATAAACAGCTATCGACCCTAAAGAAAATGAAGAGATTGTGCTCAGTGGGTTTTTTCATTGAAGTGGGTGTGGTTGACCTCATGGCCACAGACTGGGGGAGTCTGCTAGCAGAGGTGTGGTTGACCTCATGGCCACAGACTTCAAAATAGCATGGCTGCAATCTGTGCAGAGTGAATGCTGATGTGTGCTGTGGTGTGTGTGGATACATACATGCACCTGTCCTGCATGTTGTGCATGTAGGTGTGTGTGAGGGGTTCGCCCGATCCAATGCGAGGCTTTTGGTGGTGACAGCTTTTAGCAGTACTGTTTTAAGTGATGTGGTCATCATAAGCTGTGCATTTATTTATAAGCTATTTTCATTGAAGCTATTTCCAATGAAGTATGTTTGTTTCCCATATAGTGCACGAGTTCTCAAATTCTCAATTTTTTCCTTTACTTAAATTCCCCCCTAATTATTATTGTTAATATTATTAACATCATCATCACATCATTCTCATATTGCTATTATTATTATTATTATTATTATTATTATTATTATTATTATTATTATTATTATTATTATTATTATTATTATTATTATTATTATTATTATTATTATTATTATTATTATTATTATTATTATTATTATTATTATTATTATTATTATTATTATTAATAATAATAATATTATTATTATTATTATTATATTATTATTATTATTATTATTATTATTATTATTATTATTATTATTATTATTATTATTATTATTATTATTATTATTATTATCATTATTATTAGCTTTCCCAGGCTATGAGTATGATGAGAAAAGGAAGTGCTATTTTCGCGTGCCTCCAAAACATTTAGGAAGTCATCATAATCATGGCGACAAGGATTCATGCGGCTCAACTGGTCCAACGGAACCCAAGGTTACAACATGCAGTGGATACTCCCTGTACCGCCTCACACAGTCAAGAAAGCTTGAGATGAGGGAGAGTACAGACTCCTTGAGGTGAGACAGTGGCACACTTGGTCAACAGAGTACATCTGTCACCATGCCAGGCATAGTTCATCTTTAAAAGGGGGACCAAACCATTTTAGTATAGTAAAATGTTAAAAATACTTGTGGTTACCACTTTATAACTCCCATAGATTCTGCAAACTTCATGGTATGGACTTGATATATAGCTTAAAAGATAGGTCTCTCCGTGGGGTCTCTTTTGATATTAAAACATTTTTCATAGCTAAAACTATGCCCAAGTTACTAGCTAAAGTGGGGGTACCTCAAAACCTGAGCGCCTGATTTTGCCACATAAATATATCGAGATTGCCAAGTTCTCGAGAGCTGAAATTAGCTAGGGGAAGCCCTACTCTAATTAACTTAAGTACGTGGTCAAGCATCCGGTTGGAAAATGAATTTCGTTAAATTTCCCCAGCCACACACTTAAGTTTTAGCACCTAATGACGAGAAACTTAGGGTTTTCCAAATGCTAACCACAAGTTTTTTTAACACTTTACTACTAAAATGGTTTCGGCCCCCCTTATTATATTAGCAGAAGGTGTCTGCTAATACAGTCACGAACAATGTGCATGGACGTACCAACTCTGTGGCTCATCCTTAATCATGCATGACCTATGGTATGTTATCTTGACAAGTCGGGGAACATTCAAGGATGCTCAAGTAACTGGGTCTACCCACGGACCATCCTGGATGACCAAGTTACTAAGGCTACCAGTGGAACCTTCCCAGGATGGCCACACACACCCCATACCCCCTCTGTCAAAGTAACCGAGGACGACCAAGTTCTAGGGATATCCATGCTGCATTTGTCTCAACATCCTCTCTGTCTGAAGCCACAGGTGGTCCCTGGATACCCCTAGTAACTAGTACCTTGGTCACCCAGAGATACATAGAGGAGTGGGGTGATAATAGATATAACTCGGAAGACGAGCCACATACTGGTCCACCTTGTCTTCAATGTGATGTGGGTGAGGTACAGATGGGCGTGTGCCACCCTGTCTTCAATGTGATGTGGGTGAGGTACAGATGGGAGTGTGGTCCACCCTGTCTTCAATGTGATGTGGGTGAGGTACAGATGAGAGTGTGGTCCACCCTGTCTTCAATGTGATGTGTGTGAGGTACAGATGGGAGTGTGGTCCACCCTGTCTTCAATGTGATGTGCGTGAGGTACAGATGAGAGTGTGGTCCACCCTGTCTTCAATGTGATGTGGGTGAGGTACAGATGAGAGTGTGGTCCACCCTGTCTTCAATGTGATGTGCGTGAGGTACAGATGGGAGTGTGGTCCACCCTGTCTTCAATGTGATGTGCGTGAGGTACAGATGAGAGTGTGGTCCACCCTGTCTTCAATGTGATGTGGGTGAGGTACAGATGGGAGTGTGGTCCACCCTGTCTTCAATGTGATGTGCGTGAGGTACAGATGAGAGTGTGGTCCACCCTGTCTTCAATGTGATGTGGGTGAGGTACAGATGGGAGTGTGGTCCACCCTGTCTTCAATGTGATGTGCGTGAGGTACAGATGAGAGTGGTCCACCCTGTCTTCAATGTGATGTGGGTGAGGTACAGATGAGAGTGTGGTCCACCCTGTCTTCAATGTGATGTGGGTGAGGTACAGATCGGAGTGTGGTCCACCCTGTCTTCAATGTGATGTGCGTGAGGTACAGATGAGAGTATGGTCCACCCTGTCTTCAATGTGATGTGGGTGAGGTACAGATGAGAGTGTGGTCCACCCTGTCTTCAATGTGATGTGGGTGAGGTACAGATGAGAGTGTGGTCCACCCTGTCTTCAATGTGATGTGGGTGAGGTACAGATTGGAGTGTGGTCCACCCTGTCTTCAATGTGATGTGGGTGAGGTACAGATGGGAGTATACTTGAGTTGTGTGTTTCTAATGACATCTCCCTTGAGTGTGTTGTCGCATGATACCAACACAGCTGGTTGTTAAAAATGTCAATTCTAGCACCCGTCAGCATGGAAGCTGCCTAACAAGTCCTCCTGTGTGGGGGAAACTCATTTCTTATAAGTACGGATCACCGAGTGCATGTTCCGGGCTAACTAGAGAGAGAAATGGTGAACAGTTCCAATGTTGCAGAGCATAGCCTGGAGTGTCATGGTGGGAATCACATGCTCTGGTCTCCATAAATGGAAGCAACACTGGTTTCCCAGTAGCAGGACACATAGCGCCATTAATGCTTAACAAATAAGAGGCTAGAGAACCAACAGTGAAGTAGGTGCCTAACAAAAAAACAGTTTCTTAATGCAGATCTTAACAACCAGCCTTTACAGTGCAGTGGTATTCATGACTTAATGAGGAAATGTCGGTCATGTTTGCGGCTCTACGTAGGTGTGACAGTTTGTAAGGAACTGCTACAACTCCACAAGACCAAATATGTCCGTACAGTAGATCTGAATGTGCAGTACTGTTGTGCAGTATGCAGTGAGCGCCGTCCATGTAGATAACATCCACTATGCTATTCTCAGTGGTCTAGGATCGGGCAGGGTACATGGAGCAAGCACCCACTATGTGGATTTTGTCGAAATCGTCGCGAGGCTGACAAGAAGGATAGCCACATTAGGAGCTGACGTCCATCACTTGGACGTTTTAGAGAACTCGAGGATCGAGATTAACAATAGCTTGAGCGGGTTTGGACATTAAAGCAACCACCAAACCTACGAACTCTGCACACCAGCCCTCGTCTAGAGCTAGCTCTAACTTGCTAACTTCATTGCAAGTGAATATGTGGGTGTGAATACTGTGGGCGTGTATCACTTAGAATGACTGTGTCAGTTTGATGATGCAAGCACCCACTGCACGTAGCAAGTGCCCACCCACCTGGCTTTAGAGGTCAAAGGTTGAACACCCATTAGCACTAGGCAGATACTGCTCCAGCGATGTTGGCTTATTAGTGTGTGGGCAGTGGCTAGGGGAGTGGGTGTGGGATAAGGAGGATACTATTTCTCAGCCTACGGCTAACTTTGCGGTTTCCATGTGATTTTAGGCTCTTGAAGGAGTGTCTGGTCCCCAGGAAGACGGGGGCAGAATTGAAGCTGGCATGTCCCAATACTAATATTCATTTTGAGGATATATTGGTGAGAATTAATTAGGTACTAATTTAGCATAGGATATATTGCTAAGTGTTTGATTAAAGGGGAGGGCATCACTGATTGTTTTTTTTTAATGGTGGCGGAGAGAACTCTGCGCTTCAAAGTAATAGAAAGGTGACTGCGGGTCCTCCTACAGGCAGTATATGCTATATATATGTATATATACACCGTATTTCCTCGATTGCCACTACTCTTGATTAGACTGCAGACCAACCGGAAGTATGATGGCCCCAGAGAAAATGCTCGGTCTGGCATGGGTGGAGAAAGCTTGGCAATCTGTTGCCACTGAAGTGATGATGATGTTGTTTTAACAATGCAGCATTTCAATCGAGACATATGAGTGGCATGATTATAGCAGTCACGTTTAAAGCCCGGGCAAGTAGCAGAAAGTGCTGCAGGAAATATTGTCAGCAAAACGGCCACACTCCAGATGGGATATTCAGATGATAACTATTCCCTCACAAGCAACTAAGCCGACTAAGAAGTGGACGGTAGCTGTAGTGCGTGGACATGCACATGTCTGTTGGTCGTGTTCAAATAATAGAGCACATCTTTGATAGCGCACGCTAAGGCAGCTCGTGAAATAATCGAGGAAATACGATTATATTACTCTCTAATTTTATCTGAATTTGGTTCTGCAACTTTGTGAACAGCTAGTGAATTGACCACAAAGCTGAGCTAGAGCATCTCATAGAGGCCGCTACATAGCTACAGTATAGTAGCATAGTTACAATGACTTGCTCAATAATCAACTTAAATTTGCTCTTTGATGTTTTGGCTAGATGCTCTAGCCTTCATCATTATTCCTGGTGAAGGCTAGATGCTCTAGCATTCATCATTATTCCTGGTGAAGGCTAGATGCTCTAGCCTTCATCATTATTCCTGGTGAAGGCTAGATGTTCTAGCCTTCATCATTATTCCTGGTGACGGCTAGATGCTCTAGCCTTCATCATCTGAGAAAACAGCCCACTAGGAGCAGAGTATTGAATTGTGCTATAGCTAAAACCATGCAATTATGAATAATATGACAATTTTTTTATATTACCTTACCTTGCCACTGTTGCCAGTATAATTGGTCTTTCATCTACCTCTGTGTCAAATTTGACTGCTAGCATTCATCATTATTCCTGGTGAAGGCTAGATGGTGTAGCCTTCATCATTATTCCTGGTCAAGGCTAGATGCTCTAGCCTTCATCATTATTCCTGTCATCATTATTCCTGGAGCCTCTACCTGAAACATCAAAGAGAAAAATTTAAGGTAGATTATCGAGGAAGTCATTTTAACTACACTACATACGTCAATGAGTTTTGGATAATAGAGAAGTTGTGTGCACACAGCGCAGAATCATGCGTGCACTACTCACTGGATGCTGGCATGTCTGGGCAGGTGTGTTTGTTGTGGCAATATCAGGTGCTACACACCCTGTCAGCAGTGTCTAGCACCATGTTCTTAGCTAGCTCTTGCCGTCTTATAGCAAACAGGTAATTACCCTTGGCTGCCTGTGATTTTGAAGGCAGACATAAGAAGGTCCAGTGTCTAGCACCATGTTCTTAGCTAGCTCTTGCCGTCTTATAGCAAACAGATAATTACCCTTGGCTGCGTGTGATTTTGAAGGCAGACATAAGAAGGTTAAAAATAAAAATAAAATTTCCCTGGGGGAAGTATCTGCTGCAGAATATTTCAGCACGTTTTGGGGGGGGGGGGGGGATCTTAATCCTCCCACCCTTCCTCTTGAATCATTTCGTAGAATTTTGGTTTACCTGATTTTAGAAAGGCTTCTTTTCTTGCTCATTTGCTTGTTGCCATGTTCTTGCTGGTTCATGAAGAAAGGCTTGGTTGGTGTGGACTTGGCAGCATCTTACTCATGTACAATGAGATCTTCAGTTTCTCCAATTCACTGAGCCTCTCCAATGCTACTATGGCAACAGTTTTCATCTCCTTTTGATCTGCTGTTCCTTCTCCCTCTCTCTCTTCTCTTCTGTAGTGTTTCCTTCATCCTGTTGCTGGTGAGCAGTTAGCAGTGCAGGTGACAGGATAAGGCAGAAATGGCACTGCACACGAGCATATCTCTGGTGGTTGGTGCATTTTCTCAAGTGCCACCACTCTTATTTTAGCATACGGCAGACAAGTACATGTAGATGCTCATATAATCATATTGCATGGAAGGGTTCATGTGGACTGAATGTAATATCTTTTTTGTTTTCCAGAAAGTGAATTCTCATCTCCTTTTTTTCTTCTTTTTCTAGTTGGATGAATCTGGTGAGGGTCTTGCAACTAAATACCTTCACAATGGCAACCGATTTTGCGAACTATCCAGCATCAAGAAGACTAAGTCTGGCATGAGCTGTGAGCTCTTTATGAAACTGAAACTTACTACTGTTGCCCAGGTATCTCTACATGTGCTGTAAGAGAAGCATGCTCTCTAGTGTGTGTCCAGCTATCATGGCAGGGTCCTTATGGTGTGCATGATTCTATTCCTTCACCCATCATCATTATACTGTACTTGTATATGGCAGAATCAGGTTATTGCTGTAGTTCTCTTTCCAAGTATAATCTTTTCAAAACTGTTGATATCATTAGAAAGCAACTATAGCAAGCTAGTTTGGTATGAGAATCAGCTCCATGGAGACTACCAAACAGAAGCTTTGCATTGCCATGTTGGATGTCCTTAGGTTAAACCTTGGAGGTAAGGAAACCATCGGGGACACCTCTTTTGTCAGGTGTGAAGGGATTCCAGAAGCGAAGGTGCCAGTGCAGCTTTCCTCTGCAGAAGAGCTTCCAGAAACAACAGTGAAGGTGTGGAAGATGTAATTGCCGTCATAAGCCATTATTAGTAATAATGAGAAAGGAAAATAAACAAGAAAGAAACGGTCTCTTCCTCCTCCCAAACCAGAAGAAACTTTTCCAAAATGATTCAGCTGTCTAATCTACCGGAGCTATGCAGGTCAAGGGTCAAGGATATTATGTTCATCTTGTACCTGTTTATTTTCATAGTGAATGATGACCTTGTTGACATGTACACTGTGTGGTTGTCAATGTTGATACCACCATGTGCTGGCAGGCACAGACAATTTGCTGCACAGACAGTGTGCTGCACAGACAATGTGACAATGTGCTGCTGCACAGACAATGTGCTGCACAGACGATGTGACAATATGCTGCACAGGCGATGTGCTGCACGGAGAGTGTGCTGCAAGAGAGTGTGCTGCAAGAGAGTGTGCTGCACGGAGAGTATGTTGCAGAGGGTGTGCTGCAGAGAGTATGTTGCAGTTTTGGAGTATGGTTGTTTTTCCTTTATTGCTCCTCCTTCTGTCTGGTTGAGGTGGGTGGGTGGAAATTGTCGTAGTGCAGGTTGAAGGGTTCATGTATCCACTTTAATACCCACCTCACTTGCAGGCATGTCGTTAGGAGCAACAGACCAACTCTATTGGATTGACTTGTCAGAGGGAAGGACACAAGACTATAGCCAGCAGCCAGTTGGACAACCCTTTACCTTTTGAAATCGTGCATGTAAATGTTACACTACTGTTAAAAATCTGTACAAGTGGCCGGCGCATGGTTGTAAATGGTAAAGGGTCATCAACTGGTTGTAGTCTACATGGCTGCAGTCTTGTTGACTCTCTGTATGGCAAGTCTTGTTGCAAGTCATTCTGTTAGTATAAGAATTTCAACCTACATCTAATCTCAATCAGTATGTGCTTTGATTTGTGTGTGTGTTGGGATGGGGGGGGGGGGGGGGGTGAATAAAGTTTTCTATTCATCTTTGGACTTCCCACCCATTCACTCCCTCTCTCACCTCTGGCTTTCCACTTTCATGGAACTAGTTTTTTTTGTCATACCTGATGTATATTAGCACACACGAGAAGATTTTGCTAGTGGCATGCTGAGGAGTATTGCTAGTTGCTTAAGTAGGATTTTGTAACACACATGTTCGTGACAAAATCCTACAAATTAGTTCTGCAGATCTGCTCTGCTGTATTTAGAGGACTGAATGACTCTTTTAGCTAAGTGTGATGCAGTGCAATTCCATGAAGACCTCTAAGGTGATTTATTATTTATTATCAGGGAGTGCAGGTAGTACTCTCTATATTATTACTAGTAGTATGTGACAAGTTCATATGTGAGAAATGTGTGGAGGCACATCTGAGGATGACAGCTCTATTTGATGGTCATGAAGTTATCTCGTTGGATGAGGTGAAGAAGGAGAGAGCTAAAGATGTCCTCCCCAAAGATAATGACAGGGAGTGCAGGCAGCACTCTATATTATTACTAGTAGTAATGAGGTGAGAGCCTGCTCAGAATATTCTCGTCACCAAGACCATTTCCAAGTTTTACAAACCAGTTTTATTAATTCTGTTTTATTAATTAGGGCAGTATCACAGCCAGAGCAGTATCACAGCTATGTCAGAATGAACCCCCAGCATCATTGGCCAGCAGCCATTAACCATGCCACCCATTCCCACTTGCCTGTGCAGCCATGGTTTGCTTTCTTCTAGCTTCAAATCTGCTGCCATTTTCTCGATCTTTCTCTTCACCACGACAACCATTCCGGTTTGCTTTATGTAAGGCAGGTTCCCCCCCCCCGTCTTATTTGAACCCGCATGGTGAATACATACATAGACAGTAGACAGGTACATGGCATACACTCCAAGCTTGGCAATACCAACTTTTCCATCAACTTCACTCACCAAATCATTGTAATTGCTTATACACTTGCAGACTAGCATATTACTGTGATCGAGGTTACAAGGAGAGATTTCATGATTCTCTTCGTCTGGACAAACGATCGACAGACGACTTGAATCTTCCTGATAGTCCTGCATGCTGGTCTTAAAGCTTGATTGATGCCACTCAACAAGACTACAAGTTGCCTCAGTGGAGCCATATTTCCATACAGAAGCACAGCTTGCAGTAGATAAAGGAATGCTAAATGACTTTGCAGTTCTTGTTGCAGTCATGAGTGACATCAATTTTCTTGCTCTTCGTTTTCTTTGCAGCAGCGTAGACAAGAGTGTAATGGTCGTGCCCGAGGGTACATACTGGGATGCCTGCAGAAGGCAGCCGAGGCTGTGATTGTAATTATTATGCTTTAATTTCTTAGGTGGTTTTAACTATGGAATGCATTGTAGCAGGCAAACCAAATAAGTATGACATCACATTCTACATGAATAGATCACCACCTGTTCAATACAATGTCCGTTGTATTCATGACTGACTAATGTGATCTCTGTGGTTGAAGCACTCTCTACCTCTCTCTGGTCTTCTGTGTGAAATAGTTCCAAGATACATTCTTCTTTACCTCCATTTCTTCAATAAGTCCTTATCCCCACCCCCCCCAAAAAGAAAAAAGTGGTCTCCTTCAGTGTGGCATTTTTGTATTTGCTGCAGGGTTACCATTCCATGGATTATGCTACTGATGAACTGATCCATTTTTCGTATCCTAATAATGAATTAAATTAGGATATAAGTGAGCATGTGAGTACTCTCTTTCTTGGGGTTGTCTGCATTTCAAAATGTTGGACCAAACAATCTCTTCCTCCCCAAACAAAAAGCAAAGTATATAACTTCTTAAAACGTCAACAGATATTTTTAAAGCATTTTTTGTTTCTTAAAAAATAATAATTTTATTTAAAGATCTTTTTGGTAAGCTAATGGGAATATATCATATATAAGGTGTATTTTTTTTCATTGGAACAGGTATCTTCGTTACATCCTTGTATTTACCAGTACACTACAATCAGATAAAACAATCTTCTTTGCACAACAAACACGCGACAATTCAAAGCTCAAGGACACCACCACCATTACCAAGTCAGCATCTTCGATTAAATTTGAACCCAAACATGACGAGTGGTCAAGGTCGTATTATGCTATTGGATTACCCAAAGGAGTGGCACAGATCTACAACAGTCATCACAGAAGAACATTCACCTCCTCTGCCATCAACAGCGACATTCTTTCCCTGGCTTTTTCATTGCAGGTAGCTATGCATGCAGCACACATGTGGTGGGTATGTGTAGCTGTGCATGCAGCACACATGTGGTGGGTATGTGTAGCTGTGCATGCAGCACATACATGTGGTGGGTATGTGTAGCTATGCATGCAGCACACATGTGGTGGGTATGTGTAGCTATGCATGCAGCACACACATGTGGTGCACACACATGTGGTGGGTATGTGTAGCTATGCATGCAGCACACATGTGGTGGTTATGTGTAGCTATGCATGCAGCACACACATGTGGTGCACACACATGTGGTGGGTATGTGTAGCTGTGCATGCAGCGCACACATGTGGTGGGTATGTGTAGCTGTGCATGCAGCACACACATGTGGTGGGTACGTGTAGCTATGCATGCAGCACACATGTGGTGGGTATGTGTAGCTATGCATGCAGCACACCCATGTGGTGGGTATGTATAGCCGTGCATGCAGATGCAGCACACACATGTGGCGGGTACGTGTAGCTATGCATGCAGCACACACATGTGGAGGGTATGTATAGCCGTGCATGCAGCACACATGTGGTGGGTATGTGTAGCTATGCATGCAGCACACACATGTGGTGGGTACGTGTAGCTGTGCATGCAGCACACACATGTGGTGGATATGTATAGTCGTGCATGCAGCATACACATGTGGTGGGTATGTGTAGCTATGCATGCAGCACACACATGTGGTGGGTACGTGTAGCTATGCATGCAGCACACACATGTGGTGGGTATGTGTAGCTGTGCATGCAGCACACACATGTGCACACACATGTGGTGGGTACGTGTAGCTATGCATGCAGCACACACATGTGGTGGGTATGTGTAGCTGTGCATGCAGCGCACACATGTGCACACACATGTGGTGGGTATGTGTAGCTATGCATGCAGCACACACATGTGGTGGGTATGTGTAGCTGTGCATGCAGCACACATGTGGTGGGTATGTATAGCCGTGCATGCAGCACACACATATGTGGTGGGTATTTGTAGCTGTGCGCATGCAGCGCACACATGTGGTGGGTATGTGTAGCTATGCATGCAGCACACATGTGGTGGGTATGTGTAGCTATGCATGCAGCACACACATGTGGTGGGTATGTATAGCCATGCATGCAGCACACACATGTGGTGGGTATGTATCACTATTGCCATTGTTTTTCAGGATCCTGTATTGTTCGCTGGTTACAGAAATGGAACTTGTCATGTTTGGGATACAAGGACTAGATCTCCACCAGCAATGACGCTCACAGAAGAGTCCAAGAGTGGCACCACCATTTCTTCCAGCATTATTGCCCTTCATCCTTCTCTGGACTCAAATTCCATAATACTAAACTCCCTGAACTCCAATGTATGGCTGTGTATATGTGATGTGTATACATATGCGTGTGTGTGTGTATATATGTATCTGTATATAATATTTGCAGCTTTCTGTATGGGATGTTCGAATGCAAAGACGAGTGCTTCAGTTTTATGGACATGTCAATGAGTATAGAACTTCTAAGAGTCTGGTGGATAAAATGGAGTCCTTTATTGTTGCAGGTATGTATGCAAAGAGCAGCAGATCAAGCTAGGAAGTCTAAACTCTCTGCCTGATTATAACCCTGCTATATTCCATGCTGTGTTTAATGTGTCTAGTTGGAAGTGATGGGGACATTCGGCATTGGTCTATCCGCACTGGAGATCTGCTGTGTTGCTTGAACACTGGTACCAGTGAAGTGCCACACATTGCCTATGCAGATTCCCTGGGAGGCGCACTGGGAAGGCCTTCTCTTCTAGTAACTAGCAATAGGTCAATATCAGTGTACCAGAATGCTGCATGACATCTAGATGAAGTCAGCCAATTAAAGCGCTGTTTGATATGCTACACTATTATTTATGTAATGACAGTCAATAATTGGTGTTCTGAAATAATGCCAAGAGGGATGCATGCAGCAGGTAATTGTGGGCACACTTGTTGGTGTGGAAGTAACCGTCTAGCTTTGACACCAAAGTCACACCGTGGGAGCTATGGGAAAACAAGGATAAATAGATGACGGAGGTTCCCCAAGTATTTCCTAGGAGAGGGCAGGGCATCTCAGGGATGACCTTGCATCAGATCTTGGGGTCCCCCAAGTACCTGCCAAGAGAAGGCAGGACATCTCGGAGATGACCTCGCATCAGTTCGCTCACTGCTGCTAATCCCCCACGACTACTGTGTAAGGTCTAAGTGCACCCATATCCAATGCTCCATAATCTTCCTGTGCAAGTGAGATGTCTCTGGGTCCTTGAAAAAGATATTATATATGTTAGTAAAAAAGCTTGGACACCAAAGCCACACCAGAAGCAAAGTAAGTATGAGATATGACAGAGACCCCCAAAGTATATTCCTCCCATGAGAGGTAGGAACTGATATATCTCAGGGGGTGGATATATATTGGTTAGGGGCACTAATTATATAAGGGGCCTATATACCTGATTATTTTTCGAGGCCTTAGCCATACAATATTACAGTAACTCGGGACTGCCAAAACTCAACACTCTTGTGAGCTATCTAACTCCACTTCACTTCCATGGGTGCAAACCTCAACACCCTTGCAAGCCATCTAACTCAACTTTACTTCCATGGGTGCAAGCCATCTAACTCAACTTGACTTCCATGGGTGCAAACCTCAACACCCTTGCAAGCCATCTAACTCAACTTGACTTCCATGGGTGCAAACCTCAACACCCTTGCAAGCCATCTAACTCAACTTGGGTGCAAACCTCAACACCCTTGCGAGACATCTTATTCCCACCACTTTCTTGGGTACATGCGTACACATTCCATAAACCCAATTGCCTCAACCTATGAAAGGAGGCTATCCATCACATGCATACATACATACAGGCAAAATAGTTGCTAAACATCGTAATGTCTGACTGATCATGCCAGCTGTGCATGAGCCCATGTGTTCTATGTAATTTCCTGAATGAAATTGGTCACAAGCAGCTGAGGCTTGATTGCCATAAGCTTCTTGTGCATAATGTAAGCTCTCTATTTCATGGGACTATTCTTTATGAATCACATTGCCACATTTTATTAATATAGCGACGAGACACAGTGGAATAGCCTCCTTATTGAGAATTGTTGACTCGGTGCCAATAACGACTGCACAATTCCTGCAGGTACCTTAACAAGTTAGTACCTTCCATTCACAGTTCTCTGGGCTAACAATGGATAGGCAGGATGGATCGAGAGCTCTCAGTGGAATCAGGCTATATACAGTAGTAGGAAATCTCCACAAAGATGGTTGGAGTCCAACTTGTCCGTGGGTACAATAGACAGTGGGGTTCAATTAAATTTGAAGTGACAAGTTAACTAATTAATTCAAATAAATTTGAAATGAGTTTAACTCAACAATTCAACTAAAATTGACATGACAAGTCAACTAATTTTGAATTAAATAAAGAGACCATAAGATTGGCTTTTTTAAAGGCAAGTCTGTTCATTTCATTTTCATGTTCGTTTTTCCCACTTCCTTGGAAGTGGTGTTTGAAAACTCTATTTGAGGCCTTTGAAAACTCTATTTGAGGACTTTTTCAGTTTCTCCGGACCTTATGTTCGGGTTTTGTGGCCACTGGTTTGACACACACTAACACACACCCACATTGGTACTGCTATTTACTTGTTAGCATTATTAATACTATTAAATTCCATGTCAAGAAGAATGCAAACAAAAGTGTACCAGGCTCAGTTGTAGAAATTCTGTTGTCATGTCAGATCCCCTCACAGAAGAGGCTGCAGCATTGAATAAGCGGGCCATTCTTGGGGTTAGGATGACTGGCAGAGGTAGAGCTACTCTTGCCACCTCCCCTTTCACAAAAAGGAATTGGGTGAAGCACAATAAAGAGTTTGGGGCTGTGTGTACCAAGGTTGCTTCTGCTAGCTGTCTTGAAACATCTAAACACCTGCATGAGTTGCAAGGTGTTTCCCCAGATGAAGTTATAGAGTGTAGGGTTACTGTAGATGGAACATGGTCGAAGCGTGGGTTTATCGCTATGTTTGGTGCTGTGCTGGTTATCTCTTGGGAATATGCACAAATCTTGGACTACGAAGTCCTGTCCAAGCACTGTATGGCTTGTTCTCGATGGAAGGAAAACGACAAGGAGTCGCAGGAGTACATAGATTGGTGGCAGGAGCATAAGGACTCCTGTGACATCAACTACTCTGGTTCTTCCCCAGCCATGGAGGTTGAGGGTGTGAAGAGAATCTGGCTGCGCTCAGAAGTTGAAGCTGATGTATACTTCATTCATCAGTGATGGTGACTCCAAGGGCTTCGGCAAGCTGAAAGTGCTCAAGCCATACAGTGACAAAACCATCGTGAAGCACGAGTGCATTGGACATGTGAGTAAGAGGTTAGGCACCAAGTTGAGGAAGCTTGTCCAGTCGAAAAAGACATATATACCTGATGGGAAACCAGCTAAATTTGGAAGACGCTTCATCGGCAAGACAATGGATGCACTTGGTGTCTACTATGGCGGTGCCATCCGTGACAACGGAGAAAGCAATTTGGGCTGTCTTCCACCACTCTGCTTCAACAGATGAGGATCCTCAGCATCAGTTCTGTCCTGTTGGTGAGGAAAGCTGGTGCAAGTACCAGCGTGCCATTGTTCTGTCCCAAGAGATCCCATCAGCTATATAACAACAGAATCCCACCTGACCTAGTGCAGTTTATTAGGCCAGTTTTTGAGGAGTTGACAGATAGGGAACTTTTAGATAGGTGCATTCTAGGTGCAACACAGAATCAAAATGAAAGTTGCAACAACCTGATCTGGGAAAGGTGTTCCAAGACCGACTTTTGCTCTGTAGTTACAGTGCATCTTGCAGTAGACATGGCTGCCATGGTGTTCAACAATGGCATGATGAACATTCGAACCCTTATCCGTCACCTGGCATTTTTTACAGGCTCTACAATTATTCAAAATTCAATGTCCTAATGTATTCAATTTGCTACAGACATTTGTTTTTCATACATACATGCCCTAGTGTGGAGTTTGGGGTGAACATAGACCTGAAATGCAATGCCCGACTTTAACCTTCATTTTCTCAAAAGGGAACTGAATGGACCTGAAGAAGAAAAATTCTCAGTCAATTTTTTTAATCTGTAGGGCATATCATTTTGAAGCTCATTGAAGGCTCTGTGATCTCATAGAGTCAGAATTTTGTTTTGTGCCTCTACTCTGGGCAATCATCCAGTGTGTACATAGTGAACTCTTTTTACTGCCATTACTGCTCTATATTATGGGCATAGTACACATAATCTGTCACTATGAAAAGATGCCAATAGACACCACTACACCACAAAAGGTTTAATGGGCACTTAGCAGTAATCACAACTGAGATATTTTTTTTTATCCCAAAAAGGGCATCATCCCCATCTGGAATCTGAATGCAAGGGGGGTATACATAAACTAAATATACCATTAGATAGCATATTCCAAGAGCTACATTTTGGCATCTTTATAGGAGCTAGCATTCTGGACTTATGAGCTCGGGAGTAATTCTTGTCCCTGCCAGGGGAAGCACCCCCTTAATGGACCTCAAAAACCAGTTTAAATAAATAAAATAACTGTGACTAACTAACTAAACCAGTTGAATTAAATATACCCAAATGACAGTCTAACCAATTCAACTTTGAATTAATTGAACCCCACTGACAACAGAGGTTATCTCTGTGAGTGTACTAGTAGGCTCACACTTGGTCTAGGAGCCTGACTGGATCTAAACCAGTAATGGTGCCACCAGCAGATTGACCAGAAGCTTTGGATCGACCTCATCTAGCACCACGCCTAGGACGAGTCTGAAGGGGTACTTGCATCACTGACTCATCAGAGTCAGAAGAAGGAGAGATGTTTGAAGGACCTAAATATAACAGAATAAATCTGTTCTGCCCTCCCATAGCAGGTGCTTGTGGGACCTCAAGGTCTGATGGAAAGATGTCATCACAGAGATATCCTGCCCTCTCATGGTAGGTGCTTAGTATCTTTTAGAGGACCCAAAGACACCTCACTTGCATGGGAAGAAGAATTATGGAGCCGTGGACATGCTAGTTTGACCTTCAGGTAATCCCAACAGTAGTGGTCGCAGCAGTAAAAGAGTAATGATATCACATTCACATAATTGGTGCATGAACTTGAAGAAACTGAGTTGGTGCAAGAAGGATGAACTGCCATGTTTACATGAGTCTCTATCCATTGGTTCTGGAGAATAGCAGCACAAGCCAAGTCCTTCCTTATGGCATGGCATTACATCATTATAATGACATCATCAGATTGTACTAGTACGGGATTAGAACTTCACCTAGGGTTAGGCCAAGGACGGTGCTAGGATTATGGCCATGGTGAGGGTTATGGGGTTAGGGTTAGGGCCAGGGCAGAAATCCCAGTTGACTTCTAACCAGATACTTCTATAATTAACTCAGATGGCCGACTATAGAACTGGTTGTGTAGTACTGTACTGTAGATTCAGAGCCCTCCCAACTGTTAAACAAATGCTATATATAATATATATAATATTATATATATATATACATATATATATATTGATATATTCATGTTGATATAAGAAGAGCCCAATATCTGTGAGTGTAGCACTATCCTTGTTCCAGTGCATGGGCAGATGAGAGTGCTGTGTGACCTTGTTGGGGCTGGCAGTGGTGATATGAAAGCTTCTGCTTCTGCTTACAACACTAAACTGATTGGGATAAATGGATGAGAGATTTCTAGAAGGGAGTTCCCTAATAACAACAACAGAGGCAATAATAACAACAAAATCAACAACAGCAAAAGCAGCAACAACAACAACAATAAAATATAATAATAATTAGAGATTGCAAACCTCTGCCACTCCCAACAATTTTTCTTTTATAAAACTAGTAAGTAAAAAGGAAGTGGCTTCAAGGGGGAGGGGGAGGGGCAACCTCACCGGAAAATTGCTTGCATTATGCATACTCTAACGTAGCTAATTGGTAATGTCGCTATGTTACATAATTGGTGAGCTATCGTTGCTAATGCAAAAAACAGCACAACCAAAATTTAATGCCGAGTCATTTCTGGTGATTTATAGCAACATCTAAGACAAAGATCTCCACTGAAATATAATGCACTGGTTCTCCACCCATGCCTGACCAAGATCACCACTGAAATATAATGCACTGGTTCTCCACCCATGCCTGACCAAGATCACCACTGAAATATAATGCAGGAGTCCTCCACCCATGCCTGACCAAGATCACCACTGAAATATAATGCACTGGTTCTCCACCCATGCCTGACCAAGATCACCACTGAAATATAATGCACTGGTCCTCCACCCATGCCTGACCAAGATCACCACTGAAATATAATGCACTGGTTCTCCACCCATGCCTGACCAAGATCACCACTGAAATATAATGCAATGGTCCTCCACCCATGCCTGACCAAGATCACCACTGAAATATAATGCACTGGTCCTCCACCCATGCCTGACCAAGATCACCACTGAAATATAATGCACTGGTTCTCCACCCATGCCTGACCAAGATCACCACTGAAATATAATGCACTGGTTCTCCACCCATGCCTGACCAAGATCACCAGTGAAAGTGGTCCTCCACCCATGCCTGACCAAGATCACC
Organism: Cladorhizidae sp. MBARI D1340-BT2; assembly: GCA_028752905.1. NCBI lineage: Eukaryota > Metazoa > Porifera > Demospongiae > Poecilosclerida > Cladorhizidae > Cladorhizidae sp. MBARI D1340-BT2. Next base: position 14,452,737 of record JAQNBH010000018.1, read on the forward strand.
ACTGAAATATAATGCACTGGTCCTCCACCCATGCCTGACCAAGATCACCACTGAAATATAATGCACTGGTTCTCCACCCATGCCTGACCAAGATCACCACTGAAATATAATGCACTGGTTCTCCACCCATGCCTGACCAAGATCACCACTGAAATATAATGCACTGGTTCTCCACCCATGCCTGACCAAGATCACCACTGAAATATAATGCACTGGTTCTCCACCCATGCCTGACCAAGATCACCACTGAAATATAATGCACTGGTTCTCCACCCATGCCTGACCAAGATCACCACTGAAATATAATGCACTGGTTCTCCACCCATGCCTGACCAAGATCACCACTGAAATATAATGCAGGAGTCCTCCACCCATGCCTGACCAAGATCACCACTGAAATATAATGCACTGGTTTTCTCCACCCATGCCTGACCAAGATCACCACTGAAATATAATGCACTGGTTCTCCACCCATGCCTGACCAAGATCACCACTGAAATATAATGCACTGGTTCTCCACCCATGCCTGACCAAGATCACCACTGAAATATAATGCACTGGTTCTCCACCCATGCCTGACCAAGATCACCACTGAAATATAATGCACTGGTTCTCCACCCATGCCTGACCAAGATCACCACTGAAATATAATGCACTGGTTCTCCACCCATGCCTGACCAAGATCACCACTGAAATATAATGCACTGGTTCTCCACCCATGCCTGACCAAGATCACCACTGAAATATAATGCACTGGTTCTCCACCCATGCCTGACCAAGATCACCACTGAAATATAATGCACTGGTTCTCCACCCATGCATAACCAGTCCATAAAATTTCTTGAAAATCCATCGTAAGATGTTGTGCCAGACAGACCAACAGGTGGAAGCATAACTTCCTTGGTACAGGTAATAATAAAATGAATATGCACTGGAATGCACTGTTAACAATATATGTTTTCTACCTGTGAGAAGAGCCTTGTTAGACAATTCCTTGACCCTCAGAAATGGTGACTTGGTTATCTCCCGGCGCCATTTAGTTTGACACCAGGCATGAATCCATCTGTGGGAGCTCATTTTATCGGACAGCTGACAATGACGTAATGTTTGAATGTTGCCCGAGTGCATATTCCACCTTCCCACCAGAGTGAAGTGCTTCTTCACATACCTGCATATCAGGCAAGTGCTAATCATGGGTAATATGTGCAAGACCTTACTTACTGTAATGCATGCTTTGATGAAAGTTGGACGATTCCCCAAAGAAGAAATGTCACATTGAACTCAACGTCCATCTACATATAAATAATATTAGTGGTCAACACTGGGGAAGTATATGAATCGGAACTTGCACATGCAGGGGGTCTGTAAAGCAAGGGTGAAACTTTTACTTCTTTCAATAAAATTTAAAAAAATCCAAACATTTTGTATTTGCAAGCAAGACCCTTAACCAAATCATCATGCAAGCAATTGAGAAGTAGTGATTCAGTGAAGGGATTAGCTCATGAGACTTTGAATATTGGGGTTGCTCATTTCCCTTTGGCAAGGCGATGCTCCAATGGCGGCAGCCCAGAGGTCTCTATGGATATGACAGCCACCAGGATCGCTTCATGCTACCACAAGGGGCTGAAAATAGGTATGTGAGTATAACAAGCATATTATGGAGTTTGGAAGGGAAAAAATGATAAAATTCAAAATTATCTTCCGAGGACGTGACGGTAATCAATGAAAAATTTCCACCAGAAAACCCCCCCGCTATAGTCCACCATTAAAAAAACAAAGAACATTTTATACAAGGCTCCATATTTTTCCATTAGATGTATAGACGTTTTAGTAAATCAGCCAGTTTTCTCCCACACACAAAGATAACATAAACCCTCTTCATGCATATACCTCAAGTAGCTTAATATGATAGTCACACAGACACTGATAATCCAAATGCACGTCACAGAGGAGAAGTGGCAGAATGGCACTGATCCAGGAGTCCACATCAAATGTGATATGCACCACCGACATTACTTTACTATCACACAGAGAGGAGGACTACTGGAAGGAAAGAAGAATAGGCTGAAATTATTTTCTCTCTCATATCTGTAAACCCTCGAATAATAATCCACTAACTTTCCTTCTTACATATACACAGCCAAGAGAAATGCAAAAAAAAATGAGTGGCCAATATTTTTCTCTCTATTCTTCTACTAATTGAGCTTGAACTCCATCGTGGCGTACCTTCGGCTTGCGTAATGACATTGGTGTTTCAAAAGGTTCGTTGAACATGTAAATTGGAACTGCTGAACTCTCATCTGCAAAAATAATAAGCGTTGATTAATGAACTGCAAAACACAACACAAAATGGTCGTCTACCTGAATTCATTGTGCTGTGAAACCAAAAGCGATTCCATGAAACAAATTTATTCTCAGCCAAAGTGTGTTCTTTAGCCTCAAACTTCACACAGATAAAACTGACACCCGTGTTCAGCAGTAGGCATCCTTCCAATACAGAAACACCACTTGTTTTAACACACACACAGAGTATCAACTCACCATAATGGTCAGTAATCCAATGACCAGCATCGATGTAGACAATGGGATACGGGAGAAGAAGTTCAAATTTGAAATGAAAGGAGTGTGTGTGGGCTGCTGCAGGATGACTGGGAAGGATGGAGACGTAACAAGGCTTGGTTTCCAACATAGTTTGGGATCTGCACACAAAGTACATGTATTGCTACATCATATATACATATAGCTAGTAGCAAAGCTATTTACACTAAGAGAGAGGGATATCTCTTATTGGGTTGACCATTTCAAAATGGCTAATGAAAATGCTCTCTTTCACCCACCCCACCCAATCTCAGCTAAAACTCACTTGTACAGTCGTGGACACTTTGTTAAAGGTAATTACTACCACATTACTAATGCTAATAACCTTGGCTCCTCCTTTCCCAGACCTAGCTTTAGTAATAGCGTCCTCCTGTCAAGGAGCAAGTTATGTTTCTCTAGTCTACTGTGAGAGATAAATGAATACTCACTCATGCTTTGTAGGGAACTAGGTATAAATACCACAAGTAATGTCCTGGGGGTTGGCAATTTTTTTTGTATAAAGAGCAAATTGTTGTCCCATCTACATTATGAGCGGTATTTGTCAGGGATTCCTCAACCAAGATGAACCCCATTGGAACTGATAATTAAGTAGAGACCACGTAGATATACTGTTAATGATATAAGCAGTGTTAGCCAATAGTGGTAGGTCATGATTGGCCAGGGAAGGAACTGTAGTTATATAGTAGTCAATTGTAAGGGAATAACCTGACTCATGCCTGGCAGCCTATTTAAAGGAGCCAGGCCTCTGAGTCAGGAGAGTCCCGGTATTATGCAAATGTGCTGTGACTGTATTGCATACGGTGTCACTGAATTAATTTTTTTTTAAACTTATTTGAACAGGTTCTTGAGGGTCTAATATGAACAAAGAGCCAATCCCTCACAATATTTATACCCAATTTCACTACAAACTCTGCTATTTCATGTTAATACTATACAATTTATGATAACCATGCTATCTCATGTTAATACTATACAATTTATATACAATATATGATAACCATGCTATCTCATGGGGGGACAATGGCATTTTTTAATATTTTTTTAAAACTCATGGTTACCACTTTAGAGCTCCGTAGATTCTGCAAACTTCATGGTATGGACTTGATATATAGCCCAAAAGATAGGTCTCTCTGTGTGCTCTCTTTTGATACTAAAATATTTTCCATAGGTATAACTATAGGCAAGTTACTAGACCTAAAGTGGAAGGACCTCAAAACCTGAATGCCTGAAATCTCCACATAAATATCTCCAGATTGCAAAGTGCTAAAGATTTGAAATTAGTACCAGTGGCTAAAGGCAGCTCTACTCTATTCAATGAGCGTTTTCATTAGGCGCTAAAACATAAGTGCGCGGTCAAGCGCGTGGGCGGAAAATGAGTTTTATGGATTATTAATTTCCACCCGCATGTTTGACCACATACTTAATACCATAGAATATATGATAACCATGCTATCTCATGTTAATACTATACAATTTATGATAACCATGCTATCTTATGTTAGTTAATAATATACAATTTATGATAACCATGCTATCTCATGTTAATACCATACAATATATGATAACCCTGCTAATACCATACAATATATGATGACCCTGCTATCTCATGTTAATACGATAACCCTGCTATCTATACAATTTATGATAACCATGCTATCTCATGTTAATAATATACAATTTATGATAACCATGCTATTTCATGTTAATACCATACAATGCATGATAACCATGCTATCTCATGTTAATACTATACAATTTATGATAACCATGCTATCTCATGTTAATACGATAACCCTGCTATCTGTACAATTTATGATAACCATGCTATCTCATGTTAATAATATACAATTTATGATAACCATGCTATCTCATGTTAAAACGATTAACCCTGCTATCTATACAATTTATGATAACCATGCTATCTCATGTTAATAATATACAATTTATGATAACCATGCTATCTCATGTTAATACTAATAATTTATGATAACCCTACTATCTCATGTTAATACCATACAATGCATGATAACCATGCTATCTCATGTTAATACCATACAATATATGATAAATAGTGCTTTTCAATCCTGGCTCTTTTTCTCCATTTGCTTTGCTCTGTGTTGTTTTGACATTGCGACTTGCCAGCAAATACAAGTCAAATCTACAGCAGAGGTAGTAATATACTGAGCTCTTCCTAATTTGTCAACGAGCTATCCATCCTTGACATAGGATATGGGGCCCCTGCATTAATTACTGATAGCCAACACAAACCATCTTTCTTCTTGATTACTAAGATTGATGTGAACCATTCACTGTTAGAGTGATATCATTCTACTCCCTTTCTCTCGCTACTCTGGAGGCATGAGGGATGCAATATGGAGGAAGTCTAATGGCCGCTCTGAGCTAAAATCAATAGCATGGTCTGTTCAGTTGGTCTGTCCAGGTTGACTACGAAGAATATCTTTGTAAATTTATACACATCGCCCTTCTCCTTGGAAGCCAGCTGACTGGGCTGAGATTTCTTCACAGGCTTCCAGTCAGGAAAATCCTCCTCAACTTCTTGAAGTATCCTGTACTTAGCATCTCACATTTTTTCCAATAAATTGGTATGGTAATTTTGTTTGCTCATAATCTGCTCACCTAGTGTAACCTACTGCTCACTGTGATCTGCTGCTCACAAGCTGCTCACCTAGTGTGATCGGCTGCTCACAAGCTGCTCACCTAGTGTGACCTACTGCTCACAAGCTGCTCACCTAGTGTGACCTACTGCTCACAAGCTGCTCACCTAGTGTGATCTACTGCTCACAAGCTGCTCACCTAGTGTGACCTACTGCTCACAAGCTGCTCACCTAGTGTGATCTACTTCTCACAAGCTGCTCACCTAGTGTGATCTACTGCTCACAAGCTGCTCACCTAGTGTCATCTACTGCTCACAAGCTGCTCACCTAGTGTGATCTACTGCTCACAAGCTGCTCACCTAGTGTGACCTATGTACTGCTCACAAGCTGCTCACCTAGTGTCATCTACTGCTCACAAGCTGCTCACCTAGTGTGATCTGCTGCTCACAAGCTGCTCACCTAGTGTGACCTACTGCTCACAAGCTGCTCACCTAGTGTGACCTACTGCTCACAAGCTGCTCACCTAGTGTCATCTACTGCTCACAAGCTGCTCACCTAGTGTGATCTGCTGCTCACAAGCTGCTCACCTAGTGTGACCTACTGCTCACAAGCTGCTCACCTAGTGTGATCTGCTGCTCACAAGCTGCTCACCTAGTGTGATCTACTCCTCACAAGCTGCTCACCTAGTGTCATCTACTGCTCACAAGCTGCTCACCTAGTGTGATCTACAGCTCACAAGCTGCTCACCTAGTGTGATCTACTGCTCACAAGCTGCTCACCTAGTGTGATCTACTCCTCACAAGCTGCTCACCTAGTGTCATCTACTCCTCACAAGCTGCTCACCTAGTGTCATCTACTGCTCACAAGCTGCTCACCTAGTGTGATCTACTGCTCACAAGCTTCTCACCTAGTGTGATCTACTGCCCACAAGCTGCTCACCTAGTGTGACCTACTGCTCACAAGCTGCTCACCTAGTGTGACCTACTGCTCACAAGCTGCTCACCTAGTGTGACCTACTGCTCACAAGCTGCTCACCTAGTGTGATCTACTGCTCACAAGCTGCTCACCTAGTGTCATCTACTGCTCACAAGCTGCTCACCTAGTGTGATCTACTGCCCACAAGCTGCTCACCTAGTGTCATCTACTGCTCACAAGCTGCTCACCTGGTGTGATCTACTGCCCACAAGCTGCTCACCTAGTGTGATCTACTGCTCACAAGCTGCTCACCTAGTGTGACCTACTGCTCACAAGCTGCTCACCTAGTGTGACCTACTGCTCACAAGCTGCTCACCTAGTGTGATCTACTGCTCACAAGCTGCTCACCTAGTGTGATCTACTGCTCACAAGCTGCTCACCTAGTGTGACCTACTGCTCACAAGCTGCTCACCTAGTGTGATCTACTGCTCACAAGCTGCTCACCTAGTGTGACCTACTGCTCACAAGCTGCTCACCTAGTGTGACCTACTGCTCACAAGCTGCTCACCTAGTGTGATCTGCTGCCCACAAGCTGCTCACCTAGTGTGATCTACTGCTCACAAGCTGCTCACCTAGTGTGAACTACTGCTCACAAGCTGCTCACCTAGTGTGATCTGCTGCTCACAAGCTGCTCACCTAGTGTGATCTACTCCTCACAAGCTGCTCACCTAGTGTCATCTACTGCTCACAAGCTGCTCACCTAGTGTGACTTACTGCTCACAAGCTGCTCACCTAGTGTGATCTACTGCTCACAAGCTGCTCACCTAGTGTGATCTACTGCTCACAAGCTGCTCACCTAGTGTGACCTACTGCTCACAAGCTGCTCACCTAGTGTGACCTATTGCTCACAAGCTGCTCACCTAGTGTGAACTACTGCTCACAAGCTGCTCACCTAGTGTGATCTACTCCTCACAAGCTGCTCACCTAGTGTCATCTACTGCTCACAAGCTGCTCACCTAGTGTGATCTACTGCTCACAAGCTGCTCACCTAGTGTGATCTACTGCTCACAAGCTGCTCACCTAGTGTGATCTACTGCTCACAAGCTGCTCACCTAGTGTGATCTACTCCTCACAAGCTGCTCACCTAGTGTGATCTACTTCTCACAAGCTGCTCACCTAGTGTGACCTACTGCTCACAAGCTGCTCACCTAGTGTGATCTACTGCTCACAAGCTGCTCACCTAGTGTGACCTACTGCTCACAAGCTGCTCACCTAGTGTGATCTACTGCTCACAAGCTGCTCACCTAGTGTCATCTACTGCTCACAAGCTGCTCACCTAGTGTGATCTACTGCCCACAAGCTGCTCACCTAGTGTGACCTACTGCTCACAAGCTGCTCACCTAGTGTCATCTACTGCTCACAAGCTGCTCACCTGGTGTGATCTACTGCCCACAAGCTGCTCACCTAGTGTGACCTACTGCTCACAAGCTGCTCACCTAGTGTCATCTACTGCTCACAAGCTGCTCACCTAGTGTCATCTACTGCTCACAAGCTGCTCACCTAGTGTCATCTACTGCTCACAAGCTGCTCACCTGGTGTGATCTACTGCCCACAAGCTGCTCACCTAGTGTGACCTACTGCTCACAAGCTGCTCACCTAGTGTGATCTGCTGCTCACAAGCTGCTCACCTAGTGTGACCTACTGCTCACAAGCTGCTCACCTAGTGTGACCTACTGCTCACAAGCTGCTCACCTAGTGTGATCTACTGCTCACAAGCTGCTCACCTAGTGTGATCTACTGCTCACAAGCTGCTCACCTAGTGTGACCTACTGCTCACAAGCTGCTCACCTAGTGTGATCTACTGCTCACAAGCTGCTCACCTAGTGTGACCTACTGCTCACAAGCTGCTCACCTAGTGTGACCTACTGCTCACAAGCTGCTCACCTAGTGTGACCTACTGCTCACAAGCTGCTCACCTAGTGTGATCTGCTGCCCACAAGCTGCTCACCTAGTGTGATCTACTGCTCACAAGCTGCTCACCTAGTGTCATCTACTGCTCACAAGCTGCTCACCTAGTGTGACTTACTGCTCACAAGCTGCTCACCTAGTGTGATCTACTGCTCACAAGCTGCTCACCTAGTGTGATCTACTGCTCACAAGCTGCTCACCTAGTGTGACCTACTGCTCACAAGCTGCTCACCTAGTGTGACCTATTGCTCACAAGCTGCTCACCTAGTGTGAACTACTGCTCACAAGCTGCTCACCTAGTGTGATCTACTCCTCACAAGCTGCTCACCTAGTGTCATCTACTGCTCACAAGCTGCTCACCTAGTGTGATCTACTGCTCACAAGCTGCTCACCTAGTGTGATCTACTGCTCACAAGCTGCTCACCTAGTGTGATCTACTGCTCACAAGCTGCTCACCTAGTGTGATCTACTCCTCACAAGCTGCTCACCTAGTGTGATCTACTTCTCACAAGCTGCTCACCTAGTGTGACCTACTGCTCACAAGCTGCTCACCTAGTGTGATCTACTGCTCACAAGCTTCTCACCTAGTGTGATCTACTTCTCACAAGCTGCTCACCTAGTGTGATCTACTGCTCACAAGCTGCTCACCTAGTGTGATCTACTGCTCACAAGCTGCTCACCTAGTGTGATCTATTGCTCACAAGCTGCTCACTTAGTGTGATCTGCTGCTCACTTAGTGTGATCTGCTGCTCACAAGCTGCTCACCTAGTGTGACTGCTTACTTCTCTATACTGCACGTGATTTTTTTTTTAGTTCTCTTTGATTTCTTGTAGTTATTATTGTAGGCTGCTCAAGGGCTACTTTGTGGAGGCCTCCATGGCACCTGCGACAAAAAGGAAGAACTGTGGCAGGGTAATGCACATACATGTAGCTATCCTTCTGTGACTCTCACTGGCCTACCATTGGGCAAATGTGTTACTTTGTGGGAAAGACAGTGATAAAAGGCCCAAAATATTATTTGATTAATGGGTATCCATTGAGAATACAGATATTTTTTTGTGTGTGCGTGTGTGTGTGGGGGGGGGGGGGGGGGGGGGGGGAGGAGGGTGGAAGACAGTCCCTTCACAGTATTGTGCCACTATTAGAGTGTATATTGAAAGGAGTTGAGTTGAAGAGGCCAGCACATCAGCAGAAGAAGCCCCCCCCCCAATCAACCCCACCTCGTCCCAGTGGAATGGGTCCAACAGGGACAATATCATGGCATGTGTCCTTATTTGGTTTCTTGCGGTCAGGAAAGATACCACAGCATTGTCAGAGAAGAAAAATGCCCCCCCCCCCCCCCCCTCCCACCAAGTGACCCTGGTTGCAGGGAATGTCTTCATAGACAGCTCCTCACTACTTGTCCCATAAAACATTAAAAAATGGACCCTATCAGAAAAGGGATTACAATATACAGGGGGAAATAACAAATGACCTGTGACAGTAAAGATCAGTCAGTGATGCAGAAGGCACCTCGACCAGTCTTCCCGTATAAGGGACTCTTATCTCGAGAGGGCTCATGTTTAAAATGATATAACAAGCACTGGACGAGAAGGGGATTGCCACGGAAAATATCCAGGTCACAGTTTTCCCATCAGGGCAACGACAGGCACGGCAGCTGTGGACTCTAAGGGCCACTCATTAAGGCAGTGGGTTGATGGGAACAGCTTAACTAGTGTACATAGGAGTGCCCAGAATAAGATTGACATAGAGAGGCTTGCCTAGGAGGGGATCGTGACCGTACCTGTTTAGGAACCTCACACTCATCAGCTCACACTCAAATGAACCACCAAAGGGGTACTTGTAACAACGTTAAATATTTAAAATCTGGTTTTGTTGTGTTTTAGGCTCATTTTATGTCTGTTGTGTACACTGCGTGAAGGAGGGGGGAGGGCTTGGGAGAGGATGAGCGGGAGCCATCGTGTGGGAGGGTGCTGGATCCCTGTTGGGGAGAACTTATTTCGTCCAAGCAGGAGGAAGAAACATTAGATGTTTGAATGTGACAAAGAAGCGAGGTAAAATGCAATAGGCGCCAAGGCATCAAGAGGGTGAGAATTGGTGCAAAGCCCAGCAAATTATGAGTTGGCTAGCTACAAGCAAACAAGCATGGAATTATATTTCAAGTCATTGTATTCTTTCATTTTGAACAAGCCAACCAAACACTATGTTTGTTTATAAATACTAGAAGGGCTCATTACATGATCGTTACTCAACATTTCCTTGGGACACTGTGCGAGTCATATTTATGTTTCAAACTCTGGAGCATTTACAATAGTACAAAACAATAACCTGAAGGGACTCTCCATTGCTGCTAATAGCTTAATGAATTTATAATGGTACAACTACTACTAGCTTAATGCATTTATAATAGCAAAACAATAACCTGAAGGGACTCTCCATTGCTGCTGCTAGCTAAATACTTCAGGGTGGTCAATGTTTCTCTCACTCTGGGCTATGTCAGCCATGGAGGTGTGCATGTGCTTGACACTGGGGAAGCACATCTTTGCCTTTAGGAAGCAATCACGGTCCTCCACTTTTATCCAGAACTATATTCTGTTTTACTCCAGCCTCCTGGAGGTACAGGCAGAGCTAGTGTTATTTTCCTTTTATCTAGAGACAGAATATAGGCCTTTTTCCTAGGAAGTTTAACTCTTTAACATTACGGCCCAAGACCATAGAGGTTGTTTTAGCTAGCCTGCACCTTGCTCAACCAAACTCTAGCACTGCAGGCAGGAAGTTTCTCAGCAGTCCTCCATGTTGTGAACTCCACTTCACAGCCTCCAGCTAGAGCTTTGTATGTGCTTACTCACTTTATACCTTCTAATTTTTGTCGAGGACAACAATGACGCTGTCCACTCTAAATAAAAGCAACTTTGGTATTCTCCTTACAGAGGACAGTTAGACGCAGCCTCGAGGGCAACAATGATGCTGTCCACTCTAAATAAATGCAACTTTGGTATTCTCCTTACAGAGGACGGTTAGATACTGTACAGCCTCGCTAGCCCACAGCATCAGCCACATTTCACCATGCAAGCTCTAATAGAACTCTTTGGGTAAAGGTTGCCAAGTTGAATTCTTTGTGCACATCTATCGCCAGGAATGGTATCGCATGGACAGATATATCCGCCATTGGGCCTAAAGAGTCAAATAAGCATCTGATGAAAGTGACAGCTGATCACAACACCCAAATTGGGTGATGGTGGCCTCCAGTGACCTCAGAGGCCTAAGTCACTATATAGCTTATTCTTGGTATGCAATTGATCTCCATGCCAGGCTGGTGGACCCAGTGATTTGGTCATGTATACAGTACTACACATCTACAGGCACTAGAACAAAAATGTTTTTATTTGTATTGGATTGACATGTGCCCATGTAGACCACAATCAATCATTACCATACATAACAGGCATAATAAAAAGAGGATAGGGTTTAGGATGGTAAAGGGTCATCCAATCGGTTGTAGTGAACTCCACAAGCCAAGCAAACAGCAGAGATGAAGTACTACAGTCTCCTTCAACATTGTGGCAGGTGAACTCCATAAGCCAAGCAAACAGCAGAGATGAAGTACTACAGTCTCCTTCAACATTGTGACAGGTGAACTCCACAAGCCAAGCAAACAGCAGAGATGAAGTACTACAGTCTCCTTCAACATTGAACTCCACAAGCCAAGCAAACAGCAGACATGAAGTACTACAGTCTCCTTCAACATTGTGGAAGGTGAACTCCACAAGCCAAGCAAACAGCAGAGATGAAGTACTACAGTCTCCTTCAACATTGTGGCAGGTGAACTCCACAAGCCAAGCAAACAGCAGAGATGAAGTACTACAGTTTCCTTCAACATTGTGGCAGGTGAACTCCACAAGCCAAGCAAACAGCAGAGATGAAGTACTACAGTCTCCTTCAACATTGTGGCAGGTGAACTCCATAAGCCAAGCAAACAGCAGAGATGAAGTACTACAGTCTCCTTCAACATTGTGACAGGTGAACTCCACAAGCCAAGCAAACAGCAGAGATGAAGTACTACAGTCTCCTTCAACATTGAACTCCACAAGCCAAGTAAACAGCAGACATGAAGTACTACAGTCTCCTTCAACATTGTGGCAGGTGAACTCCACAAGCCAAGCAAACAGCAGAGATGAAGTACTACAGTCTCCTTCAACATTGTGGCAGGTGAACTCCACAAGCCAACCAAACAGCAGAGATGAAGAGAACCCAGAACTAAATACACACTGCTATAGAGGTGCTCACTTTTGCTTGCATTTCTGTTAAAGATAATCAATCATCAGTAAATCAATAGCTCAAATGCAGCAGCACAGTTTGATTGAGGCATGTTTAGAGGACAAGCTTTAACAGTCTAATTTTAGAGCAGGACATGAGCTAGATTGATGCACATAGCAATAATGACCATTCTTTAAGAAATAGTCTTGGACATGCATTGGAACACTTGCAGTGTTTTGGTACAAAAATTATTATGAATGGATCATTGTATGCAAGGATCAATATCTGAGAGAAAACAGAGCTGGGGAGCTCCTTCAAATTCCCCAAATAAGACCAACATAGAATATTGTATCAGTAGATACAATGACTTTCTCGAAAAATCAACTCAAATTTACTCACTTGACGTTTTGGCAGATGCTCTACCAGATTACTGCTGATGAAGGCTAGAGCATCAGCCGAACTACCGTATTAAAAGTCGTGACTTCTATTTATTTCAGTGTAACTACAGTAGGCTGGGTACGCAGCCACACAGGTGCGCTGTGCAAAAAAAAGCCAGCCTTTCCCCCCTGATCTGGTGAATCAAAGGGCTTTGCAACTGGCATATTTTTTCCTGAGTAATTGTTATACACTATAGTCAGAGCTAGCTGCAGTCAGTTACTGAGTTCCTGGTTGATACTATTGTCAATGAGGAGTTCATTCAGTTCAATCTCTTCTTCATCCTCCTCCTCTGGCAAGCAGAATGGATCTTCTCCATCACTGTCACTCTTGTCCAATAACTAGTGAATAGCTTCAGCAACGGCTGGAACAGCTCAAGCTGCTACTTTATCATCCTTTAGGCAGATCTCTCTGCCTTAGACCCATCCACCTCCACAGATATTCTGCCAAGCACAACTCAGTGGCTTCTATAGTGTAGCGCTAGTGTGGACTGTGTGCTGGTGCTAGTACACTGCTAATTATGTTGTACTATAATCGACTAGGTGCGCTACAATTACAAGACGACATTTTCGAATGCGACTACTAAAAGGTTGCGACTTCTATTTGAGTAAACATACAGTATGTCAACTGAGGGTTCATTCAGACCCATCAGTATGCCTTTAAAGACTAGAATTACCTTTATACCAGCTTAGAAATGGTTACTTCACCAAAGTTTCGGCCACATGTTTCTGGCTGTCTTCAGGTTGATAGGGAACTGACAACAGGAGGTGAAGTTTCCTATAAACTTAGCTAACATCCATTTAAAAAAAAAGTCACATGAGGTGCACATGATCCATGACGCATCTTATTGTTGCAGTGCAGTCCTGTGGATAATCTTGAGAGTGGAGACCCAGCAACCTGGCAGCTCCAGACCAACATCCTACTGAGGAGCTGATCCATGGGGGCAAGATGAATGTGTGGTGCCTGCTCACAAGCAATTCCTCCCCCCCCCCCATCATCAGGCTCTATTAATCGCTGAGGTCTCCTCAACACAAGATGGAATGGGATTGTGGGAGGAGATTTAGTTGAAACCATACTCATTACACGGCATCATTATGTTGGCCCAAACATCGGCTAAATAATTGTTATATAGCTGGTAATAAATAGCTCATTGCCTGGACAACCACTTCCTCCCAGGTATTTTATTTCGCCCTGAGGTCTTCATAGCCTCTAGCTGAGACCTGCCAGAGGTTGGGAAGGCTCTTCACTGCTTCAATAAGTTTTTCGAAAGAGTGTAAGGTTAAACATGTTATACATGTTTATTCTAGGATTCTGAATGGTCCAATGCAACGGATTGGACGCAAGAGTTGAATCAAGTCCAACACTTGCGTTCTATACCCGTTCACATCCATTAGATTCGTAGTCCGTTGTGTTACCGGTTCACAGTATCGGTGTGACGGATCGGAAGGACAAAACACATGCAACGGATTGTCATGCATCATATTGTGAACCAGCCTTAATTCATACACACCTGAAACAGAAATAATTTTTAGAGGATGGATAATAATGAAATGACTTGCCTGCATCCAAGAACATAGGCCCAGATGCCATCATCATATACCGCAATGTACAGGGGCTGCTCTATTTCTTCATTTCTAAAAAGCTCTACTTTCAAAACCTAACAGTCAAGCAGATTGAAAGAACAACAATGATATTCCAGTATATATACAGTGTATAATTAATACAGACTGTGGGAGTGCTCTCTCTATCGGATAGATTTCCATTTCAAAATGGGGGGGCTCAAAAGTGACTTCCCCCAAAAAACCAAATCTATTCCTCCAGCTAAAATTCAATTACATGGCTGCTTCACAATAAAATAGGAGTACATACAGTTATCAGGTAATACATACAGTTATCAGGGATTACATACAGTTATCAGGGAGTACATACAGTTATCAGGGATTACATACAGTTATCAGGGAGTACATACAGTTATCAGGTAATACATACAGTTATCAGGGATTACATACAGTTATCAGGGAGGACACACAGTTATCAGGTATTTCGTAATACATACAGTTATCAGGGATTACATACAGTTATCAGGGAGGACACACAGTTATCAGGGAGTATATACAGTTATCAGGGAGTACATACAGTTATCAGGGAGTGCATACAGTTATCAGGGAGTGCATACAGTTATCAGGGAGTACATACAGTTATCATGGAGTATATATGGTTATCAGGGAGTGCATACAGTTATCAGGGATTACATACAGTTATCAGGGAGTGCATACAGTTATCAGGGAGTACATACAGTTATCAGGGAGTACATACAGTTATCAGGTATTTCGTAATACATACAGTTATCAGGGATTACATACAGTTATCAGGGATTACATACAGTTATCAGGGAGTGCATACAGTTATCAGGGAGTACATACAGTTATCAGGGAGTGCATACAGTTATCAGGGAGTGCATACAGTTATCAGGGAGTACATACAGTTATCATGGAGTATATACGGTTATCAGGGAGTGCATACAGTTATCAGGGATTACATACAGTTATCAGGGAGTACACACAGTTATCAGGAGTACATACAGTTATCAGGGAGTACATACAGTTATCAGGGAGTACATACATTATCAGGGAGTGCATACAGTTATCAGGGAGTACACACAGTTATCAGGAGTACATACAGTTATCAGGGAGTACATACAGTTATCAGGGAGTACATACAGTTATCAGGGAGTACATACAGTTATCAGGGAGTACATACAGTTATCAGGGAGTGCATGCAGTTATCAGGGAGTGCATACAGTTATCAGGGAGTGCATACAGTTATCAGGGAGTAGATACAGTTATCAGGGAGTGCATGCAGTTATCAGGGAGTACATACAGTTATTAGGGAGTACATACAGTTATCAGGGAGTGCATACAGTTATCAGGGAGTACACACAGTTATCAGGGAGTGCATACAGTTATCAGGGAGTACATACAGTTATTAGGGAGTACATACAGTTATCAGGGAGTGCATACAGTTATCAGGGAGTAGATACAGTTATCAGGGAGTGCATGCAGTTATCAGGGAGTACATACAGTTATCAGGGAGTACATACAGTTATCAGGGAGTACATACAGTTATCAGGGAGTGCATACAGTTATCAGGGAGTACATACAGTTATCAGGGAGTACATACAGTTATCAGGGCATGCAGTTATCAGGGAGTACATACAGTTATCAGGGAGTACATACAGTTATCAGGGAGTGCATACAGTTATCAGGGAGTACACACAGTTATCAGGGAGTGCATACAGTTATCAGGGAGTACATACAGTTATCAGGGAGTACATACAGTTATCAGGGAGTACATACAGTTATCAGGGAGTGCATACAGTTATCAGGGAGTACATACAGTTATCAGGGAGTACATACAGTTATCAGGGCATGCAGTTATCAGGGAGTACATACAGTTATCAGGGAGTACATACAGTTATCAGGGAGTACATACAGTTATCAGGGAGTACATACAGTTATCAGGGAGTGCATACAGTTATCAGGGAGTATATACAGTTATCAGGGAGTACATACAGTTATCAGGGAGTACACACAGTTATCAGGGAGTGCATACAGTTATCAGGGAGTACACACAGTTATCAGGGAGTGCATACAGTTATCAGGGAGTACACACAGTTATCAGGGAGTGCATACAGTTATCAGGGAGTACACACAGTTATCTGGGAGTGCATACAGTTATCAGGGAGTACATACAGTTATCAGGGAGTACATACAGTTATCAGGGAGTACATACAGTTATCAGGGAGTACATACAGTTATCAGGGAGTACATACAGTTATCAGGGAGTGCATACAGTTATCAGGGAGTGCATACAGTTATCAGGGAGTACATACAGTTATCAGGGAGTACATACAGTTATCAGGGAGTGCATACAGTTATCATGGAGTACATACAGTTATCAGGGAGTGCATACAGTTATCAGTGAGTGCATACAGTTATCAGGGAGTGCATACAGTTATCAGGGAGTGCATACAGTTATCAGGGAGTACATACAGTTATCAGGGAGTGCATGCAGTTATCAGGGAGTACATACAGTTATCAGGGAGTGCATACAGTTATCAGGGAGTGCATACAGTTATCAGGGAGTGCATGCA
Source organism: Cladorhizidae sp. MBARI D1340-BT2 (assembly GCA_028752905.1). NCBI lineage: Eukaryota > Metazoa > Porifera > Demospongiae > Poecilosclerida > Cladorhizidae > Cladorhizidae sp. MBARI D1340-BT2. Next base: position 14,469,678 of record JAQNBH010000018.1, read on the forward strand.
GTTATCAGGGAGTACATACAGTTATGAGGGAGTGCATACAGTTATCAGGGAGTACATACAGTTATCAGGGAGTACATACAGTTATCAGGGAGTACATACAGTTATCAGGGAGTGCATGCAGTTATCAGGGAGTGCATACAGTTATCAGGGAGTACATACAGTTATGAGGGAGTGCATACAGTTATCAGGGAGTACATACAGTTATCAGGGAGTGCATACAGTTATCAGGGAGCACATACAGTTATCAGGGAGTGCATGCAGTTATCAGGGAGTGCATACAGTTATCAGGGAGTACATACAGTTATCAGGGAGTGCATACAGTTATCAGGGAGTACATACAGTTATCAGGGAGCACATACAGTTATCAGGGAGTGCATGCAGTTATCAGGGAGTGCATACAGTTATCAGGGAGCACATACAGTTATCAGGGAGTGCATACAGTTATCAGGGAGTGCATACAGTTATCAGGGAGTACATACAGTTATCAGGGAGCACATACAGTTATCAGGGAGTGCATACAGTTATCAGGGAGTACATACAGTTATCAGGGAGTGCATACTGTTATCAGAGAGTGCATACAGTTATCAGGGAGCACATACAGTTATCAGGGAGTGCATACAGTTATCAGGGAGTACATACAGTTATCAGGGAGTGCATACAGTTATCAGGGACTGCATACAGTTATCAGGGAGTGCATACAGTTATCAGGGAGTACATACAGTTATCAGGGAGTGCATACAGTTATCAGGGAGTGCATACAGTTATCAGGGAGTACATACAGTTATCAGGGAGTGCGTACAGTTATCAGGGAGTACATACAGTTATCAGGGAGTGCATACAGTTATCAGGGAGTACATACAGTTATCAGGGATTACATACAGTTATCAGGGAGTACACACAGTTATCAGGGAGTGCATACAGTTATCAGGGAGTACATACAGTTATCAGGGAGTGCATACAGTTATCAGGGAGTACATACAGTTATCAGGGAGTACATACAGTTATCAGGGAGTGCATACAGTTATCAGGGAGTACATACAGTTATCAGGGAGTACATACAGTTATCAGGGAGTACATACAGTTATCAGGGAGTGCATGCAGTTATCAGAGAGTGCATACAGTTATCAGTGAGTGCATACAGTTATCAGGGAGTGCATACAGTTATCAGGGAGTACATGCAGTTATCAGGGAGTACATACAGTTATCAGGGAGTACATACAGTTATCAGGGAGTGCATACAGTTATCAGGGAGCACATACAGTTATCAGGGAGTGCATGCAGTTATCAGGGAGTACATACAGTTATCAGGGAGTGCATACAGTTATCAGGGAGTGCATGCAGTTATCAGGGAGTGCATGCAGTTATCAGAGAGTGCATACAGTTATCAGGGAGTACATACAGTTATCAGGGAGTACATACAGTTATCAGGGAGTGCATACAGTTATCAGGGAGTACACACAGTTATCAGGGAGTGCATACAGTTATCAGGGAGTGCATGCAGTTATCAGAGAGTGCATACAGTTATCAGTGAGTGCATACAGTTATCAGGGAGTACATACAGTTATCAGGGAGTGCATACAGTTATCAGGGAGCACATACAGTTATCAGGGAGTACACACAGTTATCAGGGAGTGCATACAGTTATCAGGGAGTGCATGCAGTTATCAGGGAGTACATACAGTTATCAGGGAGTGCATACAGTTATCAGTGAGTGCATACAGTTATCAGGGAGTGCATGCAGTTATCAGGGAGTACATGCAGTTATCAGGGAGTGCATACAGTTATCAGGGAGTACATACAGTTATCAGGGAGTGCATACAGTTATCAGGGAGTACATACAGTTATCAGGGAGTGCATACAGTTATCAGGGAGTGCATACAGTTATCAGGGAGTACATACAGTTATCAGGGAGTGCATACAGTTATCAGGGAGTACATACAGTTATCAGGGAGTGCATACAGTTATCAGGGAGCACATACAGTTATCAGGGAGTACACACAGTTATCAGGGAGTGCATACAGTTATCAGGGAGTGCATACAGTTATCAGGGAGTACATACAGTTATCAGGGAGTGCATACAGTTATCAGTGAGTGCATACAGTTATCAGGGAGTACATACAGTTATCAGGGAGTGCATACAGTTATCAGGGAGTACATACAGTTATCAGGGAGTGCATACAGTTATCAGGGAGTGCATACAGTTATCAGGGAGTGCATACAGTTATCAGGGAGTGCATACAGTTATCAGGGAGCACATACAGTTATCAGGGAGTGCATACAGTTATCAGGGAGTACATACAGTTATCAGGGAGTGCATACAGTTATCAGGGAGCACATACAGTTATCAGGGAGTGCATGCAGTTATCAGGGAGTCCATACAGTTATCAGGGAGTGCATACAGTTATCAGGGAGTGCATACAGTTATCAGGGAGTGCATACAGTTATCAGGGAGTACATACAGTTATCAGGGAGCACATACAGTTATCAGGGAGTGCATACAGTTATCAGGGAGTGCATGCAGTTATCAGGGAGTACATACAGTTATCAGGGAGTACATACAGTTATCAGGGAGTACATACAGTTATCAGGGAGCACATACAGTTATCAGGGAGTGCATACAGTTATCAGGGAGTGCATACAGTTATCAGGGAGTACATACAGTTATCAGGGAGTACATACAGTTATCAGGGAGTACATACAGTTATCAGGGAGTACATACAGTTATCAGGGAGTACATACAGTTATCAGGGAGTACATACAGTTATCAGGGAGTACATACAGTTATCAGGGAGTGCATGCAGTTATCAGGGAGTGCATGCAGTTATCAGGGAGCACATACAGTTATCAGGGAGTACATACAGTTATCAGGGAGTGCATACAGTTATCAGGGAGTGCATACAGTTATCAGGGAGTGCATACAGTTATCAGGGAGTACATACAGTTATCAGGGAGTGCATGCAGTTATCAGGGAGTGCATACAGTTATCAGGGAGTGCATACAGTTATCAGGGAGTGCATACAGTTATCAGGGAGTGCATACAGTTATCAGGGAGTACATACAGTTATCAGGGAGTACATACAGTTATCAGGGAGTGCATGCAGTTATCAGGGAGTGCATACAGTTATCAGGGAGTGCATACAGTTATCAGGGAGTACATGCAGTTATCAGGGAGTACATACAGTTATCAGGGAGTGCATGCAGTTATCAGGGAGCACATACAGTTATCAGGGAGTGCATACAGTTATCAGGGAGTGCATGCAGTTATCAGGGAGTGCATACAGTTATCAGGGAGTGCATACAGTTATCAGGGAGTACATACAGTTATCAGGGAGTGCATGCAGTTATCAGGGAGTGCATACAGTTATCAGGGAGTGCATGCAGTTATCAGGGAGTGCATAGAGTTATCAGGGAGCACATACAGTTATCAGGGAGTGCATACAGTTATCAGGGAGTGCATACAGTTATCAGGGAGTGCATACAGTTATCAGGGAGCACATACAGTTATCAGGGAGTGCATACAGTTATCAGGGAGTGCATACAGTTATCAGGGAGTACATGCAGTTATCAGGGAGTGCATACAGTTATCAGGGAGTACATACAGTTATCAGGGAGTGCATGCAGTTATCAGGGAGTGCATACAGTTATCAGGGAGTGCATGCAGTTATCAGGGAGTGCATAGAGTTATCAGGGAGCACATACAGTTATCAGGGAGTGCATACAGTTATCAGGGAGTACATACAGTTATCAGGGAGTGCATACAGTTATCAGGGAGCACATACAGTTATCAGGGAGTGCATACAGTTATCAGGGAGTGCATACAGTTATCAGGGAGTACATGCAGTTATCAGGGAGTACATACAGTTATCAGGGAGTACATACAGTTATCAGGGAGTACATACAGTTATCAGGGAGTGCATGCAGTTATCAGGGAGTACATACAGTTATCAGGGAGTACATGCAGTTATCAGGGAGTGCATACAGTTATCAGGGAGTGCATGCAGTTATCAGGGAGTGCATACAGTTATCAGGGAGTGCATACAGTTATCAGGGAGTACATACAGTTATCAGGGAGTACATACAGTTATCAGGGAGTACATACAGTTATCAGGGAGTGCATACAGTTATCAGGGAGTACATACAGTTATCAGGGAGTACATACAGTTATCAGGGAGTACATACAGTTATCAGGGAGTACATACAGTTATCAGGGAGTACATGCAGTTATCAGGGAGTGCATACAGTTATCAGGGAGTGCATACAGTTATCAGTGAGTGCATACAGTTATCAGGGAGTACATACAGTTATCAGGGAGTGCATACAGTTATCAGGGAGTACATACAGTTATCAGGGAGTGCATACAGTTATCAGGGAGTGCATACAGTTATCAGGGAGTGCATACAGTTATCAGGGAGTGCATACAGTTATCAGGGAGCACATACAGTTATCAGGGAGTGCATACAGTTATCAGGGAGTACATACAGTTATCAGGGAGTGCATACAGTTATCAGGGAGCACATACAGTTATCAGGGAGTGCATGCAGTTATCAGGGAGTCCATACAGTTATCAGGGAGTGCATACAGTTATCAGGGAGTGCATACAGTTATCAGGGAGTGCATACAGTTATCAGGGAGTACATACAGTTATCAGGGAGCACATACAGTTATCAGGGAGTGCATACAGTTATCAGGGAGTGCATGCAGTTATCAGGGAGTACATACAGTTATCAGGGAGTACATACAGTTATCAGGGAGTACATACAGTTATCAGGGAGCACATACAGTTATCAGGGAGTGCATACAGTTATCAGGGAGTGCATACAGTTATCAGGGAGTACATACAGTTATCAGGGAGTACATACAGTTATCAGGGAGTACATACAGTTATCAGGGAGTACATACAGTTATCAGGGAGTACATACAGTTATCAGGGAGTACATACAGTTATCAGGGAGTACATACAGTTATCAGGGAGTGCATGCAGTTATCAGGGAGTGCATGCAGTTATCAGGGAGCACATACAGTTATCAGGGAGTACATACAGTTATCAGGGAGTGCATACAGTTATCAGGGAGTGCATACAGTTATCAGGGAGTGCATACAGTTATCAGGGAGTACATACAGTTATCAGGGAGTGCATGCAGTTATCAGGGAGTGCATACAGTTATCAGGGAGTGCATACAGTTATCAGGGAGTGCATACAGTTATCAGGGAGTGCATACAGTTATCAGGGAGTACATACAGTTATCAGGGAGTACATACAGTTATCAGGGAGTGCATGCAGTTATCAGGGAGTGCATACAGTTATCAGGGAGTGCATACAGTTATCAGGGAGTACATGCAGTTATCAGGGAGTACATACAGTTATCAGGGAGTGCATGCAGTTATCAGGGAGCACATACAGTTATCAGGGAGTGCATACAGTTATCAGGGAGTGCATGCAGTTATCAGGGAGTGCATACAGTTATCAGGGAGTGCATACAGTTATCAGGGAGTACATACAGTTATCAGGGAGTGCATGCAGTTATCAGGGAGTGCATACAGTTATCAGGGAGTGCATGCAGTTATCAGGGAGTGCATAGAGTTATCAGGGAGTGCATACAGTTATCAGGGAGCACATACAGTTATCAGGGAGTGCATACAGTTATCAGGGAGTGCATACAGTTATCAGGGAGTACATGCAGTTATCAGGGAGTACATACAGTTATCAGGGAGTACATACAGTTATCAGGGAGTACATACAGTTATCAGGGAGTGCATGCAGTTATCAGGGAGTACATACAGTTATCAGGGAGTACATGCAGTTATCAGGGAGTACATACAGTTATCAGGGAGTACATACAGTTATCAGGGAGTGCATGCAGTTATCAGGGAGTGCATACAGTTATCAGGGAGTACATACAGTTATCAGGGAGTGCATGCAGTTATCAGGGAGTACATACAGTTATCAGGGAGTACATACAGTTATCAGGGAGTACATACAGTTATCAGGGAGTACATACAGTTATCAGGGAGTACATGCAGTTATCAGGGAGTACATACAGTTATCAGGGAGTACATACAGTTATCAGGGAGTACATACAGTTATCAGGGAGTACATACAGTTATCAGGGAGTACATACAGTTATCAGGGAGTACATACAGTTATCAGGGAGTACATACAGTTATCAGTGAGTGCATACAGTTATCAGGGAGTACATGCAGTTATCAGGGAGTACATACAGTTATCAGGGAGTACATACAGTTATCAGGGAGTACATACAGTTATCAGGGAGTACATACAGTTATCAGGGAGTACATGCAGTTATCAGGGAGTGCATACAGTTATCAGGGAGTGCATGCAGTTATCAGGGAGTGCATACAGTTATCAGGGAGTACATACAGTTATCAGGGAGTGCATACAGTTATCAGGGAGTACATGCAGTTATCAGGGAGTACATACAGTTATCAGGGAGTACATACAGTTATCAGGGAGTACATACAGTTATCAGGGAGTACATACAGTTATCAGGGAGTACATGCAGTTATCAGGGAGTGCATACAGTTATCAGGGAGTGCATGCAGTTATCAGGGAGTGCATACAGTTATCAGGGAGTGCATACAGTTATCAGGGAGTACATACAGTTATCAGGGAGTACATACAGTTATCAGGGAGTACATACAGTTATCAGGGAGTGCATACAGTTATCAGGGAGTACATACAGTTATCAGGGAGTACATACAGTTATCAGGGAGTACATACAGTTATCAGGGAGTACATACAGTTATCAGGGAGTACATGCAGTTATCAGGGAGTGCATACAGTTATCAGGGAGTGCATGCAGTTATCAGGGAGTGCATACAGTTATCAGGGAGTGCATACAGTTATCAGGGAGTACATACAGTTATCAGGGAGTACATACAGTTATCAGGGAGTGCATACAGTTATCAGGGAGTACATGCAGTTATCAGGGAGTACATACAGTTATCAGGGAGTCCATGCAGTTATCAGGGAGTGCATACAGTTATCAGGGAGTGCATACAGTTATCAGGGAGTACATACAGTTATCAGGGAGTACATACAGTTATCAGGGAGTGCATACAGTTATCAGGGAGTACATACAGTTATCAGGGAGTACATACAGTTATCAGGGAGTACATACAGTTATCAGGGAGTACATACAGTTATCAGGGAGTGCATACAGTTATCAGGGAGTCCATGCAGTTATCAGGGAGTGCATACAGTTATCAGGGAGTGCATACAGTTATCAGGGAGTACATACAGTTATCAGGGAGTACATACAGTTATCAGGGAGTGCATACAGTTATCAGGGAGTACATACAGTTATCAGGTAGTGCATACAGTTATCAGGGAGTACATACAGTTATCAGGGAGTACATACAGTTATCAGGGAGTGCATACAGTTATCAGGGAGTACATACAGTTATCAGGGAGTGCATACAGTTATCAGGGAGTACATACAGTTATCAGGTAGTGCAAACAGTTATCAGGGAGTACATACAGTTATCAGGGAGTACATACAGTTATCAGGGAGTGCATGCAGTTATCAGGGAGTACATACAGTTATCAGGGAGTGCATACAGTTATCAGGGAGTGCATACAGTTATCAGGGAGTGCATACAGTTATCAGGGAGTACATACAGTTATCAGGGAGTGCATACAGTTATCAGGGAGTGCATACAGTTATCAGGGAGTACATACAGTTATCAGGGAGTGCATACAGTTATCAGGGAGTGCATACAGTTATCAGGGAGTGCATACAGTTATCAGGGAGTACATACAGTTATCAGGGAGTGCATACAGTTATCAGGGAGTGCATACAGTTATCAGGGAGTGCATACAGTTATCAGGGAGTACATACAGTTATCAGGGAGTACATACAGTTATCAGGGAGTGCATGCAGTTATCAGGGAGTGCATACAGTTATCAGGGAGTGCATACAGTTATCAGGGAGTGCATGCAGTTATCAGGGAGTGCATACAGTTATCAGGGAGTACATGCAGTTATCAGGGAGTGCATACAGTTATCAGGGAGTGCATACAGTTATCAGGGAGTACATGCAGTTATCAGGGAGTACATACAGTTATCAGGGAGTGCATACAGTTATCAGGGAGTACATACAGTTATCAGGGAGTACATACAGTTATCAGGGAGTACATACAGTTATCAGGGAGTGCATACAGTTATCAGGGAGTGCATACAGTTATCAGGGAGTGCATACAGTTATCAGGGAGTGCATACAGTTATCAGTGAGTGCATGCAGTTATCAGGGAGTGCATGCAGTTATCAGGGAGTGCATACAGTTATCAGGGAGCACATACAGTTATCAGGGAGTGCATACAGTTATCAGGGAGTACATACAGTTATCAGGGAGTACATACAGTTATCAGGGAGTACATACAGTTATCAGGGAGTACATACAGTTATCAGGGAGTGCATACAGTTATCAGGGAGTACATACAGTTATCAGGGAGTGCATACAGTTATCAGGGAGTACATACAGTTATCAGGGAGTGCATGCAGTTATCAGGGAGTACATACAGTTATCAGGGAGTACATACAGTTATCAGGGAGTGCATACAGTTATCAGGGAGTGCATGCAGTTATCAGGGAGTACATACAGTTATCAGGGAGTACATACAGTTATCAGGGAGTGCATACAGTTATCAGGGAGTGCATACAGTTATCAGGGAGTGCATACAGTTATCAGGGAGTGCATACAGTTATCAGGGAGAGCATGCAGTTATCAGGGAGTACATTCAGTTATCAGGGAGTACATACAGTTATCAGGGAGTACATACAGTTATCAGGGAGTGCATACAGTTATCAGGGAGTGCATGCAGTTATCAGGGAGTGCATGCAGTTATCAGGGAGTGCATACAGTTATCAGGGAGTACATACAGTTATCAGGGAGTACATACAGTTATCAGGGAGTGCATACAGTTATCAGGGAGTACATACAGTTATCAGGGAGTACATACAGTTATCAGGGAGTGCATACAGTTATCAGGGAGTACATACAGTTATCAGGGAGTGCATACAGTTATCAGGGAGTACATACAGTTATCAGGGAGTGCATACAGTTATCAGGGAGTGCATACAGTTATCAGGGAGTACATACAGTTATCAGGGAGTACATACAGTTATCAGGGAGTGCATACAGTTATCAGGGAGTGCATACAGTTATCAGGGAGTGCATACAGTTATCAGGGAGTGCATACAGTTATCAGGGAGTGCGTACAGTTATCAGGGAGTGCATACAGTTATCAGGGAGTGCATGCAGTTATCAGGGAGTGCATACAGTTATCAGGGAGTACATACAGTTATCAGGGAGCACATACAGTTATCAGGGAGTACATACAGTTATCAGGGAGTACATACAGTTATCAGGGAGTACATACAGTTATCAGGGAGTGCATACAGTTATCAGGGAGTGCATACAGTTATCAGGGAGTGCATGCAGTTATCAGGGAGTACATACAGTTATCAGGGAGTGCATACAGTTATCAGGGAGTGCATACAGTTATCAGGGAGTGCATGCAGTTATCAGGGAGTACATACAGTTATCAGGGAGTGCATACAGTTATCAGGGAGTGCATACAGTTATCAGGGAGTACATACAGTTATCAGGGAGTACATACAGTTATCAGGGGGTGCATGCAGTTATCAGGGAGTGCATACAGTTATCAGGGAGTGCATACAGTTATCAGGGAGTACATACAGTTATCAGGGGGTGCATGCAGTTATCAGGGAGTACATACAGTTATCAGGGAGTGCATACAGTTATCAGGGAGTACATACAGTTATCAGGGAGTACATACAGTTATCAGGGAGTACATACAATTATCAGGGAGTGCATACAGTTATCAGGGAGTACATACAGTTATCAGGGAGCACATACAGTTATCAGGGAGTACATACAGTTATCAGGGAGTGCATGCAGTTATCAGGGAGTGCATACAGTTATCAGGGAGTGCATACAGTTATCAGGGAGTACATACAGTTATCAGGGAGTGCATACAGTTATCAGGGAGTACATACAGTTATCAGGGAGTACATACAGTTATCAGGGGGTGCATGCAGTTATCAGGGAGTGCATACAGTTATCAGGGAGTGCATACAGTTATCAGGGAGTGCATACAGTTATCAGGGAGTGCATACAGTTATCAGGGGGTGCATGCAGTTATCAGGGAGTACATACAGTTATCAGGGAGTACATACAGTTATCAGGGAGTACATACAGTTATCAGGGGGTGCATGCAGTTATCAGGGAGTACATACAGTTATCAGGGAGTACATACAGTTATCAGGGAGTGCATACAGTTATCAGGGAGTACATACAGTTATCAGGGAGTACATACAGTTATCAGGGAGTGCATACAGTTATCAGGGAGTACATACAGTTATCAGGGAGTGCATACAGTTATCAGGGAGTGCATACAGTTATCAGGGAGTGCGTACAGTTATCAGGGAGTGCATACAGTTATCAGGGAGTACATACAGTTATCAGGGAGTGCATACAGTTATCAGGGAGTGCATGCAGTTATCAGGGAGTGCATACAGTTATCAGGGAGTACATACAGTTATCAGGGAGCACATACAGTTATCAGGGAGTACATACAGTTATCAGGGAGTGCATGCAGTTATCAGGGAGTACATACAGTTATCAAGGAGCACATACAGTTATCAGGGAGTGCATACAGTTATCAGGGAGTGCATACAGTTATCAGGGAGTGCATACAGTTATCAGGGAGTACATACAGTTATCAGGGAGTACATACAGTTATCAGGGAGTGCACACAGTTATCAGGGAGTACATACAGTTATCAGGGAGTGCATACAGTTATCAGGGAGTGCATACAGTTATCAGGGAGTACATACAGTTATCAGGGAGTACATACAGTTATCAGGGAGTACATACAGTTATCAGGGAGTACATACAGTTATCAGGGAGTGCATGCAGTTATCAGGGAGTACATACAGTTATCAGGGAGTACATACAGTTATCAGGGAGTACATACAGTTATCAGGGAGTGCATACAGTTATCAGGGAGTACATACAGTTATCAGGGAGTGCATACAGTTATCAGGGAGTGCATACAGTTATCAGGGAGTACATACAGTTATCAGGGAGTACATTCAGTTATCAGGGAGTGCATACAGTTATCAGGGAGTGCATACAGTTATCAGGGAGTACATACAGTTATCAGGGAGTGCATACAGTTATCAGGGAGTGCATACAGTTATCAGGGAGTACATACAGTTATCATGGAGTATATACAGTTATCAGGGAGTACATACAGTTATCAGGGAGTGCATACAGTTATCAGGGAGTGCATGCAGTTATCAGGGAGTACATACAGTTATCAGGGAGTGCATACAGTTATCAGGGAGTGCATGCAGTTATCAGGGAGTACATACAGTTATCAGGGAGTACATACAGTTATCAGGGAGTACATACAGTTATCAGGGAGTGCATACAGTTATCAGGGAGTGCATACAGTTATCAGGGAGTACATACAGTTATCAGGGAGTACATACAGTTATCAGGGAGTACATACAGTTATCAGGGAGTACATACAGTTATCAGGGAGTGCATACAGTTATCAGGGAGTGCATACAGTTATCAGGGAGTACATACAGTTATCAGGGAGTGCATACAGTTATCAGGGAGTACATACAGTTATCAGGGAGTGTATACAGTTATCAGGGAGTACATACAGTTATCAGGGAGTGCATACAGTTATCAGGGAGTGCATACAGTTATCAGGGAGTGCATACAGTTATCAGGGAGTGCATACAGTTATCAGGGAGTGCATACAGTTATCAGGGAGTGCATACAGTTATCAGGGAGTGCATACAGTTATCAGGGAGTGCATACAGTTATCAGGGAGTGCATGCAGTTATCAGGGAGTGCATACAGTTATCAGGGAGTGCATGCAGTTATCAGGGAGTGCATACAGTTATCAGGGAGTGCATGCAGTTATCAGGGAGTGCATACAGTTATCAGGGAGTACATACAGTTATCAGGGAGTGCATACAGTTATCAGGGAGTGCATGCAGTTATCAGGGAGTGCATGCAGTTATCAGGGAGTGCATACAGTTATCAGGGAGTACATACAGTTATCAGGGAGTGCATACAGTTATCAGGGAGTGCATGCAGTTATCAGGGAGTACATACAGTTATCAGGGAGTGCATGCAGTTATCAGGGAGTGCATACAGTTATCAGGGAGTACACACAGTTATCAGGGAGTACATACAGTTATCAGGGAGTACATACAGTTATCAGGGAGTGCATGCAGTTATCAGGGAGTGCATACAGTTATCAGGGAGTACATACAGTTATCAGGGAGTGCATGCAGTTATCAGGGAGTGCATGCAGTTATCAGGGAGTGCATACAGTTATCAGGGAGCACATACAGTTATCAGGGAGTACATACAGTTATCAGGGAGTGCATACAGTTATCAGGGAGTGCATACAGTTATCAGGGAGTGCGTACAGTTATCAGGGAGTGCATACAGTTATCAGGGAGCACATACAGTTATCAGGGAGTACATACAGTTATCAGGGAGTACATACAGTTATCAGGGAGTGCATACAGTTATCAGGGAGTACATACAGTTATCAGGGAGTGCATACAGTTATCAGGGAGTACATACAGTTATCAGGGAGTGCATACAGTTATCAGGGAGTACATACAGTTATCAGGGAGTGCATGCAGTTATCAGGGAGTACATGCAGTTATCAGGGAGTGCATACAGTTATCAGGGAGTGCATACAGTTATCAGGGAGTGCATACAGTTATCAGGGAGTGCATACAGTTATCAGGGAGTACATACAGTTATCAGGGAGTGCATACAGTTATCAGGGAGTGCATACAGTTATCAGGGAGTACATACAGTTATCAGGGAGTACATACAGTTATCAGGGAGTGCATACAGTTATCAGGGAGCACATACAGTTATCAGGGAGTACATACAGTTATCAGGGAGTGCATGCAGTTATCAGGGAGTGCATACAGTTATCAGGGAGTACATACAGTTATCAGGGAGTGCATACAGTTATCAGGGAGTACATACAGTTATCAGGGAGTGCATACAGTTATCAGGGAGTACATGCAGTTATCAGGGAGTACATACAGTTATCAGGGAGTGCATGCAGTTATCAGGGAGTACATACAGTTATCAGGGAGTGCATACAGTTATCAGGGAGTACATACAGTTATCAGGGAGTGCATACAGTTATCAGGGAGTACATGCAGTTATCAGGGAGTACATACAGTTATCAGGGAGTGCATACAGTTATCAGGGAGTACACACAGTTATCAGGGAGTACATACAGTTATCAGGGAGTGCATGCAGTTATCAGGGAGTACATACAGTTATCAGGGAGTGCATACAGTTATCAGGGAGTACATACAGTTATCAGGGAGTACATACAGTTATCAGGAAGTGCATGCAGTTATCAGGGAGTGCATACAGTTATCAGGGAGTGCGTACAGTTATCAGGGAGTGCATACAGTTATCAGGGAGCACATACAGTTATCAGGGAGTACATACAGTTATCAGGGAGTGCATACAGTTATCAGGGAGTGCATACAGTTATCAGGGAGTGCATACATTTATCAGGGAGCACATACAGTTATCAGGGAGTACATACAGTTATCAGGGAGTGCATACAGTTATCAGGGAGTGCATACAGTTATCAGGGAGTGCGTACAGTTATCAGGGAGTGCATACAGTTATCAGGGAGCACATACAGTTATCAGGGAGTACATACAGTTATCAGGGAGTACATACAGTTATCAGGGAGTGCATACAGTTATCAGGGAGTGCATGCAGTTATCAGGGAGTACATACAGTTATCAGGGAGTGCATGCAGTTATCAGGGAGTGCATACAGTTATCAGGGAGTGCATACAGTTATCAGGGAGTGCATGCAGTTATCAGGGAGTGCATACAGTTATCAGGGAGTGCATACAGTTATCAGGGAGTACATACAGTTATCAGGGAGTGCATACAGTTATCAGGGAGTACATACAGTTATCAGGGAGTACATACAGTTATCCGGGAGTACATACAGTTATCAGGGAGTACACACAGTTATCAGGGAGTGCATACAGTTATCAGGGAGTACACACAGTTATCAGGGAGTACATACAGTTATCAGGGAGTACATACAGTTATCAGGGAGCACATACAGTTATCAGGGAGTACATACAGTTATCAGGGAGTGCATACAGTTATCAGGGAGTACATACAGTTATCAGGGAGTACACACAGTTATCAGGGAGTGCATACAGTTATCAGGGAGCACATACAGTTATCAGGGAGTACACACAGTTATCAGGGAGTGCATACAGTTATCAGGGAGTACATACAGTTATCAGGGAGCACATACAGTTATCAGGGAGTGCATACAGTTATCAGGGAGTACATACAGTTATCAGGGAGCACATACAGTTATCAGGGAGTACATACAGTTATCAGGGAGTGCATGCAGTTATCAGGGAATGCATACAGTTATCAGGGAGTACATACAGTTATCAGGGAGTGCATACAGTTATCAGGGAGTGCATGCAGTTATCAGGGAGTGCATACAGTTATCAGGGAGTGCATACAGTTATCAGGGAGTACATACAGTTATCAGGGAGTGCATACAGTTATCAGGGAGTGCATACAGTTATCAGGGAGCACATACAGTTATCAGGGAGTACACACAGTTATCAGGGAGTACATACAGTTATCAGGGAGTACATACAGTTATCAGGGAGTGCATACAGTTATCAGGGAGTGCGTACAGTTATCAGGGAGTGCATACAGTTATCAGGGAGTACATACAGTTATCAGGGAGTGCATACAGTTATCAGGGAGTGCATACAGTTATCAGGGAGCACATACAGTTATCAGGGAGTACATACAGTTATCAGGGAGTGCATACAGTTATCAGGGAGTGCATACAGTTATCAGGGAGTGCATACATTTATCAGGGAGCACATACAGTTATCAGGGAGTACATACAGTTATCAGGGAGTGCATACAGTTATCAGGGAGTGCATACAGTTATCAGGGAGTACATACAGTTATCAGGGAGTGCATACAGTTATCAGGGAGTGCGTACAGTTATCAGGGAGTGCATACAGTTATCAGGGAGCACATACAGTTATCAGGGAGTACATACAGTTATCAGGGAGTACATACAGTTATCAGGGAGTGCATACAGTTATCAGGGAGTGCATGCAGTTATCAGGGAGTGCATACAGTTATCAGGGAGTGCATACAGTTATCAGGGAGTACATACAGTTATCAGGGAGTGCATACAGTTATCAGGGAGCACATACAGTTATCAGGGAGTGCATACAGTTATCAGGGAGTACATACAGTTATCAGGGAGTGCATACAGTTATCAGGGAGTACATACAGTTATCAGGGAGTGCATACAGTTATCAGGGAGTACATACAGTTATCAGGGAGTACATACAGTTATCAGGGAGTGCATACAGTTATCAGGGAGTGCATACAGTTATCAGGGAGTGCATACAGTTATCAGGGAGTGCATACAGTTATCAGGGAGTGCATACAGTTATCAGGGAGTGCATACAGTTATCAGGGAGTGCATACAGTTATCAGGGAGTACATACAGTTATCAGGGAGTGCATGCAGTTATCAGGGAGTACATACAGTTATCAGGGAGTGCATACAGTTATCAGGGAGTACATACAGTTATCAGGGAGTGCATACAGTTATCAGGGAGTACATACAGTTATCAGGGAGTACATACAGTTATCAGGGAGTGCATACAGTTATCAGGGAGTACATACAGTTATCAGGGAGTGCATGCAGTTATCAGGGAGTACATACAGTTATCAGGGAGTGCATAGAGTTATCAGGGAGTACATACAGTTATCAGGGAGTGCATACAGTTATCAGGGAGCACATACAGTTATCAGGGAGTACATACAGTTATCAGGGAGTGCATACAGTTATCAGGGAGTGCATACAGTTATCAGGGAGTACATACAGTTATCAGGGAGTGCATACAGTTATCAGGGAGCACATACAGTTATCAGGGAGTGCATACAGTTATCAGGGAGTACATACAGTTATCAGGGAGTGCATACAGTTATCAGGGAGTACATACAGTTATCAGGGAGTACATACAGTTATCAGGGAGTGCATGCAGTTATCAGGGAGTGCATACAGTTATCAGGGAGTACATACAGTTATCAGGGAGTGCATGCAGTTATCAGGGAGTACATGCAGTTATCAGGGAGTGCATACAGTTATCAGGGAGTGCATACAGTTATCAGGGAGTGCATACAGTTATCAGGGAGTGCATGCAGTTATCAGGGAGTGCATACAGTTATCAGGGAGTGCATGCAGTTATCAGGGAGTGCATGCAGTTATCAGGGAGTACATACAGTTATCAGGGAGTGCATACAGTTATCAGGGAGCACATACAGTTATCAGGGAGTACATACAGTTATCAGGGAGTGCATACAGTTATCAGGGAGTGCATACAGTTATCAGGGAGTACATACAGTTATCAGGGAGTGCATACAGTTATCAGGGAGCACATACAGTTATCAGGGAGTGCATACAGTTATCAGGGAGTGCATACAGTTATCAGGGAGTGCATACAGTTATCAGGGAGTACATACAGTTATCAGGGAGTGCATACAGTTATCAGGGAGTGCGTACAGTTATCAGGGAGTGCATACAGTTATCAGGGAGCACATACAGTTATCAGGGAGTGCATACAGTTATCAGGGAGTGCATGCAGTTATCAGGGAGTACATACAGTTATCAGGGAGTGCATACAGTTATCAGGGAGTACATGCAGTTATCAGGGAGTACATACAGTTATCAGGGAGTGCATACAGTTATCAGGGAGTACATACAGTTATCAGGGAGTACATACAGTTATCAGGGAGTACATACAGTTATCAGGGAGTACATACAGTTATCAGGGAGTGCATGCAGTTATCAGGGAGTGCATACAGTTATCAGGGAGTACATACAGTTATCAGGGAGTGCATACAGTTATCAGGGAGTGCATACAGTTATCAGGGAGTGCATACAGTTATCAGGGAGCACATACAGTTATCAGGGAGTACATACAGTTATCAGGGAGTGCATACAGTTATCAGGGAGTGCATGCAGTTATCAGGGAGTACATACAGTTATCAGGGAGTGCATGCAGTTATCAGGGAGTGCATACAGTTATCAGGGAGTGCATACAGTTATCAGGGAGTGCATGCAGTTATCAGGGAGTGCATACAGTTATCAGGGAGTGCATACAGTTATCAGGGAGTACATACAGTTATCAGGGAGTGCATACAGTTATCAGGGAGTACATACAGTTATCAGGGAGTACATACAGTTATCCGGGAGTACATACAGTTATCAGGGAGTACACACAGTTATCAGGGAGTGCATACAGTTATCAGGGAGTACACACAGTTATCAGGGAGTACATACAGTTATCAGGGAGTACATACAGTTATCAGGGAGCACATACAGTTATCAGGGAGTACATACAGTTATCAGGGAGTGCATACAGTTATCAGGGAGCACATACAGTTATCAGGGAGTGCATACAGTTATCAGGGAGTACACACAGTTATCAGGGAGTGCATACAGTTATCAGGGAGCACATACAGTTATCAGGGAGTGCATACAGTTATCAGGGAGTACATACAGTTATCAGGGAGTACATACAGTTATCAGGGAGTACATACAGTTATCAGGGAGCACATACAGTTATCAGGGAGTGCATGCAGTTATCAGGGAGTACACACAGTTATCAGGGAGTGCATACAGTTATCAGGGAGCACATACAGTTATCAGGGAGTGCATACAGTTATCAGGGAGTACATACAGTTATCAGGGAGTACATACAGTTATCAGGGAGTGCATACAGTTATCAGGGAGTGCATACAGTTATCAGGGAGTGCATACAGTTATCAGGGAGTACATACAGTTATCAGGGAGTGCATACAGTTATCAGGGAGTACATACAGTTATCAGGGAGTGCATACAGTTATCAGGGAGTGCATGCAGTTATCAGGGAGTACATACAGTTATCAGGGAGTGCATACAGTTATCAGGGAGTACATACAGTTATCAGGGAGTGCATACAGTTATCAGGGAGTACATACAGTTATCAGGGAGTGCATGCAGTTATCAGGGAGTGCATGCAGTTATCAGGGAGTGCATGCAGTTATCAGGGAGTGCATACAGTTATCAGGGAGTACACACAGTTATCAGGGAGTCATACAGTTATCAGGGAGTGCATACAGTTATCAGGGAGTGCATACAGTTATCAGGGAGTACATACAGTTATCAGGGAGTACATACAGTTATCAGGGAGTGCATGCAGTTATCAGGGAGTACATACAGTTATCAGGGAGTACATACAGTTATCAGGGAGCACATACAGTTATCAGGGAGTGCATACAGTTATCAGGGAGTACATACAGTTATCAGGGAGTGCATGCAGTTATCAGGGAGTACATACAGTTATCAGGGAGTGCATGCAGTTATCAGGGAGTGCATACAGTTATCAGGGAGTGCATACAGTTATCAGGGAGTGCATGCAGTTATCAGGGAGTACATACAGTTATCAGGGAGTACACACAGTTATCAGGGAGTGCATGCAGTTATCAGGGAGTGCATACAGTTATCAGGGAGTACATACAGTTATCAGGGAGTACATACAGTTATCAGGGAGTGCATACAGTTATCAGGGAGTACATACAGTTATCAGGGAGTACATACAGTTATCAGGGAGTACATACAGTTATCAGGGAGTACACACAGTTATCAGGGAGTGCATACAGTTATCAGGGAGTGCATACAGTTATCAGGGAGTACATACAGTTATCAGGGAGTACATACAGTTATCAGGGAGTACATACAGTTATCAGGGAGTGCATACAGTTATCAGGGAGTACATACAGTTATCAGGGAGTACATACAGTTATCAGGGAGTGCATACAGTTATCAGGGAGTACATACAGTTATCAGGGAGTGCATACAGTTATCAGGGAGTGCATGCAGTTATCAGGGAGTACATACAGTTATCAGTGAGTACATACAGTTATCAGGGAGTGCATACAGTTATCAGGGAGTACATACAGTTATCAGGGAGTGCATACAGTTATCAGGGAGTACATACAGTTATCAGGGAGTGCATGCAGTTATCAGGGAGTACATACAGTTATCAGTGAGTACATACAGTTATCAGGGAGTGCATACAGTTATCAGGGAGTGCATACAGTTATCAGGGAGTGCATACAGTTATCAGGGAGTGCATACAGTTATCAGGGAGTACATACAGTTATCAGGGAGTGCATACAGTTATCAGGGAGTGCATACAGTTATCAGGGAGTACATACAGTTATCCGGGAGTGCATACAGTTATCAGGGAGTGCATACAGTTATCATGGAGTACATACAGTTATCAGGGAGTGCATACAGTTATCAGGGAGTGCATACAGTTATCAGGGAGTACATACAGTTATCAGGGAGTGCATACAGTTATCAGGGAGTACATACAGTTATCAGGGAGTACATACAGTTATCAGGGAGTGCATACAGTTATCAGGGAGTACATACAGTTATCAGGGAGTGCATGCAGTTATCAGGGAGTGCATACAGTTATCAGGGAGTGCATACAGTTATCAGGGAGTGCATGCAGTTATCACGGAGTACATACAGTTATCAGGGAGTACATACAGTTATCAGGGAGTACATGCAGTTATCAGGGAGTACATACAGTTATCAGGGAGTGCATACAGTTATCAGGGAGTGCATACAGTTATCAGGGAGTACATACAGTTATCAGGGAGTGCATACAGTTATCAGGGAGTACATACAGTTATCAGGGAGTGCATACAGTTATCAGGGAGTACATACAGTTATCAGGGAGTGCATACAGTTATCAGGGAGTGCATGCAGTTATCATGGAGTACACACAGTTATCAGGGAGTGCATACAGTTATCAGGGAGTGCATACAGTTATCAGGGAGTACATACAGTTATCAGGGAGTGCATACAGTTATCAGGGAGTGCATACAGTTATCAGGGAGTACATACAGTTATCAGGGAGTGCATACAGTTATCAGGGAGTGCATACAGTTATCAGGGAGTCCATACAGTTATCAGGGAGTGCATACAGTTATCAGGGAGTACATACAGTTATCAGGGAGTGCATACAGTTATCAGGGAGTACATACAGTTATCAGGGAGTGCATACAGTTATCAGGGAGTGCATACAGTTATCAGGGAGTGCATACAGTTATCAGGGAGTACATACAGTTATCAGGGAGTGCATACAGTTATCAGGGAGTGCATGCAGTTATCATGGAGTACACACAGTTATCAGGGAGTGCATACAGTTATCAGGGAGTGCATACAGTTATCAGGGAGTACATACAGTTATCAGGGAGTGCATACAGTTATCAGGGAGTACACACAGTTATCAGGGAGTACATACAGTTATCAGGGAGTACATACAGTTATCAGGGAGTACATACAGTTATCAGGGAGTACATACAGTTATCAGGGAGTGCATACAGTTATCAGGGAGTACATAGAGTTATCAGGGAGTACATACAGTTATCAGGGAGTGCATGCAGTTATCAGGGAGTGCATACAGTTATCAGGGAGTACACACAGTTATCAGGGAGTACATACAGTTATCAGGGAGTACATACAGTTATCAGGGAGTACATACAGTTATCAGGGAGTGCATGCAGTTATCAGGGAGTGCATACAGTTATCAGGGAGTACATACAGTTATCAGGGAGTGCATACAGTTATCAGGGAGTGCATACAGTTATCAGGGAGTGCATACAGTTATCAGGGAGTACATACAGTTATCAGGGAGTACATACAGTTATCAGGGAGTGCATACAGTTATCAGGGAGTGCATGCAGTTATCAGGGAGTACATACAGTTATCAGGGAGTGCATGCAGTTATCAGGGAGTAAATACAGTTATCAGGGAGTACATACAGTTATCAGGGAGTACATACAGTTATCAGGGAGTGCATGCAGTTATCAGGGAGTGCATACAGTTATCAGGGAGTACATGCAGTTATCAGGGAGTGCATAC
The DNA here is from genome assembly GCA_028752905.1 of Cladorhizidae sp. MBARI D1340-BT2. Taxonomy (NCBI): domain Eukaryota; kingdom Metazoa; phylum Porifera; class Demospongiae; order Poecilosclerida; family Cladorhizidae; species Cladorhizidae sp. MBARI D1340-BT2. The sequence goes on from JAQNBH010000018.1 coordinate 14,490,796, forward strand.
AGTTATCAGGGAGTACATACAGTTATCAGGGAGTACACACAGTTATCAGGGAGTACACACAGTTATCAGGGAGTGCATACAGTTATCAGGGAGTACACACAGTTATCAGGGAGTACATACAGTTATCAGGGAGTGCATACAGTTATCAGGGAGTGCATACAGTTATCAGGGAGTACATACAGTTATCAGGGAGTGCATGCAGTTATCAGGGAGTACATACAGTTATCAGGGAGTACATACAGTTATCAGGGAGTACATACAGTTATCAGGGAGTACATACAGTTATCAGGGAGTGCATACAGTTATCAGGGAGTGCATACAGTTATCAGGGAGTGCATACAGTTATCAGGGAGTGCATGCAGTTATCAGGGAGTACATACAGTTATCAGGGAGTACATACAGTTATCAGGGAGTGCATGCAGTTATCAGGGAGTGCATGCAGTTATCAGGGAGTGCATGCATTATCAGGGAGTACATACAGTTATCAGGGAGTGCATGCAGTTATCAGGGAGTGCATACAGTTATCAGGGAGTACATACAGTTATCAGGGAGTGCATACAGTTATCAGGGAGTGCATACAGTTATCATGGAGTACATACAGTTATCAGGGAGTGCATACAGTTATCAGGGAGTGCATACAGTTATCAGGGAGTACATACAGTTATCAGGGAGTACATACAGTTATCAGGGAGTACACACAGTTATCAGGGAGTGCATACAGTTATCAGGGAGTGCATACAGTTATCAGGGAGTACATACAGTTATCAGGGAGTACATACAGTTATCAGGGAGTACATACAGTTATCAGGGAGTGCATACAGTTATCAGGGAGTGCATACAGTTATCAGGGAGTGCATACAGTTATCAGGGAGTACATACAGTTATCAGGGAGTACATACAGTTATCAGGGAGTACATACAGTTATCAGGGAGTGCATACAGTTATCAGGGAGTGCATGCAGTTATCACGGAGTACATACAGTTATCAGGGAGTACATACAGTTATCAGGGAGTACATGCAGTTATCAGAGAGTACATACAGTTATCAGGGAGTACATACAGTTATCAGGGAGTACATACAGTTATCAGGGAGTGCATACAGTTATCAGGGAGTGCATACAGTTATCAGGGAGTACATACAGTTATCAGGGAGTGCATACAGTTATCAGGGAGTGCATGCAGTTATCAGGGAGTACATACAGTTATCAGGGAGTGCATACAGTTATCAGGGAGTACACACAGTTATCAGGGAGTGCATACAGTTATCAGGGAGTGCATACAGTTATCAGGGAGTACATACAGTTATCAGGGAGTGCATACAGTTATCAGGGAGTGCATACAGTTATCAGGGAGTACACACAGTTATCAGGGAGTACATACAGTTATCAGGGAGTGCATGCAGTTATCATGGAGTGCATACAGTTATCAGGGAGTACATACAGTTATCAGGGAGTACATACAGTTATCAGGGAGTACATACAGTTATCAGGGAGTACATAGAGTTATCAGGGAGTACATTCAGTTATCAGGAGTACATACAGTTATCAGGGAGTACATACAGTTATCAGGGAGTACATACAGTTATCAGGGAGTGCATGCAGTTATCAGGGAGTACATACAGTTATCAGGGAGTGCATGCAGTTATCAGGGAGTACATGCAGTTATCAGGGAGTGCATGCAGTTATCAGGGAGTGCATGCAGTTATCAGGGAGTACATACAGTTATCAGGGAGTGCATACAGTTATCAGGGAGTGCATACAGTTATCAGGGAGTACATACAGTTATCAGGGAGTGCATGCAGTTATCAGGGAGTACATAGAGTTATCAGGGAGTGCATACAGTTATCAGGGAGTGCATACAGTTATCAGGGAGTGCATACAGTTATCAGGGAGTGCATACAGTTATCAGGGAGTGCATACAGTTATCAGGGAGTGCATACAGTTATCAGGGAGTAAATACAGTTATCAGGGAGTACATACAGTTATCAGGGAGTACATACAGTTATCAGGGAGTACATACAGTTATCAGGGAGTACACACAGTTATCAGGGAGTACATACAGTTATCAGGGAGTGCATGCAGTTATCAGGGAGTACATACAGTTATCAGGGAGTGCATACAGTTATCAGGGAGTACATACAGTTATCAGGGAGTAAATACAGTTATCAGGGAGTACATACAGTTATCAGGGAGTACATACAGTTATCAGGGAGCACATACAGTTATCAGGGAGTGCATGCAGTTATCAGGGAGTACATACAGTTATCAGGGAGTGCATACAGTTATCAGGGAGTGCATGCAGTTATCAGGGAGTGCATGCAGTTATCAGGGAGTGCATGCATTATCAGGGAGTACATACATTATCAGGGAGTGCATACAGTTATCAGGGAGTACATACAGTTATCAGGGAGTGCATGCAGTTATCAGGGAGTACATACAGTTATCAGGGAGTACATACAGTTATCAGGGAGTACATACATTATCAGGGAGTGCATACAGTTATCAGGGAGTACATACAGTTATCAGGGAGTGCATACAGTTATCAGGGAGTACATACAGTTATCAGGGAGTACATACAGTTATCAGGGAGTGCATACAGTTATCAGGGAGTACATACAGTTATCAGGGAGTACATACAGTTATCAGGGAGTACATACAGTTATCAGGGAGTACATACAGTTATCAGGGAGTACATACAGTTATCAGGGAGTACATACAGTTATCAGGGAGTACATGCAGTTATCAGGGAGTACATACAGTTATCAGGGAGTGCATACAGTTATCAGGGAGTACATGCAGTTATCAGGGAGTACATACAGTTATCAGGGAGTACATACAGTTATCAGGGAGTACATACAGTTATCAGGGAGTACATGCAGTTATCAGGGAGTACATACAGTTATCAGGGAGTACATACAGTTATCAGGGAGTACATACAGTTATCAGGGAGTACATACAGTTATCAGGGAGTACATACAGTTATCAGGGAGTACATGCAGTTATCAGGGAGTACATACAGTTATCAGGGAGTACATACAGTTATCAGGGAGTACATACAGTTATCAGGGAGTACATACAGTTATCAGGGAGTACATGCAGTTATCAGGGAGTACATACAGTTATCAGGGAGTGCATACAGTTATCAGGGAGTACATGCAGTTATCAGGGAGTACATACAGTTATCAGGGAGTACATACAGTTATCAGGGAGTACATACAGTTATCAGGGAGTACATACAGTTATCAGGGAGCACATACAGTTATCAGGGAGTGCATACAGTTATCAGGGAGCACATACAGTTATCAGGGAGTGCATACAGTTATCAGGGAGTGCATACAGTTATCAGGGAGTGCATGCAGTTATCAGGGAGTACATACAGTTATCAGGGAGTGCATACAGTTATCAGGGAGTGCATACAGTTATCAGGGAGTACATACAGTTATCAGGGAGCACATACAGTTATCAGGGAGTGCATACAGTTATCAGGGAGTACATACAGTTATCAGGGAGTGCATACAGTTATCAGGGAGTGCATACAGTTATCAGGGAGTACATACAGTTATCAGGGAGTGCATGCAGTTATCAGGGAGTGCGTACAGTTATCAGGGAGTGCATACAGTTATCAGGGAGTGCATGCAGTTATCAGGGAGTACATACAGTTATCAGGGAGTGCATACAGTTATCAGGGAGTACATACAGTTATCAGGGAGTGCATACAGTTATCAGGGAGTGCATACAGTTATCAGGGAGTGCGTACAGTTATCAGGGAGTGCATGCAGTTATCAGGGAGTACATACAGTTATCAGGGAGTGCATACAGTTATCAGGGAGTGCATACAGTTATCAGGGAGTGCATACAGTTATCAGGGAGTACATACAGTTATCAGGGAGTGCATACAGTTATCAGGGAGTACATACAGTTATCAGGGAGTGCATACAGTTATCAGGGAGCACATACAGTTATCAGGGAGTACATACAGTTATCAGGGAGTACATACAGTTATCAGGGAGTGCATACAGTTATCAGGGAGTGCATACAGTTATCAGGGAGTACATACAGTTATCAGGGAGTGCATACAGTTATCAGGGAGTGCATACAGTTATCAGGGAGTACATACAGTTATCAGGGAGTGCATACAGTTATCAGGGAGTGCATACAGTTATCAGGGAGTACATACAGTTATCAGGGAGTGCATACAGTTATCAGGGAGTGCATACAGTTATCAGGGAGTGCATACAGTTATCAGGGAGTACATACAGTTATCAGGGAGTACATACAGTTATCAGGGAGTACATACAGTTATCAGGGAGTGCATGCAGTTATCAGGGAGTACATACAGTTATCAGGGAGTGCATGCAGTTATCAGGGAGTGCATACAGTTATCAGGGAGTGCATGCAGTTATCAGGGAGTGCATACAGTTATCAGGGAGTACATACAGTTATCAGGGAGTGCATGCAGTTATCAGGGAGTGCATACAGTTATCAGGGAGTACATACAGTTATCAGGGAGTGCATACAGTTATCAGGGAGTGCATGCAGTTATCAGGGAGTACATACAGTTATCAGGGAGTACATACAGTTATCAGGGAGTACATGCAGTTATCAGGGAGTACATACAGTTATCAGGGAGCACATACAGTTATCAGTGAGTACATACAGTTATCAGGGAGTGCATACAGTTATCAGGGAGTGCATACAGTTATCAGGGAGTGCATACAGTTATCAGGGAGTGCATACAGTTATCAGGGAGTGCATACAGTTATCAGGGAGTGCATACAGTTATCAGGGAGTGCATGCAGTTATCAGGGAGTACATACAGTTATCAGGGAGCACATACAGTTATCAGTGAGTACATACAGTTATCAGGGAGTACATACAGTTATCAGGGAGTACATACAGTTATCAGGGAGTGCATACAGTTATCAGGGAGTGCATACAGTTATCAGGGAGTGCATACAGTTATCAGGGAGTGCATACAGTTATCAGGGAGTACATACAGTTATCAGGGAGTGCATACAGTTATCAGGGAGTACATACAGTTATCAGGGAGTACATACAGTTATCAGGGAGTGCATACAGTTATCAGGGAGTGCATACAGTTATCAGGGAGTGCATACAGTTATCAGGGAGTACATACAGTTATCAGGGAGTACATACAGTTATCAGGGAGTGCATACAGTTATCAGGGAGTACATACAGTTATCAGGGAGTGCATACAGTTATCAGGGAGTGCATGCAGTTATCAGGGAGTGCATGCAGTTATCAGGGAGTGCATACAGTTATCAGGGAGTACATACAGTTATCAGGGAGTGCATACAGTTATCAGGGAGTGCATACAGTTATCAGGGAGTACATACAGTTATCAGGGAGTGCATACAGTTATCAGGGAGTACATACAGTTATCAGGGAGTGCATACAGTTATCAGGGAGTACATACAGTTATCAGGGAGTACATACAGTTATCAGGGAGTGCATACAGTTATCAGGGAGTACATACAGTTATCAGGGAGCACATACAGTTATCAGGGAGTGCATACAGTTATCAGGGAGTACATACAGTTATCAGGGAGTACATACAGTTATCAGGGAGTGCATACAGTTATCAGGGAGTACACACAGTTATCAGGGAGTCATACAGTTATCAGGGAGTGCATACAGTTATCAGGGAGTACATACAGTTATCAGGGAGTGCATGCAGTTATCAGGGAGTACATACAGTTATCAGGGAGTACATACAGTTATCAGGGAGTGCATGCAGTTATCAGGGAGTGCATACAGTTATCAGGGAGTGCATACAGTTATCAGGGAGTGCATACAGTTATCAGGGAGTGCATACAGTTATCAGGGAGTACATACAGTTATCAGGGAGTGCATGCAGTTATCAGGGAGTGCATACAGTTATCAGGGAGTGCATACAGTTATCAGGGAGTGCATACAGTTATCAGGGAGTGCATGCAGTTATCAGGGAGTGCATACAGTTATCAGGGAGTACATACAGTTATCAGGGAGTGCATACAGTTATCAGGGAGTGCATACAGTTATCAGGGAGTGCATACAGTTATCAGGGAGTGCATGCAGTTATCAGGGAGTGCATACAGTTATCAGGGAGTGCATGCAGTTATCAGGGAGTCATACAGTTATCAGGGAGTACATACAGTTATCAGGGAGTCATACAGTTATCAGGGAGGGCATACAGTTATCAGGGAGTGCATACAGTTATCAGGGAGTGCATACAGTTATCAGTGAGTACATACAGTTATCAGGGAGTACATACAGTTATCAGGGAGTGCATACAGTTATCAGGGAGTGCATACAGTTATCAGGGAGTACATACAGTTATCAGGGAGTGCATACAGTTATCAGGGAGTACATACAGTTATCAGGGAGTACATACAGTTATCAGGGAGTACATACAGTTATCAGGGAGTGCATACAGTTATCAGGGAGTACATACAGTTATCAGGGAGTACATACAGTTATCAGGGAGTACATACAGTTATCAGGGAGTGCATACAGTTATCAGGGAGTGCATACAGTTATCAGGGAGTGCATGCAGTTATCAGGGAGTACATACAGTTATCTGGGAGTGCATACAGTTATCAGGGAGTACATACAGTTATCAGGGAGTGCATACAGTTATCAGGGAGTACATACAGTTATCAGGGAGTGCATGCAGTTATCAGGGAGTGCATACAGTTATCAGGGAGTACATACAGTTATCAGGGAGTGCATACAGTTATCAGGGAGTGCATACAGTTATCAGGGAGTACATTCAGTTATCAGGGAGTGCATACAGTTATCAGGGAGTGCATACAGTTATCAGGGAGTGCATACAGTTATCAGGGAGTACATACAGTTATCCGGGAGTGCATACAGTTATCAGGGAGTGCATACAGTTATCATGGAGTACATACAGTTATCAGGGAGTGCATACAGTTATCAGGGAGTGCATACAGTTATCAGGGAGTACATACAGTTATCAGGGAGTGCATACAGTTATCAGGGAGTACATACAGTTATCAGGGAGTGCATACAGTTATCAGGGAGTGCATACAGTTATCAGGGAGTGCATACAGTTATCAGGGAGTGCATACAGTTATCAGGGAGCACATACAGTTATCAGGGAGTACATACAGTTATCAGGGAGTACATACAGTTATCAGGGAGTACATACAGTTATCAGGGAGTGCATACAGTTATCAGGGAGTACATGCAGTTATCAGGGAGTACATACAGTTATCAGGGAGTGCATACAGTTATCAGGGAGTGCATACAGTTATCAGGGAGTGCATACAGTTATCAGGGAGTACATACAGTTATCTGGGAGTACATACAGTTATCAGGGAGTGCATGCAGTTATCAGGGAGTGCATACAGTTATCAGGGAGTGCATGCAGTTATCAGGGAGTGCATACAGTTATCAGGGAGTACATACAGTTATCAGTGAGTACATACAGTTATCAGGGAGTGCATACAGTTATCAGGGAGTGCATACAGTTATCAGGGAGTACATACAGTTATCAGGGAGTGCATACAGTTATCAGGGAGTGCATACAGTTATCAGGGAGTGCATACAGTTATCAGGAGTACATACAGTTATCAGGGAGTGCATACAGTTATCAGGGAGTACATACAGTTATCAGGGAGTGCATACAGTTATCAGGGAGTACATACAGTTATCAGGGAGTGCATACAGTTATCAGGGAGTACATACAGTTATCAGGGAGTACATACAGTTATCAGGGAGTGCATGCAGTTATCAGGGAGTGCATACAGTTATCAGGGAGTGCATGCAGTTATCAGGGAGTGCATGCAGTTATCAGGGAGTGCATACAGTTATCAGGGAGTACATACAGTTATCAGTGAGTACATACAGTTATCAGGGAGTACATACAGTTATCAGGGAGTACATACAGTTATCAGGGAGTGCATACAGTTATCAGGGAGTACATGCAGTTATCAGGGAGTACATACAGTTATCAGGGAGTGCATACAGTTATCAGGGAGTGCATACAGTTATCAGGGAGTGCATACAGTTATCAGGGAGTACATACAGTTATCTGGGAGTACATACAGTTATCAGGGAGTGCATGCAGTTATCAGGGAGTGCATACAGTTATCAGGGAGTGCATGCAGTTATCAGGGAGTGCATACAGTTATCAGGGAGTACATACAGTTATCAGTGAGTACATACAGTTATCAGGGAGTGCATACAGTTATCAGGGAGTGCATACAGTTATCAGGGAGTACATACAGTTATCAGGGAGTACATACAGTTATCAGGGAGTGCATACAGTTATCAGGGAGTACATACAGTTATCAGGGAGTACATACAGTTATCAGGGAGTACATACAGTTATCAGGGAGTGCATACAGTTATCAGGGAGTACATACAGTTATCAGGAGTACATACAGTTATCAGGAGTACATACAGTTATCAGGGAGTAAATACAGTTATCAGGGAGTGCATACAGTTATCAGGGAGTACATACAGTTATCAGGGAGTGCATACAGTTATCAGGGAGTACATACAGTTATCAGGGAGTACATACAGTTATCAGGGAGTGCATACAGTTATCAGGGAGTACATACAGTTATCAGGGAGTGCATACAGTTATCAGGGAGTACATACAGTTATCAGGGAGTGCATACAGTTATCAGGGAGTACATACAGTTATCAGGGAGTGCATACAGTTATCAGGGAGTAAATACAGTTATCAGGGAGTGCATACAGTTATCAGGGATTACATACAGTTATCAGGGAGTGCATACAGTTATCAGGGAGTACATACAGTTATCAGGGAGTAGATACAGTTATCAGGGAGTGCATACAGTTATCAGGGAGTACATACAGTTATCAGGGAGTGCATACAGTTATCAGGGAGTGCATACAGTTATCAGGGAGTGCATACAGTTATCAGGGAGTACATAGAGTTATCAGGGAGTACATGCAGTTATCAGGGAGTGCATACAGTTATCAGGGAGCACATACAGTTATCAGGGAGTACATACAGTTATCAGGGAGTACATGCAGTTATCAGGGAGTACATACAGTTATCAGGGAGTGCATACAGTTATCAGGGAGCACATACAGTTATCAGGGAGTACATACAGTTATCAGGGAGTACATGCAGTTATAAGGGAGTACATACAGTTATCAGGGAGTGCATACAGTTATCAGGGAGTACATACAGTTATCAGGGAGTACATACAGTTATCAGGGAGTGCATACAGTTATCAGGGAGTACATACAGTTATCAGGGAGTACATACAGTTATCAGGGAGTGCATACAGTTATCAGGGAGTACATACAGTTATCAGGGAGTACATACAGTTATCAGGGAGTATATACAGTTATCAGGGAGTACATGCAGTTATCAGGGAGTGCATGCAGTTATCAGGGAGTGCATACAGTTATCAGGGAGTGCATACAGTTATCAGGGAGTACATACAGTTATCAGGGAGTGCATACAGTTATCAGGGAGTACATACAGTTATCAGGGAGTGCATACAGTTATCAGGGAGTGCATACAGTTATCAGGGAGTACATGCAGTTATCAGGGAGTACATACAGTTATCAGGGAGTGCATGCAGTTATCAGGGAGTGCATGCAGTTATCAGGGAGTGCATACAGTTATCAGGGAGTGCATACAGTTATCAGGGAGTACATGCAGTTATCAGGGAGTACATGCAGTTATCAGGGAGTACATACAGTTATCAGGGAGTACATACAGTTATCAGGGAGTACATACAGTTATCAGGGAGTGCATACAGTTATCAGGGAGTACATACAGTTATCAGGGAGTGCATACAGTTATCATGGAGTGCGTACAGTTATCAGGGAGTGCATACAGTTATCAGGGAGCACATACAGTTATCAGGGAGTACATGCAGTTATCAGGGAGTACATACAGTTATCAGGGAGTACATACAGTTATCAGGGAGTGCATGCAGTTATCAGGGAGTGCATACAGTTATCAGGGAGTACATACAGTTATCAGGGAGTACATACAGTTATCAGGGAGTGCATACAGTTATCAGGGAGTGCATACAGTTATCAGGGAGTACATACAGTTATCATGGAGTATATACAGTTATCAGGGAGTGCATACAGTTATCAGGGAGCACATACAGTTATCAGGGAGTGCATGCAGTTATCAGGGAGTACATACAGTTATCAGGGAGTACATACAGTTATCAGGGAGTGCATACAGTTATCAGGGAGTACATACAGTTATCAGGGAGTGCATACAGTTATCAGGGAGTACATACAGTTATCAGGGAGTGCATACAGTTATCAGGGAGTGCATACAGTTATCAGGGAGTGCATACAGTTATCAGGGAGTACATACAGTTATCAGGGAGTACATACAGTTATCAAGGAGTACATACAGTTATCAGGGAGTACATGCAGTTATCAGGGAGTGCATACAGTTATCAGGGAGTGCATACAGTTATCAGGGAGTGCATACAGTTATCAGGGAGTGCATGCAGTTATCAGGGAGTGCATACAGTTATCAGGGAGTACATGCAGTTATCAGGGAGTACATACAGTTATCAGGGAGTACATGCAGTTATCAGGGAGTGCATACAGTTATCAGGGAGTACATACAGTTATCAGGGAGTACATACAGTTATCAGGGAGTGCATACAGTTATCAGGGAGTGCATACAGTTATCAGGGAGTGCATGCAGTTATCAGGGAGTGCATACAGTTATCAGGGAGTACATGCAGTTATCAGGGAGCACATACAGTTATCAGGGAGTATATACAGTTATCAGGGAGTACATACAGTTATCCGGGAGTGCATACAGTTATCAGGGAGTACATACAGTTATCAGGGAGTGCATACAGTTATCAGGGAGTGCATACAGTTATCAGGGAGTGCATACAGTTATCAGGGAGTGCATGCAGTTATCAGGGAGTACATACAGTTATCAGGGAGTACATACAGTTATCAGGGAGTGCATACAGTTATCAGGGAGTGCATACAGTTATCAGGGAGTGCATACAGTTATCAGGGAGTACATACAGTTATCAGGGAGTGCATACAGTTATCAGGGAGTGCATACAGTTATCAGGGAGTGCATACAGTTATCAGGGAGTGCATACAGTTATCAGGGAGTGCATACAGTTATCAGGGAGTACATACAGTTATCAGGGAGCACATACAGTTATCAGGGAGTGCATACAGTTATCAGGGAGTGCATACAGTTATCAGGGAGTACATACAGTTATCCGGGAGTGCATACAGTTATCAGGGAGTGCATACAGTTATCAGGGAGTACATACAGTTATCAGGGAGTGCATACAGTTATCAGGGAGTGCATACAGTTATCAGGGAGTACATACAGTTATCAGGGAGCACATACAGTTATCAGGGAGTACATACAGTTATCAGGGAGCACATACAGTTATCAGGGAGTACATACAGTTATCAGGGAGCACATACAGTTATCAGGGAGTGCATACAGTTATCAGGGAGTGCATACAGTTATCAGGGAGTACACACAGTTATCAGGGAGTGCATACAGTTATCAGGGAGTACATACAGTTATCAGGGAGCACATACAGTTATCAGGGAGTGCATACAGTTATCAGGGAGTACATACAGTTATCAGGGAGTGCATACAGTTATCAGGGAGTACATACAGTTATCAGGGAGTACATACAGTTATCAGGGAGTGCATACAGTTATCAGGGAGTGCATACAGTTATCAGGGAGTGCATGCAGTTATCAGGGAGTGCATATAGTTATCAGGGAGTGCATACAGTTATCAGGGAGTGCATACAGTTATCAGGGAGTACATACAGTTATCAGGGACAGTTATCAGGGAGTAGATACAGTTATCAGGGAGTACATACAGTTATCAGGGAGTACATACAGTTATCAGGGACAGTTATCAGGGAGTAGATACAGTTATCAGGGAGTACATACAGTTATCAGGGAGTACATACAGTTATCAGGGACAGTTATCAGGGAGTAGATACAGTTATCAGGGAGTACATACAGTTATCAGGGAGTACATACAGTTATCAGGGAGTACATAGAGTTATCAGGGAGTACATACAGTTATCAGGGAGTACATACAGTTATCAGGGAGTACATACAGTTATCAGGGAGTGCATACAGTTATCAGGGAGTACATACAGTTATCAGGGAGTACATACAGTTATCAGGGAGTGCATACAGTTATCAGGGAGTACATACAGTTATCAGGGAGTGCATACAGTTATCAGGGAGTACATACAGTTATCAGGGAGTGCATGCAGTTATCAGGGAGTGCATGCAGTTATCAGGGAGTACATACAGTTATCAGGGAGTACATGCAGTTATCAGGGAGTGCATACAGTTATCAGGGAGTACATACAGTTATCAGGGAGCACATACAGTTATCAGGAGTGCATACAGTTATCAGGTGAGTACATACAGTTATCAGGGAGTGCATACAGTTATCAGGGAGTACATACAGTTATCAGGGAGTGCATGCAGTTATCAGGGAGTGCAAACAGTTATCAGGGAGTACATACAGTTATCAGGGAGTGCATACAGTTATCAGGGAGTGCATGCAGTTATCAGGGAGTACATACAGTTATCAGGGAGTGCATACAGTTATCAGGGAGTACATACAGTTATCAGGGAGTGCATACAGTTATCAGGGAGTACATACAGTTATCAGGGAGTGCATGCAGTTATCAGGGAGTGCATACAGTTAGCAGGGAGTGCATACAGTTATCAGGGAGTGCATACAGTTATCAGGGAGTACATACAGTTATCAGGGAGTACATACAGTTATCAGGGAGTGCATGCAGTTATCAGGGAGTGCATGCAGTTATCAGGGAGTACATACAGTTATCAGGGAGTACATGCAGTTATCAGGGAGTGCATACAGTTATCAGGGAGTACATACAGTTATCAGGGAGCACATACAGTTATCAGGAGTGCATACAGTTATCAGGGAGTGCATACAGTTATCAGGGAGTGCATACAGTTATCAGGGAGTACATACAGTTATCAGGGAGTGCATACAGTTATCAGGGAGTGCATGCAGTTATCAGGGAGTGCATACAGTTATCAGGGAGTGCATACAGTTATCAGGGAGTGCATGCAGTTATCAGGGAGTGCATACAGTTATCAGGGAGTGCATACAGTTATCAGGGAGTGCATGCAGTTATCAGGGAGTGCATACAGTTATCAGGTAGTGCATGCAGTTATCAGGGAGTGCATACAGTTATCAGGGAGTGCATACAGTTATCAGGGAGTACATACAGTTATCAGGGAGTACATACAGTTATCAGGGAGTACATACAGTTATCAGGGAGTGCATGCAGTTATCAGGGAGTGCATACAGTTATCAGGGAGTGCATACAGTTATCAGGGAGTACATACAGTTATCAGGGAGTACATACAGTTATCAGGGAGTGCATGCAGTTATCAGGGGGTGCATACAGTTATCAGGGAGTACATACAGTTATCAGGGAGTACATACAGTTATCAGGGAGTGCATGCAGTTATCAGGGAGTACATACAGTTATCAGGGAGCACATACAGTTATCAGGGAGTACATACAGTTATCAGGGGGTACATGCAGTTATCAGGGAGTGCATACAGTTATCAGGGAGCACATACAGTTATCAGGGAGTACATACAGTTATCAGGGAGTGCATGCAGTTATCAGGGAGTACATACAGTTATCAGGGAGTGCATACAGTTATCAGGGAGTGCATGCAGTTATCAGGGAGTGCATACAGTTATCAGGGAGTGCATACAGTTATCAGGGAGTGCATGCAGTTATCAGGGAGTACATACAGTTATCAGGGAGTACATACAGTTATCAGGGAGTACATGCAGTTATCAGGGAGTGCATACAGTTATCAGGGAGTACATACAGTTATCAGGGAGTACATACAGTTATCAGGGAGTGCATACAGTTATCAGGGAGTGCATACAGTTATCAGGGAGTACATTCAGTTATCAGGGAGTGCATACAGTTATCAGGGAGTACATTCAGTTATCAGGGAGTGCATACAGTTATCAGGGAGTGCATACAGTTATCAGGGAGTGCATACAGTTATCAGGGAGTGCATACAGTTATCAGGGAGTGCATGCAGTTATCAGGGAGTGCATACAGTTATCAGGGAGTACATACAGTTATCAGGGAGTACATACAGTTATCAGGGAGTACATACAGTTATCAGGGAGTGCATGCAGTTATCAGGGAGTGCATACAGTTATCAGGGAGTGCATACAGTTATCAGGGAGTACATACAGTTATCAGGGAGTGCATACAGTTATCAGGGAGTGCATACAGTTATCAGGGAGTACATACAGTTATCAGGGAGTACATAGAGTTATCAGGGAGTGCATACAGTTATCAGGGAGTGCATACAGTTATCAGGGAGTACATACAGTTATCAGGGAGTGCATACAGTTATCAGGGAGTGCATACAGTTATCAGGGAGTACATACAGTTATCAGGGAGTACATACAGTTATCAGGGAGTACATACAGTTATCAGGGAGTGCATACAGTTATCAGGGAGTACATACAGTTATCAGGGAGTACATACAGTTATCAGGGAGTGCATACAGTTATCAGGGAGTGCATGCAGTTATCAGGGAGTACATACAGTTATCAGGGAGTGCATGCAGTTATCAGGGAGTACATACAGTTATCAGGGAGTACATACAGTTATCAGGGAGTACATACAGTTATCAGGGAGTGCATACAGTTATCAGGGAGTACATACAGTTATCAGGGAGTGCATACAGTTATCAGGGAGTACATACAGTTATCAGGGAGTACATACAGTTATCAGGGAGTACATACAGTTATCAGGGAGTACATACAGTTATCAGGGAGTACATACAGTTATCAGGGAGTGCATACAGTTATCAGGGAGTGCATGCAGTTATCAGGGAGTACATGCAGTTATCAGGGAGTACATACAGTTATCAGGGAGTACACACAGTTATCAGGGAGTACATACAGTTATCAGGGAGTACATACAGTTATCAGGGAGTGCATACAGTTATCAGGGAGTACATACAGTTATCAGGGAGTGCATGCAGTTATCAGGGAGTGCATACAGTTATCAGGGAGTACATACAGTTATCAGGGAGTGCATACAGTTATCAGGGAGTGCATACAGTTATCAGGGAGTGCATACAGTTATCAGGGAGTGCATACAGTTATCAGGGAGTACATACAGTTATCAGGGAGTGCATACAGTTATCAGGGAGTACATACAGTTATCAGGGAGTACATGCAGTTATCAGGGAGTACATACAGTTATCAGGGAGTACATGCAGTTATCAGGGAGTGCATGCAGTTATCAGGGAGTACATACAGTTATCAGGGAGTGCATGCAGTTATCAGGGAGTACATACAGTTATCAGGGAGTACATACAGTTATCAGGGAGTACATACAGTTATCAGGGAGTGCATACAGTTATCAGGGAGTGCATACAGTTATCAGGGAGTACATACAGTTATCAGGGAGTACATACAGTTATCAGGGAGTGCATACAGTTATCAGGGAGTGCATACAGTTATCAGGGAGTGCATACAGTTATCAGGGAGTACATACAGTTATCAGGGAGTACATACAGTTATCAGGGAGTACATACAGTTATCAGGGAGTGCATACAGTTATCAGGGAGTGCATACAGTTATCAGGGAGTACATACAGTTATCAGGGAGTACATACAGTTATCAGGGAGTACATACAGTTATCAGGGAGTACATGCAGTTATCAGGGAGTACATACAGTTATCAGGGAGTACATACAGTTATCAGGGAGTACATACAGTTATCAGGGAGTGCATACAGTTATCAGGTGAGTACATACAGTTATCAGGGAGTACATGCAGTTATCAGGGAGTGCATGCAGTTATCAGGGAGTGCATGCAGTTATCAGGGAGTACATACAGTTATCAGGGAGTACATACAGTTATCAGGGAGTACATACAGTTATCAGGGAGTGCATACAGTTATCAGGGAGTGCATACAGTTATCAGGGAGTACATACAGTTATCAGGGAGTGCATACAGTTATCAGGGAGTGCATGCAGTTATCAGGGAGTACATACAGTTATCAGGGAGTACATACAGTTATCAGGGAGTGCATACAGTTATCAGGGAGTACATGCAGTTATCAGGGAGTACATACAGTTATCAGGGAGTACATACAGTTATCAGGGAGTGCATGCAGTTATCAGGGAGTGCATACAGTTATCAGGGAGTACATATAGTTATCAGGGAGTGCATACAGTTATCAGGGAGCACATACAGTTATCAGGGAGTGCATACAGTTATCAGGGAGTCCATGCAGTTATCAGGGAGTGCATACAGTTATCAGGGAGTGCATACAGTTATCAGGGAGTACATACAGTTATCAGGGAGTGCATGCAGTTATCAGGGAGTGCATACAGTTATCAGGGAGTGCATACAGTTATCAGGGAGTGCATACAGTTATCAGGGAGTCCATGCAGTTATCAGGGAGTGCATACAGTTATCAGGGAGTGCATGCAGTTATCAGGGAGTACATACAGTTATCAGGGAGTGCATACAGTTATCAGGGAGTGCATACAGTTATCAGGTAGTGCATACAGTTATCAGGGAGTGCATACAGTTATCAGGGAGTGCATACAGTTATCAGGGAGTGCATACAGTTATCAGGGAGTACATACAGTTATCAGGGAGTGCATGCAGTTATCAGGGAGTGCATACAGTTATCAGGGAGTACATACAGTTATCAGGGAGTACATACAGTTATCAGGGAGTGCATACAGTTATCAGGGAGTACATGCAGTTATCAGGGAGTGCATACAGTTATCAGGGAGTGCATGCAGTTATCAGGGAGTGCATACAGTTATCAGGGAGTGCATACAGTTATCAGGGAGTACATACAGTTATCAGGGAGTACATACAGTTATCAGGGAGTGCATACAGTTATCAGGGAGTACATATAGTTATCAGGGAGTACATACAGTTATCAGGGAGTACATACAGTTATCAGGGAGTGCATACAGTTATCAGGGAGTGCATACAGTTATCAGGGAGTACATATAGTTATCAGGGAGTGCATGCAGTTATCAGGGAGTGCATACAGTTATCAGGGAGTGCATGCAGTTATCAGGGAGTGCATACAGTTATCAGGGAGTACATACAGTTATCAGGGAGTGCATACAGTTATCAGGGAGTGCATGCAGTTATCAGGGAGTGCATACAGTTATCAGGGAGTACATACAGTTATCAGGGAGTGCATACAGTTATCAGGGAGTGCATACAGTTATCAGGGAGTACATACAGTTATCAGGGAGTGCATACAGTTATCAGGGAGTACATACAGTTATCAGGGAGTACATACAGTTATCAGGGAGTGCATACAGTTATCAGGGAGTACATACAGTTATCAGGGAGTACATACAGTTATCAGGGAGTACATACAGTTATCAGGGAGTGCATGCAGTTATCAGGGAGTACATTCAGTTATCAGGGAGTACATACAGTTATCAGGGAGTACATAGAGTTATCAGGGAGTGCATACAGTTATCAGGGAGTGCATACAGTTATCAGGGAGTACATACAGTTATCAGGGAGTGCATACAGTTATCAGGGAGTGCATACAGTTATCAGGGAGTGCATACAGTTATCAGGGAGTGCATACAGTTATCAGGGAGTGCATACAGTTATCAGGGAGTACATACAGTTATCAGGGAGTACATACAGTTATCAGGGAGTACATACAGTTATCAGGGAGTACATACAGTTATCAGGGAGTACATACAGTTATCAGGGAGTGCATGCAGTTATCAGGGAGTACATACAGTTATCAGGGAGTACATACAGTTATCAGGGGGTGCATACAGTTATCAGGGAGTGCATACAGTTATCAGGGAGTGCATACAGTTATCAGGGAGTACATACAGTTATCAGGGAGTGCATACAGTTATCAGGGAGTACATGCAGTTATCAGGGAGTGCATACAGTTATCAGGGAGTGCATACAGTTATCAGGGAGTGCATGCAGTTATCAGGGAGTACATGCAGTTATCAGGGAGTGCATACAGTTATCAGGGAGTGCATACAGTTATCAGGGAGTACATACAGTTATCAGGGAGTACATACAGTTATCAGGGAGTGCATACAGTTATCAGGGAGTACATACAGTTATCAGGGAGTGCATACAGTTATCAGGGAGTGCATACAGTTATCAGGGAGTGCATACAGTTATCAGGGAGTACATACAGTTATCAGGGAGTACATACAGTTATCAGGGAGTACATACAGTTATCAGGGAGTACATACAGTTATCAGGGAGTGCATACAGTTATCAGGGAGTACATACAGTTATCAGGGAGTGCATACAGTTATCAGGGAGTGCATACAGTTATCAGGGAGTACATACAGTTATCAGGGAGCACATACAGTTATCAGGGAGTGCATACAGTTATCAGGGAGTGCATACAGTTATCAGGGAGTGCATACAGTTATCAGGGAGTGCATACAGTTATCAGGGAGTACATACAGTTATCAGGGAGTACATACAGTTATCAGGGAGTACATACAGTTATCAGGGAGTACATACAGTTATCAGGGAGTACATACAGTTATCAGGGAGTACATACAGTTATCAGGGAGTGCATACAGTTATCAGGGAGTGCATACAGTTATCAGGGAGTACATACAGTTATCAGGGAGTGCATGCAGTTATCAGGGAGTGCATACAGTTATCAGGGAGTACATACAGTTATCAGGGAGTGCATACAGTTATCAGGGAGTACATACAGTTATCAGGGAGTGCATACAGTTATCAGGGAGTACATACAGTTATCAGGGAGTGCATACAGTTATCAGGGAGTGCATACAGTTATCAGGGAGTACATGCAGTTATCAGGGAGTACATACAGTTATCAGGTGAGTACATACAGTTATCAGGGAGTGCATACAGTTATCAGGGAGTACATGCAGTTATCAGGGAGTGCATACAGTTATCAGGTGAGTACATACAGTTATCAGGGAGTGCATACAGTTATCAGGGAGTACATGCAGTTATCAGGGAGTACATACAGTTATCAGGGAGTACATACAGTTATCAGGGAGTACATACAGTTATCAGGGAGTACATACAGTTATCAGGGAGTACATACAGTTATCAGGGAGTGCATGCAGTTATCAGGGAGTGCATACAGTTATCAGGGAGTGCATACAGTTATCAGGGAGTGCATACAGTTATCAGGTGAGTACATACAGTTATCAGGGAGTACATACAGTTATCAGGGAGTGCATACAGTTATCAGGGAGTGCATACAGTTATCAGGGAGTAGATACAGTTATCAGGGAGTGCATACAGTTATCAGGGAGTGCATGCAGTTATCAGGGAGTGCATACAGTTATCAGGGAGTGCATACAGTTATCAGGGAGTGCATGCAGTTATCAGGGAGTGCATACAGTTATCAGGGAGTACATGCAGTTATCAGGGAGTACATACAGTTATCAGGGAGTGCATACAGTTATCAGGGAGTACATGCAGTTATCAGGGAGCACATACAGTTATCAGGGAGTACACACAGTTATCAGGGAGTGCATACAGTTATCAGGGAGTGCATGCAGTTATCAGGGAGTACATACAGTTATCAGGGAGTGCATACAGTTATCAGGGAGTGCATACAGTTATCTGGGAGTGCATACAGTTATCAGGGAGTGCATACAGTTATCAGGGAGTGCATACAGTTATCAGGGAGTGCATGCAGTTATCAGGGAGTGCATGCAGTTATCAGGGAGTGCATGCAGTTATCAGGGAGTACATACAGTTATCAGGGAGTGCATACAGTTATCAGGGAGTGCATACAGTTATCAGGGAGTGCATACAGTTATCAGGGAGTACATACAGTTATCAGGGAGTGCATACAGTTATCAGGGAGTGCATACAGTTATCAGGGAGTGCATACAGTTATCAGGGAGTACATACAGTTATCAGGGAGTACATACAGTTATCAGGGAGTGCATACAGTTATCAGGGAGTGCATACAGTTATCAGGGAGTGCATACAGTTATCAGGGAGTACATACAGTTATCAGGGAGTACATACAGTTATCAGGGAGTGCATGCAGTTATCAGGGAGTACATACAGTTATCAGGGAGTGCATACAGTTATCAGGGAGTACATACAGTTATCAGGGAGTGCATACAGTTATCAGGGAGTACATACAGTTATCAGGGAGTACATACAGTTATCAGGGAGTGCATACAGTTATCAGGGAGTGCATACAGTTATCAGGGAGTGCATACAGTTATCAGGGAGTGCATACAGTTATCAGGGAGTGCATACAGTTATCAGGGAGTACATACAGTTATCAGGGAGTACATACAGTTATCAGGGAGTGCATGCAGTTATCAGGGAGTACATACAGTTATCAGGGAGTGCATACAGTTATCAGGGAGTACATACAGTTATCAGGGAGTACATGCAGTTATCAGGGAGTACATACAGTTATCAGGGAGTACATACAGTTATCAGGGAGTGCATACAGTTATCAGGGAGTACATACAGTTATCAGGGAGTACATACAGTTATCAGGGAGTGCATACAGTTATCAGGGAGTACACACAGTTATCAGGGAGTGCATACAGTTATCAGGGAGTACATACAGTTATCAGGGAGTACATTCAGTTATCAGGGAGTGCATACAGTTATCAGGGAGTACATACAGTTATCAGGGAGTACATACAGTTATCATGGAGTGCATACAGTTATCAGGGAGTACATACAGTTATCAGGGAGTGCATACAGTTATCAGGGAGTTCATACAGTTATCAGGGAGTGCATACAGTTATCAGGGAGTGCATACAGTTATCATGGAGTGCATACAGTTATCAGGGAGTGCATGCAGTTATCAGGGAGTACATACAGTTATCAGGGAGTACATACAGTTATCAGGGAGTACATACAGTTATCAGGGAGGCATACAGTTATCAGGGAGTGCATACAGTTATCAGGGAGTACATACAGTTATCAGGGAGTACATACAGTTATCAGGGAGTTCATACAGTTATCAGGGAGTGCATGCAGTTATCAGGGAGTACATACAGTTATCAGGGAGTGCATACAGTTATCAGAGAGTGCATGCAGTTATCAGGGAGTACATACAGTTATCAGGGAGTACATACAGTTATCAGGGAGTACATACAGTTATCAGGGAGTACATACAGTTATCAGGGAGTGCATACAGTTATCAGGGAGTACATACAGTTATCAGGGAGTGCATACAGTTATCAGGGGGTGCATACAGTTATCAGGGGGTGCATACAGTTATCAGGGAGTACATACAGTTATCAGGGAGTGCATACAGTTATCAGGGGGTGCATACAGTTATCAGGGAGTACATACAGTTATCAGGGAGTGCATACAGTTATCAGTGAGTACAGTTATCAGGGGGTGCATACAGTTATCAGGGAGTACATACAGTTATCAGGGAGTGCATGCAGTTATCAGGGAGTACATACAGTTATCAGGGAGTACATACAGTTATCAGGGAGTGCATACAGTTATCAGGGAGTACATACAGTTATCAGGGAGTACATACAGTTATCAGGGAGTGCATGCAGTTATCAGGGAGTGCATACAGTTATCAGGGAGTGCATGCAGTTATCAGGGAGTACATACAGTTATCAGGGAGTACATACAGTTATCAGGGAGTGCATACAGTTATCAGGGAGTACATACAGTTATCAGGGAGTGCATACAGTTATCAGGGAGTGCATACAGTTATCAGGGAGTACATACAGTTATCAGGGAGTGCATACAGTTATCAGGGAGTACATACAGTTATCAGGGAGTGCATGCAGTTATCAGGGAGTGCATACAGTTATCAGGGAGTGCATACAGTTATCAGGGAGTGCATGCAGTTATCAGGGAGTACATACAGTTATCAGGGAGTACATACAGTTATCAGGGAGTACATACAGTTATCAGGGAGTACATACAGTTATCAGGGAGTACATACAGTTATCAGGGAGTACATACAGTTATCAGGGAGTGCATACAGTTATCAGGGAGTACATACAGTTATCAGGGAGTGCATACAGTTATCAGGGAGTGCATACAGTTATCAGGGAGTACATACAGTTATCAGGGAGTGCATGCAGTTATCAGGGAGTACATACAGTTATCAGGGAGTGCATACAGTTATCAGGGAGTACATACAGTTATCAGGGAGTGCATACAGTTATCAGGGAGTACATACAGTTATCAGGGAGTACATACAGTTATCAGGGAGTGCATACAGTTATCAGGGAGTACATACAGTTATCAGGGAGTGCATGCAGTTATCAGGGAGTACATACAGTTATCAGGGAGTACATACAGTTATCAGGGAGTGCATACAGTTATCAGGGAGTACATACAGTTATCAGGGAGTGCATACAGTTATCAGGGAGTACATACAGTTATCAGGGAGTACATACAGTTATCAGGGAGTACATGCAGTTATCAGGGAGTACATACAGTTATCAGGGAGTGCATACAGTTATCAGGGAGTACATACAGTTATCAGGGAGTGCATACAGTTATCAGGGAGTGCATACAGTTATCAGGGAGTACATACAGTTATCAGGGAGTACATACAGTTATCAGGGAGTGCATACAGTTATCAGGGAGTGCATACAGTTATCAGGGAGTGCATACAGTTATCAGGGAGTACATACAGTTATCAGGGAGTGCATACAGTTATCAGGGAGTACATACAGTTATCAGGGAGTGCATACAGTTATCAGGGAGTACATACAGTTATCAGGGAGTGCATGCAGTTATCAGGGAGTGCATGCAGTTATCAGGGAGTGCATACAGTTATCAGGGAGTACATACAGTTATCAGGGAGTGCATACAGTTATCAGGGAGTACATACAGTTATCAGGGAGTGCATACAGTTATCAGGGAGTGCATACAGTTATCAGGGAGTACATACAGTTATCAGGGAGTGCATGCAGTTATCAGGGAGTACATACAGTTATCAGGGAGTGCATGCAGTTATCAGGGAGTGCATACAGTTATCAGGGAGTACATACAGTTATCAGGGAGTACATGCAGTTATCAGGGAGTGCATACAGTTATCAGGGATTACATACAGTTATCAGGGAGTGCATACAGTTATCAGGGATTACATACAGTTATCAGGGAGTGCATACAGTTATCAGGGAGTACATACAGTTATCAGGGAGTACATACAGTTATCAGGGAGTGCATACAGTTATCAGGGAGTGCATACAGTTATCAGGGAGTACATACAGTTATCAGGGAGTACATACAGTTATCAGGGAGTGCATACAGTTATCAGGGAGTACATACAGTTATCAGGGAGTGCATACAGTTATCAGGGAGTACATACAGTTATCAGGGAGTGCATACAGTTATCAGGGAGTACACACAGTTATCAGGGAGTGCATACAGTTATCAGGGAGTACATACAGTTATCAGGGAGCACATACAGTTATCAGGGAGTACATACAGTTATCAGGGAGTACATACAGTTATCAGGGAGTACATACAGTTATCAGGGAGTGCATACAGTTATCAGGGAGTGCATACAGTTATCAGGGAGTACATACAGTTATCAGGGAGTGCATACAGTTATCAGGGAGTGCATGCAGTTATCAGGGAGTACATACAGTTATCAGGGAGTGCATACAGTTATCAGGGAGTGCATACAGTTATCAGGGAGTACATACAGTTATCAGGGAGTGCATACAGTTATCAGGGAGTACATACAGTTATCAGGGAGTGCATACAGTTATCAGGGAGTGCATACAGTTATCAGGGAGTGCATACAGTTATCAGGGAGTACATACAGTTATCAGGGAGTACATACAGTTATCAGGGAGTACATACAGTTATCAGGGAGTACATACAGTTATCAGGGAGTGCATACAGTTATCAGGGAGTACATACAGTTATCAGGGAGTGCATACAGTTATCAGGGAATGCATGCAGTTATCAGGGAGTGCATACTCAGTCTATTCGCTTGACCCAACAACCAAAGCTCATATCACACACGTTAGTTAAATCATGGTTTCAGCTGATGTCAGCCCCCATTTAAGTGTGCCTTGAATATTTCCCTACGTAGTGTACTGACAACACAACAACAACAACAACAACAACAACAACTCATTGAAAGTGTGAAAAATCATTCACCATTAAGGACTTCTGTTTGCTCCTGTTTCTTTCTCCTCCCCTCCCCCGAATAACTTTCTTCTCCCCTCCCCTGCGTAACTTTCTCCTCCCCTCCCCTGCGTAACTTTCTCCTCCCCTCTCCTGCGTAACTTTCTCCTCCCCTCCCCTGCGTAACTTTCTCCTCCCCGCCCCTGCATAACTTGTATACAATAAGACTCAATAATTTTAGTACTAGAAGACTCCTCCAAATCTTCCAATCTTTGCAACGACATACTTCTTGATTGCAGGAAAAAGACGTGGGCTGCGCATTGATGATGCAATCAAGCCAGCTCACGTGCTGTTTTATCAGAAGTGAGTGAAGACCACACCTGCTGTTTTGTAAACTTAACGATGACACACTCAGTTCTGCGGTTTGGTTTGTGGAGTTGTCACTTTTAGGAAACTGTTACCAAATCCAGAGACTCTACCAAAACATCTGAAGTTTGGCTGGTGGAGTTCTCATGTGCAACTCTTACCAAGTCCTTGAAGGAGGCTGCAGCTGACCCTGCATGGGTACAGGCAACAATAGCAACAAGACATGGCATGTGCTGATACGTGTAGTGGACAACAAGAATAAACAAGTTAGAAAAAGTGTTTAAAAGCCCTGGAGACCCTGAAGCCCACACTTGTTGCAGTCTTCCATCGCTCAACTGCACGTATAATATTCAGAAACAACAGCACGAAGCACAGACACACAAGCAATACTGCAACTTGAAACACGACTAAAATATTTTACAAACAACTATTTTGGATTGCCCTGTTAAGAAAGAAAGGAAGAAGACTGCACCCATCCATCACCTATCAAGCAAGGCTCACAGCAGGACAGCCTTGGAGTGTGGTAGTCGGGTTGTTATGGTGCACACATGGCATGAATGTTAGGCGAGCGAGAAAAAGCAAGCCAAAAAGAACAGAGAACATAGTTTCTGTTTCATTATATATTATTTAGGTTGTGAGTTCACCAGCCTAGTCAAGGATTCAAGCATGGGAGTGGGTTTGCAGCACAAACATCACATGGAAGAGGAGAAATAGCTTTTCTTCCTTGGCATTTTGCAGGTCAACCATTATGCTATGGAGTCCGATACAGAGAGTGCTATGCACACTCGGATATGATCAGTTGTACAATAGATGGATAAGGGAATCATATTGCCAGAAGAGTGCAAGCCTTTTATTATCTATATAATAAAATAACGTTTGTCTGTGTGTGTGTGTGTGTGTGTGTGTGTGTGACGCTACTATGCATATGCAGGGCAACATGTATCAGCAGTCAGAAATGCCACAAGTGTAAGCTACTGCTGCAGAGACAGGGCAGAGAAGGACTGATTCAGATGAGTGTGTAAGAGCAAGTATCAGAATACCTAATAGGGAATGGGAGAGAAGTACGGCATTACCATCAGGAAAGAAACGTCCAGAGAGAGTCAAACAGAGAAAGATGGAGTCTAGTGAGAGCAGCATTAGGAGATGAAAGAAATGTCCGGAGAGAGCAGAACAGAGAGAGGCAGTGACTAGTGAGAAGAAGTACAAGTGCTAGCAATGCATACTCTACCTTGGGGGGCCAATGCCCACATTGTGATGCTGTAAGGTTTAATATGGAGACCTGAACTGCTGCCACAATGGCAAGAACACACTTTCTGAGTAGCCACAAACACTGCAAGAATTACTTGTGGAAACAATCAGCAAGGCAAACAACTTTCAACACAACATGCATAAGGAGTGCCTTCTTCTTCACATAAAATGTAGGTACATTATTTAAAACTTGGTGGTACATAAGTATGCTCTATTATTAGTGGGGAAAAATAACCGCAGAGTCATGTGGGTATTGGTTAGTTATTATTAATCTAAGCCAAGCTGCAGCAAGGCAGAATCTAATCCTACACCACTAGCAAGACATAGCAGTAGTTGAAAGGATGAGGTTTGTAGTGGCAAATATCATCACCATTGAATTTGAAAAAAACACCCTTGAGTAACCAGAGCTAGATAAGAACTGAAGGCAGCATTAGGTAGCATGGAAGAGCTCCGAGACAAGTGTGTGATACTATTAGGGCATACAATCCAGCAATGGAGCCACTGCTACGGTCTTTGGACTAAATGCCAGCATGCTAAAAGAAAACCAACAAGTATATAGTCCAAGCGCTTGCTTCACTTCTGCTCTTGCAAAGCAAGCCAGCTTATCCACAGCACTTAACAGAGAGAGCATGTGAGTGGTAGAGTAAACTCTTCCAGCTACTCGCTGACATGATCTTAATAAAAAGTAATAAAAAAATTCACATACACACATGCCTCCAATAATCTAATTATTGGCTCGAAAGAGTTAATAATGTTGGGATAGCAAGTGCCTTTGGCTTCAAATGGCTTACTAGAGTCATCTTTCTGTAGAGGTTAAATTTCCACCAGTAGAGATGATATCTGTACTGAGTTGAATCAGCATGGCAGCAGTACGAGATGACACCATCCCCTCTTCTACTAAATCCCAAGATCACATGACTATAACACATACAATGGACAAAAAGACGGATACAAGTAATAACGACACATGTTATAATAACACATACCGTGGACAAAATGGATGCAAGTACATTATAATGACAAGTGTTATAACAACACATACCATGGACACAAAATGGATACGCATAATGACAAGTGCACATACCGTGGACACAAAATGGATGCAAGTGTTATAACAACACATACCGTGGATGCAAGTCTAATGACAAGTGTTGAAGCAACACATACCGTGGACACAAAATGGATGCAAGTATAACGACAAGTCTTATAACAACACATACCACAGAAAAAATAGATGCAAGTATAATGACAAGTGTTATAACAACACATACATGGCATGGACATAAAATGGATGCAAGTACTGTATGACAACAAGTATGGATGCAAGTATACTGACAAGTGTAATAACAACACATACCGCGGACAAAATGGATGCAAGTATAATGACAAGTACTACAACAATTTTTAGATTCATTGTAATGGAATCACACGTTCTCCTCCAATGCTGACTCAGCACCTTCATTTGTACACACAAAGCATGTGTCAGGCATTATGGACATTTTTATTCTTGATACAAAACACAGACATTCTTCTCAGGCAGGATATAATAACTGAGCCAAGATAATTGACTGCACTGCTCAAGGACTACCTAAAAGTCTGTGATGGGAGAAATAAACCGTTGCTTAAGAAACCACATGTTCTTCCCCATATCCTCTGTACAAATGATTCGATCATCAAGAGTGGTATAGACGAGGTATTAAAATAGTCATCGTCAGGTAGGTATAGGGTCGGTGGCAAGCAGAAGAGATGAGTGGCTTGGGCCACAGATTCTTCAAGACCTATACACTTAAGAATGACAACTACAAACAACTTCTGGAACACTAATCCTGAAGTGTTCGTGGATTATTGTAGTGTGAATGACACCCCCCTCGCATATGTACATTTGTGTGTGGGCATGTTTACGTGTGCATGCATGTGTGTGCATGCATGTGTGTGCATGTGTGTGTCAGTGTGCATGTAGTGTATGTGTTCTGTGTGTGTATGCTCAAACACAGTGCATGGGTTTGTGCATGTACTGTGTGGTGTGAAAACAGGGTGGGTTGACAGCATCTTTTAACTCCATATCTTTTTATTGGTTGGGAGATAGAAAATATTCATTAGAACATCAGGCAGGTGCACCACTCAGTCTGGCAGCTACTGACCACAGGCAGCTGGTGAGTATAAGCACTCTGGCAGTTGCTGAGTGGCCATCACTTACAGTAGATATGCAGTTACCACTTCAGTGAGGAGGCTGCTGAGTGACCACCACTCTGCCAGACTGCTACCACTCAGTGAGGGGGCTTGAGAGTGGCCACCACTCTGCCAGACTGCTACCACTCAGTGAGGGGGCTTGAGAGTGGCCACCACTCTGCCAGACTGCTACCACTCAGTGAGGAGGCTTGTGAGTGGCCACCACTCTGCCAGTGAGGAGGCTTGAGAGTGGCCACCACTCTGCCAGACTGCTACCACTCAGTGAGGAGGCTGCTAAGTGACCACCACTCTGCCAGACTGCTACCACTCAGTGAGGAGGCTGCTAAGTGACCACCACTCTGCCAGACTGCTACCACTCAGTGAGGAGGCTTGTGAGTGGCCACCACTCTGCCAGACTACTACCACTCAGTGAGGAGGCTTGTGAGTGACCACCACTCTGCCAGACTGCTACCACTCAGTGAGGGGGCTTGTGAGTGACCACCACTCTGCCAGACTGCTACCACTCAGTGAGGGGGCTTGTGAGTGGCCACCACTCTGCCAGACTGCTACCACTCAGTGAGGAGGCTTGTGAGTGACCACCACTCTGCCAGACTGCTACCACTCAGTGAGGGGGCTTGTGAGTGACCACCACTCTGCCAGACTGCTACCACTCAGTGAGGGGGCTTGTGAGTGGCCACCACTCTGCCAGACTGCTACCACTCAGTGAGGAGGCTTGTGAGTGACCACCACTCTGCCAGACTGCTACCACTCAGTGAGGAGGCTGCTGAGTGACCACCACTCTGCCAGACTGCTACCACTCAGTGAGGGGGCTTGTGAGTGGCCACCACTCTGCCATACTGCTACCACTCAGTCAGGGAGCAGCCAAGCAGGTGCTAAGTAGCCACCACTCTGACAGCTCCTGAGTGGCCACCACTCAGCCAGGCAGCTACTACTCAGTGAGGGGGCTGCTGAGTGGTCACCACTCAAATAGGCAGTGCACACAAGAAAAGGCTGGAGCAAGCAAACAGTAAAAACTGAGCATGCAAAGGAAGTTCAATTGAACATTGAACTTCCATTTGAAACGACTAAAACCTGACCAACCCGACCTTCTTCTTCTGGCAAGCAGGAATGCCTCCTTTCTGAAGAGCGAAGAGATTCAGATTGATTCCATTTAAGTATAGGTGCCTGTGCAGCTTTCCTTAGCAGAAGAGCTTCCAGAAACAGCAGTGAATGCTTTGAACAGACCATTCATGGTGGCATGGTGGCATTTATAATCGTCAAACCAGAATTAAAGTGGTGTATTTTATAATGTACTGTATAGCACTCTAATGGGCATGTGCAGGAAAAAAGCATATATATGTATATATATATATATACATATATATGGCTTATTCTTGTTGTGAAGGATGTCCAAGTTTGTGTCTGTTGCAGCCAATCACAGTCTATCAATTAGGTCATGTCTTGAAAACAGTTTCCAAAAATCAAGTGGCATATATTTGACTTTGGATTCTTTGTTGTCCATTGCAAGGTGTTTTTTTACTCACTTTCCTCTTGAGGTGAAATCAGCTATTTTTGATCACCATGACCTTCCATCTCTTCACCAACAGAAAGCTGCATTCCACTCACCAGAACCCTCCTTGGTGGCTTTCAAAAGTAATAGACTAATGACAAACGTTATATATGTAAACTAACATTGGGTCTGGAGTTAGCAGTTTTACAAATCTCATTACAGCACTTTCAGAAGTATACTAGACACAAGTGCCTAGCTCCTTTACATAATAGATCCACATGGGTTGCTTGGTATACATATCGATAATAAAATAAAGGTATGCTGTGCTGCAGTTCTTAAGGAGGAAATGGTCAAGTTTATCACAGGAACATCCAGTAACTCACCTATGCAATGCACTCCCGTCAAGAACAGATGCAAGCTGCACACAACGTTTTTGCAAGCTTTGCACCAAACTGTACTCCCTACTCCAGTTCCAACTAGAAATCTGCAAGTAAATACCATCAGCACATACACAAGATCAACAATTGCTGGCTAATGATGGGGAACACATTCATGAACACGAAGGACTTTAATTTATTGATTTCTTTTAGAAGGACTCACATTTTTATGAGTTCTAAAAATACGTAGAACTCGTGGCCTAGAAATATAGGCTCGTCTGACTCTGAGCAGTAAGGATCAGTGTGTTATGTATCAGCATGCACTTCCATGTACAAATCTTCATAAAACTTCATAAAACAATGCACTCTATTGTCGTGGGAGCAACCACAAAATCGTAATTACCTGGGTTATACTATTAGCTTCAGGGTTCATTTTAGGATATTATGATAGGGGAGGGTATGGGGAATTAAGGTTTGTGAAAGGATAGGGGGCAGACATGCACTAGTCGTTTCTAAGGGGAAGCAAACCAGATCCAGGGGGTTGGGCTGACAGAATCCAGGGTATCGTTGTTCAATTTTGAATGGGGGTTGCTGTATTACAGATGTGTAAAAGCTTTACAAGGATGGAAGCTAAGCTTCACATTCTGCACAGCACTATGTATGGCACTATCAAGCAATAACATGTGCCTACATATATAAGCAACCTTGCTTACAGTGCTTGACAAGGAGGGAGAGGATTGCTATAGAATTTATATACTGTATGTGTGCACATGCTACTAACCTGTCTGTACACATGCTTGGTCTACATATATGTGAGTGTGAGGGAGGGGAGGGGGATTTCCATGGGTTGTGGGCGGATAACATCCTCCCTCCTCCGGGGACACCCCGGTATAACACTGACAGTTTTTAATCATGCAAAGACGCACCACATAATATATACAGTTTATATATCATAAAGTATGCCAGACTTGCTGGTGCATACTCTATATAGTTCATACGCCAGACTTGATGGTGCATACTCTATATAGTTCATACGCCAGACTTGATGGTGCATACTCTATATAGTTCATACGCCAGACTTGATGGTGCATACTCTATATAGTTCATATGCCAGACTTGCTGGTGCATACTCTATATAGTTCATATGCCAGACTTGATGGTGCATACTCTATATAGTTCATATGCCAGACTTGCTGGTGCATACTCTATATAGTTCATATGCCAGACTTGCTGGTGCATACTCTATATAGTTCATATGCCAGACTTGATGGTCCATACTCTATATAGTTCATATGCCAGACTTCATGGTGCACACTCTATATAGTTCATATGCCAGACTTGCTGGTGCATACTCTATATAGTTCATACGCCAGACTTGATGGTGCATACTCTATATAGTTCATATGCCAGACTTGCTGGTGCATACTCTATATAGTTCATATGTCAGACTTGCTGGTACATACTCTATATAGTTCATATGTCAGACTTGCTGGTACATACTCTATATAGTTCATATGCCAGACTTGATGGTGCATACTCTATATAGTTCATATGCCAGACTTGCTGGTGCATACTCTATATAGTTCATATGCCAGACTTGCTGGTGCATACTCTATATAGTTCATATGCCAGACTTGATGGTGCATACTCTATATAGTTCATATGCCAGACTTCATGGTGCACACTCTATATAGTTCATATGCCAGACTTGTGCATACTCTATATAGTTCATACGCCAGACTTGATGGTGCATACTCTATATAGTTCATATGCCAGACTTGCTGGTGCATACTCTATATAGTTCATGTGCCAGACTTGCTGGTGCATACTCTATATAGTTCATATGTCAGACTTGCTGGTACATACTCTATATAGTTCATATGTCAGACTTGCTGGTACATACTCTATATAGTTCATATGCCAGACTTGATGGTGCATACTCTATATAGTTCATATGCCAGACTTACTGGTGCATACTCTATATAGTTCATATGCCAGACTTGATGGTGCATACTCTATATAGTTCATATGCCAGACTTGATGGTGCATACTCTATATAGTTCATATGCCAGACTTCATGGTGCACACTCTATATAGTTCATATGCCAGACTTGTGCATACTCTATATAGTTCATACGCCAGACTTGATGGTGCATACTCTATATAGTTCATATGCCAGACTTGCTGGTGCATACTCTATATAGTTCATGTGCCAGACTTGCTGGTGCATACTCTATATAGTTCATATGTCAGACTTGCTGGTACATACTCTATATAGTTCATATGTCAGACTTGCTGGTACATACTCTATATAGTTCATATGCCAGACTTGATGGTGCATACTCTATATAGTTCATATGCCAGACTTACTGGTGCATACTCTATATAGTTCATATGCCAGACTTGATGGTGCATACTCTATATAGTTCATATGCCAGACTTGATGGTGCATACTCTATATAGTTCATACGCCAGACTTGCTGGTGCATACTCTATATAGTTCATATGCCAGACTTGATGGTGCATACTCTATATAGTTCATATGCCAGACTTGATGGTGCATACTCTATATAGTTCATACGCCAGACTTGCTGGTGCATACTCTATATAGTTCATATGCCAGACTTGCTGGTGCATACTCTATATAGTTCATATGCCAGACTTGCTGGTGCATACTCTATATAGTTCATATGCCAGACTTGCTGGTGCATACTCTATATAGTTCATGTGCCAGACTTGCTGGTGCATACTCTATATAGTTCATATGTCAGACTTGCTGGTACATACTCTATATAGTTCATATGCCAGACTTGATGGTGCATACTCTATATAGTTCATATGCCAGACTTGCTGGTGCATACTCTATATAGTTCATATGCCAGACTTGATGGTGCATACTCTATATAGTTCATATGCCAGACTTGATGGTGCATACTCTATATAGTTCATATGCCAGACTTGATGGTGCATACTCTATATAGTTCATATGCCAGACTTGATGGTGCATACTCTATATAGTTCATATGCCAGACTTGATGGTGCATACTCTATATAGTTCATATGCCAGACTTGATGGTGCATACTCTATATAGTTCATATGCCAGACTTGATGGTGCATACTCTATATAGTTCATACGCCAGACTTGCTGGTGCATACTCTATATAGTTCATATGCCAGACTTGATGGTGCATACTCTATATAGTTCATATGCCAGACTTGATGGTGCATACTCTATATAGTTCATATGCCAGACTTGCTGGTGCATACTCTATATAGTTCATATGCCAGACTTGATGGTGCATACTCTATATAGTTCATATGCCAGACTTCATGGTGCACACTCTATATAGTTCATATGCCAGACTTTATGGTGCATACTCTATATAGTTCATACGCCAGACTTGCTGGTGCATACTCTATATAGTTCATATGCCAGACTTGATGGTGCATACTCTATATAGTTCATATGCCAGACTTGATGGTGCATACTCTATATAGTTCATATGCCAGACTTCATGGTGCACACTCTATATAGTTCATATGCCAGACTTGATGGTGCATACTCTATATAGTTCATACGCCAGACTTGCTGGTGCATACTCTATATAGTTCATATGCCAGACTTGATGGTGCATACTCTATATAGTTCATATGCCAGACTTGATGGTGCATACTCTATATAGTTCATATGCCAGACTTGATGGTGCATACTCTATATAGTTCATATGCCAGACTTGATGGTGCATACTCTATATAGTTCATATGCCAGACTTGCTGGTGCATACTTGATATATATTTGATTTATTAGGCCTGTAAGAGTTAGTGCAGCTCCAGCTCTTAAGGGATAAAAAAATCCAATGAAGAGGTCTTGTTCAAGGCCCTACAACCTCTTCCCCATACCACTACGTAGGCAATGCCAGCATCAAGAGATAGGTTTCTTTGGGTGCTTGAAAACCATGGCAAGTCAGTTAGGCCCAGGGTCAGTGACAAGCAAGAGAGATGAATTTTTTAGGATGTCTACCTGGAAAGTTGAAAGTTCTTGCCATGCAATGCAATGTTCATACATTGATAGCAATAGCAAAGTGTGTAAATATATCAACACGTAGCTATCACACTGAGAGACATCATGTATCCTTTGACATGAAACTTCACTACATGGGGTTATGGTGGAAGCAGCTTTGGGCCTCGAACATCCTATGCTTACTCCAGTTCATCCTTGCTCCACCCACCCATATACATGTATGTCCATGGTTAAATACTCTTGCCCCCTAATACCTGGATGGGGATAACGCTTGGCCTTTCTGGCTGGGTGGCAGTAGTTATAAAACTAGGGCAGTGCTTGCTCAGCATGCTTGGTAGTGGTTCTAGGGCTAGGGCTAAGTAGGGCAGTGACTGCTAGAGAATGCTTGTGGCAGTGGTTCTAGGACTAGGGCTATGCAGGGAATTGGCTGCTAGAGCATGCTTGTGGCAGTGGTTGTAGCTATGTAGGGCAGTGGTTACTCAGAGCATGCTTGTGGCAGAGGACTAGGACTATATAGGGCAGTACTTCCTAGAACATGCTTGTGGCAGTGGTGCTAGGGACGGTTCCATGATGTTCAGTAGAATCAGTGGGCAAAACCTTTAACTTGAGGCATCCATGGATGACCCCATGAAAATCACAGGCAGTAATGGTCACACTCGCTCGTGAGCAGAGCCTGTCCTTTTCTATATTAGAAACATGTTTCTTTCTCTACAAAAACATCAGGGTCCAGAGGAAACACTTCACACCCAACACAAAACATCACCACAAATACAACAGTGGAAGGTAAACTGCCACTAGGACACATTTATGTGCTATGTGATTACCAGGGGTCTAGCAGACAGAGCCTCCTTCCCAGGATCAGGTCAGTAACACAGATGTTTTTATGATATTTATTAGCTCATACGTATGAATCAAGAAAATAATTTTGTGTGTACCAAACATTCTCCTCCTCCCCACCACCCCAACCAAATAATCCTGCCTGGAGCATTGCCTAACAACAGTGTGGCAATAGACTGTAATTTATGCAAGGAAAGAGAGAGAAGGAAAGAAAGAAAGAGAGAGGGAAAGAGAGAGGGAGGTTGGAAGGAAGAGGAAGGAAGGAAAGAGAGAGAACGGAAGAAAGAGAGAAAAAATAAAATTGAAACAAAAAATCCAGAAATTCCCCACAGTTGCAAATACAATACAAAGGTTGCACGTGCTCAAATACGATACGAAAATACAACATTTTCAAATGCAGAGAAGAGCTGCTGCATTCCATAGAGCCTTAGTAACATAGAGCCTTAGTAACTAATGCTAAACCAATAGCACACTGTGCTGAACCTTCCAATTGATGCCTCATTCATATGGATCACTCATGAATATGGGTACTTCTTGACACTTAATGACACTTAATAACTTTCCTTTATAACCAAATTCATTTGTAAACTAGAACACTGGCCTGAGCCAAGGCTGTGGTAGTATATACAGGTGGAAGCAAAAGTTCATATTAAATAAATATTTTTGCGCATGCATACAATTACAATGTTGCAGTTCATATACACATCAACAGAGGTCGTTTATTGTTCCGTGTGATGCACATATGTACTACACATGCACGCCCGAGGCAAAAGGTTTTTGTGATTATAGTGCCACCTTCGCTAGACGATACATTAAAAATTAACATAAAATCGATTTTTGTGTCTAACAATGTTTAAGCTTAAAGGAGTTAGTTATCGCATGCTGTCAGTTTGAACCGAAGAGCTTTTCTAAAAACCAAGCCGCCCTCATCTGCCCTTGCCCATTGTCCCACTTCATGTTGGTGTTTCAGGGTTTCCTATAGGACTCCTCCCCAAGCCTGATAGAGAAATTGGTCACTTGCAGTGGCTGTTTTAAACCTATGGTCTTCTGCCTGTATACCAGTGCACTCTATGTCACCATCACACTCCATGATGGTTCACTCAAAATGCAAACTCTGTGTCACTTACGTTAGGTCTACAGTTAGTGTGATTATTGACTCTATGTAGCTCATCGCACTTCCTGTAGTATACTAGGCACTTCCTGTAGTTTACTGGACAATCGTGCGATAGTTTTTAAATACAAATCAACAGTGTAATTGTGTGTATTCAGTTGACAGTTTTACTATAACTGATATGCAGCAGAAGATAGGGACCAAGGAGACACACTTCACTGTGAAATACTGAATTTGGTGGCCCTAGCACCTGTAAAACTATACATGCTGCTAGCCTACTTTTCTCCTATGCTGAGCATATCAGCTTGCGTGCCCAGTGTTAGACTGCTTTCTATTGTAATTAGCAAAGAATAAACGGATCTCCTGTGAAACAATTTGGAAATTTCTCGCCTGACATTCTCACCTGACAAAGTCATGCACCAACCAGTGTGGACAAACTGCAGTTGTCATATTTTTGAATTTTTTTCAAGTCTACTAAAAAGTCTGTCTCCCTACCCCCCTCTATACTAATAGACGCATGATTCAGTCATGCCAGCTAGTTCATAATTTCTCAGCAGTGAAAAGCCTATCCATGTGTAGGGTAGGCATGCAGAGAACATGTTAGGACCTTTGTTGGCATGGTTATCTTGGAAAGACATGCTTTCATTTGGCAGTCCTGTGGCGTTTATTTTACCAAATTTCAAAGAGGTGGTTATAAATGTTTTGTTTCTTCCCATGGCAAGGATGCTTGTAATGCAGCCCCTCATGTCAGGAGGTTGGGCAAACAAGCGTTTAAGTGGGCCAGCCATGTTTAAAGTGTGGAGGTGTGGAAAGCCACACCCACTTCAATGACAACAATTTGAGTTTTGACAAGAGACTCGCTCGACAGTAGTAGCGGTAAATATTATTGTTGCAAAATTGTTAGATAAATATTAGGCTCAATGCAAATGGTCATTTTGTAGCACAAACCATGCATGTCTCGTCTTACATTTCTCTCGTTCAGAAGGTGAAGGATATTGATAGGTTTTGGCATAGTAGTTAGAAATCTCCCGCCACCAGACTCAGCAGCTGCAGTAATACCCGCGGTACTTTAC
The DNA here is from genome assembly GCA_028752905.1 of Cladorhizidae sp. MBARI D1340-BT2. Classification (NCBI taxonomy): domain Eukaryota; kingdom Metazoa; phylum Porifera; class Demospongiae; order Poecilosclerida; family Cladorhizidae; species Cladorhizidae sp. MBARI D1340-BT2. The sequence goes on from JAQNBH010000018.1 coordinate 14,527,665, forward strand.
CTGAAAACGACGTCAAGAATGAATGCGCAAAAAACGACACTTTACCAGCATAAGTAGCTTTGTCTATGTCTCTTTACGATGGAATAACGGTAGAAACAGCTCCAATTCCTGAAATTAGCGATGTAAAAAAGGAAGAAGGTGAGTGGTACGACAAGAATTTAGTCAAGCAGGATTGATGCTATACTTTAAGAGCAATTATTAATGTACTTCAACAATAACAAAATTGCTGCCACCTGGGCATGTGGTAGCAATCCCTCCCTATATTTGTGTGATCTCCACTTCAAAATAGCAGGCATAAACAAACTCACACCTTGGCTATAGCTCACTTTGGCAGCTGCTTAGCCGTGTTGGTTATCATTTTGGCTCCCCCCAAAACAAACAACAACAACAAGCCTGTGAGCTTCTTAAAAAAATCTGTCAGCCTGACATTTATTTCCTTTTTTCCCCACACATAACTATCTCCTTTCATTACAATTTTCACGGAAGACAACAAATTTTTGTAATGCATTACAGCTAATCTGTTTCTTGAGTCAGAAAATCGTAGTAAAGATTGTCAACACAGTATGGGAATTGTGTGTGCATGCGATTTTGACATTAGCTGAGCTGATTCTGAAGCTGGTGCATGTTTTCATTGTAAAGAAGTGAGCGGTTAGTGCAATATTAACATTAGCTGAGCTGATTCTGAAGCTGCTGGCATGTCTACATTGTAAAGAAGTGAGCGGTTAGTACAATACATGTATTGACATTAGCTGAGCTGATTCTGAAGCTGGTGCATGTTTTCATTGTAAAGAAGTGAGCGGTTAGTGCAATATGCTGAGCTGATTCTGAAGCTGCTGCATGTCTTCATTGTAAAGAAGTGAGCGGTTAGTGCAATATTGACATTAGCTGAGCTGATTCTGAAGCTGCTACATGTCTTCATTGTAAAGAAGTGAGCGGTTAGTGCAATATTGACATTAGCTGAGCTGATTCTGAAGCTGCTACATGTTGTAATTGTAAAGAAGTGAGCGGTTAGTACAATATTAACATTAGCTGAGCTGATTCTGAAGCTGCTGCATGTTTTCATTGTAAAGAAGTGAGCGGTTAGTGCAATATTAACATTAGCTGAGCTGATTCTGAAGCTGCTACATGTTGTAATTGTAAAGAAGTGAGCGGTTAGTGCAATATTAACATTAGCTGAGCTGATTCTGAAGCTGCTGCATGTTTTCATTGTAAAGAAGTGAGCGGTTAGTGCAATATTAACATTAGCTGAGCTGATTCTGTTTCATTGTAAAGAAGCGAGCGGTTAGTGCAATATTGGCATTAGTTGAGCTGATTCTGAAGATGCTACATGTAAAGAAGTGAGCGGTTAGTGCAATATTAACATTAGCTGAGCTGATTCTGAGAAGCGTGTGGTCAATTTGATTAGTTAACTACACAAATCTTCAACAAATGTGTGGTGTGTGTGTGTTCTTCAGTAATAATTGTGGTACAGGATATCATTGACGAGGGTTCCTTTTTTCTAGGCAGGGGGAGGGGGGATGTTTCATGTTCCTAAAATTATTTTCTCCGTCCACTTTTACAAAGACAACGCCCACATATATAGCGGAAGGACCAGAAATGAGAGAAGTGGTGGACAAATAATGTGCTAATAGCTTGCCTGGGGAGGACTACTTCACTCTCATTGTTCCCTGTGATGGGAGCAACTGTTATAGAGTTCTTGAAGGAGTCTGCTCAACTATAATATGTATAGGACAGAAGGAAAAGAGACAAACCAAGTAGTAGTAACTAGTAGCAAGGCAAACACAAAACAAGTACTGTACTAGCAAGGCAAACACAAAACAAGTATATACTACAGTAGCAAGGCAAACACAAAACAAGTACTGTAGTATCAAGGCAAACACAAAACAAGTACTGTACTAGCAAGGCAAACACAAAACAAGTACTGTAGTAGCAAGGCAAACACAAAACAAGTACTGTACTAGCAAGGCAAACACAAAACAAGTATATACTACAGTAGCAAGGCAAACACAAAACAAGTACTGTAGTATCAAGGCAAACACAAAACAAGTACTGTACTAGCAAGGCAAACACAAAACAAGTACTGCAGTAGCAAGGCAAACACAAAACAAGTACTTTAGTAGCAGGCAAACACAAAACAAGTACTGTAGTAGCAAGGCAAACACAAAACAAGTACTGTAGTAGTAGCAAGGCAAACACAAAACAAGTACTGTACTAGCAAGGCAAACACAAAACAAGTACTGCAGTAGCAAGGCAAACACAAAACAAGTACTTTAGTAGCAGGCAAACACAAAACAAGTACTGTAGTAGCAGGCAAACACAACAAGTACTGCAGTAGCAAGGCAAACACAAAACAAGTACTGTAGTAGCAAGGCAAACACAAAACAAGTACTACAGTAGCAAGGCAAACACAAAACAAGTACTGCAGTAGCAAGGCAAACACAAAACAAGTACTGTAGTAGCAAGGCAAACACAAAACAAGTACTGCAGTAGCAAGGCAAACACAAAACAAGGACTGCAGTAGCAAGGCAAACATAAAACAAGTACTGCAGTAGCAAGGCAAACACAAAACAAGTACTGTAGTAGCAAGGCAAACACAAAACAAGTACTGTACTAGCAAGGCAAACACAAAACAAGTACTGCAGTAGCAAGGCAAACACAAAACAAGTACTGTAGTAGCAAGGCAAACACAAAACAAGTACTGCAGTAGCAAGGCAAACACAAAACAAGGACTGCAGTAGCAAGGCAAACACAAAACAAGTACTGCAGTAGCAAGGCAAACACAAAACAAGTACTGCAGTAGCAAGACAAACAAAACAAGTACTACAATAGCAAGGCAAACACAAAAAAAGTACTGCAGTAGCAAGGCAAGCACAAAACAAGTACTGCAGTAGCAGGCAAACACAAAACAAGTACTGCAGTAGCAAGGCAAACACAATAAGTATTGATGTTATAAGCATGCCAATTCCCACAGGGAGGCTGGTTTCTATTTAAGAGAAAAGTCCTAGTTTTTGTCGTATAATGCTTGCATGCATGGAAAATCTTACTCCCTCCCCTCCCAATCTTCCTTCCCCCTCCCCTCCAAATTTTCCCTCCCCCTCCCCTCCAAATTTTCCCTCCCCCCTCTCCTCCCAATCTTCCCTTCCCCCTCCCCTCCCAATCATCCCTTCCCCCCTCCCCTCCCAATCTTCCCTTCCCCCCTCCCCTCCCAATCTTCCCTTCCCCCCTCCCCTCCCAATCTTCCCTTCCCCCCTCTCCTCCCAATCTTCCCTTCCCCCCTCCCCTCCCAATCTTCCCTTCCCCCCTCCCCTCCCAATCTTCCCTTCCCCCTCCCCTCCCAATCTTCCCTTCCCCCCTCCCCTCCCAATCTTCCCTTCCCCCCTCCCCTCCCAATCTTCCCTTCCCCCTCCCCTCCCAATCTTCCCTTCCCCCCTCTCCTCCCAATCTTCCCTTCCCCCCTCCCCTCCCAATCTTCCCTTCCCCCCTCTCCTCCCAATCTTCCCTTCCCCTCTCCCCTCCCAATCGTCCCTTCCCCCCTCCCCTCCCAATCTTCCCTTCCCCTCTCCCCTCCCAATCTTCCCTTCCCCCCTCCCCTCCCAATCTTCCCTTCCCCCATCCTCTCCCAATCGTCCCTTCCCCCTAATTTCCACTCGTGTTCTGTAGGTAACTGGCCCTCTGGGTTTGAGTTGATGGTCTCACAGCTACAGAGAAACAAAAAGGTCCCCAAGAAGGTATAAGTGATGGATGATTTGTACGGCTGTGTCTGAGATGATCTGTTATGATTCTAGAAACCAAAACCCCAAGTTCCATCAGCTGTCGTTCTGGATAAGGTAATGTTGATTAATATAAGGGGTGTGTGTGTGGGGGGGGGGGGGTGGGGGGCATTTACGTGCTCAAAATGTAAAAATCAGTGGGGGGAAAGTGTGTCCTGTATTTTAGAGCTGCAAAGTTCCCCTGGTTCATAACAATAACATTAGTATTGGTGTGCTTCATTTGGAACAATCATTGTAGGTACATGTATAGCAAAGTTACATGTACCTGAGGTGTCAAACTCGATCTTGCCATGGAAACATGGAAACATGAAAATCTGTGGGTTTCGAGTTTCTGTTGTGGTCTAGAAATATGCTCACGAAAAAAGAAATTTGTTACATAGCAACTCAAAACTGTACAAATACCACCTGCAGGGATACTTTCTAGGGGAGGGGGGCAGGGATACTTTCTAGGGGAAGGGGGCAGGGATACTTTCTAGGGGGGGGGGGGTTATCTGCAGGTGGTGACGAACAAGGACTCCCAAAGGAAATATTTGTGGGCTGCATGGTATGTAGTGGAGGCCACACCCTGCTATAACACTCCTTGTCCTCTATATCTATGTCGTGGATTAGATTCTGCGAAAATAGCAAATATTACACTCCATAAAAATATCCCTCTATACGATAGTTTCAGCTGTTCATGTTGACCCCAGAGTAAGGCATAGTATACTGCAGGAAGTATCTAGTATACTAAAGGAAGTGTCTAGTATACTACAGAAAGTGCTATAATCACTCAAACTCTAGACAGATGTAAACAATGATGGCATACTTGCAGAGTTTGTAGTTTACCTAAATTTGAGGTGATCCATGGAACTGTGCTAGCTTCCCATTGGTGCAGAGGCAAGCTCAAGCAGCGGCTGCAAGTAACCAACCTATATGGTGAGTCTAGGGAGGAACCGAGCAGGAACCCTGTGGTTGCGGGAAGGAAAGGTTAGTCAGAGATAACTTGATTTGATAGCTACTGCTTTTGAGCTCTATAAGGTTTTCACCTCAGGAGTTGTGAAATTGGGGGCCCAGGGTCCCTGGATTTCAGTGCCTGTAACTTTGCTATGGTGATCTATTATTTTATCTCCAATAGAAAGAGCACAGAAAGAGCTCTACCTGTTAGCTGTGAACCATATGGGGGGCATGAGCCCTTAAGTAGGGAGGGACACACCCCTATCCCCATTTCAATATTTTTACACGAGCTTTTGCTTGAGTCATTGTGTTAAGTCAGTCACTTACTGCTTGTGTTTCCTTATGTTAAGTCAGTCACTTACTGCTTGTGTTTCAGTCAGTCACTTACTGCTTGTGTTTCTTCATGTTAAGTCAGTCACTTACTGCTTGTGTTTCTTCATGTTAAGTCAGTCACTTACTGCTTGTGTTTCTTCATTTTAAGTCAGTCACTTACTGCTTGTGTTTTCTCATGTTAAGTCAGTCACTTACTGCTTGTGTTTCTTCATGTTAAGTCAGTCACTTACTGCTTGTGTTTCCTCATGTTAAGTCAGTCACTTACTGCTTGTGTTTCTTCATGTTAAGTCAGTCACTTACTGCTTGTGTTTCCTCATGTTAAGTCAGTCACTTACTGCTCATGTTAAGGGGGAAAGAAGGCTGCGTATCGCGTAGTCTCATATAAAGTACCATATCTTTGCTCGCATTCACTCTAGTTTCCCGATTTATATATCAAATTATAGCTTGCAGTCTGTGCTTTCTAATGGTAAGTCTCTTTTGTTATTTTGTTTCGCCATAATTTTTTCCTAGCTCATTATAGGCTCTTCCAGTGCGGACCGTAAGCCGTTTAGTAAACCATGTTACAGTAACGACCTTTGCGAGGCTCTTATTCGGTCTATTAGTCCATCATAATGAGCACTACAAACTGCGCGTCTTGAAATTTTGAAAAAAAGTTTTTTTGTTGTTTTCTGAACATAGCTTTATGACATCACGTCACATTTTCATCTATAGGTCTTTTTTTAGTAATCCTATCAAACAAAAACTCTCGCGCAAGTTGTAGAATATAAAATTTGCTTTCAAATGATATATTTTTTTTTATGAAAGGATAAAAAAATATTCAAGTTATCATTTGAACGGTTTTTAAAAAATCACTTATTGAGCCTTGAAGTCCAAGCAGTTTGTAATCACATCCCAGCTGCCAGAAACACCCCCTGCTTCACCAGAATACATCCCCTCATTACTAGAATTGTGTGTGTACAAACAAAATGTGAAAGCAACCAATTGACTTTTCACAGTCCTTTATTTTTTCAACAACAGCAGTATCCTACATCCTAACTACAACCCGAAAACCAACAATATATATATATATATATATACATACACATAAATTAAAGACGCATCAGACTTGTTAGGTTGCTTTGCTAATATTGAATTAGCAAACATAAACACGTCATCATTTGCAGGGCTCCCATGCCCAGGTCCATCCATCGTCACCCTCCACACATGTCTTCCGACACCCTCCAGTAATCCCTGAAAAAAAATAGAACACAAACAAAGGTCATCCTCCACTAATTCCTAAGCTTGACAAAAAATATACAATGCTCCGCCCTCCATTGAACTCTGCTGCCTCTCGACGGCAAGCCTGACACTTGTTGCACTCATATGTTCTGTCTTACCCGCTCTACTCCACACAACAGAATTAAACTCTCATTTTGGTTCTGTGTATAACCACCTAAACATTTGCACAAAAGATCCTCGGACATTAATTTATCAAAAACCTCCTAACATACATAGCCTTGTCCAGAGGAATCATAGGCCTATGGGTACTGGTGGTACCTCACCTTTAGCATTAAACTTCACCAACTCAAAACTCCTGTACGACAATACTCGTGTTGGGATGTTCCATAGTTGACTAAGAGTGATAAAAAATCGCTTTCACATCGCAAATCATCCCCTCTAGGTTGTCCTTATTATTTCTAATTGCTCCCCTATACATGTAGTAGGTTTGCATTTTAACTATAGACACACGACTAACCCCCCTAGCACCACCCAAAGACACTAGGACCGTAAGGCTCGACTTCCAGCAACCGTTTATGTGCATTTGTATAGCCATCACTAATTAATGTGTGTGTACCTAAGCTTCAGTCTCTCCACTGAACGCTAAAAAAGTTTTTGTGTTCCTACAACTTTCACAGAACCCGAAGAGCCTTCAAAATTGGCTTCACAATTTACCTTGTGACCATGCTCAAACCATTCTGTGTAACTTGCTTCTGTTTCATCTTCAGGTCTTCGCGCACAAGCATGACAGAACTTAGACATAAGATAATCTAAAACTTCTCCAGTGTCCCAAGACATCACCGCAACCAAGCCATAATTTGATTTGTGGCCCTGTCTAAGCCATGTGCCGTCAACAGTAATACTAACATCAATGATGTCTTCATACCTAACCCTATAAAAATCATGTAACCTATGAGCGGCATCCAACATAATACTCTGTTACTGCATTTGCGTCACTCCCTATTGACCTAGTATATTAAAAATTAAAAAAAGTGGAACTAAGAGGGGGCAACATATCCATGACTGCAGTGATGTCTTCCAGACCAGAATGACTAATTCCAGCAATGCGAGCACCCAGTACTGACTGGATGTTCAAAGAATGCTTCTACAGATACAGGGTTTGAGATGTCTCGGGTGTTACTACAATTTGAACAAAAAGTAAAAATGAGACACCATGCCTGCCCTACGGGCTTCAGTTGCAAGGGAGCTCAGTTACCACATTGAATACACTTATTACACCTTTCTATGACCTCTCTAAGCTTATCTAAGTTTATTATACGATTACCCTTACCTAGTTCTCCAACACCACCCGAGTCCAAAGAGGTAGAGCCAGTAGATCCAGTAGCAACAGCCACAGAAGCAGCTGAACGATCCATGAGAGCCAACTTCTTCCTGGTCATAGTCACCAATGGAACTGGCCTCTCTTCAGACATTTGCAATTGATTGCAAGGTAAGTGAAAGTTCACAGAAGTCGCTACCCCACCTACAGGATCCAAGAGACTCACTAACAAAGGAAGGAAACAGCTAGTAATGTTTTAGTAGTACGGAGATAAACATTAAAACTTGCCTGGCGCGGCTACTGTGACAGGCTCAACAACAGCCGCCTGTGCTTTCTTCTTCTTGTCGTCACTCTTCTTGAATCCTTGGCCTTTCTATTTAAAATGCTTCTCTGTTCTCTTCCCCATAACTCAACAGTGTAAAAGTTTCAAGTGATTCTGGCGAACTGACTAAAGGCCTGTCCACACTACACAAAAATGGAAACGTTTCAAATCGTTTTCTGAGTCGTTTCCGTTGCAAAACGACTTAATAAGGGGGGGGTTCACCCATTTTAGCAAAAAACGTTTGTCCTCTTTGTAATTGCCATAACTTTTGTTCTCTTTCCACTATGCAGATAATTTTGTTATCAAAGTGTTGCTTGTTCTGTCTTCTTTTCAATAGTATATGAAATGTCTATATAGACACATTTTATTAGAAGATACAAGTGACAAACCAAGACCCCTACCACTCAAGAGTTTGGCGGACCTAACTCACCACCACTTGAAGAACTTGAGCTCAAATTTGTTTTGTGGCTACCTGTAACACTTGGCTGTAATTGGAGCGAAACAAATTTGACCATTGGTCAGTTGCAATTGACCGGGTGGGTTGAACTCATTAAACCCAAAAGATCATCTCTTCTAATGACCATAACTTGGCAATGCTAATTTTTTTAAGAAGTCTGATCCGCTCCAATCACAGAACACACAAAGAGCTTTCAAATGATACCAACAAATATTTTTTGGGTTTAACTGTGACAAAGTTATGTTCGCCAAACGCTGGATTTTTAGAAATATGCAGTCAAAGTATATAGACAGAAATGTTTGGGTTGAAATGGCAAAATGTGTTCTTATTTTTGAAGTTTCTTGATCTGTTCTTGGACTTCCATGCCTCTCTTGATCTGTTTTGTACTTCACGACGTTCTTAGTTTTCTATGCCTGTATTCCTCACCTCTTTCCGAGACCGCTCGACAGAATCCAGAGCGCTTTTTGTGCCGGGAGAATGGCGCTGCTTTCGGTACAAAGACATAACGAGGTTGACCAAAAACTGAAAACGAGGCGACTGGAAATCCCGCGTGCGCACCAGAATTACATATCCAGGGCCTCTGCGCAAACGGCAGGAAATGACTCAGCAAGAAATTTGCTTCCAGGTATAAGTGGTAGCCATTTTATGGCGCCGAAAAACTTACCTATCCCGTAAGCCTTCTCTGTGCAAGTCTCTTCCAATTTTGAATCGAGATAATGAAATTGCATGGACAAAAAGCCCCATAACTTTGAAATGGATGCTCCAATGCCTCTAAAACTTTGGAAATGGCTAGTAGATGCTTACAACAACATTTATAAATGATAATAAAAAAATAAAAAATAAAAAAATAAAATGGGTAGGTGTTTTGCGCGCGTCCACACTACAGAAATGAACAGCGAAGTCACCTGCACGGGACCGCCCACTGCCGTCAAAAATGTCACGCATGCGCGAAACCTAACGGTTAGCTACGTATCTTCCCCCCCCCCCCCCGTGTGGATGATGGCCTATCTACGGCTGATGAAGTATCATGCTGTTCAGAGAAGGAGAAGGAGAGTATTAATGGCAAGGAAGGCCCATGCAAGATCAGTTTTATTTGAGATACACAGGCAGAGGCTACAAGGGTCAGTTATCTAGCTATAGCTAGCTAGCTACTTGTACACCTTGCTAGCTATAGCTACCAAAAATGTAAAAGCAGTAAAAGCTACATAGCTACCTAGTTTAATAGCTGCATGCCATAGAGATGTTTCTACAGCTTGACTGGATATGAAGCTACCATTCAAAATATATAAAAAGGCAGGCTTACAAATAGCGACAGTAGCTAGATAGTCTTTCTATACTTGAAGGTTAGGTTCTTAATCTTCGACCGAAACTGCTGCCACATCCTTTCGATCCCAAGTACTGCCAACTGCTGAGCAACGCGCTCATATACCGTCCTATTACGTTTCGCCCCGTCCAATTCCTTCTGCACGCCCTCCTGCGCCCAGATACTGACCAGAGCCTTAGTTTGATCAACCTCCCAACCTCCAGCCATCTTGCGAGCTCGAGCAATAAAAAGTGTTCTATATGATCGCAATATTTATTACATTCCTCAATTTCTACGTTTTTGAAAACGTTTACATCCGTCTCAAGTCACCTATTTCGTTGACTCAAAACGTAGTCGTTTAAAGTCGACTCGAAGTTCAAGTCGACTTGTTTTTTGCAGTGTGGACGCGCAGAAACACTTATGAAACAACTTAAGTCGACTCCAGTGTGCAGTGTGGACAGGCCTTAAAATAACACGTGACCTAAAAAAATGTGCTCGTCTTAGCGGTTGCGCACTACCCCCCTGCCTGGCCAATTCATTGCGCAAACGACTGGTAAGGGTCTCCATGAAATTGGCAACATTTTGATATATAAAAACTGTATTTTGGGTAGGCGATCATCGCCGACCGCCGATTGTAGCCAGGTAAGACTGGGAGAGAACCTCTTCCAATGTGAAGTGAAATGAAATGAAATGGAATAATAATGCACTGTATAAAAATGGCTATATCTTCTGATGCAAGTATTCACTTGCTCTGAAACTTGAAACTCAAACTCCAGACATATTATGAACCCTTTTGGGGCCCCCCCCCCAAAAATTTGAAAAAATATGTGTTTTCAGCCCTCTTCCCCCCTTAAGTCAGTCACTTACTGCTTGTGTTTCCTCATGTTAAGTCAGTCACTTACTGCTTGTGGTTCCTTTGACTCTCCTGTGATGCAGGTCGTGAATATAGTTGAACTAAAATTGGATGGACAGAAGTGCCTTGATAGTGATATTCCCTTTGAAGTTGAGGACGAGTATGACCCCATGGTCCCTAATTGGTATGCTAATGTTATCCGAGAACGAAAAGGAGAACAAGACAGGATTCGCGATGAGGAGGTATGATTGCTGTGAGCAGCAGCGGCTCTGTTACATGTTGGTCGTGTTAATGCATTCAGCGCAAACGTCGCTGGGAAGAACGGGAGCGAGATCGCAAGCATCGCCGAAGACGAAGATCTGATGGCGACAGTAGCAGCAGTGATGATGAAAAGAGCGAAAGAGCCCGGAAGAAAGGTAAGGTGTCACGACTGGGGAGTATGGTGTTGTCTGTGCACGTAGGGAATCTTTTTTTTTTTATGAAGTCTTGGTTTTGTGTAGAAGGCACTGCAGCCATTCCTCCACCCTCTGCTCTGGCAAGTCAGTCTGTGAAACCTCCCGAGGAAAAAACTGGTAATGAATTCCGGCTAATCCCTTTCCTCTCCTCTCCTCTTTAAATAAATATATATATATTATATATATATATATGCATGTACATACATACAGTGAGGGAGGGAGCTTGCAGTCGGCATCAGACACTTTCTAAACATCTCCTGTAATTTGCTCTGTCAAAATATCCCAGCAACACTAATGAATGCTCTAGAATGTGCATGCACACTACCACAGTGTTATCTTGCAAGCTTGTTGCTTGCTTTATACTGACTGTGTCTTCCTCCATCAGCCTCCTCACTTGTAACAATACACTCAATGACCTCTGCTGGTTCTGAATGCGGACAAACTTCCACTGCAAGATCTCCCCCCCCCCTGATGCTTCTATTGATCTTTGGTGGAGTGCTAAGTTTAGAAATGGGCAGCGGAAGTAGTACAAGAAACGTATGTAAGCATCATATCCCCCGACCTCTGACACAGACGGTAATTCTGAGGAGGAAGAGGAGAAGCTGTTACTTGGTGACTGGATGCAGGAGGACTGACTCAGTCATTACTGCATGGCGCATTATCGAGTCTTATTCTGTTTGCACTCTACTCGATGGTTAGAGTGGCAGGTTTTAAGACATCTGATGGCAGATCAAAGTCTGAGAATAGCGGAACAAAATTGCTTGTACTAGGACAAATTGCCCTCACAGATTTTTTTATATAGTTCCCCACACTGTACAGTACATGTATGTACATGTATGTATATATGTATTAGTTCTCCATGTATATATATATATAATAATTCTACATACAGTATATACCTACATGTACAGTGCTCATTTTGTCAAAGACTATTCTCCCATACCAAATATACATACAGGTCACGACTTCTACTAATTACTTCAGCCTAACTGGGTTGTGGATACGCAGGCACACAAGTGCTGCAGGATGTTGGCACGAAGCCCTCCTTTGTTTACTGCTGAGAACCAGAATGCTAGCTTATCTCTGGTATGCATAATGAAGGGGCATTGTGCTAGCGTAATGTCTTGCTGAATCATAGCAGCGGTCAGTTGCAGAGTTCCCAGCCATTATCAGTGGCAACAAAGTGTTTGTTCTGTCCAATATCTTCTTCATCTTCTTCCTCCAGGGAGTGAATGGGATCCTCTCCATCACTGTCTCTCTCTTCCAACAGCTGGTGAGTAGTTTCTGCAACGGCTGAAACAGCTAAAGCTGCCACTCTGTCATCCTCGAGGCAATGGATCTCTCTGTCTTCCAACCCGTCCACCTTCACTGCTAGAGTGGAAGGATTTCTTTCCCAGCTCAACAGCTGTTATAGTGTAGTGCGTATGGTTTAGCAAGTGCACGCTGGTGCTAGTACATCCACTGCAACTACTATAATCAAGTACTAGCTGTGCTATAATTGGAGGAACTGGATTTTAGAGAGCGACTTCTACTCACTGTCCGACCAGATTTCCTCCCTCCTTGTAGATCAGATGTATGAAATGATGACGAATAAGTGGGTGGACTAAGGAAATAAGTTTGGCCGCACCCAACATTCCCCCCCCCCCCAGCCCGAGTCTGCAGGCTCCACCACATCCAACACGAGAGCAGCAGAGCCAAGTCACTTTGTGACTATTTCGTTGGAAGCCATTGTCGGAACTCTTTCTAGAGCTCACCCCACAGATATGTATTGATGATGCATAATATGGATATTTATTTGAGATTAATTTTGTCGACAAGCGTTCCCTTGAAGATGGCCATTAGTTTAAGCCATTGCCTTCTGTGTGCTCTGTGGGAGTCATTTGCAAGAGCTGTCTCATGTGTTGCTATTGTGCTCATTACTTCATGCATGCACTCTGTGCTGGCTGGTGGTATTGGCACTCACTATGTACTGCTGCTCTTTGTTGTATTTTAACAGTGGTGCAATCTGCTCTGGAGGAATTGAGCAGGAAGAAAGCTGTAAGGAAGAATACCTTGTTCTCCAAACCAAAATTGTGAGTTACGTTTGAATCTCGCAACCCGATTCATTATAATCATATTCATCATAGCGGTGCTGTGGCGTCCAAGATTATGTCCAAATATGGATGGGAAGAGGGGCAAGGTGAGGTGTTCCTTTCAAGGGGTTATGTCCAAATATGGATGGGAAGAGGGGCAAGATAAGGTGGGCCTTTCAAGGGGTTATGTCCAAATATGGATGGGAAGAGGGGCAAGGTGAGGTGGTCCTTTCAAGGCTGAGGTGAGTGCCATTTATTTCTGTTCTGTGGACAGGGCTGGGGAAGACGTCGCAGGGAATTAGCACAGCGTTGTCAGTGGAGAAGACAAGCAAGCGAGGAGGGAAGATAGTCAACACTTCTGCAAGTATTGGTGAGTGCACTGGGCAGTGTGCAGGTGAGAGGCAAGTCTTAGTGGGAGTGAGTGCACTGGGCAGTATGGAGGGTGAGAGGCAAGTCTTAGTGGGAGTGAGTGCACTGGGCAGTATGGAGGGTGAGAGGCAAGTCTTAGTGGGAGTGAGTGCACTGGGCAGTATGGAGGGTGAGAGGCAAGTCTTAGTGGGAGTGAGTGCACTGGGCAGTATGGAGGGTGAGAGGCAAGTCTTAGTGGGAGTGAGTGCACTGGGCAGTATGGAGGGTGAGAGGCAAGTCTTAGTGGGAGTGAGTGCACTGGGCAGTATGGAGGGTGAGAGGCAAGTCTTAGTGGGAGTGAGTGCACTGGGCAATATGGAGGGTGAGAGGCAAGTCTTAGTGGGAGTAGGTGACAACATCTTGAGTTAATTAGTTATTTGTACCCCAGATTTGAACATACTGCATGACCTTTTAATATTTCTTTATTTATCTACTATTTATCTGTTCTCAATGAACTCTCAGTTGACATAATAACATTAAAATCACCTTCTCAATAATCAGCTTCAAAGTTATATTCACTCGACGTGATGCTCTAGTCTAAACGTCGCGTGAATAAAATTTGAAGTTGATTATTGAGAGGTGGTTTTAATATTGATCTGCTGTTTAAACAGACTGTTGAGTGTGTGCTGCAGTGCAGTAGACATTACATGCCTAGAAATGTTTGTATTGTTTTGTAGAGGAAGACATGGAACAAGATAAACTGAAGTTGCAGTCGATGGCCATCATCATGAAGAATCCGACCAAAATCTTACTGCTGCAGGTTAGTGGCCTCTTTGTGAGTTCATAATCTGTGCTTTAAATATTTATGCTCGAGGATGTGCGGTAAAGTATGTGGGCATTCTTGCCTGGTCAGCAATCTGTCTGCTGATTTCTTTTATATCTTTTTTAAAAAAATTCTTGATTTATCCCAACACATTTGGCACCAGAGGGACTAGCAGGTTATGGGGGGACCCTTCATTAGTGTTTGCAGTTGATTTTGGTATCAGAAGATACAACAGCTTTCCAATTATATACTTTATGAAGGCTTGTAACTCTGTGCACCAGTGATGACAAGTACTCTCACATCCTGATCACACTAATTAGACATTCTCTACAATCACTTTGCCTGTGACCACTTCCCATTCAAAAAGGTTGAGTAACAGAAACAGCATGTTGTGAGCGGAACTTTCCCAGACACCACATGGAGGGAAATGGGAGGCCACAAAAGATTATTTACTGAGAGGCAAGGATAGCGGCAGACATTGATAGACATTCATGCCCAACTTCTGACTGGTACAAAATCCTCTCCTAACGTGCTCGTGCGGTTCTGTTACTCTGCCAGGAAGTGGTTACAGGCACTTGATGGATTTAGAGAGGACTTTTAAGCTCAAGGCTGTTGAATTGGAGGTAAAGATCTAAGTTGACACTGCTACAAGGTCAGCCAGATCACATCGAGTTGAAGTCAGAGTTTACTCTAGCTCATGCATGCTTGTAGATGAGCACTTTATTTGGTATTAGGCTCATGGTATATACTGGTGGCTAACTTTTGTAGGGGTGACTTATACTCCAGTGCGAACTCGGGAAGATACGGTTCTTGAAGAACACATGCATGGTTGCACACATCACCACCTTAGCTAGCTCTGGGTGTGTTTGGTTGCATACATCACCACCTTAGCTAGCTCTGGGTGTGTTTGGTTGCATACATCACCACCTTAGCTAGCTCTGGGTGTGTTTGGTTGCACACATCACCACCTTAGCTAGCTCTGGGTGTGTTTGGTTGCACACATCACCACCTTAGCTAGCTCTGGGTGTGTTTGGTTGCATACATCACCACCTTAGCTAGCTCTGGGTGTGTTTGGTTGCATACATCACCACCTTAGCTAGCTCTGGGTGTGTTTGGTTGCATACATCACCACCTTAGCTAGCTCTGGGTGTGTTTGGTTGCATACATCACCCTGATCAAAACATGTAACCCTGATCAAAGAACCTTAGCTAAAAAGCAGAAGACTCTGGTTCCAACATCAATCCTGATTGCAACCCCAAAACAGACCGACTTGGTTCCAAAATCATTCCTAACCTCCCCATTCCATATTCTCGTCCCCACTAGCTCTGTGTGTGTTTGGTTGCATACATCACCACCTTAGCTAGCTCTGGGTGTGTTTGGTTGCATACATCACCACCTTAGCTAGCTCTGGGTGTTTGGTTGCATACATCACCACCTTAGCTAGCTCTGGGTGTGTTTGGTTGCACACATCACCACCTTAGCTAGCTCTGTGTGTGTTTGGTTGCATACATCACCACCTTAGCTAGCTCTGGGTGTGTTTGGTTGCACACATCACCACCTTAGCTAGCTCTGGGTGTGTTTGGTTGCACACATCACCACCTTAGCTAGCTCTGGGTGTGTTTGGTTGCATACATCACCACCTTAGCTAGCTCTGGGTGTGTTTGGTTGCATACATCACCACCTTAGCTAGCTCTGGGTGTGTTTGGTTGCATACATCACCACCTTAGCTAGCTCTGTGTGTGTTTGGTTGCATACATCACCACCTTAGCTAGCTCTGTGTGTGTTTGGTTGCACACATCACCACCTTAGCTAGCTCTGGGTGTGTTTGGTTGCATACATCACCACCTTAGCTAGCTCTGGGTGTGTTTGGTTGCATACATCACCACCTTAGCTAGCTCTGTGTGTGTTTGGTTGCACACATCACCACCTTAGCTAGCTCTGGGTGTGTTTGGTTGCATACATCACCACCTTAGCTAGCTCTGTGTGTGTTTGGTTGCATACATCACCACCTTAGCTAGCTCTGGGTGTGTTTGGTTGCATACATCACCACCTTAGCTAGCTCTGTGTGTGTTTGGTTGCACACATCACCACCTTAGCTAGCTCTGTGTGTGTTTGGTTGCACACATCACCACCTTAGCTAGCTCTGGGTGTGTTTGGTTGCATACATCACCACCTTAGCTAGCTCTGGGTGTGTTTAGTTGCATACATCACCCTGATCAAAACATGTAACCCTGATCAAAGAACCTTAGCTAAAAAGCAGAAGACTCTGGTTCCAACATCAATCCTGATCGCAACCCCAAAACAGACCGACTTGGTTCCAAAATCATTCCTAAATCCCCCCATTCCATATTCTCGTCCCCACTAGCTCTGTGTGTGTTTGGTTGCACACATCACCACCTTAGCTAGCTCTGGGTGTGTTTGGTTGCATACATCACCACCTTAGCTAGCTCTGGGTGTGTTTGGTTGCACACATCATCACCTTAGCTAGCTCTGGGTTTGTTTGGTTGCATACATCACCACCTTAGCTAGCTCTGGGTGTGTTTGGTTGCACACATCACCACCTTAACTAGCTCTGGGTGTGTTTGGTTGCACACATCACCACCTTAGCTAGCTCTGGGTGTGTTTGGTTGCACACATCACCACCTTAGCTAGCTCTGGGTGTGTTTGGTTGCATACACATCACCACCTTAGCTAGCTCTGGGTGTGTTTGGTTGCATACATCACCACCTTAGCTAGCTCTGGGTGTGTTTGGTTGCATACACATCACCACCTTAGCTAGCTCTGGGTGTGTTTGGTTGCATACATCACCACCTTAGCTAGCTCTGTGTGTGTTTGGTTGCATACATCACCACCTTAGCTAGCTCTGTGTGTGTTTGGTTGCACACATCACCACCTTAGCTAGCTCTGGGTGTGTTTGGTTGCATACATCACCACCTTAGCTAGCTCTGGGTGTGTTTGGTTGCACACATCACCACCTTAGCTAGCTCTGGGTGTGTTTGGTTGCACACATCACCACCTTAGCTAGCTCTGGGTGTGTTTGGTTGCACACATCACCACCTTAGCTAGCTCTGGGTGTGTTTGGTTGCACACATCACCACCTTAGCTAGCTCTGGGTGTGTTTGGTTGCACACATCACCACCTTAGCTAGCTCTGGGTGTGTTTGGTTGCACACATCACCACCTTAGCTAGCTCTGGGTGTGTTTGGTTGCACACATCACCACCTTAGCTAGCTCTGGGTGTGTTTGGTTGCATACATCACCACCTTAGCTAGCTCTGGGTGTGTTTGGTTGCATACATCACCCTGATCAAAACATGTAACCCTGATCAAAGAACCTTAGCTAAAAAGCAGAAGACTCTGGTTCCAACATCAATCCTGATCGCAACCCCAAAACAGACCGACTTGGTTCCAAAATCATTCCTAACCCCCCCATTCCATATTCTCGTCCCCACTAGCTCTGTGTGTGTTTGGTTGCATACATCACCACCTTAGCTAGCTCTGGGTGTGTTTGGTTGCACACATCACCACCTTAGCTAGCTCTGGGTGTGTTTGGTTGCATACATCACCACCTTAGCTAGCTCTGGGTGTGTTTGGTTGCACACATCACCACCTTAGCTAGCTCTGGGTGTGTTTGGTTGCATACATCACCACCTTAGCTAGCTCTGGGTGTGTTTGGTTGCACACATCACCACCTTAGCTAGCTCTGGGTGTGTTTGGTTGCATACATCACCATCTTAGCTAGCTCTGGGTGTGTTTGGTTGCACACATCACCACCTTAGCTAGCGTTTGGTTGCACACATCACCACCTTAGCTAGCTCTGGGTGTGTTTGGTTGCACACATCACCACCTTAGCTAGCTCTGTGTGTGTTTGGTTGCACACATCACCACCTTAGCTAGCTCTGGGTGTGTTTGGTTGCACACATCACCACCTTAGCTAGCTCTGGGTGTGTTTGGTTGCACACATCACCACCTTAGCTAGCTCTGGGTGTGTTTGGTTGCACACATCACCACCTTAGCTAGCTCTGGGTGTGTTTGGTTGCATACATCATCACCTTAGCTACATGTAGCTCTGGGGACATTTCCACTTGTAACCATGGTGTATTTATAGATTAGATAACGAGCACTTTTCTTAACAAGCGTGACTGTGCCATCATGTCTTTGTATATGTGCTATGCAGAACATGGTTGGTCCAGGTGAGGTCGATGAAGACCTGGAGCCAGAGACTGCAGAGGAGTGCAGCAAATATGGCGAAGTGGAGAGGTGTGTCATTTTTGAGGTGAGTCTTGTGTTGCATAACTAAGCTGATTATGGACCACACCACTTTTTTTGATAACGTGCTCCTTCTGATTGACTGCCGATTAGATTTAAACTAAATTGTTTTGCTAGGATGCACATATAATAAGCTGCAGGTTGATATAAGAATCGGCGCCATTGAAGTAAGGAAAAGAAAAGTTGTATGCATCTCGTGCTTCTCTGTGTCTGCAACAAAGCAATCCATCCAGGAGCCCCTCCTTTCTTTATTAACCCATTCACTGGTGTAAGCGTATGTATGCGCCAAAAGCTATTAAAGGGAGGCTTGCATTAAACAAAATATCTGCTCAATAGGATGTGCTGAGTATGTATAATTTTTTTTTTAGCTTCTACAAACAAACCCTTGTTGAGCTAGAGAGCCTTCTTTGGCCTCATTTTGACAGCCAACAGGTCACTTCCTGTTTGGGGGCTTGGCCTCGCGATGATGTCCCAGGAGACTGATTTCGATGGCTGATACATTGAAAACAGAGGACTCTGTCTCTGTAGCTAGCTCTAGCAGCCTGCATCTCTCATTTTCTTCTTCAGCAATTGAAAGTTCATCTGAAATATCAGATACAGGCCTAGCTGAAGAGCAAGAAGCAAGTCGAACAGTAGAGCCTTATCTCTATGAACCTTCAGAAGATGAGGATAGTAGTGTAGGCACTGTTGAAAGTGATGATTCATTGCAACACAGACTAGAGAACACTGACTGGTAAGGATTAATTGGCTAGCTCTAGCTAGATTTACTGAATTTACTCCACAGGGTGTACTGTGGGTATTGCCAGGTGATGCCTACTGGTCTTGAGTGTATTTGCTGCCATGTAATTGACAAGACAATGTCCAAGATGCAGGAGGGTGAAAATGTGGTCAGCTATATCATAGATCATGAGGGACAGTGTGCCTCAATGGGTCCTTCAAGCAGCCTATTTCACTTATCGGCAGCGGTATGGCACTGGTGATGTTCATCAGATTCCCTTACATGAGTAAGTAGCTATGTTGTCAAATTAACCAACACATCAAATACTATTTTTATTGTTATAGGCGCTACAGATCTATTTCATATTGCCAATTAACTAGCCTGTGTTGGGGGTGGCTTGGAAGACATGGCACGTGCTGATATGTGTGGAGTGTCCATCAGCAATAAACAAATTGGAAAAGATGTCTAAAAGACCTGGAGACCCTGAAGCTTGCACTTGGTGTAATCCTCCAGCGCTCAACTAATATAGAGCAACAACAACAACAGAAAACAACAAAAATGTTAATTATAGAACAAACAAGTATATTAGATTGACCTGTCAAAAATACAAACAGAAATAAGATTTCCCATGGCACAACTAGTGAGATGACCCTTTACCATTAATACTCGCACACCAATTTGCATCAAGATCGATTTTAAATGATAAAGGGTTGTCGTACATAGAGTTCCATTCTTTTTTGATCCAATACAGTTTGTTCATTTTTAATTAAAACAAAATGAAACAAAATGTTAAAACAAAATGATATTTTTGTTGTTGTGATAGAGAGCTTTGTCTGATTGAACAGTCAGTGATCTAGTTCAAGATTATTTGTGGGTCTTATTGTGTTTACTGAGTGTATACAATGGTAATTAAGCATATTCATGGCTAGATCAGTCTGTTGACAAAAATGCTATCCCATAAATTGTGGTTACTAGGACATTAATGCATTACCGATTCTATATGGAATGGGCTGGTGATGTCGTAGACATCCGATTGTGAAATGGTTAATTGTTGCTTTTGCATTGTGAGAGGTACAACCTGCATGCTTATAATAGTTGCAACTGCCGTCTTGGACGCTCTCCGGTTCTGCTATTTCTGGAAGCACTTCTGCTGTGTAAAGCATGCCTACTCTGAACCTCTTTGCCTGTGGGAGAGGATGTGCTGCTGATGTTGAAGCTTGTTGGACATGTAGCATATGATGTCTTATAAAATTGCAGCTTATTACATTGACATTGGAACTGGTTATTCCTGCAGATATTATTGTAGTAGTAGTAGTAGTAGTAGTAGTAGTAGTAGTAGTAGTAGTAGTAGTAGTAGTAGTAGTAGTATATATTAATAATAATAATTAGTAATATACCCAATTTTTCATGGCATATCCAGTTTTTCTTTTATCATATCAAGCTATTAAAATCACAACTTTTCATTGGTGGGGCAAGAGCTTTTCATGTGGGACTCGACTACACCCACCTACCCCCCTACCAAATGATATAATGTAAGTGGTTTGTGGATGTAGGCCAATAGCAGTGCTCACTGCTAAGCAGAGCTGATTGTGACAATTTTGGAATTGGCTGGCCCTACTATAATAATGCTTAAGCAATTATTAGGAACTGATGTGGGAGGTGGGTATATGTGAGGTGGATGTGGTGACGGGATGATTGACAGGTGTAGGTGTCAATGGGGGAAGAACTTCTTTGTCTGCACTTTGAGAGCAATTCATGTTTGGAGTTGTTTGTGTGTCTGAGTAGATGATGTGGAGTTTCTCTGTGTTGCATAACTTACAGTGTTTGGGTGTAGGTGAGTAGGATGGTGCTCTATGATGGGCCATTGTATGGTGTACTACTGCTACGGTTGGTGTCTCCATGCAGTTCAGTGCTGCAAACAATCTCAAAGTGTAGACACGAGAAGTTCTTCCTCCAAAACACTCATTGACACCTACACCTGTCAAACACCCCATCACCACATCCACAATTGCATCTCATTTACCCATTTCTCCTAACAGTCCCTGATGATTGCTTACGCATGAAATTCTAGTAGGACCAGTTAATTCCAAAATTACCACATAATAATAATAATATTTTTAATAATAATAATAATAATAATAATAACAATAATAATAATTATTATTATTATTATTATTATTATTAATAATAATAATAATAATAATAATAATAATAATAATAATAATAATAATAATAATAATAATAATAATAATAATAATAATAATAATAATAATAATAATAATAATAATAATAATAATAAATTAAAACTGCTTTATAGATCTTGTACTCTCTGAAAGGAGCTTCCCTGTGCCTGTGCTTTCCCATCTTCTGGTATTTTGAATTGGCACTAGATAGAGGGAGGAAAGCAGAAGACTTTCCTATTGACGCACAGTGCAGAAGGAAGTTGGACAAAATCTAGGCTCATTGAAGTACTTAATCATTTACCTTACGAAATATAGAAACACCGTCAATCTGGAGTAATTAATTGTTGATAAGTTTTCATAGTCCTAATGACCTAAAAGCTGAGGAAAGATTTATAAGTAAGATTATGATTAGCTATGGCTTGTGCAAACACCCCAGGCAGGCAATGCAGCGAGCTAGCTTCTAGAAGATCTCTCTCCTAAGATATTTGAAGTACAGAGAGGTGAACAACAGCTGTGACAATTTCCAATGTCCAATGTTGATGGCATCTTCCCCCCCCCCCCTACTGCGAAGTGATCGTTCAGTTAATGTTAATGACTCTCTTTCACAATCCCACAACTGTTGACTTCCATAAAGCTCTATCAACATGATGGCCTCTTTCAAGAATGAGCTAATTATCTCTTTTCTATTCAGAAGACAATTGTGTATTGTCTCAAGGTGAAGGGATTCTATCCAGTGTACCATATTACTTGTGCTATGCAGTTCCTTCAACAATCCTGGAATCTTGTTTTGCTTGGGCTTCCTAAATTTGCACACACATATGACTGGAATAAATATCAACATTATGCCTGATGAAGGCTAGAGCTCTATATAGTTAAAACGTCGAGAGAATACAATTTCAAGTTAAGTATTGAGAAGGTTATTGAGTTTGGGTTTTTTGTACGTTTGTATTGTGTCAAACTAGAATGATGGGACTGGAGAAGTGGCAACAACTTCTTGACCTTGTTCAAACTCCTTTACCTTGTTCAAACTTCTTTACCTTGTTCAAACTTCTTGACCTTGTTCAAACTCCTTTACCTTGTTCAAACTTCTTTACCTTGTTCAAACTCCTTTACCTTGTTCAAACTTCTTGACCTTGTTCAAACTTCTTGACCTTGTTCAAACTTCTTGACCTTGTTTAAACTTCTTGACCTTGTTCAAACTTCTTGACCTTGTTCAAACTTCTTTACCTTGTTCAAACTTCTTGACCTTGTTCAAACTTCTTGACCTTGTTCAAACTTCTTGACCTTGTTCAAACTTCTTGACCTTGTTCAAACTTCTTGACCTTGTTCAAACTTCTTGACCTTGTTTAAACTTCTTGACCTTGTTCAAACTTCTTGACCTTGTTCAAACTTCTTGACCTTGTTCAAACTTCTTGACCTTGTTCAAACTTCTTGACCTTGTTCAAACTTCTTGACCTTGTTCAAACTTCTTGACCTTGTTCAAACTTCTTGACCTTGTTCAAACTTCTTTACCTTGTTCAAACTTCTTGACCTTGTTCAAACTTCTTGACCTTGTTCAAACTTCTTGACCTTGTTCAAACTTCTTGACCTTGTTCAAACTTCTTGACCTTGTTCAAACTTCTTGACCTTGTTCAAACTTCTTGACCTTGTTCAAACTTCTTGACCTTGTTCAAACTTCTTGACCTTGTTCAAACTTCTTGACCTTGTTCAAACTTCTTGACCTTGTTCAAACTCTTGACCTTGTTCAAACTTCTTGACCTTGTTCAAACTTCTTGACCTTGTTCAAACTTCTTGACCTTGTTCAAACTTCTTTACCTTGTTCAAACTTCTTGACCTTGTTCAAACTTCTTGACCTTGTTCAAACTTCTTGACCTTGTTCAAACTTCTTGACCTTGTTCAAACTTCTTG